>CP136067.1:182721539-183391164 GCA_032622095.1 Siphonodentalium dalli | reverse complement strand
GATTAATTTACGAACCCGTAGAACCTTTGAGATTAGTGAATTTTATTGGGGTGACACCTGGATTTGTTTCAGTCCCGCTGATTAATTCCAGTGATGTCATTCCACCAAAACTATTATCCCCACTATTCTCCATCAAATCTGCAACAGCAGCAAGCTTCCTGAAAATACATATTAATGAGGAAATCAAAGTTTATGAACCTTTGTGCATGCAGCATTGACTATATTAGTATCTAGAGTTGAATGAATTAGTTATTTGCCAATTATCATATATCACAGGACTCGATTTAACTGGATTCATATCGCAATTTGTGATGGAGTTTCCAATTTCTGCTAACAAATTTACAATGATAAAACATGTATTGGTAGGAAATGCTATACAAAATCCACCCAGTGCTGCAAAATGCTATACAAAATTTAAACATTAAATCGACCCCTGTATCAGAAACATTCCAGTTCACTGTGCATGATTTCTTTAATCAGTATGGCAGATTTTATTCTTATTTTTATTTCAAAATTCAGATATCTTATGTATTGAAAAGCCTAATATTTGCAAAAAAAGTCTTGCACATTGTAACAACAATTCTGACTTTCCCAATTAGTGTAGTTGCTTATTTTTGTCACAAGTTTATCACTTTTTTTTTTTATGGGCAATAAGAACTTTCAATGCACAGGTTACAATTGATTATATGTCCGTAAAACATAATATTTTTTTAAGCCTAAGATCATGGCCAGAATACTTCCGTCATGAATATACTAGCAATATTTGAGAGTAATGCAGTATACTCACCTTAGCGGAGATGAAAGATCATCCGGATCTAGCTTTATAATATTCCGAATTGGACTCTGTTTTGTCAGATCTCCACCATCTGAAAGCAAAAACATTCCTTTAGAACTTTACTCGAATGCTAAAAATGACAACATACAATATAACTTAAGGGATAACAGGTCTTTAAAAAATAATAAAGCAGTGAAAAAATATGAAGACTGTTCAAAATAACAAACCAATTCCAAGTAAAACATAGAGGATACAAACGGGTTTGGGATGAATACCCAAATTATCTCATGAGTAGCTATATACAAGGAAATTCTGTATTTTTTTAGTAACCCACGGTCCAGGCGATTGATAAAATGGTCTATGCCGTGGCAATTGCCCACTATTTAATGGGAAAGCATATAATAAAACCATATTTTCAGAAAGAGAGCCATCACTAGATCAGTGAATTTATCCAACTCACGCCTCCTCTGAGAAAGATAACACTAACATACGGCACATATCCAGAAACAAAGATGGAAAGCATAAATCAGCGTAATTTTCATCATAAATCAAATTGTAATAGCAACCATGTCCATTGATCATATGGTAAAATGATCTCATCTCAATTGTGTCAAATTCTTATAGCAGCTATTCACCAATATTATATTTTAGTTACATAAAAGAAAAGAGTGGCAATTGATCCATATTCATTATGCCGGCATATGATATGGCATTTGGAAAAAAATATATTCATAATCACCTTGGTTTTGGCCATGTTCACCAGGATTACCCTGAAATAAAAATAAAGAGATGTATTAGGCCAAAAAAAAAACATGTCTGTTTCCGATTTCATGAGCCAAAAAATCCAGGCAGGTAGGTCGGGAATTTTTTTCTTTTCTTTTCAAAATCCATATAAATAAAGATTCGTTGCATCTATAATGCATCATATTCTAAAAGCAAGATTTAAAGTTGGTATTCTCAATACCTTTGTATCCAGTTGCTGAAGTCTGACAGAAAACTTGCTTTATATCTGACAATATACCCAATTCTAGATATAAATAATGATACCCGTGCCATCATCTTCACATCGCATTTTCACCTGGCCGTGTGACTCTCAGAATAAACGAAAATCTACAGGTCAACAATCTGAAAGTTTTATTGCCCCGTGGTCGCCACGATTAATTGAATTAAACTGAGCATTCTGTAACCACGAATGGTTGTTCCATCTGGTGACATCGTACTATATACAATACCAGTCTGATTAAAACCATACTCAGACTCTAAAGGTACTGAGTCTGGGGAAAATGGGTAGAGATTCCATTACTCCCAGCAGGAATTACGTATTTGCCAGCCTATCACAAATATCCTCATGTGCGCGAAGACCAATCAGGCGAGTCGCATGGAATTCCCAAGACAAGGGGAATCCCTTCAGCCGGCGGAGATTCCAGTAAACACCGCCCAATAGTTATAAATAGCACAATATTTTTTCCACCGCATGGCTAAATGTTTACAAATTGAGTTTTACGACAGCAAATGTAACACTGAAAAGCGTATTTAAAGAGTGCAGAATTGACCAATATTACTTAATATGTCAAATATAATTGAATCTTTTCAACAAATTCAACATTTAGTACCGAATAATTTAGAAGTCGCGATGTCATAAATTTATTAAATTTCCGGCATTATGATAACATCAAAATTAAACGAAGAAAATATATCTTGTGTCGATTTATAAACGCAATTAAAGTTTGTTAACAGTGATTAAAATAATGTCACATGGCGCAGAAGATATTCTGAGAGAATGCGTAGCATAAATTCCCGGAAAGTAAACACTTACGCGGAAACGAAACCGAAACTGCATTATGTCAATCAAAGTTATTTTTAAAAACAAATTTGGGCGGTGACGTCATATTGCATACTATATACTGTGGAAGTTATTTATAGCGACAGTAATGCGGCAAATAGCGGGTTTCTTCAGACTCAGTACCTTTAGAGTCTGAGTATGGTTTTAATCAGACTGACAGCACGTGCATGCCGCCAAATCTAAAACACGAGTAGCCGTAGCCCTATAACGCTAATATATAAATGTAATTACGTTTCTCTGTTGAATATCTATTTTTGTAGTACACCTATTTATTAAGGCTTTTCGTTGGTAATGGAATGTGCATGTATGATTTATATAATGGCACAATGTTTGTAAAAGACTCCTCCCCATTCTGAGTCCTAATTTAACCGCCGAATCGATTCCAAAGCATAGGCCTCTGGCCTCATATACATGAGTTTTATAACGGGCCTGCAGAATCCGTGGATGGAAATAGTTGGTCGATAATTATGCTTTTTAACCGCATATATTCCCGTCTAACTGCTGTACATGTACCTGTCCAAAACGGCAAAAAGGTGAAACATGCATACAAATCATGCATCAAGTTTCGATTAAATAATTGAGGCGCGTGCCAATTAAGATTGTTACAGGGTCAATGTAATACACCCTGATTTAAAAGTGAAAACCCCACAGCGCACGTGTCGGTTTGCAAGCATCGCAGCACTGTTAAACAGATCAAAGGGTGCCGCCGAGTGAATTCATGCGACGTAATTGTTGCGTCTGTGACCAGGGTAGCCACTGGTGAATAATTAGAGAGGTGTTTGTTTAACTGACTCGCCATTGTCGCTAATTTAGACGAGTTGTCGGGTTTCCTTGTCAATAGACTCAATATAGTGCAGCTTTTAATTTTTCTTTTTTTGTTAGAGGATCAGAAATTTTCAAGTCGCACGAATATTTTCAGGTAGGTCGGGAAACCGGAAACAGCCATTTTTTTTTAAAATACTAGCAGAATTTGAAGAAACCACATAATGCAGACGAACAATGCAGATCTTCCATGAAATTATGTGACGTTGGTTAAGAGTGCCCTGGTAATAATTTCAGCACCCATAACTTCTGGCAAAATCTTGTGCATATAACAGCATAATTCAACAAGATAGAGATTAACCTTGTAGTTTGGGGAACAGGTTCAGGGTCCCCAATAAATGGTTCAAGTTATCTGCTAGTTAACATCTAATATAGAATGACCGTATTATCTAAATGATATGATATAATGCAACTCAAAAGATGAACAAGAGGTACGCATCTGAGATGCTGTGTTTGAGCTGTGGAACTTGTGGCTTAAACAAATGTGTGCCTAAGTAGAAGCAACAAACTGAATTTTGTCAATATCGGATTAAGCATAATCCGAAAACGTTGGACAGGAGTGGTTTTCAAACTCATCCAAGAGATTCATGAGTTGAAGCCATGATCCAAATTTGGTCAAAATCGGATTACGTTTGTTAACCCTTCCATGACTGAAGCTTCCTGAATTTTGCGAAAACCCTGTGCCAATGTATTCTCTTAAATATTCAAGTCTCCCATATGGAGCCTTGTATATGTAAGAGAATACATTGGTCTAACAATATTTACTTTGACAGCCAGTGCATTCTCTTATATATAGGCTCCCTATGGGAGACTCATATATATAAGAGAATGCACTGGCACATGTTCTTTAATGCTGCACCAGGGCATGAAAGGGTTAGTTATCACAATTATGTCGTGAAATAAGACACAAGAAAACAATCTAGGAGGCATAACTCCTGATAAATAATTCGGGCAGGATAGGTTACTGAACTCACTCAAGAGATTCATTCGGAGTAGAAGCAAACATTCTAATTTGGTCAAAATCGGATTACGTTCGTTAATAAAGTTATCATGCTTACATCGCAATGCAGACAGACACCCACCGTCATTCATCAAACCATAGATCAAGTTTATTACACATCTCAACCAAAAATATGTTTGTAACTCTCATCTAGATGCAACTCCAATTAGGTATATATTGAAGCAATCCAGCTGAAGCTATACCCAGTGGTGAAGTGCTCAAAGGATGAGAAGGAAATAGAAAACATTAAAAAAAAAACATACCGTACAGAACGCAGCGTTTTGAAATAACTGCACAGGTCGAATACCCTGGTAGCTGTTAGATGTACTTGGTGTGTACGGATGATCAGGGAGGTCAGACGATGTCGGTGTAACAGATGTACATGTAGGAATTGGTCTTGAGTTTCGTTTCATCATCTCTTCCTCAAGCTCATACTTCTTTTTCATTGTTGAATTCCAATGATTCTTTATGGCATTATCAGTTCTGAGAAAAATAAGAAGAAAAACGCAACTGAATAATTATTCATTCCTCCCACAAGTGGAATACATAGACATTTATAACACAACATACGCCATATAAATCATGAATCTTTTATTGAATCAGTTGTGGGCGATGCTAGGACATCTCACAAGAGTGGAGCTTGAGTGAAGTGACAATGCGCCATTCTCAACCAGTTTTATAAAAGATTCTCGATTATGGTGTAAGTTGTGTTCAACAGATACAAATATATGCAGAATAAATACAGAACAGGATCAAATCTACGTACATCAGAATCCCTAAATAGAACTTCTTACGGGTAACGGATCATCCATGTATATTACATTTCATTTAAGCCTTCGGGTCGTATGACATAAATATACTTTCATGATCTGGTCCATCATCTGGAAGACTGCAACAACATTTGATAAATTTAGATAGATGGATGTTGTGTTGTCTATGAATAGGTGATGTTCTTAATACATACTGAATTGGTTATCTATTTGAAAGCAATTCAATATTAGGTCACTGGATCCTTAGCCTTGGTGTTTCATAAACAAAATATAACGAACCTGCCCGGGAGGTATTTGGCTATTTCTGCCCATCGATTCCCAAGTCGTTTATGAAGCTGGTAAATCAGCTGGTCCTCATCCTTGGTCCATGCACACTTCTTAATAGCAGGATTCAAGTGATTGTGCCACCTAAACAAAAATCATATAACCAAGATTTATTGATAATTGAGCCACATGTCTCCAAATGTTATACTAGTAACTTGCCATGATCAAGTAAACAGCATTTTTGAAGGGGTTCACTATTTTATGGTCTTTGCGATTACTAGGACCAGTCATGGAAGTGATAAATGTTAACTTATCTCAGTCACCCAATGTGTTGTTACGTTTTGACGTTTATTCACTGTATTAGTCACCATGTACTGTTTTAAATATAATAGACTGACCATACTTACCATACACAGCCCTCTAAATTCAGATTGTTTGGCTTCGGCAATCCGCTACGGCAACAGTATGCCGTGCCCCAGTTTGCTTCAGCAAATTGCTTCGGCAATGCTGATTGCCGTAGCCAATTATGAAGGCTGCCATACAACACATAAAACAACTGTTCATTTACTGTTTACTCGCTTTGCTGGAAAAACAAAACAATCGGAACCTCATCAGAACAGCAGGGTTTTTTTTTGCTGATGCCTATTATAAACAGATAATATCGGCCATTCTGAATGCCATTCCAATTAATCAGTTTCTGCACTATAATCAGGGGCTGATTTAAATTTTAAAATGGTATTTTGCAGCACTGGGTAGATTTTGTATAGCATTCCCTACCAATATTACATTTTTTCATTATAAATTGGTTAGCAGAAATTGGAAATTGCATCGCAAATTGCCATGCGAACCCAGTTAAATTGAGCCCTGATATTATTTATGTGTCTCTCATTTGTATTTAGGAAAATAGCCTATTATATGAATTAGAGTGATACCATTAGGTCTCATTTCAAGCAGGATAAGCATAATTGAACCAAAATTATATCTGATTATATAAACTTATAAGCATTTCAAATCCCATACATATACATGTATAAAAATATCCAGTTTCCAGCCCTAGATTCCCTATTAATGCATTGGATTTTCAAAAGTTTCACACCATTACCCTCCACACTCAGGCCTTCGGGATATGCCTTTATCCTGGCATATCATTCCCCCAAAAAACCCTGGATCCTTCACTGCATCTCTAGTGGCAATTCAATTAATAAACACATTACCTTTCTCTACACTGCTTCCCAGTTCTTCCCTTGAGATATCTCGAGATAAGAGTCCATCGTTTTGGCCCAAACTCTTGAACTAAATCAATAACTCTGTCGTCTTCCTACAATGACAATTTTTTTATACATCTAACATATAAATAGTGAATTCAATATTTTTCAGGTAAACTATTTCAAGAAATAAAGGACTGGGGAAATTTTTAGTTATCATCTTACGACAGTGATAAGAGACTAGAGAAACAGCTGTTATTGAAACCATTGTGATGTCAACAAAACTGTTGCAGTGATTTGTAAATTCTTCAAAGATTAGACCTGTGGATAATTAAAATAAAGATAAAAAAATTTCCTTCAAAAGAACCCACCAGTCTTCATAATTGGCTATTGCAATCAGCAATGTCGAAGCCATTTGCTGAAGTAAACTGGGCCACGCAAAGGATTGCTATAGCAGATTGCCGAAGCCAAACAATCTGAATTAAAAGGGCTGACCTACCATATTCAACATGTTATTCCGGAGTTACATAACTCCACCAATATGAATCCAACCGTACTCTAAATCGCAGATGTACAGGTTCACATGATGATTGACCTCTGTAGAAATTTTGACACGAAATTGAACAAGAAATTTCTGATTAATTATAAGTAAAAATTTGCAATAACCAATCAAAAATGTTTGGCCCGAACTCCAAATCACAGGTGTCGAGGTTCCCATGATGACTGACACATGTAACATGTAGCAAATTGGAGTCAAATTGAAAAAAAAAAAAAAAAGTCTAACAGACCTCATAATCGCAGGTGCAAAGGTTCCCATGGTCCTAAATATCTGTGCCAAGTTTCATAAAATTGACATAAAAATGTAGGAATAAAAGCTCGGACGAGGGGTATAAATTACTTCTTTTGATGTCAAATATGACATTTTCTTAACATGATGGCATGGTCTACCTGGTGGGTCCGTGGTGTGCCCAAATCAAGTGAATATAAAGGGCTGCGAGATAAATAAACAGATAAAATCAGGCCTCAGCTCACAAGGCGACTCGGGCGAGATTGTCGCCTTACTGTCGCTGACTTCGCCCTATCGTCGCTCCAAGGCGAAATCGAAGTCGCCTTCAATTTTAGGGGGAATTTTTATTTATTTTTTTCTTAATTTTTTTTCTAGTTTTTTTTCCGGACATGTCCGTATATAGATGAATTGTGGCGGCCATCCCAAAAAGAAACAGACGATGCAGAGCCAAAGACACAAGTGTTTAAAATAAAAAAATAAAATATGACCTATTGTTTTGTGTTGTTATTCCGTCGCCTTTGTTCCCTTTGCGGTAATGAATGTTAATCACGAATGTTTTGACACGCTGAAAACACGATGAGATGTTCGCATCTGTGTTGTTACTGACCATCGTGAGTGTCACAAATAAATGTTTTAATTAAGTTAAAAGACCGCCGTCCCGCTTTTCAGATATAAAACAATTACGACATTATCAGAGTATGTATGTACCAGGCGCTTCGGAAGTTCGTTTCGGTAACGCGTCGGACTTTTTGAAGAGACCGCGTCGGACTTTTTGAAGAGACCGACTTCCGTAAATAAAATAATGTCAAGTTTATTGCTTTAATCGGATTATACCAGTGATGTTGGCATTAATTAAGGGAGGCCATTAATTAATAAAAGCTTTTGCAACTCCTTTGTTAGTTAGTCCTTATTGTTTATTTTAGCGGACACCCACATTACAGCCGTGACCAAATTAAACTTAAAAAGTTGCATGCATCATCATTCATGATTCAGTCATTTCAGAATGTACAAACGTATCTTCCAAGCTGCAGTCTAGGAAATAATACTACTTTCATTTAGTTAAAAAAGTAACTATTACTGTAACTTGATAATTGTCTTGCTTAAATGATAGCTACACAAAACATTTCCAAATTTTTTTAAATGTATAATAACAATTAAGCTAATTTCAGATAAAGTCAATTTTTTTTTTTTTTATTTGTTATTTTATCTTTTTAAATTTTTTATTGTCAGATGTTATAAAATAAAGCGAAAATTGTCAATTTTTGGTAGTCTCCCCACCCTGAAGTCTCCCTAAATTTCCTGAAGTCTCCCTAAATTTCCTGGAGGGAGACTTCCAAGTCTCCCTGTTCTGAACCCCTAGGCTGAGGCCTGGATAAAATCTTACCTCTTTTGTCCAAGGACCTTTAATAAGATCTGGATTTAGAACTTTAAGCCAACGATGTTGGCACTGGATCTCTCCTCTATCAGTGAAGTAAGCTGCGATGTCGTTCCACTCTGTTAATCCTTGTTCGTCAATGAGATATCGGAGTTTATCATCCTAAAAGTAAACATATCATGAGTAATTTAATAAATATAAAGCAGCGATGACACTCCACTCTATTAAACCATGTTCATCAATGAGATATCAGCACATGCTATCAAAGTGATCATTAGTGTTCATGATGAGCATAAAAATCTTTTGGCCAATTCTTATTTTTTTTGGCCAAATTAAATAACAATTAATGAATATTTTTGTTTTATTTTACATCTAACATTCTACATGTCCATACACATACATGTACCATGTCTAGACTTCTTTAATCCCACCATTGTTACTTGACAATTATATACATGTACCACTAACCACCATCTACCATTCAGCCTTAATGACAGACAAAGGATTTATTAGTCATCCTTACCCAGGGTTTCCGCTAGGGGGTAGGGGAATGGGGCCGGTAGTCGTCAAGGGGAAAAATCCAGGTAAAAGTAGCCTGTTTTACTTTTAGCACTGGTTGAACTACTTTCGTTATATCGGCCAATAGAATCATGTGAGAGTAGAAACAGCAGATTGTTTTGTTCCATTTCTGCCCAAGTGCCAAGCTACCAAACCTTATACATGTACCTGTAACTTTAAAACTAGTAAATTTATTAGATATAAATTAATTTACGAAGTACATGTACAGAACACCAGTAATTTGGATCCCGAGTTAAACATGCTCGTTAATGTTAAAAGACTCACTGCGGAAGACCCAGCAGATATTTCGGATGCATAACGTAATCGGAATATATTAAGGCTGATTAAATATCTCGCCGACGAGTATTCATTGTGGGCAGTGGTAAGATGCCTAATTGATGCCCGGTGCGGCTACTCCCACGATTTTCTCTCGCTCTATTACAAAGTGAACAGTATATTTTGCGGTATAAAACATGACAGGTATGATTAAAATACTGCTCTTTTGCATAACATAACCGGGTACTAACCGCAATGTAATTAACCAGCCTCAAAGGCATAGCTTCTAGCGATGTCAGCTCCGATCACTTCATGTTTCAATTTAACAACGCGTTTAGAGTGTGTACACTCACAAGATATAAAATAAATTCACCTTTTAAAATTCCTTAGTACTATTCCAACAAAATTCAGAAGTTTTAAACATCTTTATACCTTTATAGACATGCAGTATGTCCTGGGGTATGGCAGGAGGGGAAAACTTGGCGAGGGGAAAGGGGCCGTCAAGGGGACCCCCTGCCGGTATAGCGGAAACCCTGCCTTACCACAGTGAAAAACAGTGAGTGCACTTATTTGCTCTCGCAATTCAGAAGATGGTGTAATTGCACCTGTAATATAATCGTAAGTTGGGTTTTTCTCAAATGTCATTGTGTGATTGACCTACCGGTATGTTCAGTCACACTTTCACATAAACACAATTTTATTGAGATGGGAAAGGTAACCAGGTTCTAAATAAACCTACATATACATGTACATGTAGTTCAATATTGAAAACACTTTGACAAGAGGCACGAGTGTGAATATTAGCACCCATGAATTAAAAATTGCGACTGCAATCGCTCCCCTCTCCTGGGAAAGACTGATTGGTGTCAATCCTCATTGCTGTTTTATTGCATTTGGTGGCCTGAAGTTTGATAGTGCAATGCCATAAGTGCCTTATGTTACCCATTAAGCTTTATCATCTATTGACATAATCAATTAGCAGATGATCATACTATAAATTTTATTCTCATGTCGCTCCTGTTACAAAATCAATTTGGGTTTTTGAATTAGATTTCCGATTTTTGGGTAAAAAAGTTTGGCCACATTAATTTTGTTTTGCCATTTTCAGCCAATGACAGCGTGAACCATGGTGATCATAAATCAGTAAGATAGATAATGAGGAAAAGCTTCATGGCTCCTCTACTAGTATGATCACAAATATGTACCAAATACTAGTACAGGAAAAAGGTCTCACAACAAATTTAATGATGTGGCATGTTAGATTCCACATGTTGCCACGGTGTGTCCCACAGCTTTGCTTATTGCCGTGATCAATTTTCAGGACCGACTAGTACGCTCAAACAAATTGAACAATGTTTAGATGGAAAATGAAGTTGACTTCCAGAACCTTTAGACTATTGTTCAAAATAAAATATCTGTTTTCTCAGGCAATTACATGTCGATCTCAATGTTGAGATACCGGTACTCCAGAAATGAAAAACAAGAATCAGTTGGTTGTTCAAATCTAACATTTCTAACAGATACATGTAATATTGAAAACAAGAAATGTCACTCGAAAGTAACTATGCCCCATAATGAAGTACATGTAACTCATAATGAAGCAATTTATACCCTGACCTCCAATAATTTGTAATGCGTTCCATGAAGTACTTTTGAATATAATACCCATCCGACCTTGACAAACCACAATGCACATATCGTGACAAACCATCACCATAGGTTAACCATCACGCCTTGTTTCATTTAGATGTCAGATGTACATGTATGGAGTTATGGAGTGGGCAAGAAGGGTAGTGTCTGGTGACTGAATCGAGAGAACGACCTTGCCCTGTTACCTTGAACAATTGTGAAAAAAATTTGTGTGGGACACAGGGATGGATCCAGGGATTTTTTGGGGACACCTGTTTTGGGACCATGATATGCTGAAGGCATATCCCGAGGGCCGTAGGCCCGAGATGGGGGTAGGTACGGGAGGGGGTCGCCCCCGCCCTAATAGGTGCAAAAAGATCCCGCATAAGAAAATGCACTGGTTTACAAGGTCAAGATAAAGGCCAATGTATTATCTTATATATGCGAGGCTCCTCATATGGGAGACTCTCATTTATATAAGAGAATGCATTGGCACAGGCTTTTTTCAAAATTTCAAGAAGCCCCCAGTCATGAAAGGGTTAAAATATTTCTCACTGCACACTTGATTAAGCAAATAAAGGCTCTATATCAACTGTATATTGATGATTTGCATTGCATGTTGTTGAATTATAATAGAAGATTTCCTTCAAAATATAGAAAATTCAGCTTTAATAAAACTATCCACTGCAATTTGGGGACATTTAATTTAAGCCACCATAGTTTGGGCGCCCAAACCTGTAACAGGTATCAAAAGAGCCCTGGATCCTTCCCTGGTGGGACACATCGTCTCCTCATTAGGAACAACTGTGCCAAATTTCAACAGAATCCAATAAAGTATTACGATGAAATGGAGCGGACACGAAGGGTGCAAGAAAATATGACTGATGCAGATGAAGTCTACGTTTGAAAGCACCCTGCGACCTTGTCCTTTTACAAACCACAATGCACACACATCATGACCCTTAGGTTAACAATCATGCCTTGTTTGTTGAAATCATGTGATGTACACAAAAGTTATGGAGTGTACACAAAGTGTAGTGTCCGCATGGTGACTTAAATGAGAGAACGACCTTGAATTTCAATGATTGGAAAAAAACTATTATGCCAGACACAACGTCTGCTCATTAGGAACAACTACATGTATGCCAAGTTTCAACAGAATCCAATAAAGCATCGCGATGTTATGGAGCGGACACGAAGGGTGCAAGAAAATATTACATGTGCAGATGAAGTCAAAGAAATTGAAAGCAACCTGTGACCTTGACCTTTTACAAACCACAATGCACACATATCGCGACATTGACCCTTAGGTTAACCATCATGCCTTGTTTCGATGAAATATTATTTTTGGCCATAAAAAAAAAAATCAATACAAAACGCAAACAGTGGAAAGTCATCCGAATTAATGAACAAAGATATGTTAATTTACCTCTTCCTTATTCCATCTGCCTTTATTAATATGCTTCTTGTGTGACGCATGGAAATTATAATCGTGATCTCCAGTTTCATCTGCATCATCCGTATCAGTGTCCTCGCTGGCTGTCGATGACTTGGTACTGTTTGGCCTGAGATAAAAAAAAGTTAAAAAATTAACATATAAAAGACTCATTATTCTAAGTTTTCTGACAGGGTTTGAAATAAGACTTGGTCATTGCAGCATGTAAATGTTTATTTTCTATATAAGTATATGTACATTATGATTTCCAGAACATGTTTACTGGTAGTCCAAGTCTGCTTGTATGTAAAAGTGAAGATATTTGGATATCGAGATGCTAGCATCTCGCTATCCCAATATCTTAGCTGGTTTACCTACATGTAGTACATGTATGAGCAGACTTGGACTTGAAAAGTTGAAATACAGCAATCAAAAGGAGTTCCCTATCATTGCCTACATTGTTGATATAAAATATACTGGTCAAAACTCAGGTCTACATGATCCACAACTGGCCTTCAAAGAGACAGGTGGACACTTGCTGACTTTAGCCGCTAAGCTTGACGTTAGGCCAGAATTTTATTAAATGGGTTGAAGATTTTGAATTTGTTTAGCCCTGCACGATGCCCGATATTCGGCTCTGCATGTTTTTTGAAAATTGATGGCTCGATAGTGCAAGTCTATAATGGCTGCTAGTGCAAATAAAATACCAGAATATTGGTTCTTAAAGTGGTGGTCTCTTACAAGAACATTTGGAATTGTTATTACGTTGTTGCATTTTCAGGCATTTGAATAATTATAGCCTTTTTTGTGAGAATTATTAACATACTTCCAAGTTCCATCCCGTACTTGTATTCCGTCCTGCAGTGCTGCACGGCTTCTAGACGTTTCGTACCATGGTCGTTTCGTACCATCTGGTCGTTTCGTACCATATTTCTTGGTCGTTTCGTACCGCATTGTTTGGTCGTTTCGTACCATGTAGAAAATCAATTGGTCGTTTCGTACCATGTAGAAAAATCAATTGGTCGTTTCGTACCGTGTGTTGTACCATGTTGGGAATGGGGGAAAACAGTATTAATTTCATACTTTATTCTTTATTTTAAAATAACAATAACATATTAACATTAACAACATTATTTTACACAACAATATGGGACGAACATGATATTTGATATTAACAATCAGCCGACTCGACAGCAATGACAACAACTGTTGGCGCAAACAGTTTTGAACATGCCTTCAACAGACCACTGGTGGAGATGCCGCCGTTTTCGTAGTTACTCCACAAGCAGAATAGTTGCGCCTGGTTCTCCCGATACTGGAGTCTTTGGTACCTTTTCATCTTTTTTTCACCAACCAACTTTACTGTCATGTCTGTCGTTGCCGATTCCTTCTTGAGCATTGGAACCAGGATATAATATGGGACGTTTTTTGCCTTGTTTTTCTATTGGATGCGTCTGTGCCATCCCTCAGTGTCATTGTTCGTTCGGATGGAGCGCCCGTAGACGCACCACGATTCCATTGGTAGGCATCGAGAGTCCAGCCACTGTGATTCCACATATTCGTAGATTAACGGCATAAATATATATATAAAATATATCCAACACATGGTACGAAACGACCAATTGATTTTCTACATGGTACGAAACGACCAAACAATGCGGTACGAAACGACCAAGAAATATGGTACGAAACGACCAGATGGTACGAAACGACCATGGTACGAAACGTCCTGTACCCTGCTGCACTTCTATTTAGCACGAGTGGCTACATTACACTGTCTGCAGCCTACATAGTACATACATGTACATGTAGTACACTGCCTACACTTGGCTACTTACATAACTGTTCTGCTTCACCTTCGGTTCACAGACAACTGCTTCATAACCTGACATATATAACTATTGCTGCAGAGATTTGCATGGAAATCCCCATTCAAAATTGGTCACTTGACCTCCCACCATAAATAAGGCTCAACATCAGCTGAAGTTAAGTTAATTCATAATTGCCATGATTATCGATCATCATGAATGACATGATTAGATTTCATTTTCAAATGAACTGAAAATGAAATTTAAATATAAAATAATACAATATAAATTATAATTTATAAAATTTAATACAAAGTTTAGGCTTGACCATGAGCTTGACAAGTCAAACTCAATCGAAATTCAATTTCAAGTTCAAAGAAAGATCTACATCATCTACTAGTAGTACTACATGATCTAGTCCTATAATTTAGAAAATAAGAAATCACTGAGTCAGTGAGTGTCACTGTCAGATTCAGAGTGAGTCTGGGACAAAGTCTTGTCGAAGATACTCACCAAATAACAAATGACTGAGTTCCATTTTGTTGAGCAACCAAAGTGCTGTTGCCAAAGAACATACTCAGAAGAAAATCAGTTTATGATCTTTGGTGGAGTCTTGGTTTTTTTTAACTTGCAAGTTGCAGCAGAACAATTCCAAATTGACAACAAAAATCCAGGTGAATGAATTATGAAAACACCTTGCACTTTGACACAATGATTCAAAATTCAGTAACGTCACTTTGACGTTGCGTTTGATGTCGCGCGCAACTACTTGCAGCGTTATTGACGTCAAAGTATGCCGCTTGTCGTGAATTGAGTACATGTCGGCATGATCAAAGAACGCAGGTGCGCTGACGTTTCAAAATTTTCAGTCGACTTCATTGCGGAACACTGAACAGAAAAAATGTGCAATGCACGTCCCAAAAATAATGACAAAAGAAACCTTAGATTCTTCCATTGGATATAAATAAAAAGACAAAAATCCTATACCAACATAAATGACAGGTCGTTGAGTCGTCATAATTTATTTCAATACTTTTGATTGAAATCATAACTTACAATCATCGTGTACAGTACAGCGATACAATAATTGGGACATCATTGAAACAATGCGACGTGCAGGCTGGTCAAAACAAACCTTTCAAAGTACAAATCAAACATCGTGGTCCAAAATATCCCAAGCTTGTTTGTGCTCCATAACAACAGGCTGTTCTTCTTCTTGAAAACAGTCAAAATTATGTCATAATTTCAACAAAAAACAGCAACAAAAGTCGAAAATATACATGTAAGTCATTAAAATGGCGGCACGTCAAATTGCGCGCTAACAAGTGATGTACTCATGGCGGCCATCTCTGATTGGTGGAATATGCCTCACTCGTCCAATCACAGTCGACGTAAACACGGAAGCACAACAAAGCCATGTGTGTGGAAAATCCAAACAGTGATATCGCCGACGATTGTGTCAAAACCGCCGAGTGGAGTGACATGATTTGAGATATGAGTCTTTTACTGCTGTGTAATCTTGGTCCTTTTCTTGAAAGAAATCGCATCGCTATCGTTATCACCTAGCGTTGTATTAATACCAGAGACGATTTTGATAACAATAGTCCAACGACTGATAGCAGTCTGCAGCTGCTGTGATATCTATTTTAATATGTTCAGGCACGTGGCGGATTTGTGTGTGTGTGTGTGTGTGTGGGTGGTGGGGGGGGGGGGGGGGGGGGGGGTGTAAAATTCCACAATTAAACATTTGTGGGGGGGGGGGTAAAATTCCACAATTAAAAATGTGATACTATCAAGATCAACATCGGATATTTCAGAACTTGAATTGAATTTTAATTTGCAACCTAATATTATAGTTTTTAGGCCGCAGGGGTCCCGGAACTTTTTAATCCTCTCCGATGCAGGCCTACATGACAGGACAGCAGGGCCCATTGGGCTTTAATAATTTAAGTTATAACGCTAGTTTAACACCAATTAAAAGTTGAATATTTCATCATTTATTTCGACAATAATTATATTCTCCAGTTTCCAAAATGTGTGCACCACAAGGCACATAGTCACGATGTTGTATTTAGAAGAATTAGAATTGGTTGACTTGTATGGAGAATTGGAGATAATGTTCAATAATTTGACCATGTTACACTATAGCTGATGTAATGATTAATTCATATTAACAGTGTACACACCGTGTACCTATATATTGTCAACTTAAATGTGTATATATATGTTATTTATAAGACGTTTTGCAATATACATATAAGTATATTAAGTATAAAGTGCTCTCGATTACAGAGCCAGAAGTTTAATTTAATTTTAAGTCATGCATATCGCACCTGATCGCGCTGCAATTTGTTCATTTATGAAAAACTCTATGCTTCACACATGGCCCACGGCGATTGCATCAGACGGTTCATTAAACTAATTGCAATTATGTTGTCTTGCCACGGGTAACATACCACCCATTTACAAAACTTCTTTTCCTAGACTTCTATATTATCATTAACACAAATGAATGTCAAGCTAATTGTGATTGCCTCGGGGTAGGGGGGGGGGGGGGGTGATACACACATGTGGTGATGCGTGAGGTTCTGAATAATATTTGATCAGCCGTTGTTTCGAGTAGGTAGAACAGTACCGTACTAAAAGTAGCAAGAATAGGGGGTGTTCCCGCTAAGTGAACACTCAGACGACCACAATTCAATCGTAAGTGGAAGGATTTCCATCGTAGGACATATATATGGCATATGTCAGTATCTATATCGTTGGGAGTAACCGATAGTTAGACTGCGCATGCTCACGTCAAAACATAATATCAAGCACTGTTTGATTTTAGATTCGAAACCGTCCACCCAATTTTGCGATGTGGTGAAATAAAAAAACCCACATTATATATATCCAGAATAATTTGGTAAAGAAGCGACGTTTGTGTCATTTGACTTTTATAGCAGGAGGGTCGGGTTATGTTTTCAGATTTGTGCAGTTTTGGACCAGGAACCAGACGGTGAGTGAGTGCGCCCTAATAAACACACTCAAGTCGCAGAAACAATGGCAGATGACAGATTTATAGCAATTTTAAGACGAAACTTTAAGACGAAAATCTGTTATAAAAATGTAATATTACTTACATGGAGTAGCATAGACACTGCTGTTGCGGAATATCGCGCATTATACTGCCCCCCCCCCCCCGAGGAAAGATACCAGATATACCGATATACTGTATACCAATGACAATTTAAGGTTCACATGTCCGATTTTGGGAAAAACACACCACCTATCTTATTCCTCCTAGTTTCTCCAAATCGTTCAAATCAGTCCCAAATTATTTCAAAGTGTCTTATTTGCCTTGAAATTTGTTTTCTTTTGATGTATAATTCGATAGTGAAGTCGAGATATCGTATCGAAATCTAGCGAAATATACCGACAAAAAGCGGTCGTCAGTTTTAGTCCGGGAGCTATAGGGTACCCTTGCACCCACTGTGACCCACGCCCACATGGGACTTAACTTTACCCCACTCATTGTGTTCCTTATTATGTCCTTCAAACTGTTAAACAATTTTAACAAGAACAAAACAAGAGGTGGCATCAGAGATGCTGTGTCTCGTTTTCGGTGGCTTACCGCCGGTGGCTACCGCCAATTGGCGTGCATCAGTATCGGTAGACTAATTAATTGGTAAAATCGAAAAATGACTAATTAAGGGCCATAACTCTATCAAATGTTATCGGGCCAGGCTGGTTTTCGAACTCGTCCGAAATATTCTTGGCAAGTATGTCTATTCCAAATTTTAAACAAATCGGAGGACGTTTGTTGAAGTTATCGCGCTAACGAACAAAAAATTCACGAAAAATGACTAATTAAGGGCCACAAGGCCCATAACTCTATCAAATTTTATTGGGCCAGGCTGGTTTTCGAGCTCGTCCAGGATATTATTGGAAGACACTTATATACCAAATTTTAGTTGAATCGGATGACGTTTGTTGAAGTTATCGCGCTAACGAGCTCAAAATTCGTACAAAATGACTACTTAAGGACCATAACTCTATCAAATTTTATCGGACCGGGCCGGTTTTCTAACTCGTCCGAGGTATTCTTGGGAGACACCTATATATCAAAATTTCAATCAAATAGGATGATGTTTGTTAATTTATCGCGCTAACGAGCTGAAAATTTGTGAAAACATGACTAATTAAGGGCCATAACTCTTATCAAATTTTATCGGACCTGGCCGGTTTTCGAACTCGACCGAGATATTCTTGGGAGACACCTATATACCAAATTTCAATCAAATCGGATAACGTTTGTTGAAGTTATCGCGCTAACGAGCTGAAAATTCGTGAAAAATGACTAATTAAGGGCCATAACTCTATCAAATTTTATCGGACCAGGCCGGTTTTCGAACTCGTCCGAGATATTCTTGGGAGACACCTATATCCCAAATTTCAATCGAATCAGATAACGTTTGTTGAAGTTGTTGCGCTAACGAGCCTAAAATCAGTGAAAAATGGCAAAGGGCCATAACTCTGTAATAAATGTGCGGACGAACCCGATTTTTTGTCTGCAGCTTACGTGCATGGATGTGTACTCACACACCAAAATTTTAATCCGTCAATAAACGGTTGAGTTATAATCAAAACACGCCGCCCGCCCGCCCGTCTGCCCACCGTCCCTCATCAAACTATAAGTCGAGTTTTGGAAAAAAACTCGACTAAAAAGTGGCCGTGTAGACTCCAGACAAGATGGCGGCCATTTTTTTTTAGACTAGGACCCAAGTCAGTTTGATGCAAATTATAGCGGGAACTATAGTAATCTATACAAATGTATATATTTTCGTGAAGCTAAGACATAATGACACTTGTATAGGGCAAAATTGAAACTCCTTATCCAAGATGGCCGCCAAAAGTTGAAAATATGACGTTTTTTTCACTTATATCTTCTAGATCAGTTTATTCTGTTTGGAACTGGTTGAGAAATATGACTTTATTTTGTATTTTGTATATTAACTGATCATTGGAGCAATGAAGTGTGCAATTATTGGGGTCTTAGCCCATTCCGATTTTACAGAATGAGGTATAAAAAAAAAAAAAAAAAATCACAATTGGGATTCTAGTCATATTTCAACAAGAAATGAACATAACTTTGTAATGTAAGTGAGATATATCATTACCTATGAATATTCCAACTTATTGAAGCCAAAATTGTGACTTTGGCTCAAAATGGCTGCCAAAATATGGAAAATGGTAGATATTGCCCCAGCGTACGTCGAGCCCTGCAATCACTTACAAGTTGTGGTTGATATATACAATAGGCTATTCTGCCTTCTATACATTGAATACTAACATGTCTGATGCACCATGGTTAATTGTTACTATTGTCACCACTGCATGATATCACCAGAAATATTGAATTTTTCTCTCACAAACTTTTGACAAAATATCGGCAAAAAATAACTTTTCAGGTTTGGACAATTTTTTGAAGTAAAAAGTAATTATCTTTGGTATGAATGGTGTTTATCAACGGCAATTAGTTACTGAACCTTTACACATTTCGAGCACAAACTAACATTCTGTTAACTGTCTTAAAACACTTGATCTCTATTGCTTGCTTGCTTGTTGTGGATATCCCTCCTTTAAGTGAGGAGCACCCCATTATAATGGGTATAAAAATAATGGAAGTAAAAATAAGTCAAATAAGACCAGGTAAAACTACAGTAATGATAAAATAGTTGGTAAAATTGTGGTACTAGTGAGTTAAAAGATTTGTGTGTGCGTAAGTTGCACTAAAAAACTTTTAAGTTGAGCTTTCATATGTACATATGTACATGTATATTTTTGTTTTGTTTTTAAGATTGGTATAGTTAAAATTGTCGTGTTGACAAGAATATTTACAAGTAGTTGTTTTGCCTGTACAGCTCGGCTAGTTTGTCATTTTATATGTGCTTGTCTGCTTCTGTTTTCAAAGTGTTTACTCTATGCACATGGATTGAGTATAAGAAATTTCTTGCCAGTTTTTCAATTTGTTCTTTTTCTATATCGATGAGGTTCCAGGTTTCTAGTTTTGTGCAGTCTAAGGTTAATTGAGTTAAGAGTTCTGGTTGATCAATAATGTATTTGTCAGTGGTAGTTTTTGAGAGACATAATTTGAGTTTTTGTATGTAACGATGTCGTTGGTTACTATAGTGTTCGTACATTGTGAAATGAAGTGTATTCTGTCCTCATCAGCTAGTTTGCATAGTGGACATATGGCAGAGGTCAGGTTTTGTCTGAATCTTTTTCTATTTATTTGTAGTAAATAAGTGTCTGTCATCAACCATGTTTTTATAATAGCCTTTTTTGTGGCAGCGGGCGAGTATTTTGATGAATCCCATACAAGATGACATTTGCTGCTGGAATTTTTTTGCAGTTTGATCATTGCTAGTGTTGTTTTACTGGAGAACTCTCTGTCATTAATATCATGCCAATATTGGTATATAGCTTTTTTACATATTGTTTTCCATTTGTTGGCATCTTCCTTACTGTGGATGGTGTTTATGATATGCAGTGGGTCAGGAAGGGTATATTTGGAAAGTATGTCTCTGACATGTATAAACCAGCTATGGCTGTTGTCATTTTTCATGATAAGTTGCCTTATTGCAAGATCTCGCTCTGCAGAGTTGTGTGTTTTGGCTATATTAATATAGAATGTTGTAATTTTGAGATCTATAGTGCCTTGGATGGGAATAGCTCCAATAAGTGCATTTGTAGCAGCATTTGCTGTGCGTGTTGATAAACTCTGCAGTTGTCTCATGGTTTTTCGTTGGAAACGTTCGAGTTCATCTATGTCTTTTTTTTTCATATGTAGGATTTCTATACCATGCAGCATTCTAGGAATGACAAAAGTGTTCCACATTTGGTATGCTATTACTGGTGATATACCGTTTGTTCCATGTAGCCCTGTACCCATCAAGGAGTATAGGGTTCGTCTGCCCATTGTTATTCGTTTTGGGATATCTGGGGTATTTGTTGGATTACGCTCTACACCTAGGTGTTTGGTGGAGCCTACGATATTAACAGGAGTTCCACCTAGGACAGTTTTTATTTCACCATTCATTTTTTGTGTAGATGTTTTCATTTGGACAATTTCGCATTTAGTTGCGTTCATTGCGAATCGATCTTTACATGAGTTGTTGTATACAATACTTGTGAGAGTTTGTAAATCAGATGTTGTTTTTGCTAAGATGGCTACATCATCTGCACAGGTGGGGGCTGTTATATCAATTGTGCCAATTTTAAACCCAGCTGCATTATTACTTAGCTGATTTAGCATGTCGTTGTTAAATCTTTTATAGAGCATTGCTGATAATTTAGCCCCTTGTCTTATTCCTAGTATATCTGAGGAGTATGATCCACCCCATTTTACCGTTGTATTCGCCTCATGATGTAATGAATTTACAAGTAGCCATAGGTCGCTGTGGATCCCATCAATGAAAAGTTTTCTCAGTAGGCTTTTATGCCATACAACGTCAAATGCTTTTTCAGCATCCAGGGTTTCTAATATTAATGTCTCATTTAAGTCTTTGCTTTCATTGTATGCTTCAGTTATCATAAGCCCAGCAACTAGAGGTGATGTGCCTTGAGTGAAGCCACGTTGCATTTTATTTTGTGATGGTAATAGTATGTTGTCTAGTTTGTCTTGCAGGGTTGCTTCTAGGATTTTACATATTATGGAGCTGATAGTTATGCCCCTGTAATTCCCTGGTTTTGTTGGGTCTTTGTCCTTTTTTGGTACAGGTGTTAATATGCCGATTTTTATTTCTTTTGGCACTTCTCGTTTTTCATATATAGTGTTTATGATGTTCATGATTATTGGGGCAGTTTCTTCTATGCTATATTTGAGGTGTTCAGCCGTAATTCCAGCATAGTCAGCTGCTTTATTTAGTTTGAGCTTATTGACAATTGTTTTAATTTCATGCAGTGTGACTGGTTCTAAAGATGGTGTATTAGCACGACATATTTGTTCAATAGCTTCAATATCAGCCGAGACTTGTTTGTGGAATGTATCATCAAATCTATCGGCAGTTTTTGGTTCTGACAGTTTTTTGAAGTGTTTAAACCACCCATCCATCATCTGTTCGGCACCATATTGGTGTCCATCTATTTCAATATACTCAGTGACTACACTCTTGGTGAGCCTTTGTTTGTTTATAAGTTTATAGAATAGTACTTGATCATTAGATGCATTGGCTTGAGAGATTTCATCATATAGTTGGGTTCTCTCTGCAGCCATTTGTTGCCTTTGTGTGCATCTTAATTTCTTTTTAGTGGATTATTTGTGTCAACTGGCCTACCTGCCGTTTTCCATTGATAATGGGCCTTTTTACTTTCTTGTATCACACTGACTATACTGGGGTTCCATTGCTTTTTACCATTGGAGCTTTTTTTATGCCTTTTGGCAGGTGTGGCTTTCTCTGCTGCGCTTATTATCATTTGGCCAAACTTCACAATGGATTCTTCCAGATTATTGTGTATAGTGGTCTGTGTTAGGTGATTGGTTTTGTCTATATGCTGGTCTGTAGAGGACTAAATCACATTTTTTCCAGTTTGTTCTTTTTTTGTGAGATGTTTTCAAGACTATTTTGTATTTTTTCAAGGGTGCTATTTTCATTTCGACTTTAATGAGCTCATGATCTATTAAACAATCATTCGAGCCTTGCACTTGTCCAGATTATGGCAGTTAATCATTTCCAATAATTTTTTATAATTGCTATGAACGTCGTTCCCAAAATTTCCCTTCTAAAAATATGTCACCTTTTTTGACATTCTTATGTTATACAATATGCTTGATGTGGTCTTCAGATAGCATATGGATTCCTTCAGCTGCTGCACTATCTTAGCACTTAGGTATAGTTTTCTGTGTAGGTCTATCTAATCTTTCCGCCTCCTGACATAGCTCAGAAGTCTTAATCTTTCCGCCTCCTGACATAGCTCAGAAGTCTTAAGACTGTGGAATTTTCTTGTCGCGGAGATTAGGGCCTGGTCGTTAAAGGATCACACCAGTGTAGCTTTTCCGCTAATCAACTGAGCACATTGCCGAAAATGTAATTGTGATAGGCCGCATGTAACAGAAGTTATGCCCATTCATGCGATTGAATATTTCACTATGGATTATGCAGTCTGAATCGTTAATCTTCCCTCATGTGACGTCACACGAGGGACTACTAGAGACATGCAGTGTCAAACTTCAAAGGCTGTCGAAATAAAATTGGCTGTTATCTACTGATTGTTTATACAAATACGGCGGACCATCCGAGCTGAATTTGTACAAATGGGTCATTTGACTCAGGGAATCATATTAGATAGGTCCCGTTGACATTAGATGTCTTAAAAGGGCACTTATAATTAATTCAATTAAATAATTATATACCCATAATGGTTGCACTCTGGTCGGTCAAAATTGAAACATGGGGATAAATTGACCCGCAGAGTATAATGAGATAGATGCCGTTGACCTCAGACCAGTTACAGGGGGCAAATATGAGCAATAAAGAGCGTTCCTTATGAAGAAAAGTTGGTCCAGATGGGGCACCTGACCAGGGGATATCATGGGATAGGCACATCTTATCATGTCCCATAAATACTGGCTAGGAATAAAGCATTACTTACTTTTGACCATATAAATTATATGATCAATAAAGAGCGTTTATCAGTCTAGAAGATATGTGGGGAATTGGTGGTCTATCCATTGTATGATAAGACGAGTATTAGTCAGAGGTTACATGTATGACGCGTCGTGTTTATACATGTTGTAATGGAATGAGAATAGAGGTGTTAGACTGTTATTTAAAAATCGGCCACATATCTCCTGGAATTCAGTATAGAAACGGTTAAATAAGATAGTGAACATAAGTCATTATCATTTATGCAAATTTAGCAAGCAGTGAAAATATCACTGAAATTCAAGCCCCCCCCCCACAGCAATTCAAGCACTTTCCAGGCTTTGAACAGCTGCTTTGAATGATAATTTGTCCCTGCAAGAACTCTGGGGTAGTTATAATTCATGCAGGAACCCTGGGGTACATTACATTTTATGCACAACCAGTTTTCATGTTTATTTAGCATTTTATTATCAAGATGTATAAATTGAAGCTTAATAAACAAGTAAATATGGCTTCTGATTGATAACAATAGCTAGGTTCAGTTACATGTACATGTGACATGCACATTGAGAAACACATGCTGATCAGGGCGATACATGTAAGACAACTGCCATAGAGTGTCAAATTAGTCTATCCTTAATAAGGTAAAGTGGCTTCAATAACAATAGAGCCTTTCTGGTAAATAACACTCTCTTTTCGGCCAAAAAATTTGATATTATACCCGTTCGTCCTATTCTAATTCTTAGTAAATGCAATAGTTCTTGTCTGTGTGGTAGTTTTCGACAGTTTGCTCTTGCTGTCTGGAGATGCATGACGTAATTACATTACATTACAAGGCGACGTCAAAATCATTGGAAAACTATGAATGTAGATTGTATGATTTCTAAATAATATCACTTTTGTGTTTAGGTTATGTAATATATATAGAGTCGTCTCATGTTGGTTTGGTTTAGAGATTTTCGAATTTGAGCAGATGGCATAAGTATACCTCTCGGAGCCTACAGCTCTCGTGGTATCCTTCTGCCGTCTGCTCTCATATGATAATGACTGAACCAAAACAACACAGTGTGGCTCTACATACAGTACTGAGAGCTTTCCGATGAATGGCAACAAGCCATATTTCCGACTAAATCCTGAAAAGTTACCCATAATTCTGCTGTGGTTAAGGAGTCAATTATTTAGGGCATTACTGTATTTATTGCTCTTACTAAATTGAGGACATGTGCACGTTACCTGGAAAGATGCTGAAGAAAACATCATAGTTATGTTACATGTAACTGAACCTAAATGTAGCTGACAACATCAATGAATACATATATAAAAAAATTATATATCATATAAAAATTATAAGACTGAGAGAAAAAAAATTAGGCCAATCTTGCTTTCATTAATTTTATGTGAATTTAAGCATGTGTTTTGGGACTAAGATTAAACGTTCCTATCTGAATTTTCACAAGGGACACTCTTTGGGACAATTGAATTGTGCCAAAAATTAATCAAATGAGTTATTATTTTCTATAAAAAAAAAGGAAATGCAGCTATTTATGCTAAACATAAAATTAATTAGCCATGGCCTTAGGCCATGCTCAATTAATTTCTCAGGCCCACGGGCATGGTCCGGAAACCCCGCTCTTGCAAACTTTTTATTCAAGTTGAATCTGTCTGGGAATATTTTAGTCCATACAAAATAATGGTGCTACGTTTTTTATACAGACATGCGCGGAATTAAGATCAAACAGTCCCGTTTCCTAGTTCAGATTTCCGATTCATTGCTATAATTGCTAACTACATCCCAACATTTGTGATATATTGTGACTGCGATCTCAGTATAAAATGCGTCTGTCATACTAGAGTGGGCGATTTTTGACAAAATAAATCACATGGAATTTATGAACTATCTTTTTACAGATATGTTTGGGATATAATGGTCATGGGAAACTAAAATTAGACTGGGAGCTACAGTAATGCCCTAAGTAATCGACCCCTTAACCACAACAGAATTATGGGTAACTTTTCAGGATTTAGTCGGAAATATGGCTTGTTGCCATTCATCGGAAAGCTCTCGGGGAGAGCTTTCCAATTAATGGCAACAAGCCATATTTCCGACTAAATCCTGAAAAATTACCCATAATTCTGCTGTGGTAAAGGGGTCGATTACTGTAGCCGATGCGGAGGTGGAATGCTTCATTGGGGTGTGCCCAGAAATAAATAATAACAAAAAATACGTGCGAGCGTGATTGCCTTTCAAAATATTTTGGCCTGAGAAACGGGAAATTTAATTTGTATGGCCTTACTGGTAGATTTATATCGATGAATTCGGTTGGAGATCTTCCATCTATATATAATATAGCTCCTTCAAAATTCCGCATGCATAATTTGATGGATAAACAAGCCAAGTCTATTAAAATATATATAGAATTGGAGAAAAAATCTCAAGCGCTTTTGAGGATAATGTCAGCTATCATACACATAATAATGGTAATTTAACGATAAAATATATATAAAAAAAAACAACTTTACACACAACATACTAATTTCAAACACCCATACCATGAATATTTTCTATATTATTTCTCCTTCAAGCTATATATATGCCAAGAAATAGATAGTTGATAAACTTTGAAACTTGTTCTTTATTAATATTTCATATTTTGACCATGATCGGACATCCAACATTGCTAATCGCAAGTTTCTGGGGTAATAACTTTTTTGAAGTTTTGATTCTATTTATATCACTAAACAATTATGTTGCATATACACCATAATGAGTAAAATATAAATAATGACTTTTTTTGCCACATTTTAGCACTGTTAACCCTTTCATGACAGGAGTTTCTCTGGTGCAGAATTAAAGATCATGTGCCAGTGCATTCTATTATATATGCACATAGCCATAGGGAGCCTCACATAACATACATGTATATAAGAAAATTCACTGGCTTACAAGGTCAAGGTAAATATTGTTAGACCAATGTAATGTATTCTCTTATATATCCGAGGCTCCCTATGGGAGAATTGCATACATAAGAATATACTTTGGCACAGGGTTTACACCACATTTCAGGACACTCCAGTCACGGAAGGGTTAATAGTTTTCATGGGTCTCTGCTGTTTTGTTTCTTCTGATCGGTCACAACCTATCTCCATGGAAGCCAAGACTCTGCAAAGAGAAATAGACACTGTTAGAGGGTGAATGGAAATTTGCAAGAGAGATGAATTAACCATTTCCATACTATATGGATTCTCCCATTCAGTTATAAAAGTATACATTGGAACAGTTCATTATTCATTTGGAAGGGAGTTCAGGTAATAAAAGCAGACGACGGACAGAAAAAAAGATATAAGAAGAGCAGAATGATTTATATTCATTGGTGGGAAATGTTGAACTTATTATCTGAACATTTCCTAAGGGAACTACAGTAATGCCCATATTAATCGACTCCCTAACCACAGCAGATTTATGGGTAACTTTTCAGGATTTAGTCGGAAATATGGCTTGTTGCCATTCATCGGACAGCTCTCTCCGAGAGCTTTCTGATGAATGGCAACAAGCCATATTGGAGTCGATTAATTAGGGCATTACTGTACTCGTCAATGAGTATTTAGTATAACAAGAGCTACGCTGGGCGTGCAAAATACGCCCTCTCTGGGGAAAAAAAGGGGCATAACTCTGGTAAAAATTGGCGGACGGAACTCAAATTTGAACTTGACCTGTGTTTTGGTGGGAGAAAGTAATATACCAAATTATCATTGAATCCGATAAGCTCTAGTAAAGTTATCATCCGGACAACAAATTTCAGGGATTTTCTAAGTCAAATTACGTCAAATAAGGGGCATAACTCCGGTGAAAATTGGCGGACGGAACCCAAATTCGAACTTGAGCTGTCTTTTCTCCTAATAAACCCATATACCAAATTTGATTGAAATCGGTTCACTCTAACTAAAGTTATCATCTGGACAACAAATTTCAGGGATTTTCTAAGTCAAATTACATTCCAAAATCGAGTTATCATCCGGAAACCAAAAAACATAAGAAAAACTGAATTTTCTGAGTCGAAAAAGGGGCATAACTCTGCCAAAAATGGTCGGACAGAACCCAAGTTCGAACTTGACCTGTGTTTTGGTGGGAGAAAGTAATATACCAAATTTGGATTCATTCCGATAAACTATACTAAAGTTATCATCCGGACAACAAATTTCAAGGATTTTCTAAGTCAAAAAACGTCAAATAAGGGGCATAACTCCGGTGAAAATTGGCGGGCGGAACCCAAATTCGAACTTGAACTTACTTTTCGGCTAATAAACCCACATACCAAATTTTACTAATTTTGGTTCACTCTAACTAAAGTTATCATCCGGAAACCAGGTTAACGGACGATCGCCCGGACGGACGGTGCGAAGAACGGACGGATGGATGAACGGACGGACAGAGCCCGTTTCTATAGTCCCCCGAGAATATATTTTTTGGGGGACAAAAATATCTACTATAACTATATCCATATGTAGAGTTCTGATGGGCCGGATGGGGTAGAAAAAGTTTACGAAGACATATATCACCTCAGAATGAGAATTCAGATTAAATATTGTAACAAATTCCACATTTGGATCTGTATTATCATCATTCAGGATACTTTATACAGACATAAATATAGAATACTGGCAGGATGACCCAAGTTAAAGGTACTCAATCTGATTTAATGCTCCTAAATTACTATTTCTTTAGCTTCGGGGGTAAAAAATATTTGATTCGAGTCGAGGAACCCACCCGTCAAAGCTCAGAGTGATCAGATATCGATATTTGAATTTTGTCATTTCTCGAGATGTGTAATAATATGTGGCCCAGAAACACGTGGTCAAATGGAAGGTCTCGGACAAAATTGTGGATGAAGATGGATAACTCTAAAATCAAGTGGTAATACGGTCAAATTTCGTGATACTTTAGTGATAATACGGCCATATTTTGTTGAACAAAATGTTGATAAAGAACAACTTTTGGGAAATTTTATACCATAGTTGACAGTGGTTTGCATTAGTTTGTTGCAATTAATCGATTCTGAGAACTAAAGAAGAAATGTTGTTGTTGTTGTATCTTGATGTATGGGGACCGTCTGATCGGATTGAGTACCTTTATAGTGATATGGAACACTCCCCTGCGGACATTTTGTAGGGATAGAGAATACTCTTGCTCTAAGTGTTATTCTCATAAATTTTATGCCCAAAATGGGTGTCCCAAAACATCATTCCCATTTCATAACCAACACGGTTTTATCAATAATGGTGTCCCTAGATCCCCATCCCCAACGTACCTCAGGGCCAGTAACTTACATCACATGTATAATTGCTTGGAACGGTAGCAAGATGTCTCACATTGAAGTGAGTACTCGCCGTTATATTCAGCTATATAAATAACTCAACCAAAAAAGCCACCAAATGAGCTATTTATCAGTTTTCGCTAGCTCTCTATGAATGCCGTGATTCCCGCCCCCATATAAATATGACAATAGAGAAGATAGAAGTGTCGAAGTGAATTAATCTGGTCACCATTTTTCTAGGTTGTGAAATTTGAATGTCAAAATCTCCTTAAAATGAATCTGTTTGTATCTAATTTTTAAAGTATGAGCGATGAGTTGTTGGGAGAACTCCAATATATAGATTTCTGGAAACTTTGGAAAATATAGAAATACAAATGCTGAATTTAGAGCAAATTATGAAGTAGGTACCTGGCCCTGACACTGGAGGAGCAACAACAGTGATAAAAATGTTTAGTCATCGATTTCCACCAAAGTTCTATGTAGTCATCTCCATGATATGAGGAATCGGTGTGGTTTAAAGGGGCTAAAAGTGCCTGAACAGAATTGGGTCATCGTTTTTTCACCAAACTTCTATAATCATCATCTATATATGGAATCTATAATGGTGTGGTCTTAAAGGGGGCTTCATAGGGGCCAGATATTGCGGGCAGGAGGGCACCAGAATGATGGGATAATATATTGTATTGCCAATTATTACCAAAATTAGATATACATGTAGGCATCCCCATGAGTCTAATGGTGTGGTTCAAAGTTAGCAGATCCATCCCCATTCCTGACCCAATGGCACCAATGTGGCATCTTTAAACCACACAATGATATTCCGTGTATCATGGAGAAGAATATGTACCAATTTGGTGCAAATTGATGCTAAAAATATCTTTATAAATTTTGGTACCCTTCTCCTCCTCCACCCTGACTCTAACGGTGCCACTTTTGGTATCTTTAAACCACACAATTAGACTCCTCATATCATGGAGATGATTATGTATAAGTTTGGTGGAAATCGGCGACAAAAAAATGACATTGATTTTGTTGCCCCTCCCCATATTTATTCCTGACACAAACAGAAAATTTTAACCTGCACCATTATCTTCCACATAAAATGTTAACCCTGGTTAGACCCCTTTGGACCCATCTAGATGGTCCCCCATTAATTGTTATAGACAGACAGACATTCACAGATATAGATGTAGCTAGTGCCATCACTTTAACTGTTAATGTCTGTGAGGGGGATTTTAGCATCTATTTGGCCAATAGATGCCAAATCTCCCGAGCGGACATAAACAGTTTAAGTGACAGCATCAGCTACATATTTTATTTATCCATTGCACAAAACTTTCCTTTTGTAGCTGTTTGTAGGAGAAATCTGTCATTTTCCCAAGGTTTTCATTCGTTACTTCGATGACGAATTACGTTTATGAGGTCAAGCAATTTAATTAGTATTCCTGACGTGAGCATACCGGAATGAAGCTCAGAACAAATTAGTTCATTGTTTTTTTTATATTTATTCCAAATTGGGCTCGTTTTATAGATCTTTTAGAGTCAAATATGGACAAAAACATGTCCCAAAATCACAATTGCGTCCTTTAGGCCAGTTGATGTCATCAGTTAGTAACCTGCGCAATTTGCATATATAATTACATCACCTACATAATAAAGCTACATTGGCATGATAAACGTAGCACTTATTAGGCAGGCTTTAGGTAGGAAAAAGAGGTAATTAGCGGTAAATAATGATCAATGAGATAAATGTGCATTTCAAAACTAAATGACAAGTGAATTAAAATGTGAACATTGCGAAAAAACACAATGATATGATTGCAAATGTCGAGAATATTATTCACAAATTTTTTTTATAAACCTGGATTTTCGTTAACCTAATGTTATTATTATTTTAATGCAGTTGATAATGTTTCTAACGTTTTAGACAGTGTTTTTTTAATTTGTTCACTGCAAATGCGAATGTTTTGTGAACAATCAGTGCATGATACATAAATTTATAAAATTATTTAGCTATTATTAAATAATTCCTAACTAATATTAAATACAATAAAAATACAATGATATTTTGAAAACAAATACTTTCAATAAATTGGTGCAAATTTGTTAGATTGAGGTGTTGTTTCCAATAGGGTGGTAGTAGTGAACAATAGGGTGGTAGTAGTGAACATTCATCTTCAAAATACAATACCAAGAGGTTAACCCTTTACCCAACAGAACGGCCCTGTGCCAATAGGTCGACTCGCATATATAAGAGAATGAATTGGCTTAACACATTACAAATTATAAAATTGTTAAAGAATGTAAGAAAAAATGGTAAAAGTGTTAAAAAAAAGATTTTTTTTAGGCCAATGCATTCTCTTATATATGCGAGGCGACCTATGGTCGACTCGCATATATAAGAGAATGCATTGGCACAGGGCATAACTAACTATCACAATGTGGTCAAGGAGCCGGTTCCAATGATATCCATATTTGTATGGTTCTATTGAGACAGACCGAAGATATTTTAGGCTGTTGAAGCTTTATTTGGCCGGTTTTGGCCGTTTTGTTGGGTAAAGGGTTAAAGCATATTTTATGACACAAAGTTAAGTTGAAAGGTGTAGGAGACATGTCTTTAACCCTTTCATTGATGGACCTTCCTGAAATTTTGTGGAAAACCCTGTGCCAATGCATTCTCTTATATATGCAAGTCTTCCATAGGGAGCCTCGCATATATAAGAGAATACATTGGCCTAACAATATTTACATTGACCTTGTAAGCCAGTGCATTCTCTTTATATGCAAGGCCCTCTATGGGGGACTCGCATATATAAAAGAATGCACTGGCACATGATCTTTAATGCTGCACTAGCACCAGCATTATGACTTGACCATATATGTTTACTTTCCCGAATTGGGTGGGAGCCTCCCGAATTTCAGCCCTACCTCCATTTCGGGAAATAGTTTCTCCAGAATTCATTCAACAATGAAAGACAATGCTTCAGCATCAGGGTCTGCACTGAATCAAAATTTACTTTTGCTAAATTATTTGCCAAATGAATTATTTTTTTGCCAAATTATTTTCGAATTTGCCAAATGCTAACCCTGATAGTGTCATATTCTGCAACAACGAGTCTTATGTTTTGACACTCGCGGTTTGAACGACTTTTGATATCGATAGGAAAGCAGCTAAGTAACAATTATACTCGCATCTCTATTGTGGTTTATCATACAAAAATAAACCAATAACTGTACAATAACATGATAGAAGGGTTGCTTCATCAGAAGGGGATTAGCTTTGTAAACACCACCACCACACTAAATACAGGTAATCCCTCCACCCATCGATACTACTGCTATCAGATTAACTTCATCTTAATAAAGGTGTTAACTGTTCCTAAACCATATACAACACCACTAATATAACTATATTGTTTCCTGAAATGAATGGTATTGATTGACCAATAGTTTTTTTAATTTGATTGAGGAATTAAAAAGTGGCTTGCCAAAACTTTTGCCAAATGAAAATATTTTTGCCAAATGTGAATTATTTTTGCCAGTGGCAAATGGCGGCACTAACCCTGTTCAGCAGCTAACTTCATACAATAGAAGTCACAAATAGGTCACTGCCATAATACTTTCTCAAAGAAAACAAAAAGTTGGGTAATTAGCCTGGGGTAATAAATAGCCATCCGGCTATCCAAACATAAGAAAGCAAAAAAGTTGGGTAATTAGCCTGGGGTAATAAATAGCCATCCGGCTATCCAAACATAGCCTCGTATTCTATTATATTATCGTTGACACAAATAAACCATGTAGTTTTACTGATCACAGCATCATATTGAACACCTTGCAAGTTATGGTTATTTAGGAGATAAACATACCCTGTTGAGTTGTACATTCTGGGATTCGAGCATGAAAACAGTTTGTGAACGAGCCGGCTTGCCGGCGAGTTCACAAACTGTTTTCATGCTCGAATCCCAGAATGTACAACGAAACAGGGTACGTTTATCTCCATTGTAATTCAATCTAGCAAGGAATTTGCAAAAAAACTGTATAAAAAGTATCATTTAGTCATTTTCATGACACGAATCGAGACTTTCATTTCGCCGTTGTCACCGTGCACAAATCATTGGGTGTGTCCATTGCGTTACTCGGAACACTGCTCCGTAACCATTTCCTGTGGGGCGGGTTGGCTCGTTTCGCTACTCCGTTCTGCGCCGATCAAATTGTACCGTACCACATTCAGATTTGATGCACGCTGAAGCGGCCGATGAACGGTATCTATAGACAACAACGCGCGGGTGTGCTCGTTTCGCTACTCGTTCTGCGCCGATTACATTTGACCGTGCTACATTCAGATTTGATGCACGCTGAAGCGGCCGATGTCGGTGAATCGAAAACGAAAGTTATTGTACTCGGCCAATCAGAATGCTTGATTTTAGTGACAAATACTTAATTGAATTACAATTACCAATGTATTTCACCAAAAGTTATAAAAAGACATGATGACATCTAAAAAAACCCATACAACAACAGAGCAAACAAACTGGAATATGATGTAATCAGGGGCACATGAGTTTTATGATGTAATCAGGGGCACATGAGTTTTATGATGTAATCAGGGGCACATGAGTTTTATGATGTAATCAGGGGCACATGAGTTTTATGATGTAATCAGGGGCACATGAGTTTTATGATGTAATCAGGGGCATGTGAGTTTTAGGAAGAATGTGGTGGTGTATCACGCCAATTTTTAATGACTTATCACAGACGAAATAAGGTTCATGTTTTTATGTGAAAATATTAAAGTTTTGTTATGCAATATGGTATTACACATATTTGGCTCTGCATTCTGTTTAAATTCTTCGCCCTCTGATGTTTGCAAGACGAAAATAAAATCGCCTTCAAAATTTGACCAAACTGAGATTCACCGGTGGAATGTCATAATGTTGGTGTCCTATCTCTCTGAACCATTGGGCGAAACATTTCATTAAAATATCCCTTTCTGATAAAAGAAGTTGTTCACATTCAATCCCGGCCCGATCTATTTGAAGTCGCCTATTTTCGCCAGGATTATCGGAGGATTATATATCTAACCATCGAAAGTCATTATCGCTAGTATAACAAATAATTAGACCATTCGAGTTCCATAAGTTTATCAATTAGTACAAGAGTGCCCTCCCGCTATTCAGATATGAAACAATTACGACATTATAAGATTATGTACTAGGCGTTTTGGAAGTTTGTTTCGGCAACGCGTCACACTTTTTGGAGAGACCGCTTCCCTAAATAAATGGCAGCGCCCACTAAGTCTTGTCAAGTTTATTGCTTTAATTGGATTATACCATTGACGTTGGTATTAATTAATAAAGCTTTAGAAATGAAAATAAAAGCTTTCACAACTCCCTGATTAGTCCTTATTGTTTATTTTAACGGACAGCCACATTACAGAAGTGACCAAATTAAACTTACAAAGTTGCATGCATCATGATCATCTTGTTCACAGTTCAGACTGTACAATTTACAAACGTATATTCCAGTCAAGAAAATACATGTATTACCAGAATGATATAGTCATTCAATATTGTATAACAATACTACTTCCAATTAAGTTAAAAATTTAACTGCTACTGTAACTTTCTAATTGTATTGATAAATGTTATTTACACAAAACATTTCCAAAAATTTCAAATTTATAATAACAATTCGGCTAATTTCTTCACATAAAGTTAAAAAAAAAAATATTTTTTAATTTATCATGTTATTGATAATAAGTGGTTCTTATGTTTTTCTTAAGCCTCCCACACTTCACACTATTTAGGGCTGAAGTCTCCCTAAAATCTCCAGAGGGAGAAGTCACTTCTCCCTGTTTTCAACCCCTAGCTTAGGCCCTGCGTGAACCTTTAATATTTTAATATTAGAGCTGGGACGGTTATGGGGGGGGGGGTGGATTGAAGGGCCGGGAGTCCCAAGCAGACAACTCTGTCGGCTTCATATCAAAGTGAAAACGACATGCCATCGATGCCGGCGTGGCACTGAATACGAGTCATGCGATGTGACAATGTTGTAAGATCACACGTGTGCTGACCCTTTGATGTTTCGTTTTGACGTCGGCAGGATGTTAAATGTAGCCTTCAAAGAGCCGACACACCGCGTTTGATGTTGTTCCGTCAATCTCGGATTCATTTTAATTGACGGAGACAGATTAACCCTCTTATAGCCAGTTATAGCTGACCATCACAGTGATCATACACTATAATAGTGATGTTACGGTTAACCGACCACGGCAAATCCGTGACTGGTCACGGCCATAGTTGGTGGTTAACCGCATAACCGTCCCAGCTCTATTTAATATACATACAAATATGGTCAGAATATGTTTCAGAACTGCATGCTCAAGTATGCTCAAAACAATGTTTGGAGATGACTCATGTGAAACTTTTAGAAGGGAAGCAAAACTAGGCAAAAATGAAAGTATATGGTGAAAGTATATGGTGAAAGTATATGGTGAAAGTATATGGTGAAAGTATATGGTGAAAGTATATGGTGAAAGTATATGGTGAAAGTATATGGTGAAAGCAAAAGCTACACTCCAGTACCAATATAAATTTTGCAGTGCATGACCAGTTGATCAAATCAATTAGTTAGCATTGAATATGATCAGTTTGATAAAATTCATCAATTCCAATAAGCATTGAACATGCACTAGCTAAGAATTTAACATAAAATTAATTAATTAATTAATTAATCTCCTGAAATCGGCACACCAGAATTTAACATGTATGGACCAGGCCCACGGAAACAAAAATATTGGTGGATAAAATTCACCAATTCTAATAAGCATTGAACATGCACTAGCTAAGTGGTTCTTAACATAAAATTAAAAACACCAAAGAAAAGATCAATGATCAAGACAGAGTAAAGGTCAACACACAGATCAAAACTGACATGCTTAAACCTGAGTTTAGTGTGCCTGTCATTTGCAGAATGAGGTCCCCAGAGGGTGAACTTAGTGATGCTATCCCGCATAGCGGGCTAGCATAACTAAATTCACCCTCTGGGGACCTCATTCTGCTTAGGCCTCATCTTCTCTGGAAAGTTTCTTTATTATCAAATTTCTGTACATAGATTCTATTTCTTTTTTAGTTTAGTTTCTCTATATCGCCAAATTGGCAGACGACACATTGCATAATTGAGGTTCCCAATCGGTGTACATCACAATATTCACCATTTAAGAACTTAAATCTAAGTCTTATGTCTCCCATAGCAGATGAGGCCATGCAGAATGAGGTCCCAAGAGGGTGAATTTGGTGATGCTAGCCCACTATGCGGGATAGCATCACTAAATTCACCCTCTGGGGACCTCATTCTGCAAATGACAGGCACACTAAACTCAGGCTTGTACATGCTCAACAGGTCTCAATTACACTCAGTAAAGAAAGTCACATGGTGTAATCAATCCGAGGATTCGTTGGGAGCATGGCAGATACTATGGGCTGCCAACGACAGACCAAGCGTTTGTAGTGCATTTTTTAAATTTATTAAAATGTGGTAATTAAAAAAAGCAGGTGCACTACTTGACAATGGACAGGTAAAAGCTAACATTTGGTTGTTTGCCCAGTGGGGAGACTCTTCTCACATATGTATGGGTCATCGAATAGGTGTAGATAGCGCAGGGTATGTAGATAGACAGGCACTGTCGACATAAAAATCCGTGAACATGATAAACACACAGTAATTCCAGAGGTGGTAATTTTCCCAAGGTGCACGGTATCAATAGCCCTGCTTAATGTTCAGAAGACACCAGCGAGGTGCGAGGTGCGAGAGTATTGAGAGCCTTGGGTGGAATTGGGTGATTTTGAGTTCAGTTGGAGTAAATTTGGTGTATTGCCATTTTTTGACATATAATCGTACAGTAATGCCCTAATTAATCGACTCCTTTAACCACAGCAGAATTATGGGTAACTTTTTCTCGGGGAGAGCTTTCCGATGAATGGCAACAAGCCATATTTCCGACTAAATCCTGAAAAGTTACCCATAATTCTGCCGTGGTTAAAGGAGTCGATTAATTAGGGCATTATCGTACATTCTGGGATGCATCTTTTGTCCGAGCCTATATTCTGTAAATTTCCAGTCAATTTTTTTAAAACTTGGCACAGATGCCACCCAGCATAGGAACCTGGACAGCTGCGATTTTGAGTTCAGTCAGAGTAATTTTGGCAGAGTTATTGACATTTTTCGACATAGAATCATACATCCTGGGATGCATCTTTTTCAACTTAGAATTTAAATGATTTTCCAATTTGAGATTATATTTGACCATCAGAGTTTTTTTCCAGATTTGCTTATTTATAAGCAGCTCAGTTAAGAGATAGTGCACAAGTATTGTATCCACATAATATATTTCTAAAAAGACCCCATTCAAAATGAAGCCACCGTGTCGGGGGACATTGTGGCCGAGCAACTTTGTTTATCATTATAATTATGATAATCCATTCGGCGATAAAAGGCATAACCTACTACTACTGGCAAGGACTTGACAAGAATGAAGATCTCTGTCTTAACCTTTGACCTGAGAAAATTTGATACCAGACATCTAAATTTAGCATAATTTGGCATGCATTTACTTTGATGAAACCAAGGTACTGAGGACACACTTTTAGGACGACGGCTAGCATCGCGCCTATGATGACCAGTGGAATGTAGGACAATATTCCCTTACTCTTGATCTTCTGTTTCATCAACCAGTTGACGATACCAGCTTTCTTGTCTGTGTATGGTGGATATCGAATGCTGTAAATATAGTAAAATTAGTGAATGGTGGAGATCGAATGATGTAAATATAGTAAAATTAGTGAATGGTGGATATTGAATGATGTAAATATAGTAAAATTGGTGAATGATGGATATCGAATGATGTAAATATAGTAAAATTAGTGAATGGTGGATATCGAATGCTGTAAATATAGTAAAATTAGTGAATGGTGGAGATCGAATGATGTAAATATAGTAAAATTAGTGAATGGTGGATATTGAATGATGTAAATATAGTAAAATTGGTGAATGATGGATATCGAATGATGTAAATATAGTAAAATTAGTGAGTGGTGGATATCGAATGCTGTAATTATTTAAAAATTATTGTATGCTGGAAATCTAATGCAGCAGATGTATTAGCAAGAAACCCAGGAGTGGCATAATACACCCGTTGGTTCATTTAAAATGTTATTGCTGAAAGATACCAAACTATACAGTAATGCCCTAAATAATCGACTCCTTAAGCACAGCAGAATTATGGGTTACTTTTCAGGATTTAGTCGGAAATATGGCTTGTTGCCATTCATCCGACGAATGGCAACAAGCCATATTTCCGAATAAATCCTTAAAAGTTACCCATAATTCTGCTGTGGTTAAGGAGACGATTATTTAGGGCATTACTGTACAAAAAAGCTATAAAGCTAAAATTTCTAAGTAAAAAAAGCCCATAACTTTGGCAAAAAATCATTGGACAAATCCCCTGAATTGAATATCACTAATACATTGAGCAAATCGTCCACATACCAAGTTTGGTGGTGATTATGCAAGCCTAAATGGATTTATTGTCCAACAAGAGCATCGCTATGGCATGGCAAAATACGCCCTTTAGCCATTTCAAATTGTACTACCGCAAAATAAAACTAGAGGTGTGACTGTCCCAATGGGACTACGGATACCCCCCTGTTTTTAAAATACTAAGATGTTTCACATGTCAGTAAACATTTAGTTAAAATAATAAAATAACAGTTCCCATTGCAGGTGTACAACCATAACCCTAATCTTATACCTATTGACCGAAAAATGTAGGAATAAAAGCTTGGACAAAATTATGTATGTTGCGAAAAAATTTCTAAGTCGAAAAAGGGGAATAACTCTACGCAAAAAATGTCGGACAGACATCATAATCGCAGGTGCACAGGTTCCCATGGTACTAAATATCAGTGCCAAGATTAAAAAACATTGATCGAAAAATGTAGAAATAAAAGCTCGGACAAAATTATGCATGTTGCAAAAAACAATTCTAAGTCGAAAAAGGGGGATAACTCCACCAAAAAATGTCGGACAGACGTCATAATCGCAGGTGCACAAGTTCCCATGGTACTAAATATCTGTGCCACGTTTTAAACAAATTGACCGAAAAATGTAGGAATAAAAGCTCGGACAAAAGTATACATGTTGCGAAAATTTTCTAAGTCGAAAAAGGGGGGATAACTCCACCAAAAAAAGTCGGACAAACGTCATAATCGCAGGTGCACAGGTTCCCATGGAGGTTGATGTCTGTGCCAAGTTTCACGGAAATTGATCAAAAAACGACTAAGAAAAACTCCGGACAAATTTGTGTCCACGGACGGACGGACGGACGACGGACAAGCTGACTCCAGTATACCCCCCCTAACTTCGTTGCGGGGGGTATAATAATACTTTGAGCTTACATTTGAAGAATATCTGATATACCCATAATTTCAATGCCAAAATGCGTCGAATTCTAAGTCGGAAGATGGCCGTAACTCATGTGAAAATAATTAGACAGAACCTATATTCGAACATGGCCTGTAGTTATAGCTGGGAAATACACATACCAGCTTTGGTTCAGATCAAATAATCAAAACTGGAGTTATCGGTCGGAAACCAAAATGTTATGAAATTGGTCAAATTCTCAGTCGAAAAAGGGCCGTAACTCATGTAGAAATAATTGGACGGAACCCATATTTGAACTTGGTCTGTATCTTTAGCTGGGAAATACACATACCAACCTTGGTTCAGATCAAATAATCCAAACTGGAGTTATCGATCAGAAACCAAAAATGTTAACAGACAGATGGATGGACAGACTCATTACATGATACAACTTTTTATCAAAAGGGCATATAAAAACCAAGAAACCAAAAATTTAGTCGAAAAAGGCCCTTATCTAAATTTACAGACCCCTTAACACAAATATGTGGCTCTTGATGTAATGTTGCAAAACATACTGCAGTGATGTTTGATTCCTTCAGAGTGGCATATGTTGTTTACCAATCACACTACAGAAATAAAGACAATAGATAAAATAGAAAAAACATATACATGTACTTACTCTAAAACAGCCTCCAAGTTTTGAGCTCTGTGCATAACAGCTCTTTTATGTGAGAATGTGTCAAATGAAAACTTTCCATGGTAACTTCCGGTTCCACTGTGACCGACTCCCCCAAATGGTAAAGTTGGCACTAAAATATAATTAAATAAATATAATATAACAAGACAGTCAAAGACTGTGGGGTCGCTCACCAGACTGCAAAGACTGATAAGACTGGGACTCTGGAGACTATAACAGTCAGAACTTTTCATAATCACTTTAAAAGAAGTAGATCTAAACAGGATATGTGGATAGAGAGGCTTCATGCATGTAGATCGGGGAATACCTACTTTTAAATTACCAACTGTACACTACTGATCATGCCCTCCCTCCTCTAGCTCATGTCCCTTCCTGACTGGGCTCCAGACTCTCAAGTCTTAGGTTGGAATTTCACAACCGACATCTCACAAACTTTCTCAATTGTTGGAAATTTCCAATCTCACAAGCGCCTTGTTATAAAACTATTTAGACATGTTTGAAGCCCAATTATCCATGGACCCAAAAACACTATATGTATGTCAGATTAATCAGTCAGGTAGTTCCAAGGTAGATGTTATAATGCATTTTGTATTTTAATGATTTTATTAGACACAAAAGTGTTAAGTCCCCATAGACCCGTCATTTCTTAACAGGTTGAATCATGTTAACAAAGATGAATCTCAGTCACTAAGGATCCTCCATACTATATGTAAGCTAAATAGTCCAACCTCTCTTGAGAAGACATTTTAAGTATTAGCATAGAGACATAGTTATGTCCCTGGTCCCACCCTATTTAATCTGGTGACCCCATCTGAATAAATTTGAAACCCCATTTAAAACAAGTGACCCATTTGAACAAATCTGAACTCCAGTCACCCAATGACCCTTCATACCAAATATGAACCCATTCAACCTGATGATACATGAGAAGAAGTCGTTTTTAAGAATTACTATGGAGGGCAAGAGTTATGGCCCTGGCTTCACAACCATTTGACAGTGACCTCATTTGAACAAAACTGAATGTGAGTCACCAAGGGAACATCCACACCAAATATGAACCCATTCAGTCTTATGATCTAGAGAAGATGTTCAAAGAATTGTTGACAGATGGATGGATGGACAGACAGATGAACAGGAGACAGATGAGAAGTAATGACAAAAGCTTCGTCTCAGGCGAGCTTAAAAATTACATTTCATTGAACAAATCTGTAAATCACCCCACCCCCCCCCCAACACTGTGGGGACATCCCTGCAAGAATATGACATTATCTTATTATACCAGTAGCGTACATCATAGATACAGGTTATGTGGGTGGGGCAGAGCTAATTCTCTTATACCTCTACCCCTATTTGAACAAACATGAATCCCCATCTCTGATATCTGTCCATCTAATAATTTTAAACATTCACTTTTAAGAGTTGAAGTTAATTGATTTTCCAAAAAGGACCCAATTGGAACAGCTCTAAACATGCCACCAAGGAAAATAATATTGGAACAGCCAAGCGTGAATTAAGTGTCTGAGGTCCCAAAAGGGGAATGTAGTGATGCTATTCTGTAAGGTGGGCTAGCATCACCAAATTCACCATCTGGGAACCCAAACTTACTTAATCATCAACTGCTATGGGAGACCTGGGGACAGACAGAAGTTCTCCAGCTGAAGTTGGTGGCACATGACAGTATGCACACCCATTTCACACCTCAATTATGCATTTTAGAATCTCAACAGAAGAAAAAAAGCTGCTAAAATGTCAATTTGACTCCCTTCCCAGAAGATGAGGCCTAAGCAGAATGAGGCCCTCAAAGGGTGTATTTAGCAATGCTAGCCTGCTGTGCAGGGTACAAATGCTAGACACACTTCATTACAGCTTTGAGAAAAGGAATTTAAATTGATATTAATGACCAGGATATTGTAAACAATCATGGTGCTAAATTGACAGCTTGAGAATATAAATGCTCAACACTATTAATCTCATTTAAATTATGAATGACATGAATACACTCCCAGGGGACTCTGCCTATAGCCACAGAAGTTCTGTTATCTATAAATCTGGCACTGATTTATACACAACATGCCTCTATCATGCAAACATCTCAATTGATGACTGAGTGTGTATTTATATTAACTCTCTCTCTGTCTGTAGCTAATACAATTGACTTAATCTGTTGGTGGGAGAGATCCTGTGAGTTAGGAGATGAGATAGGGTGGAATGCTGTTGGTTGGGGGCAGGGTGGGGTTCTGGGTCATGTGGGGGGAGTGTGATCTTTTTTTTTTGTATGTTAAATTGATCAAGGAGTTCCTGAATTTTTTATTATTTTTTTTTGGAATTATGACCCTGGCTCCACCCCTATTTGACCCAGTGACCCCATTTGAACAAATCTGAACCCCAGTCATTCAATGACCCCCATACGAAATATAAACTAAATCGGCATAATGGTTCTAGACAAGAAGTCGTTATAAGAATTACCAAGGAGGAATATAACTCTCTCTCTGTCTGTAGCTAATACAATTGACTTAATCTGTTGGTGGGAGAGATCCTGTGAGTTAGGAGATGAGATAGGGTGGAATGCTGTTGGTTGGGGGCAGGGTGGGGTTCTGGGTCATGTGGGGGGAGGGTGATATTTTTTTTTTGTATGTTAAATTGATCAAGGAGTTCATGAATTTTTTATTATTTTTTTTTGAATTATGACCCTGGCTCCACCCCTATTTGACCCAGTGACCCCATTTGAACAAATCTGAACCCCAGTCATTCAATGAACCCCCATACAAAATATAAACTAAATCGGCATAATGGTTCTAGACAAGAAGTCGTTATAAGAATTACCAAGGAGGAATATAGTTATGGCCCTGGTTTCGCAACTATTTGACACAGTGACCTCATTTGAACAAATCTGAATGACAGTCACCTAGGGAACATCCACACCAAATATGATCAAAATGCAAAAATGTAATTTTTTTTTTTTTAGAGTTATGTCCCTGGCTCTGCCCCTATTTGACCCAGTGACCCAATTTGAACAAATCTGATTCCCAGCCACCCAAGGTCCCTCAGTACCAAATATAAGCTAAATCGGCCCAATATTTTTTTAAGAAGAAGTCATTGTAGAATTACTATGAGTTATGGCCCTGGTTTCTCAACTAATTGACTGGGTGACCTCATTTGAACAAATCTGAACCCCAGTCACACAAGGACCCTCCATACCAAATATTAGCTAAATCGGCACAATGGTTATGGACAAGAAGTTGTTATAAGAATTACTATGGAGGAATAGAGTTATGGCCCTGGTTTCGCAACTATTTGACCCAGTGACCTCATTTGAACAAATCTGAATGAGAGTCACCTAGGGAACATCCACACCAAATATGAACCAATTCGGTATGATGGTTTCAGAGGAGAAGATGTTTTTTAAAAAAAGTTGATGGACGGACGACGGACGAGGAGTGATGACTATAGCTCCACCGAAGACTTCGTCTCAGGTGAGCTAATAAAAAAGTTAGAATTTAATTGAGCAAAAACAGACCGACATTTCATTGCTTTACAATATTATGTCCACAACAAACTGATTGATATGCTCTAGGGCTGCAACGATACACTTGGCCACGATACGTTACGAATCACGATACATGATCAATGATATGATACATATCACGATAATCTAAATTAAAATGTTTCCAAATGAATACCGTCTAAATTATCAGAAACAACAAGTTTATAACTGGAGTTAGAGTTCATATTAAACTAAAATCGAGCTTAATTGTTGGCTAGATGAGTCAAATATACATAGTATACATGTAAACTTGAGAGATAATTGCAGGTCTTGATTTTTTACACCAGCCCATCTTCAGACATTACTTGATTTCCTGTATCGCGAAACACATGGCACAATACGATATGCGTATTGTTTGAACGTGTATCGCGATACATTGAATTCATGAAGAATCGTTGCAGCCCTACTGATAGCAGAGATTATCTACAAATCGTTTGTCAGCTGAGTTAAAGACCCTTCACAGTTTCATAAAATCCACTTGTATTAACCCTTTGAGTGCCAGGTCCGATTTTTGTATCAACCCATATACCCTGTGCCAATGCATTCTCTTATATATGCGAGTCGACCATAGGTCGCCTCGCATATATAAGAGAATGCATTGGTCTAACAATTTTTCATCATTTGTTATCATTTTTTACAATTTTTTACAATTTTAATAATTTTTTCTTATATTCTTTAACAGACTTATTTTGTAGGTTTAGTGCCAGGGAATCTTATGTGTTTCATGGGCATCAAAATTATTACTATGAATACTTGGTGATAGGTTTGAGTTATAACATGCCCCTAAGGTTTTATCCAGTTTGTTTTTAAATTCGCTATAGCATGCTTAAGCATACCCAAAACAAATTTCAACCCAAAACAAATTTACAGACCGTAAATTAGGGCCAATGAGATCGGCCCCTGGCACTGAAAGAGTTAACATAATTTTTTGTGGAAAATTTAAATAACAGTGATTATCATATGACTTGTGCCTTTTATTGGTCTTCAGGTATTTACACAACACATTGCGTTGATTTGATTGGTCAAGTTTTCAAAGCGTCTTTTAGGTTTGCTGTCACCTAAAAGTTCTAGGTCAAATTCATGCTTGTGTAAATATAATTATTTCAAAATATGCCCCCACTTGGTGACACATACAGAAGTGACCATGAAAAAATCTCTTGTTTGACTGAGTCTATGCTGTTCCCAACATTCTTAATGGGAGAATCTAACAATAATATTAACAATATGCCAGAGGCAATAAGAATAATTTAATTGTTTACCTAAATTTTCAATAACTTGTATTCTTGAATGAATTGTTTAATCAAGGCAGACAATTTGTGTTCACATGAATGTCATTTGCAAAGAACCAGGCACTAATGGCCCTCTAAAATCTACATTCAAACGGTGAATAATACATTCGATTGTTGAAAAAAGTCCACCTCCAGTAAAAATTGGCAGCTGAAACCCAGAATCGAATCTGTATTTTGTGAACCAAATACTAAATGTTTCATTAACTTCAGTAGAACTTAATTTATCATCAGGAAACGATAGGCCAGATCGACTGTCATCCAGATATATCAACAAACATATTATGCACTATTTTTAAAATGGGCATATAGAACATAATTTAAAAAGTTGGTCATGCAGGGTTCTACAGCACCACATTAAAAGCAAATGTGCCCTAATTGTGACAACGAATTATCTAGGGGAAAAAACAATACTCATCAGAATCGTTCATAAGCATATCATTGTCACCTTAATTTTGAACATAAATTTTCTGACCGTGACATTATTAGTTAGTTGCCCTGTGTATGTTCATGTATCCCATGAGGCCGAAGGACAAATGTTATACGGCTGGCTGGGGTAGGTAAAAACTGTAACATGTGAATAGGCACAGGGTAACAAAATCACAGTAGAGCTTCAAATAATCATACACCACAATGTACACCAGTCAATATATCCCTTTCATGATGGGAGCTGCGCTGGTGCAGCATTAAATATCCTGTTCCAGGGCATTCTTTTTATATTTTCAAGTCTCCCATAGGGATCCTCGCATATATAAGAGAATACACTGGCTTACAAGGTCAAGGTAAATAATGTTAGGCCAATGTATTCTGTTATATATGCGAGGCTCCCATAGGGAGCCTTGCATGTATAAGAGAATGCATGAGCACAGGGTTTTCGCAAAATTTCAGGAAGCTCCAGTCATGGAAGGGATATACAGTGTAATACTCACATGAGGCATGCATGAGCGTGTCATTGATACACACTCCGCCACTACTCGTGTTGTTCAGAATGTTATCAATGACTGAACTTCTGTTGCTGAATATATACATTGCTAGTGGCTTCTCTCTGAAATATCATTTTATCACATAATTAGCCCAGCCCTCTTAAAGACATATTATGGACTTGTTCGGGTGCGATAAACTTACAAGTTAGTACTCAGGCACTATGCCAACCTGGGGAATGTATCATTATACTAACATCACCAAGAAATCAACCATTCGACTCCATAGAAAACATCGTTTGAACTACTCTCAATTGTAAATATTTACATCTCGATTCGGGATGCAACAATCGGCGATAAACTAACGCAAATGATTTTGCCATCTAGAGTCATTGCATTTAATTAATATATAAGAATGATGGTGTGTGTGTTGTCAATTTGGATTAATATTCGTAAAAATAAATACTTTGAGCCATAATATTATCTATTTGATCACCCAGTGTTTCACATCACTTTAGTTCAGATTGTTTGGCTTCGGCAATCTGCTAAGTTGATGGCCCAGTTTGCTCCAGCAAATGGCTTCGGCATTGCTGATTGCCGTAATGAGGGCCGAATAGCCCCTAAACCCGGCATCATAATTTTTAGTAAGACACACATGTATTATCGGCACGAGCTGTGATGTAAGAGCTTAGTGCAATGATATCGATCTATGTTATTATTATGTTAATTAGAAAATAATTATGATATTCAATTTGTGTTGGGTTATTTAGTGTTGACTGTGAGATAAACATGGGTAATAAGGGTCGCTGAACAATTTTGTCAACATGAAAAGATGCATTTAAAATGGTATTATATTTTTTCTTGAAGATGTCTTTACTTCATCTCTGGTTGTGATAAGGAAATCAGTATTAATTTTTTCAACCCTAGCCATTTCGAGTTAGTTTTTGATTGCTAACATGTGATTATGTGATAAAAATTTATTAACATCGTCCACTAAACTCGACTAATAATATTTTTTTATAGAATTGCGACTCATTAGAGATCCTTTATTTCTTATAAGTTAAAAATCTATAGAATTGTCTAGAATATGGTAGAAGAAAGAGGAAGTTCTGTACAAATATTTACTTTTGCATCGAGATTCCAAAGATAAAAAGAGGCGTAACTTGAACAAAAAAAGTGGGACCGAACCGCAATTAGCATCATGCGGAGAGACCGTCCTAAGGAGATTGCATACACAAAATTATTGAAATTGGTTCATAGTTGTTCGAGTTATGAGGTCGGACGGACAGACGGACAGACAAACGGACGGAGAAAGCGTGACGGACGGACGGACGGACAGACGCAGTCAATCCAGTATACCGCACATTTTCTTCGAAAGTGGGGGTATAATTAAATAATATCAAATATGTTATATGCTACAGACTAACCGTAATATGGTTTATATCTTTGCGATGATAATTTATTTCATGTCAATAAATTATTCCAAGGAATTAAAACGAAGTTCATATAATATTATTTTATCTTATTATTTAGCTATTTTTCCTCAAATACAGTAATACCCTAAATAAACGACCCCTTAACCACAGCAGAATTACAGGTAACTCTTCAGGATTTAGTAGGAAATATGGCTTGTTGCCATTCATCGGAAAGCTCTCACTGAGAGCTTTCCGATGAATGGCAACAAGCCATATTTCCGACCAAATCCTAAAAAACTTCCCACAATTCTGCTGTGGTTAAGGGGTCGATTATTTATGGCATTTACTGTACACATGAAACACCGAGGCAGTTTCCAATCTTGAATCCTGCATGGCAACAAGTCGTATCCTGGATGCCAACAAGTCGTATCCTGCATGCCAACAAGTCGTATCCTGGATGGCAACAGTGACTCAGCGTGAGCTGTGGAGAGACTCTCGCTTCGTTTGTAAACAAAATATGATTAACCGGCCAATTGGCATCAATTAGTCCAATTATTTTCATAATATCGGGTTAAAACATCTATTATATATCCATTTAATTGAGTCGTTTGCAAAGACAATGTTGAAAACACTAAATAAAATAGGTTGCATTTTGCAAAAAAAAAATATTGTATTGATTTAGTGTGTATGATTATTCAGATCTATTTTGACATATTTAATCATTGATGACATCAGACTTGATAGTGACAGGCCACGATGTCAACTGTGCGGTGCATTATCTATATATGCACAACAACATAATTCTCATATGATACTACATTTTAGATGATAGTCTGTTGTTTGAATTGTAAGATAAACTGGTTATCACCACTTTGTGCATTCCCGTGATATATAATATTTATAAATAATATTACTTTTTCCTTAAGGGAAGCCCGAAACTGAACTATATGGATTACGTCTCCGGCCTTGTGTCAATCAGGAGGGTTAAAATTTTATTGCTGTGCCGACCCCACTCACATCCGTGTCCAGATTAGTCTCGCATGAATACACCCGCATTCTATCTATTGTCTAGTCAGTTTTTTATTTCCGACTTAATCATGAGATTTGCGAGTCGCGGGGTTGGGAATGGCACCACCATGGGAGGGATCTATGATAGTTCAGTTTCGGGCTTCCCTTAAGGAAAAAGTAATATTATTTATAAATATTATATTTTTCCGCCAAGGAGAAGCCCTCAACTGAACTATATGGATTAGAATGCAAGCCCAGGAGGAGGCACGAGCAATAAAGTTAATTAATATCCAAATTCGATGGGAATGTACTCTTCCGAAACATGATTCATGTAAATGTGATTTAGTCATGAATCAGATATGATTATGTTACGTGAAAGAGCTCCCAATTCAGATTACGACATTGCTCAAATGTGTACCGCCCGCCCCCCTTGTTTTTGGAATAAACATCCCAGGTAGTGCCATATAATTCATGCTAGCGAGACAACCGAGCAAGTACAACTTTGCTGCATCCTATTCTCTTTGTCATCTTCTTCGCTCTCTCGACAGTTCACATTATGAACTGATGTCACATGCAGCCATTGTGTAGGCCATAAGATATCAGAATGCTTATGATACACCAGGGAGCAAATTAACTGGAATCGCATCGCGATTTGCCACTGAAATGTGGATACCGGTAATAGCGAGGAATTTCTTTATACATGTATGATGTTATAAAAATGCTATCTAATCATGTCAATGTGAGATTATTTGCTAATCAGATATCGAAAGTAAATTGCTCCCTGTGATACACAAACCAGATATAAAAATGATATGCTGCAGATATCATAGCGAGGTATGAGGTTTCATTATATCATGCCACACATCTGTACTCCAGCCTCGTATAATGTAGAGAGCAGGGAACGCCATCATGATCCAAGGTATCATTGCATACCAGTATATATGGGATTAGAGAACACCACAGCGGACTTGATGAACAAGCATAGAAGCATCAGTGATCTATGATGGCGCACATAACGAGTGTCGGGTACATTTCGAAATGATCAAATGTAGCAGAATGATCAAAATTGCAAAATGACCGGTGAAGGAGTGGCCTGGAGGTATCCCGAAGGTATTACGATTCCAGGAGATTGGACCCCATCGTGTGGAGATGTGGGCCACTGCACCGTGGGGAAGAGATAGAAGGCTGGTTGGTGCAGCTCTTGGAGGCACGCAACAAGACTTCCCCACCCAGATCATTCAGCCTTTCTTTCCTACCGGTGAAGGAGTGGCCTGGAGGTATCCCTAAGGTATTACGATTCCAGGGGATTGGACCCCATCTTGTGGAGATGTGGGCCCCTGCACCATGGGGAAGAGTTAGAAGGTTGGTTGGTGCAGCACTTGGAGGCACGCAACAACAAGTCTTCCCCACCCAGATCATTCAGCCTTTCTTTCCTACCGGTGAAGGAGTGGCCTGGATGTATCCCGAAGGTATTACGATTCCAGGGGATCGACTGGACCCCATCTTGTAATGATGTGGGCCACTGCACCATGGGGAAGAGTCAGAAGGCCATTTGGCTGGTGCGCTATGTCTAGACTATGAGAGCAAGAGCGTCACGTGACAACGAGTCTACCCCACCCAGAACATCCTCCAAAGGCTATTTTTTCTCTTTCTTCTTTTTATTTCTTCTTTCTTTTTCTTTTCTTCTTTTTATAAAAGAATCCTCGTCCGACAGTGTGCCTGACGACCCACTGTCGACCCGCGATTCTTGCTCATCGTCGTCAAACCTGCCGACGCCATGCGATGCAGAGAAGCATGTCAAGATCGACGCCAACAGAATTGGCTGCATCAGGTTGGGATACCAGACTGTGGAAGAGGCCTACTCTGAAATGGTTCGACGCAAGACAAATGCTCTTGCATTTGGGATAAGTAGCTATGGCCTGTCCAAGGTCACCCCCTCAAATTCTGGGGCATCATCAAGCTGCGCCCCCAAGGCCAGAGGGAATAAGTTCTGATGAGCCATTTGATCAGAGGAAGCCCCTTCCATGGAATCCCCCAAATGCAGGTGGTCCTGACCAAACTGGAATAAATGTCGATGACATACCACTATGATCGCATGACGGCGGAGGAGCAGGCCCGGATGTATCCCGAAGGTATTACGATTCCAGGGGATCGACTGGACCCCATCTTGTAATGATGTGGGCCACTGCACCATGGGGAAGAGTCAGAAGGCCATTTGGCTGGTGCGCTATGTCTATGAGAGCATATGCGTCACGTGACAACGAGTCTTCCCCACCCAGAACAGCCGCCAAAGGCTACTCCCAGGTGCCCAATAAACAGATCTTCGTGGCAGGAATCCAGGCCGAAATCAAAATACTGATGGAAATTTCACTCTATGTGGAATAATAGTATATCGATGTGAATTTTTTTGAAATTTAATAATCGTATTGCCACTACCATTAGGCACCTGAGAGAAAGGTGCCGGAGCAATCGCCCGTGAAGATTGGTTTCCCGAATCAACCGCATGCAGCACCCGCCTACCATTGGTTCAACTGCCGTAGCAGGACCTGGGGGGCCAGAACTGGTCCTGCCCGAGGTAAAGACTGGTACGGTTGCTCAAAGTAGGTAATCATTGACTAATATGCCCTTACCCAACGATAACAAGTAATACACCCGTGAATGAGCAACCTGCACGGTGTGTGGCCATCAAATTCGAATCATGTTCGACTGCAAGACATGCTGTTAGTTATAACAAAGCAAGGTTAATATACATAACACAATACAACCTAGGTTATTGAATATAAAGTAAGGTTAATATAAAATCACGTTATACCCCTGGCCACGTGATCTTACCTGCTATGACAGGTAAGATACTGTCTTTTCTCGTATATGAGGACGATGAGTTCCGAATGCACATAGGCAAGAACTAGGCGGTTTCCGTTAGGAAAGTGCGCTTACAGCGGACGTGAAGATACGAATGCCTGTATTTTCGTCATGATTGTATCGAATCGTTTTGTCACATAATCAGTGGATATGTCGATGATATACCACTATGATCACATGACTGCGGAGGAGCAGGCCCGGATGTATCCCGAAGGTATTACTATTCCAGGGGATCGACTGGACCCCATCTTGTAATGATGTGGGCCACTGCACCATGGGGAAGAGTCAGAAGGCCATTTGGCTGGTGCGCTATGTCTATGAGAGCAAGAGCGTCACGTGACAACGAGTCTTCCCCACCCAGAACAGCCGCCATAGACGAAGAGCCATGTCATGGCCGGTTTCGGAAATATATTGGCAGTAGATGTGCGCAATATAAACGCTGCGCATGTAAGCTCGCTTTAGACATGTAACAATACAAATGCAGTCCTTTCTGCGCAATATAAATGTGTTGCATGTAACTGCGCATCATACACGAGTGAAAGCTATGTGGCAGAATATCGTTTTGATATATGTGGAAATAGAAGTTAGTGAGCCAAGTGATGGTCTCTACTGGAAAGACTATTGGCAGTGAATCTGGAGCACGTGACAATATGTATTCTTTCTATTTCGCTGTTTGCCGTTATCATTCACTGATGAAACTGCAAAGTATGTCAGTATTGGGATGAAAACTGTTCACCATATGTAAGCATACTAGTAGTCAGTTCTGACAGCATACATGAGGCCCTGATACGATATGATTGTCATGTACAATGTATGGAACTATTACGGCGTGCAATACATCATTGCAAGCTCGCCCACGCCGAGGCATATTAGAGCCTACGGTAAGATGGCTTAGTGTCAGGCCACAAAGTTTTCACTTCATTGCAGTTGGTGAACAATAGTTCGTAGGAACCCAAACTGTACATACATGGATGTAAAGAATGCAACACAATATTTAGAACGTCAGACAACACATCAATTCGAAGTGTGGTTATATATGTGATAACGAATACCATCCCCCTGTTACGGAGTGTTAGTAACTATTGTACTGATGATACAATGAGTTATATGATATTTAATCGTGATAGACAAGGTAGAATTTTCGAAATACCTTGAAGTCGATGTAATGTGTTATTACATTTGTCATGTGTCTAACAAGACCACGCGCTCATACATACTGGCGGGCGTAGATTCGCAGGTATTGATCGTTAAAACAATATTACAGATCGCTCAGTCGAAAGAAATGTGAATTGTCATCTGATAGTGATAACAAGTACTATCTTTCGTATTTATTCATGTAAATTATTACAAAGGAGGATATGGCTGTCCTGTGCAACTTTCTGCGAATTAACAGAGCAGTGCCATGTATGATTTGGCAGTATACATTAGGATACAAAGCAACGGAACTTACGAAATAACCGAAGCGAGTCGACGGAAACTTATGTAAAGTGAAACACGTGTAGCACGAAATTAGGAGACATCGCATACCGTACTACATTGCGTCCTCAATTGTAAGTCATGATAGTCATCACGCCGTATGTGTGGCACAATATGCACTATGTGGTTTTGCCACAAGTAAGCTATGTGCTTCTTTAGTCATTGTCAAGATGGCCATCTTAATTCCAATTGTTGGAAGATAAAGCCGTCTTGAGGAAAACAGAAAACACGGAAACAAATTACGGATACAGTGAAACGAAAAAAGTTCCCGTTTCGGATGTGAGAAATATTAATTAACTATCGGGTACAATAAATTGCAAGTTTGTAATATCAACAATAAATATTGAGTCGATAAACTCGCAACACAGAAAGATACAACCTTGAGAAAATAGAAACGATCCTGTCCTGGCGAGGAGGAATAAAAACTGACTAGACAATAGATAGAATGCGGGTGTATTCATGCGAGACTAATCTGGACACGGATGTGAGTGGGGTCGGCACAGCAATAAAATTTTAACCCTCCTGATTGACACAAGGCCGGAGACGTAATCCATATAGTTCAGTTGAGGGCTTCTCCTTGGCGGAAAAATGTATACAAGTCTCGCTACCTTATCTGGGCCGCATATCGATATACAGCCCAGAGAAGGCAGCTCGACTTGAATACAGATCTTGAAAACACACATGGTGGTGATAACCTATATGTATATAACAACGTGTGGTGATAATCTATATGTATATAACAATCAACGTGTGGTGATAATATACATATAACAATCAACGTGTGGTGATAATCTACATGTATATAACAATCAACGTGTGGTGATAATCTACATGTATATAACAATCAACGTGTGGTGATAATCTACATGTATATAACAATCAACGTGTGGTGATAATCTACATGTATATAACAATCAACCAATTTTGATCCCTGAGCAATTACTGGATTTAACCCTTTCTAAACAAACTGGATTCTCCCATCAGTTATAATCTTATACATTGGAATGGTCTATTATTCTTTTGGAGGGGTGTTCAGGAAGTGTAAGCAGAAGACAGATATATGAAATGATAATACAAGTTCAGAAGGATTTCAATTAATTGTTGGGAAATGTTTATATAATAAGTTCAATAACGTTTGTTGAACTTGTTACCTGAACAGTTCACATGAGAACTACTCGTTAATGAGTATTTAGTATAGAAAGGGTTAGTTTGCAGAAGATTATACCTTGCTTTTAACTACTCAAGAAGAAAAGTCACTTTGAAAAGCTAAAGTAAAATCAAGTGTACTTAACTTTTAACCCTTCCATGACTGAAGCTTCCTGAAATTTTACTTAAAACCCTGTGCCAATGCATTCTCTTAAATATGTGAGTCTCCCATAGGGAGTTTCGCATATATAAGAGAATGCACTGGGTTATAGGATCATAGCAATTATTGTTAGGCTAATGTATTCTCTTTTATATGAGAAGCTCCCTATGGGAAACTTACATATATAAGAGAATGTATTGGTACAGGGTTTTCGCAAAATTTCAGGAAGCTCCAGTCATGGAAGGGTTAAAGACATGTCTCCTACACGTTTTATCCTGTTAGGTCTAACAATGTTACCTTGACTTTGTAAGCCAGTGCATCCTCTTATATATGGGAGGCTCCCTGTCGGAGACTCACATTTTTAAGAGAATGCACTGACACAGGATCTATAATGCTGCACCAGTGCTGCTCCAGTCTGGAAAGGGTTAACAAATATCTATATATACATTCAACATAAAAACTTGATCCAATATTTCTGTAACAAAATGATTGGAGAATCTCAATGCGGAGTTGTAAATGCTGTCCAAATATCAGTGCACAATCACACTGTAAATGACGACACATACCCGTTATTGATAAATCTGATGGCCTCTTGCTCATTTTCCACAGTGATTATTGGAAGTAGTGGTCCAAATATCTGAAATATCAAAGAATTTATTTTATTTTCATTCTTGGTTTTGAGGAGGTAGAACAAGAATCAGATGAGAATGAAGACTTTTCAGGGAATAATTTTAAACAAGAGCACGTCGTCAGGGCATGGCATAATACGCCCGTTTCTGGAGTAGAATGGGGCAAGGGTTAATTCATTTGTTTGAAACCATTGACTTAAGACGAAATAATATTTGAACTTGATCTGTATACCAAATCTGGTTCAGTTTTGATCTGTATTTTGGTGTGTTAAACTAACATACCAAATTTGGTTCAGTTCACTCGATTCAATCTAAAGTTATCATCTGGAAACCAAAAGCGGACGGACGATGGATAGACGGACAACCCATTTACATAATACAACCGTTTTTTCAAACGGGCGTATAAAAAGTGAGACCTGTTAAGTTTTGAAAATGGCCATCTGGGATATTTTTGCGGAAGTTATGCCCAAATATGCTCAATTTCGAAAAAAAAAATTTAATTGATTTCAAATTTCATCTTTTTATCCCCATTTTTTCTAATTGTGCTTATTTTATAAATATATACACCTAAATAAAACAGTAATGAAAACAGCTTTATACAGCTACCGTGAGTGTGAGATACATGCATGTTTATATAAAGTAATACCAGCTAGTTAGGGAACATAGAACTTAGAATGCGAAATCACAGGCATGTATTCAAAGGTCAAGGACACCAACTAATCTTCCTGTTCTAATTCCAGTTTAAAATTATAGAGTTTTCTCCCTTCTATTATATTCTATTTGCACAGCAGTGCCAGACATTTTTTTTTGGAGTTATGTTCCTGGCTCAGTCCACAATTGACCTAGTGAACCCATTTGAAATCTGAACCCCAGTCACTCAAGGACCCTTCATACCAAATATGAACCCATTCAACCCGATGGTACATGAGAAGAAGTCATTTTTAAGAATTACTATGGAGGACAAGAGTTATGACCCTGGCTTCACAACCATTTGATAGAGTGACCTCATTTGAACAAATCTGAATGTGAGTCACCTAGGGAACATCCACACCAAATATGAACCCATTCAGTCTTATGATCTAGAGAAGATGTTCAAAGAATTGTTGACAGATGGACGGACAGACAGATGAACAGGTGACAGATGAGAAGTGGGGACATGTGTGGGGACATCCCTGTGAGAATAGGACATACATAATTTATTTGAATGCCTGACTACATTGGTCTAACAAAATTTCCATGACCTTGAAAGCCAGTGCATTCTCTTTTATATGGGAGACTCACATATATAAGAGAATGCACAAGCACAGGGTCTTCGTTGCTGCAACAGCACAGCTCTGGTCATGAAAAGGTTAATATTAATAGTAAAAATAAACTTTAAACTGTCAAAGTCAAACAGGTAATTTGTATCTGAGATAAACATGGGATTAAATTTCATTCATGCAACCCACTATCAGCTATGTCTGGGAGAGATGTGGAGATAATTAGTTTATAATGACTGGACAAACAGCTGTGCAGAGCAAGGCCAGTGTATTGTTACTCCTGCAGCTGTGATCAAAACAAGGATTTTAATTGAGATATGGTATGGTACAGCATGGTGTGGCAGGGACAGGAGGTGGGGTGGGGGTAGCTGTGATGGGTCTAAAAAAGTCCCTCCGTACCAAATATAAGCTAAATCGGCCCAATGTTTCTTGAGAGGAAGTCATTCTAAGAATTACTATGGAGTTATGGCCCTGGTTTCTCAACTAATCAACCTGGTGACCTCATTTGAACAAATCTGAATGTGAGTCACCTAGGGAACATCCACACCAAATATGAACCCATTCGGCCTTATAGTTCTGGAAAAGAAGTCGTTCTAAGAATTACTATGAAGGAATAGAGTTGTGGCCCTGCTTTCTCAACTAATTGACCTGATGACCTCATTTGAACAAATCTGAATGTAATTCACCCAGGGAACATTCACACCATATATGAACCTGTTCCGTCTTATGGTTCTGGAGGAGAAGATGATTCTGTACGGACGGACAGACGGACGACTGATGAGGAGTGATGACTATAGCTCCACCGGAGACTGTCTCAGGTGAGCTAAAAATCCTAACCTAATTTTTTTCAGTTGTACTAATTATCCCAAACATAAGTTTTATTTAAAAAAAAAAAAAAAAAAACCCGATCCTGAACAAATTCTCAACTATTTTTACCTCATCTTGCATTATTCTGTCGGTGGTCTGAACATCTTTGATGACGGTAGGTGCAATATACTTCTCCTCGGCATTAGACTGGCCACCTATCACAACCTTACCGTCTGTCTCATCAAGCAGAGACTTAATTCGTCTGCAAACAAATAACAATCATAGAACTTCAGACATTACAAATACATGTATACCTATAATGATATAGCACTTAATAATTTACTTGCTCTAAGACACTTTTAAACACTAAGGACAGGGTTTCCGTTAGTGGGAGAGAGCATCCTATTTAGGGTCTCTTACCCCAGTCTCATTGAAAAGCCAACGAAAATCCTATATTGGAATTACTTCTCTAGAAGTGTCCATAATATTTCATTTCTACGACGACGCAGTATTTCCAACATGATGGAATAAATGGTTTTCAAATATGGAGTGCATACCTGGCAAAATAAAAGTTTGTTTGTATAGACTGCGCGCTTGGCCTCTTAGGCGAAAAGTCGGCAAATGAAAATCGGCTGCTCGGGGGACTAAAAATTTGACATTTCGGCTCTAAAGGCGAAAAGCCTGGCACCGATAACCGGCCGCTGGGGGAGTAAAACAAATTAGACATTTCGGCCTCTAAGGCCAAACTAGGCCTCTCTCGAAATGATTTTCCCCCAGTGGCCAGTGGGGTCCCATTCCCCAACCCCGAGCGGAAACCCTGGAATAGTGTAATCTCTGTCATTTGTGCAATCAAACAATGAAATGGCTGCAGCGTTTAGAAAGATGTTGCTCTGGTATGATCATGATATGTTCTGATACTCAAGAGCAAGTTAACCCTTTCTATACTAATTACTCATTGACGAGTTGTTCCCCTAGGAAATGTTCCGTTTATAAGTTCAGCGATAAGACCGTTCCAATGTATACCTTTATAACTGAGTGGGAGAATCCAATTAATACAGAATAGGGTTAATAACGACTGATGGATCACAAGTTATGTTCATAATTATAATTTAGGTTTTGTTGTGTTTGGTGTGATAAGAATTGATTTTTCCGATAATTCCGGCCTGCCCAATATAAAATGTTCCAAAAAATGGGTTCCACATTTTAGTTTGTCTCAGACAGTCGCTTCTGCTCAATATATTTTCGAGAATTCAGGTCGTATAATTTTTCATTCACTTTTATATATAATGGTACAAATAAAGAATCACCTGTTATTTTTGGTTGTGATTACTCCGTCTACGCCAGTTTGAAATACAGATTGGGTGATTGAACACTGTGGAACTAGGACACATTGCATATCAGTCTTAAGCCGACGAAAATCTTATATCGGAATTACGTCTCTAAAACTCTCTATCAAAATTAGGTTGTGTATTGAAGGGATTCCCTCCATTTCATTGGAGAGTGGCGCAGACTGCAAACGATTTCATTGGTTTATGACATAGCAGATCACATCAGAGATCAGAGGTCAATGACGTGTTGACAATTTCCCCGCACATTGTCAAACTCAACTATTGTTGGAAAACTGAATAAAACATATCCATAATTCGTTTAACTCTTCAAAATATAGGAGACATCATCTTCAAGTTTTTTTAATCAGTCAACGATATTCATGACTGATTATTCTTTCACATCTAGTTGTATTTATTACTATTTCTAAATACTACGATTCTCACAAACATATATTACGCCAGGAATGCACTCCATATTTGGAAACAGTTTATTACGTCATGTTTGAAATACCGCATCATATATTATGGACACTTCTAGATAAGAGATGTAATACCGATATAGGATCCACTCTCTTTTACCCTTTACCAAACAGAACGGCCCTGTGCCAATGCATTCTCTTATATATGCGAGTCGACCATAGGTCGCCTCACATATATAAGAGAATGCATTGGCTTAACATATTAAAAATGATAAAATTGTCAAAGAATGTAGAACAATATTATAAAAATTGTTAAAAAATGTGAGAAAAAATTATAAAATTGTTAAAGAATGTAAGATTTTTTTTAGGCCAATGCATTCTCTTATATATGCGAGGCGACCAATGGTCGACTCGCATATATAAGAGAATGCATTGGCACAGGGCATAACTGTAACCATCACAATGTGGTATATTATGGACACTTCTAGATAAGAGATGTAATACCGATATAGAGACTGATTGTATATGAACTTTAATTATCAGTTGTGTATTCAAGCAGGTCAGGGGAAATCCCAAAATGGAGGCAGTAGAAAGTCAAGTGAACATTGTTTGATACAATAAAACGATTAGAGCATGTATTGTCAGGAGTGATGTCAGGAATTACATCACTCCCTCGGGCACTACATTGGCGTAGTCTAACTCCAAGCCATGTTCTATTCTTTAAATAAATGATTTGCGGTTATGGAATACCAAACTGGCAAGACCTATTTTAGAAATTTGCCGATCTCATTGGTCATCATTGGGCCAAAGTTTCTGCGAAAATGACCAAACAAATTCATAAATGGTAAAAATATTGGGGTAAAATAATTTTTCGGCCAGCGTGGACAGTGTACAACACCCGACTCTCAACCAATCGAAACATGTATTTTTGAGAAATAGAAAGTAGTTGTAATTATAGAGTGCTTAATCAATTAGACATTTGTGCAAGTTAACAAATGAACTAGCTGCAGCCTTTCAACACTGATCTGGTATGATCAGGACAAGCTCTGATACTCATCAGTATGACATGTGACTGGTATTCACATAATTACTTAACCCTTTCAGTGCGAATTCCGATTTTTGTATCAACCCATATTTCCTTGATCATTTTTCAATTTATTGATTATAATAATGTGATACATTGATGGAAAGAGCTCTAGAGCTCTTTCCATCAATGTATCACATTATTATAATCAATAAATTTGAAAAATGATCAAGGATATATGGGTTGATACAAAAATCAGACTTGGCACTGAAAGGGTTAATGCATGACTGCCATGAGTGGCGTGAATCAACCGTGACTAAGGTTCATTGGCTAATTGTTACTTCCCCATAGATGAATATATTCATTGTATACATGTAATGTATACTTATGCACCCTGTTGTAAAATTCACTGCCTGGCAAACAACAGTTCCAGAATATGCTTTCATTATCAAATTATTTACAACAATGTTGGAGAGATATTCGGTCTTTTTTTTATGTTTGGCATATGGTACTCACTGGAAATGTCTTTCGTTAACTATTCTCCCATAATCGCCTTTCTCCGGTCCATCAGGATAAAACTTTGCCAGTGATTTCTTTGCACTTTCTATGAAGCCTTCCTGTTTATGAAAAAAATGACAAAATATTTTTATGATGTTGTTGATTGCAACAGAATAGTGTCAACCAAATCAAACCTTTCGAACGTTCGATTCTATTCCACCATCTCAGCCGAATTACTTAAAATTATTTTACAAAAAAAGAGTTTGCTATGCGAATCAGATGTTGGCACTTGTGTGAATAAATTTGGATTCTCGTCAGTGTTCGTCACACGAATCTTTAAGCGAATCAATTCGGTGATTCCAGTGGAAAATTAACCCTGATAAATGCAGCTTTCATTTGTTTAAATAATTTTGGTTATAGAATTATATCAGTTGTGATCTCTCGCTTTACAATTTCTTGTCATCATTTACACTCTACTATATCATTGGGATCAAGTTCACATTATGTACTGATCAACAGGAGTAAGAATATGATGCCAGACATTTGTAGAATGAGGTCCCCCAGAGGGTGAGTAAAATATAATTATTTTTGCAGGTTTGGCGGTAGTGGGTCCCAGAGTAATGCTAGATGGAAATAAAATGGCATAACCCTTCCTGTAAATTTGGTAATAAGTTCAACAACGACCTATGGTCGTTTATTGAACATTTAATCAGAACATTTCCTATGGGTTAACTACTCATTAATGATGCCATAGTATAGAAAATGTTAATGTCACAGCATACCACAAATCATCCACAATAACACAAAGTATTTCTGACAGGCTTTTAGCATAGATATGTTATGGATATCTTAAATTTATTAATATTGGACACAAATGAAATTCTGAAGTATTACATGTAATATTAGTTACCTGAACTTCTTTTGAACACATGATATAGTCTGGGGCGATACATGTCTGACCGGCGTTTGAACATTTCCCCCATAGAACTCTGTTGGCGACTAAGTTCAAATCACAGTCTTTATCAATGTATACTGGACTGAAATGTAAAATAAATGGCATTTATAGAATACGTAGCTAGTGCTGCCGCTTAAAGTGATGTGAAACCCGGTAGCTAGGGTGATCAAATATAAATTGAGAATAATCTTGCTCAAAGTAATAATCTTTACAAATATTATATCCAAATTGACAACACACATTGCCATTCTTATATATTAATTAAATGCAGTGACTCTCGATGGCGAAATTGTTTTCGTTAGTCTATCTCCGATAGATGCGTCCTGAATCAAATAGTAAATATTTATAATTGAGAGTAGTTCAGACGATGTTTTCTATGGACAGGTATGGTCGATTTGCTTCAGATTTTTGGCAATGTTAGTAGAATGCTATATTCCTCCAGTTGGCATAGCGCCTGGATATCAACTGATCAGTTTCACGCACCAGAACAAGTACATAATATATCTTTAAACTGTTTATGTCTGTGAGGGGATTTCAGCCTATATTGGGTTTCAATTGTTTCTTCGTCGACACCCATACATTTATGAGTCCATGGAAACCAATTAGCGCTCATGTCATGGGCAAACTGGAGAGCAGAAGAAAAATAAATAGTTCTTTGATAATTGTTTGAAACAGCATTTCATGTTTTTCACATTTTGTATCAATTGCAGTGAATTACGGATGAGAAAACGTTCCAAATCACAATAACGTAATTTAGGCCAGTTGATTAGGTCATGAAAGTAGTACCCTCAAAGAAGGGTTAAATCTAAATTCTTATTCTGAAGTGATATATGTCTTCATAAACTTTTTCGACACCATCATAACTCTACATATGGATATAGTAGATGTTTTTATTCCTATTTTGATCATATGACATGAATCGTCTAAATCCGCCATGTTGCCTTTACAATCATTAACCCTTTAATGACGGATGCGCTGGTGCAACATTAAAGATTCTAAATTTCAGATAGCTTCCTTCATGAAGGGTAAATAGTTAGGCAGTAGTTGTTCGCCTGTGAATATTTGAATAACAATGTACCAGAAGTCACACATGCTTTCTTTTCAAAACATTGATGAATAGCTGCTATTACGCCATCATTTCTTAATCAGTTGACAATACTTCGCTGATTTAATTCAATATAAACCAGGTGTTAAAAATAAAGGCAAATCGATGTTGATATACCTTACCCGCTGTCAATTTTCTGATCTCAAATTATATCAGTTATTTTATTTCTGGGTGGGTGTTTTATTCACCAGCTTTGAGTTTGGTTTTTTTCTATTAATTTTTTATTCTATTGTTAGCATCGATTTTCTCAATGATGTAGAAATTGGTTTTTCAATTTGGCCAGAGTTTCTGAAAAATAGTCACAAGAAATTCATAAATGGGCAAAAAAATGTTCTTGGCCAGGCAAACACTGTAGATGCAGCATTCTTTGGTTTTGACATCTTACCTCTTGCCACCTAACTCCAGAGTCACCGGTGTTAAGTATTTAGCTGCAGCTTGCATGACAATCTTTGCTACAGTGCTGTTACCGGTATAAAATATGTAATCGAATCGCTCCTTCAGCAGAGCTGTTGTCTCTGGTATACCACCATTTATTACTTTGACACAGTCCTGCATAAGCAGAATGAGAAAATGAAGATCATGCTGTACTTATACCAAACATTCCAGAGGCCACCAACAACATTCAAAAACATAATATTATTATGCAACCTCATTCAAGATTTAAGAATTGAAACCGGACATGAAATTTTTGATAAGTTTTTAGTGTATTTTTAGCGTAAACTGTTGCTTTTTAATAATAAGTTAACCAACATCAATTTAATAGCCTGGTTTACGAACTGCTCCTACAACATTTTCGTAATTGTAAACAAAAAACAAGAAAATCGTTTGGCATGGGCTACAAGTTGTACCTTTGGTCAGATCATCATGAAATTTGTAGTGAATATTGACATTGACATGTAGATGGCCAAATGACCCAAAAATAACTCATTCCCATCTACATGTCAATGTTAACATCCATGACAAATTTCATGATGACCAACCAAAGGTACGACCGTGCCATAGGATTTAGTCATGCAAAGATTAAAATCCAAGATGGCTGCTAGCGGAGATGTTTTTTTACCAAATGATCCAAAAATGACTTGTTCCCATCTACATGTCAATGTTAACATCCATGATAAATTTCATGTTGATCAGGCAAACAGTACGGCTATGTTTTTTGGCTGAATGACCCAATATGATTCGTTCCCATCTACATGGCAATGTCAACAGCCATGACAAATTTCATAATGATCTGACCAAAGGTCCGACTTTAGCCCATGCTGATGGAAATTGTTGACAGACTTCTCCATGCACACACACATGCACACATAGACGACAGTCAAGCCACGGCAATAGCTCAAACTTTAAAAGTAAAGTTGAGCTAAAAAGTATAGGTAAAAAGAAATGTGATCTAACAATTTTTATGTTTGAAATACAGAACACTTACATTATCTAAGTACTTAGGAATTAACTCAGCCAGCAGAAGAGCTGTGTTCCATGATAACTCAGAGGGCTTCAATACGACACAATTTCCTGAAATTAAGTCATGGTAAGTTTAATCAACAAGACAACTTACGACATTGCAGTATAGTGACGTCCAAAGAAAAATAAATGCGTTTCATTAATAAATGACTATACCTCACTAGCATGTGAAATGAAGCCGATAGCTATTAGTACAATGATTGCATGATGCCCTTTCGGCACCGTATATCTGGTGGCCCGATATCTCAATGATGTCAGAAACTTGCTATTGTAGGAGCTGTTGATGAAGATAAATATGACACGTGATCCACGAATTCATGTCCACACGAAATAGCCTTTTTATAAGAAACCACGAAAATTGAGGCCGAAGAAATTAAAGCCAATCACAGTAACCCCCTTTATAAAAAAAAGGGAGTCTAATGAACAATAAATACCACTATAATATGTTATATATAATGTTCAATATCATCAGTATAACTCAATTCAATATCAACACATTCTGTAGCATTGAATTCAATGTTATATACAATATTATATACTGTATACCTGCAGATATGGCACCAATAAGAGGCAGCATAGTGAGTTGGATTGGGTAGTTCCATGCACCGAGGACAAGGACTGTTCCAAACGGTTCTCGCTTTATATAGCAACCATCCATCATTGTCAACATACTCTTTGTGACCTGCATGAGTTAACAGAGCACATATATAATCAATATAAGCAAATTTTTTATATTTTGTGCATTTTGATAGAACACAAACACTATACAATTAACAAGTTTTGCAAACATTACATATTACTTAAGGATATTATAACATTACATATTTGCTTAGTGAAGTACATTGTATTTCAAACTGTATCATATTATACCTGACTAAAGAATGGAAAATTCAGCTAGCAACTATTCAACTAACTAAAATTCCAAACAATTGCAACGCCAAGCATGGCATATGCCCCGACACTCAGCTTAGAGAGTGGGCAATACTGATTATTTGTATGGATGGAGAATTTTTTTTATTTTCTAAACTCAATACCGTATTCTCGCGGGTATAAGACCAGGGGGCCTAGGGAATAAATAGCTTGAAAAGGCATGGGTGGTCTTATACCCCGGAAAAAATTGAGTATTTCGGATGTCATCACCCAAGATCGAATCTGCTTCCGCGAAATTCCCCATTTACGTTCGGTTTTGGAGAAATTCCTGCCGTTATCGCGAAACCACTCGATCACAGTCACTTTCACAGCAATTGTGTAAAATTTACGTTGTAGAGGCATTGTGAACAAAGTCAAACAAGGGCCGTAAATTTGGTAAAAATGAATATACGAAACATGTAGTAAGTCAGTATCCTTTCGCTGAGCTGTACTATCACCATGCCAACAAAATCTGATAATTAACACTTGATAAAACTAAATGGATGAAAACCATAGTGTGTTGGTATCCTTTTCCCCCAACCTGTGCTATGACCATGCCAAAGGACAACAAAATCTGATAATTAATGGCCGAGTTACAAGGTGATATGTTCGGACGGACACAAAATTCACAAATTTCCAAGTCAAACAAGGTCATAACTCTGGTAAAAATTAATGGACGAAACCCGTAGTATGTGGGTAACCTTTCCCCCAGCCTGTGCTATCACCATAACAAAGAAAAAACAAAATCACATAACTAACACCCAAGTTACAAGGTGACATACAGTAATGCCCTAATTAATCGACTCCTTTAACCACAGCAGAATTATGGGTAACTTTTCAGGATTTAGTCGGAAATATGGCTTGTTGCCATTCATTGGAAAGCTCTCGGGGAGAGCTTTCCGATGAATGACAACAAGCCATATTTCCGACTAAATCCTGAAAAGTTACCCATATTCTGCTTTGGTTAAGAGGTCGATTACTTAGGGCATTACTGTATTCGGATGGACGGACACAAATTTCTAAGTAAAACAAGGGCCATAACTCAGGTAAAAATGAATGGACGAAACCCGTAGTATATGGTTATATGGGTATCTTTTCCTCCCGCTATCGCCATGCCAAATGACAAAGAAATCCGATAATTAAAACCAGAGTTACAAGGTGATATTTTCGGATGGACAGACAGATGGACGGAGCCCTCAGCTATATGCCCCAAACCTCTTACAGGGGTCGGGGGCATACTAATTACAGCTACATTGCCTGATGCGAACATTGATAAACATTAGAAAAAAAATCATACAAGAATGGATCACAATAAACATTTTCTAAATGATGTATTCTATTAACATCCGAATCTTGAATTATAGATACCAATGTGAGAAGTATACCACACGATGCCAATCGGAACAACAAGAATTTTTGAAAAACTGGTTCCTTTTAGAAAAGGTTATCCATATATGCACGAGTCAACATCAATAAACTTGAGTGTCCTGGAAATTATCTCTTCACCAGTTCGAAAACTCACTTAATTACTATACCCAAAAAATACTATTACCGACCATCCCCCCCCAATACAATAAAATGACTGAACACTCGTCTGAATGTCCTCATATTGGTGAACATCCATACCGAATTTCATTGAGATCCAACAACCTGTGGTTGCGATTAATGTATATGCTCGGATGGACAAAAATCAACATTTTCAAATAAACAATGATGAATAACTCTAGACTGGAATACCTGAACGAAACAATTGAACACTCCATTGATTGAATGTCCTCATAGTGGTGAACATCCATCCATACAAAATTTCAATTAGATCCGTCAACCTATGATTGAGATATCTGCGCGGACAGACAAAAAGACCAACATTTACAGATAAACAAAGATGAACGGAAAATCAGAAAAAAGCAGCAAGTTTCATATCCCAAATATTAACAAATTGAGTTGATATTTGTTCAAGTTAATGCACCATTGATGTCTGTTTTTTCCAATAAAAACATTAAAGAAAAAAAACAAACAAACAAAAAAAGCAATCCAAATCTTTATTAATCCTTTCTACACTAAATACTCATTGACGAGTAGTTCCCTTAGGAAATGTTCAGATAATAAGTTTAACAAATGACTTGTTCCCACCAATGAATATGAATCATTCAGAACTTGTATTATCTTTTCTTGTATCTGCCATCTGCTAATTTGTCTTGAACACCCCTCTAAGTGAATAATATACTATTCCAATATATAGTTGTATAACTACATGTAGGTGGAAGAATCCATTTAGTATAGAAAGGGTTAATAACAAAGTCCAAATCTTGATTAACAGATTAATTAGAAAATTCTAGATTTTAAAATATCAGGTTAGGAACGATAAGTTCACATGAAAGACATTATCTTGTTTGATATTGAATTTTCTATCAATATATTTCAAATAGTTTCAATCTTTAGAGAAACAGCAATAAATATTAAAATAATTTTTCAATAAAAAAATGACATTCTTTTTTTCTTCAAATTTTTATTGGGGGGGGGGGGGGGGGGGGGGAACAAAGCAAACTAATTAAAGTCTGGAACTCTAAGTATATCCTATAAAAGTTATATATAGAGGATCTCACATGAGTTTCTATTTTATACGGAATTTATCAACCGAGTTCACTAAATTCGATTTGAGCCGAGGTTTACCGAGGCTCAAATAGAATTTAGTGGACGAGGTTGATAAATTACGTATAAAATAGAACGAGTTTGAGATACTTTTATCACATGGTCATATAATCGCTTAAATTTTATCGAAAACAACAATAATTAACAGACAGAGAACTTTGTCCCAAAGAGCAGCGTGACGTCATTGCACGCGACGATATTACACGTGTCTATTACGCTCGAATATTACATAGGAAAATAGTGCTAATCATGTGATAAAAATGAATCTGTACAAGAAGGCAATTAGATATCTCAATCCTGAATTTACTGAAGTTTGATTGGTCGGTACTGGTTCTAAAAGAGTGATAAAAAAGAATGCCATATTTAGGAAAAGAACATTGACAAATCAACAGACATGTAAATGCAACACGCTACATTGATGTAGCATTTGTTAAGTAAAGTGTAGATTCTTAAGTACGAAGGTGACAATAAACAAGTTAATATAAATATAATATATATATATAATAACATAAAGGTTAATGATAGCATAATGATAATGAATTAAAAAAATAAACAAGAGCTAGCCATTCACCGGGTGCATACCCCCATGTGACATACCCCCTTGTGTGGGCAAACTACATGTAGTACCTATACCCTCTGGTGCCTAATAATCGTGATGGCCCAATAATAGTGTGGATTATGCTGAAATGAATAATAGTGATGGCAATTTCACTCTATGTCTCAATGCCAAATAATAGTGATCGTTGGGAATTTTCTCCAAAATTAATAATCGTGCTGACACTAAATTAGGCACCTGAGAGTAGGCCATGGCCGAGATACAGCCAAAAAATACAAATTTCCAGATATTAAACAAAGACGATTAACTCTAGAATGGAAAATCCGAACAAAATGATTGAACAGTCATCTGAATGTCCTCATAGTGGTGAACATCCATACCAAATTTCATTGAGATCTGGCAACCTGTGGTTGTGATTAATGTATATGTATGCTCAGATGGACAAAAATTTACATTTTCAGATAAACAATGATGAATAAATCTAGACTGAAATACCTGAACAAAACGATTGAGCGCTCGATTGAATGTCCTCATAGTGGTGATACAAAATTTCATTGAGATCTGTCAACCTATGGTTGAGATATCTCCTCGGATGGACAAAAGACAAACATTTCCAGATAAACAAAGATGAATAACCCTAGAACGGAAAACCTGAACAAAACCAGCAAGTCTCAAATCCTGAATATTAACAAAATTAGTTGATATTTGTTCAAGATAATGCACCATACAGTTTAAAAGACATCAATATGAAGATGTATTTCTCGTTTCTGTCGTTCATTTTGGACCCTCTCAACGAATTTGATTCATTATTCCAATCAGATGAATTTATGTTAGGAGTGATGACAAAAGAAATGTGCCGATTGTTGAGAAAGATTCTCGGAAAGTTTTTTAAACAGCGGAGATAAAACAGTTTCCAGACTGACGAAAATACCATATAATCAGCATGAAAATGACATAATCGCAATTGGTATCAAAACGAGGAAGCTCATACGTGAAAGCAATGTCACCGACGAAGATATATTAACTCTGCCCAAAGTAGCCGGACCTTACCAGTTTTTTAACTCGTTCAAGACATTGTTCATTGTTGAGCAAATACGAACACTGTTGAGAAAGTTTGACATGCCACATATTTCCCTGCGAACTGAGCTCAACAAAGTTATTGTGCAATCGCGATAAATGTTAAGACAAGAATAAACTAGTTAAGGACCGTATCTCCACCCAAATTACACGGACTTGGCCAGTTTTCAAACTCGATCAAGATATTGTTGAGGGCATAAACCGAATAGCAACAAAATCAGTTGATTTTTGTTCAAGTTATTGTGCCATCATGATCAAAATTCACGAAAATGAACTAATTAAGGACCCTATCTCCACCCAAAATATGCGGACCTGGCCAGTTTTCAAATTCGATCAAGACATTGTTAAGAAAGTCTCATACTGAATATCAACAAAATCATTTGTTTGACTCCAACTAGTCAGAGAAGACTGAATGTACTAAGCGTGTTAGAGCAAGTAATTGGATAATCACTATATAAAACTGGTCATTGTTATTATTATTATTATTATTATTATTATTATAGAAACATTTCCCCTGTTATGGCCCCAAAAATGCAACAGAATCTTAAGATATAGAATTATTCCCCTTCCATTGAAAAAATTAAACTTGAGCACAGAACCCAAGTCAGTATCTCTCAACAAAAACAATATGTTCATAGTTTATTACACCGAATAAATTGATAATACAATGTTTTGGAGCTTCCTCTTTCAAATGGTATATAATATGGCATATATTTTATATAAAATTATCTGGGGGTTCGAAAATTAAGTGGGCCTTTAACTGGAGTTCATAGTTAGAAGCATTAACCCTTTACCCAACAGAAGGGCCCTGTGCCAATGCATTCTCTTATATATGCGAGTCGACCATAGGTAGCCTCGCATATATAAGAGAATGCATTGGCTTAACACATTAAAAATTATAAAATTGTTAAAGAATGTAAGAAAAAATGGTAAAAAGTGTTAAAAAAAGGATTTTTTTTAGGCCAATGCATTCTCTTATATATGCGAGGCGACCTATGGTCGACTCACATATATAAGAGAATGCATTGGCACAGGGCATAACTGTAACTATCACAATGTGGTCAAGGAGCCGGTTCCAATGATATCCATATTTTCATGGTTCTATTGAGACAGACCGAAGATATTTTAGGCTGTTGAAGCTTTATTTGGCCGGTTTTGGCCGTTTTGTTGGGTAAAGGGTTAAGAGTTCTCTGGAATTTGTTTTATAGTTTATGCCAGCATAGCAAAGGGGTTGTCAGACCTAATAACTTCAAATTGGGTGCACAGCACCACACCGGCCCCCCGGACTAGCAGGAAAATACTAGTATGAAGGATCGACTGGTAACTGAGAGTGACTCCTCGGCTATCTATAAGTCAACAAAGGATACAGAATAGTAAAATGACTGATCATTCTGTCGTTATACATATAATTTTTCATGTGATATGCAGTTTGATATGTGCATAAAACATGTGTGTGCATATCATGATGGAAAAGGAACGTAGCTGCAAAGCATATTAAAGATATGGGGGTGGTTTGTGGTTCTGTTGTCCAATTTGTACAGATACGGGTTTCTTCGTCCATCATGATACAAGATTTGTGAGGCATGATCCAGGAGCGGTTTACAGAAATTTGGAAAAGATTTGGAATGTACATACCAAAGTAAAGTTAAATAGCCAAAATAGATAATTTTGAACGTTAACAAAGAGTTCCCATATTTTGGAAAGGTTGAAATGACACCGGAGATCGTCATCAGTTGCAAGCGCTTGATTCATGACTTCCTAAACGGTTGCCATGTTGATCCTTTTTGGCACTTAACTAGCAATGAAGTGGGCCTTTGACTGGAGTTCATAGTTATAAGCATTAAGAGTTCTCTGGAATTTGGTATGGAATGCTGATAACAGTACTGATCTCATTTAACTGGAGTTCATAGTTATAAGCATTAAGAGTTCTCTGGAATTTGGTATGGAATGTTGATAACAGTACTGATCTCATTTAACTGGAGTTCATAGTTAGAAGCAATAGAGTTCTCTGGAATTTGGTATGGAATGTTGATAACAGTACTGATCTCATTTAACTGGGGTTCATAGTTAGCATTAGAGTTCTCTGGAATTTGGTATGGAATGCTGATAACAGTACTGATCTCAAGGCACAAATAAATGCTCAATTCTACTTTAACTTTAAGTTTGGAGTTGAATCATGTGGGCAAGATTAACAATGTGTGCAGCAACAATAAACAAGCAAAAACTCTTGTGGTGATGCCGATAAATAAAAATAATGATATTACAGTAATGCCATAAATAATCGACTCCTTAACCACAGCAGAATTATGGGTAATTTTTCAGGATTTAGTCGGAAATATGGCTTGTTGCCATTCATCGGAAAGCTCTCACTACCCATAATTCTGCTTTGGTTAAGGAGTCAGTTATTTAGGGCATTACTGTATTTCAGTGTTCGAATAGAAATTTTGTAGAGGTGCGGTTCTGTGCCACACTTTTCTCAAAGACCTAAGCTCCATTTCTATCGTTAACCGTTTCATGACTGGAGCTTCTTGAAAGTTTGCAAAAACCCTGTGCCAATTTATTCTCTTATATATGTGAGTCTCCCATAGGGAGCCTAATATATATAAGAAAAAAATACATTGGCCTAACGATGGTTATCTTGACCTTGTGAGCCAGTGCATTCTAATTTCTTTAAAAAATGGGAGGCTCCCAATGGGAGACTCGCATATATAAGAGAATGCACTGGCACAGGATCATGAAAAGGTTAACACTATGACTGTATTGTGTATATTCGGTTTGCTTGATGACATGGAGAAATTATAGAATTACTTTGAAATACGAACCATTTTGTCACACAAAATAACGGGATAACAGGCGTAAAACTACTGAGAAGGGGATGTGGCACTGAACCTCATTCAAGTGATTACAGAGTGTGAGTATGAAGTGTGTAAGATACATGTAGCAATAAAATAATTAGAAAGTAATTATTCTTTATAATGAAAGTATAATGCTTTCAAGCCTAAAATATGTGTCTGTCATTTGCAGAAGGAGGTCCCCAGAAGGTGAATTTAGCGATGCTATCCCACACAGCAGGCTAGCATCACCAAATTCACCCTCTGGGGAGCTTATTCTGCTTAGGCCTCAAATGCTATGGGAGACATAGGATCAGATTGAATTTCTCTTGATTTATCTTCTAAAAATTAGGGGGTATTGAAACTGACAGAATGGCAAAAGTAACTAAAACAATGTTAATTTGAGACTATATACATGTATACTTCCCAGAAGATGAGGCCTAAGCAGAATGAGGTCACCAGAGGGTGAATGTGGTGTTGCTAGCCCACTGTGCAGGGTAGCATCACTAAATTCACCCTCTGGGAACCTCATTCTGCAAATGACAGCTCTTTTATACAACATAATAGGTGATCTCTTAATTTTTTATGGCGATGTTCTAAAAACTGCTTCTTTGAAAGTCAATATCGGACAATGTAAAATGCCCATGAATGAGTTTCTACATCAATCTCATTATTTTCGGTATAGAATACTATGTACATGTACAAATATCAGTTTTATGGTGTCTAATTGGATGGAACATCTTTGCAAATAGGCCACTCTTATACACTAAATTGGAATACAGCTATGAATTGACCCTCCTTAACGAGGTTGACCACGGTACTCAACCGCGGTCAATTATACTGCCGCCGACCACGGTACCACCTTACTATCCTGGTTTAACAGTATTCTTTATGTAATGTTTTAATATGAATTTTTTTTTTTTTTAAGGTCAGCATTGTAACCACACCAATGAATGTGTTTATTTCTGGCATGGCGTGAGCTGCATTGATGATGCAATTGCAATGTTGGTCAGTGACCAATTTCGTATGTTGAATAAACCATAAACAATTTATTTATTGAAATACTATGTGTTTAGTTAACCCTTTACCCAACAAACCGGCCAAAAACGCCCAAATAAAGCTTCAACAGCCTAAAATATCTTCGGTCTGTCTCAATAACACCATACAAATATGGATATCATTGGAACCGGTTCATTGACCAGATTGTGATGGTTACAGTTATGCCCTGTGCCAATGCATTCTCTTATATATGCGAGTCGACCATAGGTCGCCTCGCATATATAAGAGAATGCATTGGCCTAAAAAAAATAAAATATTTTTCTACATTCTTTGACAATTTTATCATTTTTAATATGTGTTAAGCCAATGCATTCTCTTATATATGCGAGGCGACCTATGGTCGACTCGCATATATAAGAGAATGCATTGGCACAGGGCCGTTCTGTTGGGTAAAGGGTTAACATGAAAATAAAGATACCCCTGATGGGTTAGATATGGTATTTGTGAATTATAAACTTGGTGATTGAAAATGGCGCCGGTCGAACGATGACATGTTTCAAAATTTCTTGATTGAATTTGCCATTATTGCGGTCACAAAATTAATGCAGCGCTTATTTTACTTGATTATCACAGTTAAAAACTATTACCACGACAAGACTACTGATGGATACTGCATGTCAACCGCTATCATTTGCAGTGATACCACTTGAATGTGGTTAACTGGTGGTGTGACCGTGGCCTACAACCGCATAAAAGAGTCGATTAATTAGAGCATAGCTGTACATAAAGCAAGAAGTAAAAAAGCAATGTTAAGGTTATTAGATAATAATGTCCTAAATAATCGACCCCTAAACCACAGCAGAATTATGGGAAATTTTTCAGGATTTAGTCGGAAATATGGCTTGTTGCCATTCATTGGAAAGCTCTCACTGAGAGCTTTCCAATGAATGGCAACAAGCCATATTTCCGACTAAATCCTGAAAAATTTCCCATAATTCTGCTATAGTTAAAGGGTTGTATACTTCGGGCATTACTGTATATTAAAAAGTTATTTGTTCCATGCCCAGCGGATTGATACCTTCTCTGGTTTAGCCCATCCTGGTAAATTATTGACTTGGAATATGCAGTCATTCTTCGTGTACAGGACTTCCAATAGCTGACCTTCTCTATGCGACTGAAATAATAAGCCTCAAATTAATTTAGTCAGTGCAGATATGATTTGCGTCATTTAATGTAATAATATAGTACCTTCTCAGGTTTAACCCAGGAGTCAAGATTATTAACATTGTATACAGCATCATTCCGGGCCATGTTATTTTCCATCGTCGCACTCTCAATCGGAGCCTGAAAGCAATCAAGCGACCTCAGCAATCAATATAACTTAAATAACTTCATAAAAACACTATCAAATCGCGATTGTGATTTTAAGATGACCCATGTATCATTCCGATCACATAATAAATAAGCTGGAAAATATATAAATATCACTGCCACCGGTTATCCTGAGATAGTAAATAGTTAGTAAAATATACAATATCACTGTGTGAATAAAGTACAGTAATGCCCTAAATAATCGACTCCTTAACCACAGCAGAATTATGGGTAACTTTTCAGGATTTAGTCCGAAATATGGCTTGTTGCCATTCATCGGAAAGCTCTCAGTGAGACAACAAACCATATTTCCAACTAAATCCTGAAAAGTCACCCATAATTCTGCTGTGGTTAAGGAGTCGATTATTTAGGACATTACTGTATACAATATCACTGTGTGAATAAAGTACTTAGTTTAGCAGTGAAATATTTTTTATCATCATTAGTTAGATATTTAACGGTACATGTACAACCACAACCATGCAAAATAGGGCACATTTCGGCCTGTACCTGTCCAGATAACATAATCAATCAAGTATCGATAATAAAAAGATGCAAAGTGTCTTTTGGACACTGTCTGTTTAATATTTGCCCCTTTTGAGGTTACATAGGCTAAGTCAACAAACTAATGATAATTTAACACAATGAAATGATTGTTTAGATCATCATTAGTAAATGGTCCCCATGTTAGATATAAGTTTTATATCGAGATTGAATAGATGGGATGAATGGCTTTGATAGACTGCTAATTACTTAGTTAATTATCATCAGCGTCATTCGGCAAGATTGTTTATAAGGCCTGAAAATTTCTAAATTTTGAGTAACTAGGCCTGAAACTATGGTGCCGGACATTTGCAGAATGAGGTCCCCAGAAGGTGAATTTAGTGATTCTACCCCGCACAAATTCACCTTCTGGGGACCTCATCCTGATCAGCCCTCATCTTCTCTGGAAAGTATCTTTATTATCAAATTAACAACTTTTTTTAGTTTCTTCAGAAAGTTTTTTTTTTTTTTTAGTTTAGTTTCCCTATATCCCCAAACTGGCCGAGGACAAAATGCAAAATCGATGGTACTGTACCGGTTCGCGAACTTGAAAACATAGATGTATGTCTAGCTTAAGTATACTGGCCCTACTGGGGTTACCCTTTACCCAACAAAACGGCCAAAAACGCCCAAATAAAGCTTCAACAGCCTAAAATATCTTGGGTCTGTCTCAATAACACCATACAAATATGGATATCATTGGAACCAGTTCATTGACCACATTGTGATGGTTACAGTTATGCCCTGTGCCAATGCATTCTCTTATATATGCGAGTCGACCATAGGTCGCCTCGCATATATAAGAGAATGCATTGGCCTAAAAAAACCATTTTTTCTTACATTTAAAAAAAAAATTTATAATATTTTTCTACATTCTTTGACAATTTTATCATTTTTAATATGTGTTAAGCCAATGCATTCTCTTATATATGCGAGGCGACCTATGGTCGACTCACATATATAAGAGAATGCATTGGCACAGGGCCGTTCTGTTGGGTAAAGGGTTAACTGGTATGGAACTCTGAAGATCCAATCGCCAGCTAACGCACAGTGTCACAAATGTCTGGTCACCTGGTGTCAGATCACATAGCAGCTTGTGAGATACATTCTTTGATGTTGGCGACACCAAGCGACATTGAGTACCGCCAAGATATGTCTATTGATTCCGCCAACTTCAGAGAATGGCATGTGCTTGAGTTAGTGACTATATTTTTGGCAAATATGCACACGTAACAATGTAAGATAGCGAAATACCATCAATATCATGTCAACTAACCCTCATCTACATATCAATGTACTGACCATAGGATGCGAATCGCGATATACCAGCCTATAGTTGTCAACAACTAACTCCAAGTAACTACATCTAATACCGATATGGTGTATACTCATAACTTCATGTCGGAAATTGACCAATCTATCTGGAATATGTCAGTTGGCAATGCTGAGAACAAAATGTTATGGGTGCTGAAAGACTTGGTGCATTTGCACTCAACCCAATCATAGCATGTGAGGGAAAGCAGAAACGTGAACTACAGTCTCTACACTGAATCACAGTCACACGTTTTAAGCACATTTATTTGTTCTCTAACTTCTATACGATGATGGATTTAAGAAAATACACTACACATTTCCACAATGTGCATACAATGTATATTGTAATTCAATTGAGTATTTGTCACTAAAAACTAAGAATTCTGATTGGCTGAGAGCGGCTAACTTTAGTTTTCGATTCAGCGACATCGGCCGCTTCAGCGTGCATCAAATCTTAATGTAGCATGGTAAAATTTCATCGACGCAGAACGGAGTAGCGAAACGAGCACACCCACGCGGTGTTGTCTATAGATACCATTCATTGGCCGCTTCAGATTGCATCAAATCTGAATGTAGCATGGTAAAATTTCATCGGCGCAGAATGGAGTAGCGAAACGAGCCAACCTGCCCCACAAGAAATTGTTAAGGAGCAGTGTTCCGACTAACGCAATGAACAAACGCAACGATTTGTGCACAGTGACAACGGCAAAATGAGTCTCGATTCGTGTCATGAAAATGACTAAATGATATTTTTTATATATATTTTTTTTTGCAAACTCCTTGCTAGATTGAATTACAGTGAGAGCTTTCCGATGAATGGCAACAAGCCATATTTCCGACTAAATCCTGAAAAGTTACCAATAATTCTGCTCTCGTTAAGGAGTCGATTATTTAGGGCATTACTGTAGGTCCTTAGCAACCACTGATATCCTCCCACACGACCTCTTATTTCTTGCTTAAATTATTCTGTTAGCTTTTATTTACATGTACTTGTCAGTATTAAAGATATGGTAAGCGTTGGCTGTGGGTATTGCTGTTAAGAAAGTCACATCCATTAAAACCGCCATAAACAAAAAGAATATTATATTATAGTATAGTTATACCTTGATCTTATACCAATCATAAATACCATAAATTTGTCATGTTAGTACTCTGTGTTATGTAAACAAACAGCACGTAAAGAGTATGCAATAAGCAAAACACTCAGCACCTAAGAGACCCCATTATGTGAACTTTAGTTAGAAATCCCATCAAGTTGTTTACAACATACCGGTATAGCACTCGCTAATCCTCACCTTTCAAGATTTCATTGTTGAAATGATCACTGTGAATCACACTCCTAAAAAAATTGCCATGGTATTGAGTGTTTTGCTTATCGCTCACTATTTATGTGCTGTATGCAAACAAACGCATGGCTCAAGCAAAGTGTGTTTTGTGGATAATATCACTTTCATACATCATTATACTATACTAGTCTATTATTATATTTTTTAGGAAATTTTCATAATTTGATAACTGTTATTTCAAAAATAACCTGTAACAAAGGCCATCCCTGCCTTTAACTTGAATTAATTAAAGCGACATTACTTGAGCATAAATTTGTAAGTAAGTTTATACATACCGAGGTTAAATTTCCCTACAATATATAGCTATTGCTTGTTTACACAAAATAAAAAAGAAGCCGCACCATCACAATATCAAAATGAAAATGTCAACAACACTGAAGCTCAACTTGATGAGGTGTTAGTTTTATACTGACTTCACAACTGAAAAATATATAAAATCACATTTGACCAGACGCAAGTGTTCACTGATGGGACAATTTTTATGTGGCATTCTTCCAATATGAATCAAAACAGGGGTGACGATGAGGAAGAAAATTTGTGCGAGTTGTGTGACACTAATTCGATTGAAAATGAGTTACATTTCCTGGTATGTTGTCCGGCTTACTCGGACGCTCGTAGCCGGCTATTGCATCTTGTTGGTGACATTTCCCAAATTACTTCTGATGTTGACATTATGATCCATATTGTCAAAAATTTCCCTATATATGCTGCTAAGTTTATTTCTGAATCATATACCATAAGACAAACAAAACTTTCAAAATCGTAATTGTATGTGCATAATCTGTAAATAGTATATGTACACAAAGTGACTTACAGGCCCTATGGGTCGGATGTTTGTATACATATGTCGCTATAATAAACATATTCATTCTATACTGAGCAGTCAATAGAATGATAAGGAAATAATAAGGAATGTCAAAAAGTTTTAGTGAAAGGAGTGTATTGTGTAGATGAAAATATTTTCATTTTCAAAATTTCATAAAAGTGGACTGCAGGGTGTATCTTTGAAATTTGATAGCTCTCATCAAGTGGTGATTCTAAACATGCATGTGACTTTAAAACCATTTCTCCAATCTGCAAAGTGTGCAGAAGGATTTCAAAGTGAAATTCAAGAGAGTTTTAGAGAAAACAATTATGGTTCCCATCTACCGGTACATGCAGAGGTCACCCCAAAGAGCCATATTAAGTTTGGTGATGATCGAATGAGGGATTTGGCCTGTAGGGTGTTCCAAAGGATTTAGTCATGCAAAGAGTAAAATCCAAGATGACAGCTCAGCCCATGAAAATTAGCTACAGCAAAAGGCAATGCGATAGAAAAAGCCACAGAAGCCAATATAGAATTTCATGCAATTCTGAAGCAGTACGTAGAAAAAAATGTAAATTTCGAGCGCTGGCTGCTGGTGGTTAAATCTGAAATGATTTAATGACTCCCATCTAGTGGTCACCCCGAATATCAATATGAAGTTTGGTGATGATCGGATGACGGATGTGGTCTTTAGGGTGTGCTAAAGAATATAAGCATGAAAAGTGTAAAATCCAAGATGGCTGCAGGCAGACATATCGAAAACTGTTCAAATTTGATAGCTCCAATCTAGAGGTGATCCTAAACATGACTATAAACATGTTACATAATGTTAACAAAGTCATCTTATAACTACGAACTGAATAGTCATATACTACACCAGGAGAGTTACACAAACTGTTATAATCACTACAACTGGTATTATTAACTACAGATGGGCAACTCATTGAACTACCGTACTAAGTTTGAATGTCTCATTTTTGGACTTCATTGAGCAAAATTTAAGGTGAGAATTAGTTATAGCGAGACCTGCATTTATAAAACTTTGGCATGACCTGTTTTTCGTCGTGGCATTTTCATTTTAGATAACCTCCAGGCAAACTGAATGGTCATTCGCCTCAAATTATCAGGCCTGCAACGAGCCCATTTAAAAGGGAAAGAATAGCCTACGGAACTTTACTGACTACTGAGACCAAAACAAGAATATGCAGCCATTGTTTGGGATCCATACTTGAAAAAGGACATTGACACCATCGAGAGAGTACAAAAGAGAGTAGCTAGATTAAGATATAAGAGAATGCACTGGCACAGGATCTTTATTGTTGCACCAGCACAGATCGTGTCATGAAAGGGGTAACATTTAATCAGAGCAACTGCGCACCAGTGTATGTTTTGAAAACAATTTACTAAAAGCAACATTGCTTACATGTTCCAGGGATGTGACTAACCATAACTCATTCATGCATCCATTATATCAAGACAATGAAGAGTAATTATTAGCCACTCCTTCCTTCTCAATTTAAAAAACTTTTATGATTAACATGAAGAGATACAGTACCGTAATGCTCTAAGTAATCGACTCCTTAACCACAGCAGAATTATGGGTAACTCTTCAGGATTTATTCGGAAATATGGCTTGTTGCCATTCATCGGAAAGCTCTCCCCGAGAGCTTTCCGATGTATGGCAACAAGCCATATTTCCGACTAAATCCTGAAAAGTTACCCATAATTCTGCTGTGGTTAATGAGGCGATTACTTAGGGCATTACTGTACAATATGTTCAACCAGTTCTCAGTTATTGTGGTACTAGCTGAAACAGGCTCACTTTGTTCGTTAGCAGCCTGCGGCCCCAGAGTGCACAAAAGAGTGCACTTTGTGCACAAGACAAACAATTCCTACTCTTGTATATATACATACTATTTAGTATGCTACTTCAATATATCAATGTGCAAATAGGTTCATATTGGAACTAAATCATTTTATTATGGAATAAGCCCATAGTGCACTTATACCTGTTATTCCGTTGGATGACGAGAGCCACAGTGAAACCACATATATATATATAGTGCATACATCTGGTAATAAAAATTTTGAAATACTAACATCATTAAGTCACCACACTAGGGCTGCAACGATTCATCGCGATATGCTTGTATCATGATACGCTGTCACACGATATGTGTATCGTATCGTGCGAAGTGTATCACGATACAAAAAGTCACCCTTTTTTTGTCATCGAATGGAAAAATAACCCATATTTACTGTTTTTGTTAATGCAATTTAGGTAGAAAATCTTTGCAGAACATGGTTTTTGAGTATCGTGATACGTATCGTATCGTTGGTCATGTATCATGATATGTATCATATCGTGAAAATGTGTATCGTTGCAGCCCTACACCACACCAAATATGGTTGAAATCAGACCAGCAGACTGGGAGGAAAATCAGGACATACATTCTCCTAAGCTTTTCCTACATGTATGCTTGTCCTAAATTATATATATATAGATAATACTCGCTGGACTATTTTTCTTCTAAAAGGTTAACTCCTCCATGACTGGAGCCTCCTGAAATTTTGAAAGGGTTAAACTCTCCTTGTTCTAATGGTTTATAGATGTTTTAGAGTGAAAACACAAACTTTTTATTAATTTTGCATCAATTGTGATAAAATAGGGAGCAAATTTTTTTCAAAATCACTATGTCATTTAGAATGGTTGATGTCGTCCCTTGTGACCTGTGCAATTTGCATTATTATGTCATTAAAGTAGTACTTACATGTACCTAATAAATTTACTTCGACAAAATAAACCTTTGTTGATAAACAAACTTTGTAATAATAAACTTAACGTTTATGGCTGTTTACGGAGCAGGTTCTATGTACGTAGGCAATGGAAGTAGTAAAATTGAATCATTAGTTTTGTACGAAAGGTACATTAAGTTCTCAAATGAAGGTACTGTGAATGGCTTTAAATTCGTTGGTATCAATTTTCGTGGTTCAGCCATTTATGACTTTTTCGTGGGTTCATAAATTTGCCTATAATAACATTCAAGTCCAACTAATAGAAGTGCAGAGACCTCAGGTGATCCATCTGAAATTGCGCATTGTACGCATATAATTAATTAGCATGTCGCGTGTCCAAGATTTTTTTTACGACTATTGCGAATGTCAACAGCAGTATTGCATTAGATACTGTAAGCCTACATAACCTAGGTCATAAAGTCACTCTCTTCTCATAACATAGCTCCCTTGGCTTTGAATTTACATTGAGTCAATAGAGTTACATGTATACCTCCTGCATGACATTCTCAAAATGGCAACCACGACAGTTTCAAAGATAAAAAAATTTTGTGGTGCTTTTAATTTCGTGGTTATCAACAATCACGAAAACCTCTAAAATTGGAACACCATAATTAATGTGCTTTTACAGTACTATCAGTAGCAGTGAATGATATAAATCATTTTGTGAAATCCATTTTTTATGAAAAACAATAAAATCAATTTCCAGAATAGAATCATGTTTAAGAATTACAATATACATGCATGCAACCCTTAAAATAATTGTTATTTGACTGTCTAACATTTTGTCAGGCACAAAACAGACATTTCAAAATGAGGCCTGACATGTCTTTTTTTATCACCCAAAATAATGCAAAGTGAAACTAATAATGATGTATTATCTGGGAATTTATCCCCGGTAACAAAATCAAACATGCTTCCCAAATTCATACTCATTTCTAAGGTTATATGAAATACTCGTTCAATAAGTTTTCCAACTCCAATATTTTGTAGACATCCAAGTTCTAATAATCATATATTTGAAAAAGACAGATTTTGGAAAAAACAATTAATTGAAAACTACTCTCCAATAGAATAAATTTCATTTAACAGCATACTGTATCAATTTATTTTGCAAAATATCACATTACCACTGATAAATTAAAAATACATCAATATTTCAACCTGACATTATGTCTGACAGTTTTGAACCAGAGCCTGACAACCTATAAAGATTTGAATTTGGCGTCTGACAATTGTCCGTGTCAGACCACTTATTTTGAGCCTTGCATGCATGAAAGCTACAGACCTTAAATAAGTCTTTTCTGAGGGCATCATTGATTCTATCCTCATTTTCATCAAAGAGTTTTATCACTTGCTTCAGTTGTTGCAATCGCCAATCTATTGATTTTGTCCGACCAGTATGGAATGTTTCCTTCATGCGCTCCAAAACCTAAAAATAAAAATAAAAATTTATAATTGTGTTCATGAATGATGCAAACAAATGGAAGTTATTTTTTTATAACATGATGATGAACATGGATCCAGAATTTATCCAAAACAGAGCTATCAAGTGGGCTCGGTGCCCAGGACGACTGGACAGATTAATTTTGTTAACAGATACCGGTAGGCCAGGTTTTGGGTAAAAAATTCATAAATTTACATGTAACTTAAGTACACCATTGGGGAACCTTATTCAAAATGGATGCATGTTAGAAGTTACAGGATGTGTAGCGGCCGGATACAGTGTAATTGGAGGCAAAGTCAGATTAGGTGAGGTGCTAGCTGATCATAATATTAATGTGGCTTCGCCTCAAGAAGACACCGTATCTGGTAGTCCAAGTCTTCTTGTACTAAAACCAGCTAAGATATTGGGATGGCGATGCTGGTCTTTAGTCCAAGACCGCTTGTATACCAATCCTATGACACGACTTACGCCCACGATCTGTGGCGGGAATTTGTGGTGTATTTTACTCGATTTACCTAGCAAATCAATACATGATGCTATATACATCGGAAAGGCTTACATCTTATGGTCATAATGGTGTATAATAATCTAACTTTAATGTTAAATTACACATAGAATATTCCGGTTGATTGCCACAAACATCGATTTGTTTCTCTGTTTGTTTACGTTTTAACCGAAAGCCGAAGTGGTCCGAATAAGTTCGGCATAATCCGCTGTTTGTTCTGGGAATTCTACTTTCCGTTTCTATATATAGCGCGGGTTTTCCGAACAAAAATGGCGAAAACCGATCGCCCGAAAGTCCAGTTTTCTATGTGCTTTCAGAACAATTCCCGCACTAAAAACTTAATGACATAATGGAGGATCAGAACGGTAGTTTTGTTGACAATTTTCGCAAGCAACTTGTCAAAATTGGAGCAAATTAGAACTCTTGTGTCTGACTTGCCATGCGTGTGATGTGTATTTTGACATCTGTGTTGATAAAATAATCGGAGAACCGAATCACACAGTTTCGAAATATAGTTCTTCCGTTTTAGTGGGACTTTTCAAACTTAAGGTTCATTTATTTAGTGTATTACATTTATATCTCCAATGTTTAATTAATCTATTTATTATTTTATTTATTGACACACATAATTACAATTACAATGGAGAATTCATCGTAATTTGCGTTGTTGTCCAAAATCTACGGAATATTTTCAACGGAAAATGCCGAACACAGTTCGCGAGGTCAACCGAGTTCGCATACTTTTAAAAAATTGTAAATGTCTCTTTTCGCATTAAATTACCGTTTTAAATTCACACCTGATGTGGGTTTCAGATAAAATAGCATGTCTTCTGCGGAAAATATCCGTTTATTGTCGCAATTGTGATATTTTATTTCATATAATTGTGGTTTTATTTGAGCGGGTCACTAACGCTTAAGTCGTGTCATAAGAATGCATGGGCCTGGAACTCGGACTAAAGACCGGCACCTCCATCCCAATATCTTAGCCGACTTTAGTACGAGAAGACTTGGACTACGTATCTGGCAGCCTTTATTATTTTATCATGCATGCCTAATGAGAAAGTACGGTGCTGAAAGAAGCTAAGGCCCGCCACACACGATGTTGCAGCATGAGCATTAGGCATGTTTTTTTGCATATGATGCAACAGACAACAAAATTCCGACTTGACAAAATTATCTCATACATGTAAATCACTTGACAACTTTTTATTAATTGCAACCTATAGTCCTATGCAATGTATATCATTAATAATGTAGCTATCAAGTTCAATATACTGGTATGTTGTAGCTTGATATTGATCGTGTGACTCAAGTTGCAAAACAACATATTGACAGAAAGATGTACCAAAGATGAAAGTTTTCACAACAAAAAGTGTAGTTTATTATCTCAAGTCTATTATGTTCTTCAAACTGTACTAGTAGACTATTGAGCAACATAATATATTTCTATCATGAATTAAAAGATGTTTTTTATTCTCAGGCGAGTTGGGTTGCCACGACTCGGAGTTTTCAGAATCAACTAATTGACTGTTATAGTCGATTGTTAGTCATTTAATCGTTCATATATTTGCCCTACATTGTATATTACATCCAGGTAAACAAGTGATAAATGCGAAATTATGATAACTACTTTACATCCATTATGAACACAGTTATAAACTGTCCGTGTTTTATTTCATATACAACAAGGAATACTCATGCTCTCATTCATCCCGAGGTACATGTAGTTATAAACATGCCCGTACATGTACTAATAAACACTGCCCATAATTGCCAATGATCCCGATGTTTGTGCAAACTGCACACACAGTAACAAGCTGCAAAACAGATTTCAGTCCCCTCCATATGCTACATGTATGTCTGACCACTGCCGGCATGTGCATTTTCTCAATTAAATCTAAAATTTTCTATTGAAGTGTTTTGTGAGTTACAATTCATACTGGCTTGATCAAGACAATTTTCAAATGAATCTGGACAGTTCAGTTTCTCGGAATAATGCAGAATGAATTGTAACCTGCAAAAGTCTTAAATGAATAAATGAGTGATTTCTCCACATTATGTGTAGGTGCTGGCATCGATAAGTCCTGCATAGCAGGGGACTGAACCAGGGTTCGCGCTGCCTATTGCCAATTTAGCAAATTGCTATAGAAAAAATGAAATGGCTCTAAAAAAATCCCTATTGGCTACAAAAAGTGGCACCTAGCTTTTTGGCATTTGGCAATTGGTACCCATCGCGCATATAATAATGCTTGCAGTTAATCGGTCGGAAACAAAACACACATCGATATCCGGTCGCGACATAGCTAATTGTGTTCTAATTGAATGGGTATAATAGATTCGCGGCTTATGTCAGATCGACTTATTTTATCGCGGGGGTGACATGGTTTCGAATTTCTACTCGATCATAACACTAAGAACGGCTATTGACTCCAATTTGACAAACATTAGTCAAACAAAGGGCTTCCTGAAGTCTACATCATTAGGATGTTGTGTGTTGATAGTACCGGTAGGTGTTAGGTGATAAATTATCATAAATATCTCCTTCGTAACTCAGCTTTAACAAACTGTGACAGACAGCAAATATGAATCGTAAGTGCAAGTTAGATTTAAGACACGCAACACCCTTCTAAAATGAAAAAAAGTTACTGATTTCTTCGGACATTCAGACATTATATAAATAAATATATACATATAACAGATAATTTGCTTGTTTTTTTTTTGGAATATCAAATTCAAAAGTGGCACCAAAAAATACTCGTCGGAAAAAAGTGGCAACAGAAAGTATAAAATGGCTTTAAAAATAATGCAATTGGCAACAGTGTTGGCACCTGGAAATTGTGGGCCAGCGCGAACCCTGGACTGAACTCTGCATGGGGCTTGAACCAGTAACTGTGCAAAATTGCACGAAGTAAAGCAATGAGTATTTTTGCAGAGCATATGCTTCGCATTATGCCAGCTAAAGGCTAGAAACTGTGCTGAAAGCTATGCACTTGCACTAAAGTTAACGAGAATATACATGTAGGTAGATAGTGGCAGATATTTGAGCTTTTGTGGGGGTGATGGGGATGCAGTCAAATTACTGCCATGTATAACATGGAAATTTTCAATAAAAAGTTTGCATCGGTGATGACATCAAAGGCAAATGATTCCACCAGCCTGCCAGACTGTGAGAATACGTCAAACACAATTCTTTGAAGATGTGTTCATACTACCCAAGTTCACTTGGGGTGCTGTGCTATTACCGCAGGAATTTTCATATGAGCTCTAGGACAACAGTACTAAGAAGAGACTGATAAGGACTACTGAAGCACATAATGATGGATGGATGGAGACTTTGTGCCTAAAAAGTGTGTATCCTGAGTGTCGCGAATGACTTTTTATATTATTGACTAACATAACCTGTGGGGTTCCACAGGGGTCTATATTGGGCCTCCTCCTCTTCATTGTATAATATATGGAAGATCTACCAAAAGACTGCAATGAACTGAAACTAATACTATTTGCTGATGACACAAATGCATTTTATTCTGACAAAGATATGAATAAGGTATACCAGGTGGTTAAAAAAGAACATGAAAAAATTAAGTTTCCTTATAAACAAATTGTCACTGAATTTGGACAAAACAAATTATATGCTTTTTACGAATACAGATCTCAGTAAAACAGAAAGTGCCCTTCCCGAACTCAAACTTAATGACAAACAGATACACCGGGTACCCCACTGGACAAAACAAGTGTCCATTGGCACCGCGGTGTATTTGCCGTTCGGCCACGGTGTCAGAGTTTGTAACTGCAGTTGAGCACTGCGGCCGAACGGCAAGTACTCCGCGGCCGAACAGCAAGTACACTGCGACCGAAAGGCAACTACACCGCGGCTGAACGGCACGTACACCATGGTTAGATTTCTGGTTTGTATCGTCTTTTTGTCAGTTTAATGAACGTACACCGCAGCAACTACACCATGGTCGATCGGCAAGTACACTGCGGCCCAACTGTAGTTAGTCGGTGGAGCCGCGGTGTAGTTGCATTTAAGCCGCGGTGGCAATGCTAACCGCACCGCGGTTAAGTGGACACTTGTTTTGTCCAGCAGGGTAGGTAACACAAAATTCCTAGGAATTAAATCAATTAATATAGAAGAAACAGTATCCTAGGATATGCATGTGGACACAATTCTGAAGAAAAAAAATCTCTAGAAATCTAGGTGTCTTGAGAAAGGTCCGTGAATTTATACCCATGGATACTGTGAAGACCCTCTATTCCGTACTCATTATTCCACATCTCACTTATTGTAATGCTATTTGGTGCACAACAACAATAAAAAAACCTTGAAAAGATTAAGAAATTACAGAATAGATCTATTACACACGGTGGGGAATCACGTGGTACTGACACAAAACATAGCATTTTGACTGTTACGAGCATATGCTTATCTATTTTAAAAACAAGTTGACATCTTATTTGTTCGGAAATACTCCGTTGTTTTCTATAACATTCTGACCAAAGTTGCCAGGCGGACGTTCATGGAATACACAAGTCCATACATCTAGGATAAATCTTTGACTGACAACTTTTGTCAGAATGTTAGAACAAACAACTGTGAGTTTGAAAACAAATGAGGTATCAGCTTGTTTGAAAAATAGTATAACATATGCTGGTCGCTGCCAAAATACTAATTAATATATCATTATCCTAGTTTATTACATTTTTCCTCGTTTCAGGTCGTGTTTGCGATCGCCTCGGCCATATTGAGTGCGTGGTACTCATCAACTTGAAACCATGTGATTTCCCACTGTGTTACAACGCTGTCTTATAACAAAAGAAGCATACGAGAAATTTGAAAGGAGAACAATTTGCTACTGCTGGAGGACATTGGGAACATGCAATTAGTAACAAATTTACATGAATTCCACAAAAAGAAACTTCCAAAATAATTATCTGCCCTATTCGGCAATAATCATGAAATTGATAACCACAATAAAAGGTTCAAAGCAGAAGGAAACCTGTATTGTAAATTCAAAAGAACTGCCAAATCCAAGGGTACAATATCTACTAGAGCTGGATATCTCCGGAATCAATCCAAATCCAAGGGTACAATATCTACTAGAGCTGGATATCTCCGGAATCAACTGCCACATGAATGAAAGCAATTAACCCTTTACCCAACAAACCGGTCAAAAACGGCCAAATATAGCTGCAACAGCCTAAATTATCTTGGGTCTGTCTCAATAAAACCATACAAATATGGATATCATTGGAACCGGCTCATTGACCACATTGTGATGGTTACAGTTATGCCCTGCGCCAATGCATTCTCTTATATATGCAAGTCGACCATAGGTCACCTCGCATATATAAGAGAATGCATTGGCCTAACAAAAATCTTTTTTTAACACTTTTTACCATTTTTTCTTACATTCTTTAACAATTTTATAATTTTTAATGTGTTAAGCCAATGCATTCTCTTATATATGCGAGGCGACCTATGGTCGACTCGCATATATAAGAGAATGCATTGGCACAGGGCCGTTCTGTTGGGTAAAGGGTTAATAGAAACTGATGAAACTTCTCCAAAATATCTTTAAAAGTTTTTCATAGACAAATATTCATCTAAAACCTGATATTTCTTTCATAAATGATCTACATTGACACAAGACTGATTTCTAACAGGAAATAGATACTTGAAAATAGAGGAATTTTTTTATTCTGTCATGCTATCATTTACATGTAAGTTCTACCCTCTCTAGCCTGGTGTCTCCACTGCTGAACTCAATTTGGATAATTTGTATTATTTAAATTAACTTGATTTAATTTTAAGCTTGAAAGTTGAATGAAAACCAATCAAACTCCAACTCTCCATGTAAACATTACAAATTATCAATGTACATCACAAAAGCACCTTTTCCTACCAAATATTGATTGATGGTAGACTGAGATTGATACCACAGATCACATCTAACTGACATGCCCCATATGATCTATTCTGGCCTAACAAAGGCCAGTGTGGATTATGGGCTCATGTCGATGAAACAGGCAACAGCATAAGACTTGAAAGTAAATCAATCATAATTTACTCCATTGAAACATGTGAGAAATTACTGTATATACACTGTTGATCGGAACTTGATCCCTCCCTCCCTTCCCATCCCCATCCTGTCCTTGTATTCATTCAACTGCACCTCTAGTACATAGGCACTGCACCTCATGATATTCCGTTATACGTTGATAAAATGCTATCTGTGTAGAAAAGTGCCAGTTCGTCCAAGGGCCCGCTCGTCCAATCGGCCTGGGCCAGCTCGTCCCAAGCCAGGTTGCCCCTGGCTCAGTCCAAGGGACACTGTATGTATATATTCACCGGAATGCACGAGAGACGTGGCTACATGGGACAAAATCCATTTGGGGAGGGATGTAAAACCCAGGACTTGCAATTTACAACTTACAGCCATTTCGACCCGAACGTTTGATCAAAATTAGCAAATTGGTTCAACATAAATCCCAAAAACATATTACACATTAACAGGTTCAAAAAGAATAATTTCAATAAATTTTTTTTAATTTCCAACTGGTGTTGTGGGATATTTTAATTTCATGTCCCCAACTGATTTGGAAAATGTTCGAAAGACCAACGAATGCGCATTCAGAATGAGCCAGCTCGTCCCAGGGCCCACTCTGTCCAATCGGCCTGGGTTAGCTTGTCCCAAACCAGCTCGCTCCGGGCTGGCTCGGTGTAAGGGACACTGCGTGTATATATGTGCCGGTATGCAACATAGACATGGCTGCATGGGACAAATCCATTTGGGGACAGGGTGTAAAACCCGGGACTTGCAATTTACAACTTACAGCCATTTCGGTTCAAACAGTTGATCAATGAAAGATCCCAAAAAACATATTACACATTAACAGGATCCAAAAAAAAAAATCAATAAATTTTTTTAAATTTCCAAATTATGGTGTTTTTGGATACTTTAATTTCATGTCCCTCATACCTTTTCCTATTGATTTGGAAAATGTTCGAAAACAAAACAAAACTCAACGTGAAGCAAAATAGACCATCAAATGAGCATTTAGTCTCGCTGGTTTCACAGTTGTTCAATATATAAGTCGTAAGCCGTCATTTTCACAAACGAGTTAAGTATTAATTAATTCCGTAAGCATAATACTAATATATGAAGTAACAAACTAAGATTAAGTATAATAACGCAAGTGCAAGTGTGAGGTGTGATTAGCCGACTGGTTACTGTGCAAACAACCCGCTTATATTATTTTGATAGGAGTGGGGACAATAATGGCTTCTATAGGTTTTCCCAAATTAACCTGGGCGATAGTGAGATGAACTCAGAGAAATTGATTCAGAATGTGAAAACAGTACAATATTGTATATTCATGAGTTCGCTGGTTTCTCATTCACCCAGACTAATGTGATTACTGTATCTGTATTTCTGTGCAGTAGCCAATGCTGGCTTTAGGCACACTGAGATGAGGCGTGTGATGTTTTTCCAGGAAGCTGCGACTGGAGGAACTCTCCTGGAGTAGTAGTGATCCTAGTTTTGTGGAGTGCCCTGCAATTCAGCGTGACCAGATGGACAGGTCTGGCAAATGTGAGAATACAGCTAGAATAGCTGTATTCAGCTAACCTAGCTGAATTCAGCTATATTTTCTATTCTTGAACCAGCTGTTATTCGATAATAAACTAGAAGTGCTAATTTAGGTCACCTTATTATACAATCACTTTCAACTAAATCAAAAACGTCACTTGTTTTGTGACAAAGTGTTGCAATTTATCTACAGTGATTTTGTGTGAAAACTTACAACAACGGGAGGTGAACGTAAATATCCTGGGGGTGAAAATGTGAACTAAATCACTTGTAAAACAAAGATATACCCCATCAAAGACACTCCTGTATTTTTTCCTGTTGCTAAAATGGAAAGGAGCATTAGAATGGTGTACATAACCACTAGCATTTGAACTCACACACCACTAACGGGTTGTGAGCGAAACAGATATCTATTCGTAATGGTATTATGCAGATAGTGTGCGGTAAGCTAAGGTGGTGAGTTGTGCTCGCTTGGTTAATCTCCGGCTAGAGATCATGTCCCCCTTTTCAACTATTTAACAATTTTAGAGAACCAATCAGATTGCGTTTGGGCAGCACCGGATTACTGTACCTGGTACTGATATTGATAAAGACATTGCATCTTCGGCATTGAATATGCATTATAATATTGTATTAAATTTTCAAGGTATTCCGCAATGCATAAGAGTTATTAAACCGTTATGACCGACATCGATCGCTGTTGTGATTTTTCACACATAATCGACATAGCTGTACAGCTAACAAAACGCAACATTTTGTCTTGGGTTGCCATGACTATGTTTTCATAATCGACTAATCGACCGTTATAATCGACGGTTAGTTGATTAATCGTTCATATATGGAGCATATATTACACCCAGGTAAACAAATGATAAATGCCAAATTACAATGACTACTTTACAGTTTACACCCAGACTAACACAGTTATAAACTGTCAGTCAGCAGGCTTGTCATTCTGAGGCCCCAGCCCGTCATCGGCCACCTAAACTCAAATTTGCGCAGGCCAGTAAATGCCCTCCTCATCGTTATTCCGACGGACGAATTCTTTGAAGATGACCACCAAACGTCGGCTGCAACATCAAAGACAAACGAAGCCGCATTAGAAGTAGTGAGAGAACAGGCTGTCGGGGTGGTAAATTGTGCTACATACACTGTTAACTTTTACTTCCAGGCATGGCATTTGTGCATACCACTGGCACTGCTTACAAAAATACCCACACTCCCTTTGCGCAATTAGTTGACAAAAGTAAATAACCGTCCACTACGGTACCGCACCTGTCGAAGGTTAGTCGATTAATTGAATAATAGTGGCAAGTCTAATTTTGTGACAAAACGAATGACGGTTTGAGAATATAATCACAACCCAAAAGGGTTGTTTTACGGTATTACGTATGTGACGTCAGTAATTTCTATACCCTATCAACATGAAAAAATTGTTTTTACATCCGGGCGATTCAGACCTATGGGCCCTATGGTGGCCGCCATGTTGGAATAGAATTGTCAAATTGATAAAACGAATTTATTTTTCTTCTTCGATCAGCCTCCCTATAGCAACACTATTAAATTTGAAAAACAAAATCAACCTTATTCAAAATTAAATGCATAATGTGGATTTAGCTGACGCGGGCGCATAGCATTCGGCAAACATCGCCAGATTCCGTACCGTTACAGTTAGAATATTACGTCCCCTGGCAGGCCATAGCAACGTTGGAAATGATGACGTAATTTCGTTACAAAATGGTGGCGCTCTCGTGTCCGTCAGTCTTCTCCAAATTGGAAATGGAATTGCTTGTTATTGTTATCGCTCGTATTTTAAATGTACAACGGTATCACAGCACGTAAGCGTTGAGAACAAACGAGAAAGCACAAGCGAAGATAGCACTACGAGCCAATTACTGGAATGACTTTAGAGTCAAAGCAGTCAAAAGAAGAAGAAGAATAACAACAACATGTCAACAACTTCTGAACTTGTTATTAATGTTAAGTTGTTTTGAAGTTGAAGTGAAAATCAGTCAGTCGGAAAGAAACTCAATGACGAATCTGTGACTGAAAAAAATATGAAAATGAAGGTCACTGGAATGGAATGTGGACTGGTCTGTGCAGACTGCTCACCACGGCGATTTGACTTGTTCTGTTATTGTTCAATTTTAAGTCTGTTTTCACCTGGACTGGTTTAGTGGTTAGAACTTAGACTTAGAGTTTCAACTGCAAGCGGCAAATCGTTCAATCTACTAACTACTTCTCTAAATAGTAAATTTAATTGTTAATATCTAACACTGTCATGTCAAACCTCAACTTGGGTCAAGGAAATCAGAAAATGGACATTTTAGAGCTGACTGATTTGCTATACACAGTATAGTTCAGTCATGAACCGTTGAACGTAGCGCGTAGCTGGAACTTGTGGACGCAGTAATCGGTGAACGCGTTCATGTGGCTTACTAATCTAATAATATTAGGATTGTATTAGTCAATTTAGTGATTACAGATTACTAAATTTAGTTATCAACGACTTCAGCCACTCACTGTGAATGTGACTCAGGTCAAAATACAATTCTAGCCATCTACAGTCGACAGACTCGACACACAGATGTAACAAACATGTGAAGTCCAGTGAATTGGTGACTAACAAAGTGAGTCATTTATCTTCTTGTTGAGTGAAGGAAAAGAAGAACATCTCCCAATCCCACTTGGTATCGGCACACTGCATAGTTCATGCAGTGACGGGTGAGAGGATATGCTTCCGGGCCAACTTTCCATCTGTGTGTATGAATTCTGTTTCCTGTGATGGACACATCAAGTTAAATTTAATAATTATATTGCACGGTGATTAGTTTTAGCATTCTCACATATTAAATAATTCATGATTTTAACACTGTGTTCTCGATTTAAACCTTAAGCATAAAGCGGGAGCTTGATCAGCATGGCTAACATATATATATTAACTAGTGGCTAACTGGCTATTTGTGGAAAAATTATTAAATATAGCCCTGCGTATTTGCTATTGTCGACTTGACACATTGGGATTGGAATAATATGTATGCTAAACATAATAATTCCAGGCCAACTTAGTTGAACTGTCACGACCTTCTAGTTATACATGTACATGACTAATGTAGTAATGAGGCAATCATATAAATGTTTAATCTAGTAGCATTTTCTCAGACCATGCCATGAACATCTATGTATCTATGCCATTCCTCCCGGGCAATTATTAAAATGTTCATATACTATCAGATGCCTATTAACCAATAGTGTCAGCATGTGTCGCATGATTAGTAATTTTAGATTAAATTCTCAACGATCATTAAGATTTTTGGCAAAGAGACATATATAGAATTAAATTGAAATAGAATTACCGCTATTCTCAAAGTAATTGACCAGAAAAACGGGGTGATACCCCGGTCATGACCGCGGTGATACCGGTAATAAACGGTAACGGTATCGAGATGGTCACGGCGGTGGAGTTACGGTATTGGGCGATAATGATACCGCAGTCTTTTAGCGGGCACCGCATTCATTTTTTTGAATACCACGGTCTTTTAGCGGGCACTGCATTAATTTTTTTGAATACCACGGTGATTTTCATGGAACTCTTTGAGGGGAGGTATTTACTCCCACATACTTGTTCGCATAAACAAGCGGTATCAGTACCGCGGTATTGGAGGATACCGCGGTATAGTACCGCGGTATTAACGGGGTGACACCACGTTATTGGTGGTCAATTACTTTAAGTATAGCGGTAAATAGAATTAAATTTCCATCAATATTGTTAATTTCAGTCTAGGTCTCCGCTATCACTATTGTTGACCATCACAATGATTAGACATCTGAGAGTACGATAAAAGCTCACAAAAGTCACGAACAAGCATGCAATCTCGAGCTGGGACCACCCTTAATACTTGTTTCTTATCATCTACTTCACAGAAGGGGTTACCCCTATTAAAGTAGTAACCATATAGGAAATACACCAAACATATCACTATTGCACAATGACATCAGTTTGTTTGATCTAAAATATTTATCCACTCCAGCCCCAAAACAATAGTCATTTGGCAAATTACCTCATTCATTTTTGAAGTGCCTATCATCTACTGAAGTTGGATCCTACCACAGGCCATAAATTATGTCTCATTGAGTCATTGTGCCCCATCCACGTAACCCGTTTTCATAAAAATGTATTCAGTATTATATGTAAATTTATCCAATAAATATATTTTTCCCTTAACCCTTTACCCAACAGAACGGCCCTGTGCCAATGCATTCTCTTATATATGCGAGTCGACCATATGTCGCCTCGCATATATAAGAGAATGCATTGGCTTAACACATTAAAAATTATAAAATTGTTAAAGAATGTAAGAAAAAATGGTAAAAAGTGTTAAAAAAAGATTTTTTTTAGGCCAATGCATTCTCTTATATATGCGAGGCGACCTATGGTCGACTCGCATATATAAGAGAATGCATTGGCACAGGGCTTACTGTAACTATCACAATGTGGTCAAGGAGCCGGTTCCAATGATATCCATATTTGTATGGTTCTATTGAGACAGACCGGAGATATTTTAGGCTGTTGAAGCTTTATTTGGCCGGTTTTGGCCGGTTTGTTGGGTAAAGGGTTAAAGGTCCTCAATCCGAATCAATAGTCCCCATATCATCAGATTCCAACAACAAGAAGATTTTTTGAAATGCTGCTTCAGTTGACAGAATCGATTAATTGCTAAAAAAAAACTGCAGTCAATTATAGCATAAAATTGACAAAAACTTGCAATTTATCAACTTTTTGCTCAACGAATATTGCTGATTTGTCAAACATCTGACACACACACAAAAAAACAGATCGATATCTAATTACTCTGAGCTTTGATGGGTGGGTTCCTCGACACTAATCAAATATTTTTTTCCCCACCGAAACCAAGGAAGGAGTAATTTAGCAGCGTCTTATCGGATTGAGTACCTTTAACTTTTAAGTTATTTCCTTCATAAAAAGAGTCTTATGATAAAGAAACCTCTCAAAACTTTAGAATATAGAATGAAACTTCAAAATAAAAGTTATAAAAACCTTCTGAATATCGAGGAATATAGAGAACCTTGGGAATGGCGAAACTTCGGTATAATGAACCTTGGGATTAGCGAACCTTTGGACACAGAGTGACATACGGTCCATACGTACTGGCATTATCGTATATATCCCAAGTTGGCCAGAAATACAGGCACTCCTATGAAACATACATTTTTCATTTTATAGATGGACGTACGTGTTTTTGGGTTGTCCATACGTACTGACGTAATCATATTATATATAGCTGAATTCAGCTAGGTTAACTGAATACAGCTGTATTCTCATATTTGCAAGACCTGATGGAAGCAGGAAGTTGAGAAACAGCTTCTAGTTTTCGAAATTCGTGGTATTGTACTATTGATCAAAGTTAAAATCTCCCTCCCGTGACCTGGGCTGGTGACCCCAATTGCCCCAAGTATCCATTAACAAAAACAAATATTCAACACAACATGACGTAAAGAAGATATCATAATTCTATCTTACATCGTGATAGTTTTCCATTTTGGATCTCTTGTTGTTGTTGGATCTCTTGACTTTTCAATGGCTTTCTTTTGGTCACAGAACTTTGGACTTTGTTTTGACTTCTTTTTTTTTTTTAGAGTTCTCTCGCCTGAATATTGGTATGCACCAATAGAAACAGATACAAATCGTTGAAATAAAACCACGAACAACAGTTAATGTCGTCGTCCGTTTCAGAGCAGATACAATTTTAGGGTCAACCTAGAATAAATTTGGACTAATTTGGTTTGTATTCAATTTTGAAAAGGAATATATCCTCAATATCATATCCAAAATCCGCTAAAATCCGCTTTGAGCATTTTCTGTAATCCAAGATGGCGTCCATGATGGCAGTTGTTATCGAAAAATTCTGAATTTCGGTGGTAGGTGCGCCAACTAATACCAAATTAGTAATAAAATAACATACACACAAACAATGCTTAGTCGTAAACCATATCGGTAGAATGTCTGTCCCAATATGGCCGCCAAAATGGACAAAATCGAATGAAATTTACAATTTGTGGAAAATTTAATAGCCAGTCATAGAAGAACGAACAAGCCCTCGAAGTATACAAGGAAGAATGATTTCAGAGTATAAGGGGAGCTTTTAATAATAGATGTAAGAATTCTCTCTAATGTATCTCGCGATAGAGCAAACGAAAGTAACATACAACGATTAAATATGGACTTTTTGGGCGCCAAGAAACAGAAGATTATGTGATTATGTGACATATTCTAGAAGCAGAAATGTATGTAATGAAAACAGTCTCACAAGTGTGACCGATAATCATTTATTTTTATATATACAACACCAAATATGTCAAAATTCACTACTATAGAACAGCATGAGAGCTATTCATATGATACTAGGTAAAATGTGTATATCATATTGTCCGTGTCTTAAAATAGTAGTCATAGTTGCCTCCGGTCAAGTGATTAAACACGAATATTATCACACAAATGCATGGTGGTATACCATAAACACATGTTATCAAAATACAAAGGAGTAGAACAGACTATCTTCAATAAATTCTCAACATAACCAAATGTGCTTACATATTATGTGGCAGAGACTGTCTTTATACCTGGAAATTATATGTGCTTAAATGCACTAAGGCCACATAAACGCGAAACGTACTACCTTTTCTGCAACCGCATCGCCGTGTTTACCCGTTCTCCCTAATGTTACACATATCTGCTGCATACAAAACCATAAATAGCAACATTGAGTGAATGGTAAACGCATAACTAATAACTTTAAACGCTGATGACATGCTATTTAACGAAGTATGAGGGTGGCAATTGTAATATAATTTCAAACAACAAGATACTGAAAACTAATAGGTACATATTCCCGTTATAAAGTGCCGATTGAAGTAATTTGAACAAAATTGTCTACTAAGAAACTGGTTTGGAAGCAGCATGAAAATTAGTATTAAATAAAATGTACGATGTACAGTCTCTTCGATCTAGTGAGATAGGGTACTATTCTGTTGAAGAGACGAGTGTTTCTTTACAGTATAATCAGCATTACGACACACGTGTATGTTTTATTGAAAATTCCGGAAATGTAACTAGTATTTACACAACAAGTGTGTGCACTTCAGATTCTGCGTTACATTCAATAATTAATCATCATTCCAAATAAAAATACGACGCACTGTGTGACGAAATATTACTTCGTGTGTTGCATGCCAGAAATAGCTGTTTTTGGCCGTGACTGTTGGATGCATTCTAAGCAGAAAACCCGAACGTAAATCATTGGGTTAAACGATAAATCATTCAGATAGATCTGTTTTAATTATATGTGTACCTTTAAAGATATATAAGAACATACTTGTAAATTACCAACGTGTAATTTCGCTTATATGTGGTTATCCAATATGTTGCTTTCGTCGTAGCATGGATTGGAGTTGCGGCCATTTTGACAGCCATTTCATCGCCGCGATTGCATTATTTTCTGTCATTGACAGTACTCTATTCGCCCCCCCCCCCATACTATAATTTCACACAAACTGGTATATATCGGATGGAGGATTAATGCGTTCTGGTGTCGCCGATGAAAGATATTGTAGAAACACCTACTTCACAAGGTCGAAAAATTGGCATTTTAAAAATCGGTGTAAAAAAGTTTGCTCAAAGCCGATATTAGCCGATTTTGGATATGCTGTAGAGAATATATTCCTCTTCAAAATGGAATAAAAACCAACTTAGTCCAAATTTATTCTAGGTCAAACCTTTTATTGACCAGACTAGTTTATGTGAACGTTTGGCGATATACGAACGTTTATGTTGGTAACGTATTCTATCGGGAATTTGTTATTGTTAGAGGAGATACTGATCTCCACTCCAAGATATATGAACAGTTAACATGCAGTCGAACTACGCATATTTTGGGAGGACAGAAGTTCTCTAAACGCAACTTTTGCACTGCAATCGATTGTTAGTGGCCGCACCTATACTTCGTTAAAATTTGGTAACGTATTCTGTCCTATATTTCCGACAGGTGTATTTGACCGCAAAACCTGGATATAGTTCGCAGCGATAACGATAAACTGCCCTGAAATATCGCCCGTGATTCCTAGTTTTTAAGGAACTATGAACTTGAGTTTGGTTTGCCCATTTCTGTGTGAGTAGCGTCCACGGACAAAGAGGTTTTAGGGTGAATTTGGGGGTTGGAGGCACCCATACCAAAATATAGTCGCAATTCTCCCTGAAAAATTTTACTTAATTTTTTAGTAAGGGTAGAATAATTCAGGCAAATACTAATTTTCTTCCCAAACGCGAAAGACACCATGAAATTGATATTGGTCCCATTTATCTGAGAATGGACCCCATGCGGGGGGGGGGGGGTCAATGATGCAACATATCTCATCTAATAACTATGATCTTCTCACATATTCAATAATATTCAACCCTGAGGAAATTCCACCGACACGTACATAATATGATGTCATGTGGCATTTCAATTAACACAATTTTGCTTAAAAGATAAAATGTAACACATACTGCATGTATATGGGGAGACCCGGGCAAAAGCAATTGGGCGTCGATTTTGTTATTGGAAATATTTCAGAAACCATCGACGAGAGATATAATTCATATAGAGTATAGCATTGCTATCTTGTTTAACTTGTTTTTAGTCAGTTCCTAGACATCCATGCAGTGATTGGAGTCAAAAAGTTCAACTATATAGTATAGCGCAAATAAATATAGAATGTTAACAATCAGTCGATAAATGATATCTCTACATATATAGATTAAGGAAGTTATACAGGTCACGATGCATGATGTATTGTATAAGGTCACGGTACAAAGTTTACTCATGCAGACATGCACCTTACTATGTGCACACACTTTAAGAAAACAGTTCCCATGCAGTTTGGTTGTTCATAGAAACCGCACAATCCGAGGTATGTGTGGAAACACGACCTAGCTTATAAATGTCCTATATGGTCTAAAATTTAAAGACATAGTATGGACTTGTTCGGTGCATGAAACTGATCAGTTAGTATTCGGGCACTGTGCCAACTGGAGGAATGTGACATTCTATTAACATTGCCGAAAATCTCAAGTAAATCGACCATACCACTCAATAGAAAACATCGTATGAAATACGTCCAATTGTAAATATTTACTTCTCAATTCGGGACGCAACTATCGGCGACAAACAAGCGAAAACAATTTCACTGCATTTAATTGATATATAAGAATGACTGTGTACGTTGTCGATTTGGATAAAATATTTGTAAAAAAATAACATTTCTGAGATAGATTAATCTCTATATTTCAATTTGATCACCCAACCGTGGTGATTCACATCAATTTAGGAAGATTTAGGGAAGCACTATCTAGACCAAGCGTCATTCCTTTGAAATATATACTAATGCCTAGACTGTTTCCATTCATATTTATACTCTTATCATTATATTGCTGGCGGGGCAGGGGTTAAGTCTATATCTATCTTACCAAAAATAGGAGAAACAATTAAAGTAAGGAACAATAAAGTTATAAATATAAGCCAACATTTACTCCAGACATTAGAACGTCGAGGTTTATTCGGTGAACCAATATCGTGTGATTATCAATTTAAAAAAAGTATAATGTATTTACGGACTAATAGAACATTCAGAAACAATGACATCTCAAACGTGCTTATAATTGTAAAATAGTATCACAGCCCATGCAATATGTTTCCGCAAGCACTCAATTGTTTCCTAAAAGGAATTTTTTGAACCAAATAGGGAATCCAAAAGAACTGTTTGATTCCATTCTCTGGTTATATCCGGAGAGCCAGAGTGATAACCAAAGCAGCTCGAATAACCCAAACATGTATGTTGGATTCTTCATTCGGTTCTCATATTGCATGGGACAAACTAGATCATGCCATGAATCTCTACTATGGCTAACGCCCGTAGAGATCATATTCTACCAGTATACAAAACCTGGGAACTTCATGAAGTTTTGACAGGGAACCTTATAAAATCGAAAAAATAACACGGGGAATATATATCTTTGTTATTATCTGTTTCTTAATAATGTACTTCACTGTTGGTGAAGGTCCCAACTCGAAATTTCACGATTTAAAGGTACTCAATCCGATCAAACTCCTCTCAATTACTATTTCAATGGATTCGGGGGTCAAAAATATTTGATTCGAGTCGAGGAAGCCACCCATCAAAGCTCAGATTTATTAGATATCGATTTTCGAAATCTATTATTTTTGATTATCGGGAATACTTTCTGTCCCAGAAGTTTACCGAAAAAGCCGACCGACATACTCTCGATACTAAATTACATTGAACAAAATGTTGATATACAACACATTTTGGGCAATTATATACGATAGTTCACAGTCGTTAGCATTATTTTTGGATAATTAATCGATTCTGATAACTAAAGTGACCTTTGATAAAATTTTGTTGTTGTTGGAATCTGTTGAGATGGGGACCCTCTGATCGGATTGAGTACCTTTAAGTGACATTGCGAGCGATTTTGCTTTGCGTTTCTGACAATAATTATTATGGATTTTTCCTGAATAACTAATTGAACATTTATTGCGATATCGGCTCTCAAAAGTCACAGAAAAGCATGCATTTTCGAGTTGGGACCTTCACATTTAGTGAAGTACACTATTAAGGAACATATAATCATCAAGAAATATATTCCCCGTATTATTTTTTCGACTTTATAAGGTTCCCTGTCAAAGCTTCAAAATGTTCCCAGGTTTTGTACTGGTGGAATATGATCTCTGCGGGCGTTAGCCAGAGTAGAGATTCATGGCATGATCTAGGGACAAACCTGGGAACCAGTTTTGGTAACCAATTAAGGGGAACCAATTTTTCTCTGCGCGCGCGTGCAGGACACTGTCACATGATAAACATTTTAATCTGAATTTAGTTTCCATGCGAGAAATAATTTGAGTCATTAACACCACCGGTGTATACTGTCGGCCAAATGATAGAAAGACGTGGGCCCATGTAGGTTTTATAAATAGATTGGGTCTCTTTAAAAGCTGTAGTGCTACCCCGAATGCGGTTATTTTGGGGCCCGTTAAAGTTGTACTGCGACCCCGAGTCCGATAAAAGCTGTAGTTGGAATGTCCAAGTTCGTGAAAGTTCTATTGACTATGCCGATGATTTGAGAAGCTTTATTGTTTTAGGATATTGTAGAAATGCTAATCTGGCCGTGTCAAATTGAGCTATAGTGATGGGATATCTTGCAGGACAACACATTTCGGGGTTTCGTGGGGGGTGTATTCGCTGGATGTCTTAAAGTTGCAGTATGTAACCATTATGACCGCGTTAATTGCTTTCGACGTTTAGGTATGAACAATGGCTGGGCCATGCACTCTTGGTGGGAACACAATATCTCCGATTTTTTATCCGCACTTAGAAGCTTTATGGTGTTGTGAATGAGAAACCTGCAGTAATACCGTAGTTTTTTTGTAATAATTTGAAGGATTAGTTGTTTTAACGGAATTCTGAGGCGGTGCATTCATGTAACCAATATATTTTATATTATAATTTATATTTATGGCTAATAATATGATCTTGGTGGTGTTACCATTTCTGACTATGGTTTTCTTGTTTTGTAGTGATGCTGCGATGTAGGAGATCCACTAGGTGGACTCGATGTCCAGGAACTAGAAACAAATTTAGTCTATATATAGAGCAAGGACTCGAGTCAATTACATGTAAATGATATAGCTCATTAAAGATACGGGCGGCGTTGGTGGTGGGTATATATGCTGTTAAAATATTCACCTCCGTCAAAAACCGCCATAACCAGAAAGAATAGTAAAATATAGACAGACCTTGTTCTTATACCAATCAGAAATATGGCATAAACAGTATGTTATTGTCAATTGTTTTTCATTTGTTATATGTAAACAAAAGCAAAAAACGTTACGTTACCTGGCTTTTGTTTAGATCCGGATATGGTAAACATAAAGAGCGTTATTTGTTACTGTTTTCCTGATATGGAAATAATAAAGAGCGTTTATATCATTTGTGTGTGATTAACAAATAAAATTGCACTGTGTTATGTGAACAGAAGCACAACTTCTGTAACACGAGCAGGCTCTTGTTTACGTACACCATCGTACGTCTTGACGACAATATACTATTTACGCGCTGATTATGTTTGGCATATGAACAAAACTATATATATTTTTTAATATTCCGTCTGTTGATGGCGATTTGAACAAATATGAACATCTCTGCAACGAACACCGCCCGTGCCTTTAAAATCCCAGCAACAGGTGAAGCATTCTGCCTGCCAGACTGTCAGTCATATTTGTTTGACATGCATGGCTCATGGTCGAAATCATGTGGCACTTCAATCTACGATGACAGGCTACATATATGCATGACATAACAATTATTGTTGAGCAATGTAATCTGTCAGAAACCTCGCGTTGAATGCGCTCGCTTATTCTATTCAAAGAAACTGACACCAAAAGGTCACATTTAAAAGCCCATTCACTGAATGATATGTATAGCGTTGAGTCAATTTGAAGAGACTGGCGGCAGAGCACGACACGCAGACACCAGGGGCCAGTAGGGCTGAATATGCCATTGTCGCATGGTTTCGAGCAAAAAGACACCCATGCAGGCCTCTCAAACATGTAAAAAGACACCCATGATCTCCCAAACGTTCAAAAAGATACCCAGGATATCAAAGTCTCACCAAACAACGGGAATTTAGAATAGTCGTCTGCTATACCGGTATATTTATTAATAATATTATAATTATTTGTTTGTGATCGGAGTAAAATATCAACGGAATTTAAATTTAATGGACATATAATTATACCACCCGCTTTGAGTCTGACTGGCAGCGCAGTTCCGTAAATAGCAGACGACTAATGTAAATTCCCGTTGACTTTGAGATCCTGGGTGTCTTTTTGCATGTTTGGGACACCCTGGTGTCTTTTTGCACGTTTGAGAGAGATCCTGTGTGTATTTTTGCTCGAAACCATGCGACAATAACCAATTCAGCGCCAGTGGGGGGGGGGGGGGGGGGGGGGGGGTCATGTAGACTCTGGACACTAACCTCGGGTCCAGTAGGGGGAGTCATGCAGACTCTAGACAGTTCATTCAAAGAGGCTGATGATTATGCTGCTAAAACACACACACACACACACGCGCGCACACACACCCTCACACACACACACACACCCTCACCTACGTGTGCAAGGGGGGTCTCTGGGGACTTTGACATAATCCCGGGAAATGGGGACTCGGAGATAGATGTGTTGGAATCATTCCATTCCGTTGTACATTTGACACATTGGTCCGTGTCCTTATAGCACTGTCGAACTGTTGACATGTTGCCCGTTGCGACATTTTAAAAATAATGCCATAGAATGGGGACTTCAAAATGGGGACCTTGTCAACCGGATGCGCATGTGAATGTAACTGGGGACGTGCGTTTATCTTTTCGATAAAGCACACCTAACCATCCATATGGGGACCTTTGTCATACATGTATGCGTGTGAATGTAACTGGGGACGTGCGTTTATCTTTTCGATAAAGCACACCTAACCATCCATATGGGGACCTTTGTCATACATGAGATGAAAAAGTGTACAAAATTTGGTGATAGTTGGATGAGAAATACGACCTGTAGCTTGAACGGAAACTATTTTGAACAGACTCACAGATGGACAGACTTACAGACGGTATGACTCACAGATGGACAGCTCAGACTTCCACACAACTGATGCCATATAGAATATCCCCTGAAAATGTTCACCACGAGTGGAGAATTTGGTTTTCACCCGAGTTTAGCGAGGGTGAAAACCAACTTCTCCACGAGTGGTGAACATTTTCAGAAACAAACACACAATTTACCTAATTGTCCCAAATTTGGTTCCAATCTGATAAAATATCTATAGGTAGATTAGGTACCTGTATGTTTAATTGACACCTGAGAGTTCCTTTAAGTTAACTGCAAATAATGAGAACCAGAATAATGATCTTGGAAGAATTGGGTGAAAATCAGATGATGACAGTGGTACATATATATTTACCAAAATGATGGAACCAATGAGGCCTGGTGAGGCAGTGACATTATAACATTACACACACTAATAATCCCAAATCAGAATTAGATATGTCATTGTCAAATGGGATGTAACTATTAAAGGCACAGCACAGAAGAAGGGCTTATCATGTTATTCTAATAAAACACTGTTATCATTCAGCATTGGTGCAAGTGCTCATTAAATTCTCATTACTGTCGTGGGTTGTTTACTGTTTAGATTATAACACCAGCCATGTGGCCATGCAGTGAACTCACATATACACAAGATGCCGGCGCTCCCTGTTGGGAAATACTCTTGTGAAAACATCCCCGCGTCACTCTCTTTTACTCTATCAAAACACTCTCTAATATATCTATACCCTTTCACCTATTTTTGTATGTATATGTCTAATTAATTGTTTGCTCTTCACCTATTTGGTGTGTTATGTACAGCATTACCACAAATACATATGCAGGCCTTAACAGGGCTTAATACTTAAATTATAAACTTTTGGGAGTGTTATTTGAGCAAAAAAAATTGAAATTTAAATTAAATATTAAAATATAACAACAAAAAATATACCAAAAATTATTGAAATCGGTTAATATTGGTTTGAGTTATTGCGTTGACGACCTTAAAAATCGGCAAACTAAGGGACATAACTCCGGTGCGAAAAATCGGACGACACTGGTTTTCAAACTTGTCAAAGATATTGTTGAAAGCAACTCGTATACCAAAAATTATTGAAATCGGTTAATATTTGTTCTAGTTATTGCGCTTACGACCTTAAAATCGGCAAACTAAGGGACATAACTCCGGTGAAAAAAATCGGACGACACCGAACAAGTCCATTGTATGTCTTTAATATGTTAACTTTATAATGTTTAATAATAAAGGTTGTGTTAAACATGCTGCCTCATTACATTATTAACATTGGATTACCCGTATATATATGTATGGCCGTGTCGTCAATGATCTATAGTCATTTGGACAGACATTTGTTTACTACAGTTCCTTATGCCAAATTTCTAATTTGTTTATGAATAGAACCTGGTGTGAAATTGTCTACAATGGAGGTTACGAGCAGTTTACCTCATCAAAATACAAACCATTAATAGAACCATGCATATATAGCATCAGTTCTGACCGTCGCTCGCAGACGAGTATGATTCGCCACACCGTAGCATTTCAACCAGGCTCTGCTCAATGCTCATAATTAATTTTGACCAAATGTATATTTGTTTTCAATATTTAATAATTTGTGCAATAATAGCAAATAATTCTCAATAGAAATATGCATTTTTTCAAGACTGAGTTGACAATAATGAAATTGATCATCTGGACGATACAGACACCGTGAAATAACATCAATTGAAAGAACCAACAAAGAACATCAACATATTTAGCATACATGAGGCCCCCACCCCCCCCCTTTTCATGTCGGCCAACTGTGTGGACATTCCCAAGTTAGTCCTCATATGATAGTAACCATATATACAATTTTTCTTTAAAATCCAGTGATATTTGGGCATTTGACCTTGATATGACCAGATTTCAAGGTCAAGGTCATATCGCACAGCGCTCATATTCGAACTTGACCAGCCTATGGACGAGACCTAACCACATACCAAATATACAGTTCATATCTCAAACGGTTCAAAAGTTATCGTCTTTCGTACAGACGGACAGACAGACGGACGGACGCCGTGACACACAACATATCACCAACTCAGATGCCGACATTATGTGGACCCACTTCTCCCTATTTCTCCCTGAAATTCCCAGAGGGAGAAGTCACTTCTCCCTATTGTCAACCTACAAGCTGAGGCCTGCTAGGGTGGGTGCACATAAAAATGGAGTATTTGTATCAACTAAAACTGAAAGTAGATAGGCCTATACTATAGTAGTATGGACAACGGTAGTGCAACATGACTAGAATACTACCGCTCACAAAGTTTCTCTACCGAAATCTATATAACTCGTCTTCGGTACGTTTCGAACTAGGACTACGGTATAACAAATCCAAATATAAATTATAAATCATATTTAATAAATGGGCCTACTTTTGCGAGAGGTTGCGATCAAATCATGTCCGCCTGAAGACACCCTAAACAGGCAGATCACGTGATCAGACAGTAACAGTTGTGACTAGGCAATAAATGATTTTTTTATCACTTTATTATTATATTATAATTTAATTTATATCACTTAGCCTATCACTTAACACAATTTCGGCGGTTTAATACAAAATTCAGTTTTCTGTCATGTTTCAGGGGACAAAATCTGCTTTGGGGGAGGGGTAGATCCGAGGTATCTCTGAATCTGATCGGTGGCTAGGCGAGTAATCACAGCCTGACCCCGGGCTAGGGGAGTTGTAGCTAAATTTCAAAGTATCAGGTAGGCCTATCACTAGTGCAACATGACTAGAATACTACCGCTCACAGAGTTTCTCTACCAGGTCCTGGTCAACGCTCAATCGATCTAGTCCCAAATATGGTCCCGTTTTATACCGGGAGATATCGTTATGTTCCGTCTCCAACACACACATACAGCAACGGCGGAATATACCGTGATTGGCCGATGTAAATTATCGTCTGCAAACGATGTTATTTCGTTCTAAATGACGCACACACCATTCCGATAAATGAATACAGCATGAAGTTAGACATGTCAAATGTCAATAAACGTTCTCACCTAGGCATTGAGATGAACAAATATACAAAATTTGGTGATGATAGGATGAGAAATCTGGCATGCAACCTGAACAAAACAAATATAGTGATACAAAGAACAGGAAACCAAAGATGGCTCAATGGCGGCCATTTTGGAACGGAACCAAAAGGGGACGCTAATCACTTAGGCATTGAGATGAACATAAATACAAAATTTGGTGATGATTGGATGAGAAATGCAGCCGGTAGCCTGAACAGAACAAATTGTTGACAGACTCAGACTGACAGACTTCCGCTCGACCGATGACAATAGCTTAGCTTGACTTTGTCAAGATAATCTAAAAAGCGGAAGAATCAAATTATTCATACAAAGTAGGGCCCTGCGAAGCTTCGAATCGATGTCGACATCGGCGATCTGACTGAATCGGGATCGACATAGAATCGGCTGTCGGCCCGTGTTGGGTATTTTTCTAATCGGGTAACATGCGATTTTGTCGGGAGATTTGCACATATATTAATATATATTAATATTGCATTGATAGGCCTATATGGTTGGTTACGTTCAATACGTTGAAATAAAACAAACAGAATAGATAATAATGGATAATAAGTCCGAAATTGGCATCCAAATATATGTGAATACGATAATAAGTTTGTCATTTTCCGGATTTTGTCCCGACTTTTACTTTTTGTCCCAATTCGTATTCGATATCGATGTCGACATCGGGCAGCCGATTCGATTCGAGATTCGAGGATGGAATTACCAATTCGCAGGGCACTAATACAAAGTATTACACAATCAACTAAATTATACATTGACATACTTGAAATACACAATCTCTTAAAGGTGCACAATGCAATGTTTTGTATGAAACTATGAATCCCAAGCATCTTATTGAGTTTTCTCGACTTGTCGACTGGCAGATTTCAGGATCGACTTTCCTGAAAATCCAGTCGAGGTAACCATTTCAAACAAATAAAGAATACAACTTTGAAATGAAAACCGAAGAAACTTATTAATAAAAGGTGTAATGTCAGTTTGTGGCTAGAGAACTTCTTCAAATAACAGAGTTTTGGCCAAAATGAGTTTTATAAACGGTTTAACCTTGATGTAGACCATTATATATTGTCAACATTGAAGAAAGCCACCCCTTTTAAAAGAAATCAGAGAAAAAGTGGGGTTTTTTTTAAGTCGACCCTTGAAATATTGAAGAATTCATGAAAAGTCTGTGGGTGACGTGCAATGTGGGCGTTATGAAAACTTGATATCTTTCCTCTGTCGATTAATATCCCAATGCTCTGCAAACTGTAGCATAGCTCAGATATCTGTATCGTACCTATTTTTGACAATTAATGTTGTACATACATCTTTAATTATGCGCATTATCTTCACATAACGTCGGCTCAGTGCAATCTTGTTCTAACTTCTAAGTCCATAATGGCGGCAAAATGAGTTATTGGTACTCGTCGAGTCGTCATATGATTAGCCATCTTATGCACACTTGACATGGTGCAATATTGTGCACCAAATTTGAATGAGATGCCATGCAATCTTGTTCCAAGACCGAAAACCCACATTTCGGTAATGCTATAATGTCCTATGTCATTTTAGCCATTGAAAAGGGCGAGCGCTACCATGTGACAACTACACAGCGAATGACAATACACAAAACAACTGCACTTAGTAGCTAAATATAGCACAAGTTTACACCGTTAATTCTATAATGTTCTAAGTTCATGTATAGTGCTGTATATATACCGGTATGGCTCTAAATTGACGGCTTCATTGCTCTAATACTATTGCACATATGTATGTAATGTATAATCGTTTAGAAATAAATAATATACAGAGACGTGAATGTCGACATATTCGATCATTTATAATCGCTATAATAAAACAGAGATGTGTACGCAAACGTTGCAAAACGATTGGGTGCATTTGTGGAATAAGACAATTCGATTGGTCGGCAGCTTATAGGACATTATAGCATTAACGCGAACAACTAAATGTAGATGAAATCGGTCGCAAATTGTTCTATCTCCAAACACATTTTGTGGAATATATTATGCAGACTACTGACATATATCGCATGGAATTGTGCACACATTACCTTTTCAATACCACGGACCCAACAACACCACATTATGGAACCAACGGTGCGCGCCCTTATACCCAAACCAGGCAGTCAAAACTTCAAATCGCGTTTACCAAGAAATGCAGATTACCGACTTAGAACAAGATAGCACTAAGCCGACGATAAGTTACTACATTTAGTCAAAAGATCACGTTGTGTAGATGCTTTGATTTTGTGAAAGGTCATTGCTTAAATGAAGCCTTGTGTTGACATAAAACAAGGAAGTAGTGACACTGCCAAGGTCATAATATGCATATTTAAATAATATATATTTATACCTAGTCCGATTTTGCCTGACGCTCCTGTTTTAAAATCTGATATTTATCTGGGAGCATCAGATTTCGCTCCATAGGCCTGGCCGCCTCTGTGTTTTATAGCTAGGAATTTGTTTGCCAAACGTTATATCAGTTATATCATCGACACATCCATACATCAGCATTAATCTGTGCTGTGCGACATGTGCTCAGTGTGATGTTATGTATCTATAAATAGCGTTGATGCATGACTCCGTAAAGCAAGCCGAAAGGTAAATGACTAATATTGGTCTGAAAATTGCGCTATCTTCGTCTATCCACTATCGATTTGCAACTTATAATTTCGATGGCCCGATGACCTCCTATGGCCCGATGACCAGGATGCACCCCGTGGCTTTTCAAGGAAGAAGAAGTTGGTAGCCTAGTACTACTACTAGTACTAGGCTACACCTACAGAAACTGAGAAACTTCAGAAAGGACTTAAAGTTAATTCTGTAGCAGAATTTATTATTCAATTTATTGCATAAATACTCGAGTGTACACACCTACTGACCTAGTATTGTTCTAAATTAAATGAGACACCCATTAGCTGCACACAACCACAACAGAAAGAAGAAATAATCGCGATTAAAAAAAATCCAAGAGTTTTTCGAATTCCATTGCATCTTCGGCAGTGAATATATGTCAGGGAAAATTTACTGATTTTCTTTTTTACGGTCACGAAACGTAACCGGAATATAAAAAAATGCCTGGATAATTAATCATTCGGGCGGCCCATGATGTGGGGCTGCAACTCTGCATGCAGTTTGTTGAGGTCCCCAGTGTTAGTGTAGAGTATAATTAATATCACATCGAAGTCCCCAGTTTGACATGGTGATGTTATTTAAAATATCAACTAATTGCGAAGTTGCGAACGGAAATCAGGGCGATACATTAACATTTCCTCCACGTTCTTTTAACTTTAAGGTCGTCGATTTACACGACCCGCTGTAGGCCTACATATGTTCGCAATCAGAAATTTAAGAAAGCATAAAAAGAGAATTTTCTATCTTTTCTGAGTTATAAATTTTTGGCCACAAGATCGAAATGCCAACACCTCGAATTTTAATTTTAACACATCGGGGGTTTAAATATCTAATCTATAGACCTAAACGCTTATTGAAAATTATATTAATGGACACATTCGACTCTAGTCTAAATTCAGTCAGGCTAATTAAATGTATAAAAGTAACAAAACTTACCGAAATGGCATCCTAATATGATAAATATCCGAAAATTCACCGAGCGCGCCAAGAAAACATTGAGAAATCGTCGTGACGTATCATCATAGGCATCTAGGTGCGCATGCGCAGTCATTTGACATGTAGGCCCTATGCGCATGCGTAGTAACTTGACACGTGTGTGAATGCGAACTGTGCTAGCGAGACACACTCCCAGCGTGAGGATGGAGTCTGAAGGTGTCTGACTGAAATCATAAACTGGGGACTTTTTTAATTTTAGTTTTTTCTTGTTCAAGGTCCCCATTTGTGTATTTCAAAGTGGGCAAAAAAATGGGGACCTCATTTAGGTCCCCATTTTTTTTAGGTCCCCAGTGCAAGGCATAAAATCAGGTCGACGTCCCCAGTTTGACGTTGTCGCGTACGCTCACCCTCACACACACACACACACACACCCTCATGATGATGGTGACACATCATGCCTATTTTAAGTTCTTGCTGTAAATATACATGTCGTTCTGACACATTGAATGATGCTAGGTCCCTAATTCTGACTGATACTCCAGTAAGCAAAGTTTGATGAACAACCATTACCTTGGCATACACACGCTGCAAACCTTTATTATCTCATAAATTGTTCATTATCAATATATATGTTACTAGCAGGTTAGCCCGCCACTGGCGTGCTTGGTCAGAAACATGAAACATGACAATGTTTTATGTTTTGTTTGTGTTTTTCAATGAGTTAATATTGGGTTTTTCAATATTTTACCCGATTTGACCTTGAATTGATAATTTTCAAGGTCAAGGTCATGTCGGGGTCACAATATATAATTTGTGGGTACCCGTTTGAAGGTTAAGACTGACCCGATGAAAAATTCCCCCGTTCCTAGGAACGACAGACATAAGAATGTTTCACACAATGCGACGTCGACGATCCCCGTGTGTTTTTACACTTGACTTATTTACGAAGTTTGAGCTCACCTTGGGCGGAAAAACTTACCCGATCCGCGTTCTTAGGAACACAACACGCTCCGCGTTCTTAGGAACACAACACGCTCATGTCTATACACGCCCAGACCCAGAAGAGGTATGATATTTTTTTAACCTGCCCGTGGCCATTGAGCAGCCCCCCGACAGAGGTTGTCCACCCTTACGAGATGGTCAATAGTCCCCGCAAAGTTAATCCCGTCGTGAACCCCATCCTCACAAAGAGCGGACAGTCAATTAATCCCGTCGTGAACGCCAGCACCAACGCGACGTAATTTTGGGAAAGCACTTGTTCCCGTATACGTTTGCGTAAATACGAAATTGTGAGTGTTGGTTTTCCCGTATACGTTTGCGTAAATACGAAATTGTGAGTGTTGGTTTGTAACCGGGATTTCTGAGAAGCATTATGCCTATAACTACCCCCCTAAGCCCTGACCTAAGTGTCATACATACTATAACAATGATGTTGTAAGAGTACTATGGCATCCAATAAATATCCCCGCATAGGAAACCACTCAATGTTCCCGTATATCTCTCTGCAGATGCTAATAACGTTGAATGGTAAACAGACGCTCTTTATAGCGATGCGTCAAAAACAAACGCTCATTAAATAATCACTTGATTAACCCACGCCGTGCCTTTGCGGTGATTTGGGAGTGGATAAAGGGTGCTCAGAGCTTGTACAAGTAGTACTTAACTCTCAATCATCAAAATCATAATTGTTTTTTATTTGGTATACTGTGTATATTACCTTAATTCACTGCCTGTGAAGGCGCCTATGATTGGCAAATAAAGTTATTCTATTCTATTCATATACGAGAAACGAAATAGACTTTGTAAATCAGAGTCCTGTCGAACGTCTATTGAAACTATCGTCCCGGTTCCCAATTTGGAAAATCGAGACTCGAAAATTGGGGATTGGAACCGGGAATCCCAGCCCGGATTTAACCTCCAACATTTAATTGTTCAACCCACATTCTTGATCTTACGATGATTCGCATAGTACATATACATATATTAATGCACTTCTATGCACCTGCTTTTTGCTATTTAATTATTGAATTTAATAACCATTTAACTGAAATTCAGTGCAAAAAATATTAAATCATTAATGCATTTCTATGCACCTGCTTTTTGCTATCTAATTATTTAAGTTGATGTAGCCATTTACATGTACCGGTACTTGATATGTGACAAATATTTGATATCTTCTTCTGACCATACCTTATATAAGTCATATAATAATAATTATTATTGGTGCACACAATATTCTATGCGTAGGCTACTAATACTTATCCTTTCCATCCTTTTATAAAAAATCTTTCACCCATCTCTACTAATTCTTCACTGTCATCTGTGTTTGTTTCTCATTCTCATCTAACCAACTATATATAGCTAAATATAATGATTATTATTATGAGCTAATAAACAAATTCAAATCATTCAAATTCAAATAATATATATATATATATAGGAGGTATGATTGTGTTTTTAAATTAAATTAGTTATTATGACACATTCATCAGCATTCATATGTATTTTTGTGTATTATATATATGATCCTATATTCTATTTGCATGACTCAAATAATTTGGTAAGATTATACAAGCTGTATTAAACAGATTACCTTGACCGAGAAATTAACCCATTGAGTATGATTCTAAGACATTGAACATGTTATTAAAAACATTCCAATTGTTTTTTTTGAAATTTATTTGTCCTTGAACCACGTATCAATGGCTGGAATAAACAAACAATCAATCAATAAAAACCTTGAAAATATTCTTACCTATAAGGCCTATATAATTATATGGTTTGGTATATAGGGCCGGTAAGGAAATCGATCTCAACCGCAAATATTTTCCGTTGGACCGATTTGAGTCGATGACATCCCACATTCCCACTGTGCCATTCCGACATGACCAATTCGATAAGAAATGACAAATTGATGATCCCCTGCATGTACGCAAAAATGAATGATGAACGCGTTCTAACTAGTATATACCTATTCTGATATATAAAAGTCATGGGGCGGCGCATAAACTGCCATTGGATGGAAAATCATGTCACTAGATCAATTGTGAATTAAATGTTCAAACTATATGCAGACTTGGAGTGCGTTCTTTTCTAAAAGTGTAGCTCCGTTCTGTGACACGCAGCTCAACTAAATTTACTCTCGACCGCAGGGGGGGGGGGGGGGGGGGGGTCGCGGAATTTTTTTTACATATATAGTTTTTGCCCCTTTCGGGGACCCACCACCCCTCTACCTGCAATTTTTTTCTTTTTTTCCGCCCAATTTTTGGGACCCACCCCCAAAATCTTACAAAAAACATCAAATATATACCAAATCATAGCCTAGCAAAGAATTGTTCCGTTTCTTATTATTTAATACTATTCCCAGCATTTTAATAAACCTCTAAACTGCTCTAAACGGAGATAATTCTATTAGTATAAAATGTGGAAATGCTGAATGCATGCACTTAAAAACATTGGGCATAATGCCATAAAACATAATAATTATGAGGTAATACATATCCTGATATCCTCAATAACTTCATATTCTTTTATATAACAATAGTATAAGCTGTTTTAGAGCCAAGGCCCAATAGTAATACTGTAGTAATAGGGGTAGAACAAATTTCATCTCCCCCTATTTCTGTGATATATATCTGCACATGGGTATGATGGGACCCAAGGAAAGTCACACTCACAGCAGCTCACAGTCTAAATACATGTATGTATGTCATGTTGGTGTGCAGATTGACATATACCAATATTAGTGAAGAATTGGTAGTATTATTAACTTATTATCAGAGTATAAAGTTTAGTTTAAAGCCAGCGGAGATATCACACGGAAACCCATTATAAGAACAAGCATCCTGGTTCAGACTGTCCAGTTAAGATATGTGACTCTGAGAAAGTTCGCATGAAGAGAGTTGCATAGATTACCTGTGCAGTTTGATCCAGGTTAGTATGATATATAATTAGTTTCAAGAACAAAGTTCATATTTATAGTCATGTTTATATTCTAGCTTTATGTTGCATATGGAATAAGTTGAGACTTTAACACCAAAAGCTACTTTTATAGTTACATTGCTCTATCCTGCTATATCCTAAATTGAATATCAAAGCAACCAATAATGAACAAGCAACTTATAATTACAATACCATATGTATTGGCAGTCAAATAACTGGAACTCCAAGATATACTACCTTACTACATGTATCTGTAGAGTACATAACTGCTTAGACTTGTGAATAATAACTGTGGTTGAATTAATATCACAAAAGGCTAAGCTTTCATATTGTTATCCAAATAGTATGAACTTTTTGTATGAGTTATTTTGTTTTATAGTTTTAAACCAGTGGAATATAGTGGAATTGTTATTTTTGTTTGTATCATCAAGTTTATCTTGATAACAAATAATATCCATTATGTGGATTAAGAACAGAAGATGGTAATCATTTCATAATTATGCTTATATGCAAGCATTGTCGACTGATCGTGTCTGAGCATATAATTATGTTATAACAGTAAACAAATTTGTCAAAAGTAATTGCAAAATTCATCACAGAATTCATCAATATAAACTCAGCTTTATATTTTGTTCAAACCCTTAAAGGGATACACATGTGTGTATATATATAGCTATAACATACACTTTGACATCCAATTGAAAGGCTATCTTGGATATGCATATTATAAATGTTTGTTCTTGTGTTTTAATGTTTGTTATATGATTTGTTTATATATATATAATATATCTTTCATCGGTCGAAATCTGGTACATTAATTTTGACACACATCAGCATACATACACCCCTAAATGGTGGTTAGTTCTGGTTAGTATGTTTTAAATAGCCTTGTGTGTCATATGGTTGATATTAATAGATTACATTGAGCACAAAAACAGTGATTTTAAGTGAAGGAAAACATTAGCATTTTTGGTCATTTACGCATTTTTTCCGGGTCCAAATGACCCACCCACCCCCGCCCTATATATGGAATTTTTGTGCGCGACAGGCAGTTATACGGTGTATCATTTTATAATGCACAGATAATACGCACGTTGCCTTTCATAATCTGAAGTTATCGGCCGAAAAACCATCAAAATAAAAGGTTTAAAAAAAATCAAGAAAACCCCAATTTCAAAGTCCTAAAAGACCCGTAACTCTGGTAAAGACTCGTAACTCTGGTAAAGACTCGTAACTCTGGTAAAGACTCGTAACTCTGCATGGTAAAGACCCGTAACTCTGGTAAAGACCCGTAACTCTGGTAAAGACCCGTAACTCTGGTAAAGACCCGTAACTCTGGTAAAGACTCGTAACTCTGGTAAAGACTCGGTAAAGACCCGTAACTCTGGTAAAGACCCGTAACTCTGGTAAAGACCCGTAACTCTGGTAAAGACTCGTAACTCTGGTAAAGACTCGTAACTCTGGTAAAGACCCGTAACTCTGGTAAAGACCCGTAACTCTGGTAAAGACTCGTAACTCTGGTAAAGACCCGTAACTCTGGTAAAGACTCGTAACTCTGGTAAAGACCCGTAACTCTGGTAAAGACTCGTAACTCTGGTAAAGACTCGTAACTCTGGTAAAGACCCGTAACTCTGGTAAAGACTCGTAACTCTGGTAAAGACTCGTAACTCTGGTAAAGACCCGTAACTCTGGTAAAGACTCGTAACTCTGGTAAAGACTCGTAACTCTGCATGGTAAAGACTCGTAACTCTGGTAAAGACCCGTAACTCTGGTAAAGACCTGTAACTCTGGTAAAGACCCGTAACTCTGGTAAAGACCCGTAACTCTGGTAAAGACCCGTAACTCTGGTAAAGACTCGTAACTCTGGTAAAGACCCGTAACTCTGGTAAAGACTCGTAACTCTGGTAAAGACTCGTAACTCTGGTAAAGACCCGTAACTCTGGTAAAGACCCGTAACTCTGGTAAAGACTCGTAACTCTGGTAAAGACTCGTAACTCTGGTAAAGACTCGTAACTCTGCATGGTAAAGACCCGTAACTCTGGTAAAGACTCGTAACTCTGGTAAAGACCCGTAACTCTGGTAAAGACCCGTAACTCTGGTAAAGACCCGTAACTCTGGTAAAGACTCGTAACTCTGCATGGTAAAGACTCGTAACTCTGGTAAAGACCCGTAACTCTGGTAAAGACCCGTAACTCTGGTAAAGACTCGTAACTCTGGTAAAGACCCGTAACTCTGGTAAAGACCCGTAACTCTGGTAAAGACCCGTAACTCTGGTAAAGACTCGTAACTCTGGTAAAGACCCGTAACTCTGGTAAAGACTCGTAACTCTGGTAAAGACCCGTAACTCTGGTAAAGACTCGTAACTCTGGTAAAGACCCGTAACTCTGGTAAAGACCTGTAACTCTGGTAAAGACCCGTAACTCTGGTAAAGACCCGTAACTCTGGTAAAGACCCGTAACTCTGGTAAAGACTCGTAACTCTGGTAAAGACCCGTAACTCTGGTAAAGACTCGTAACTCTGGTAAAGACTCGTAACTCTGGTAAAGACCCGTAACTCTGGTAAAGACCCGTAACTCTGGTAAAGACTCGTAACTCTGGTAAAGACTCGTAACTCTGGTAAAGACTCGTAACTCTGCATGGTAAAGACCCGTAACTCTGGTAAAGACTCGTAACTCTGGTAAAGACCCGTAACTCTGGTAAAGACCCGTAACTCTGGTAAAGACCCGTAACTCTGGTAAAGACTCGTAACTCTGGTAAAGACTCGTAACTCTGGTAAAGACCCGTAACTCTGGTAAAGACTCGTAACTCTGGTAAAGACCCGTAACTCTGGTAAAGACTCGTAACTCTGGTAAAGACTCGTAACTCTGGTAAAGACTCGTAACTCTGGTAAAGACCCGTAACTCTGGTAAAGACCCGTAACTCTGGTAAAGACTCGTAACTCTGGTAAAGACTCGTAACTCTGGTAAAGACTCGTAACTCTGGTAAAGACTCGTAACTCTGGTAAAGACCCGTAACTCTGGTAAAGACTCGTAACTCTGGTAAAGACTCGTAACTCTGCATGGTAAAGACTCGTAACTCTGGTAAAGACCCGTAACTCTGGTAAAGACCTGTAACTCTGGTAAAGACCCGTAACTCTGGTAAAGACCCGTAACTCTGGTAAAGACTCGTAACTCTGCATGGTAAAGACTCGTAACTCTGGTAAAGACTCGTAACTCTGGTAAAGACTCGTAACTCTGGTAAAGACTCGTAACTCTGGTAAAGACCCGTAACTCTGGTAAAGACTCGTAACTCTGCATGGTAAAGACTCGTAACTCTGGTAAAGACCCGTAACTCTGGTAAAGACCCGTAACTCTGGTAAAGACCCGTAACTCTGGTAAAGACCCGTAACTCTGGTAAAGACTCGTAACTCTGGTAAAGACTCGTAACTCTGGTAAAGACCCGTAACTCTGGTAAAGACTCGTAACTCTGGTAAAGACCCGTAACTCTGGTAAAGACCCGTAACTCTGGTAAAGACCCGTAACTCTGGTAAAGACTCGTAACTCTGGTAAAGACCCGTAACTCTGGTAAAGACTCGTAACTCTGGTAAAGACTCGTAACTCTGGTAAAGACCCGTAACTCTGGTATAAAGACTCGTAACTCTGGTAAAGACTCGTAACTCTGGTAAAGACCCGTAACTCTGGTAAAGACTCGTAACTCTGGTAAAGACCCGTAACTCTGGTAAAGACCCGTAACTCTGGTAAAGACCCGTAACTCTGGTAAAGACCCGTAACTCTGGTAAAGACTCGTAACTCTGGTAAAGACCCGTAACTCTGGTAAAGACCCGTAACTCTGGTAAAGACTCGTAACTCTGGTAAAGACTCGTAACTCTGGTAAAGACCCGTAACTCTGGTAAAGACCCGTAACTCTGGTAAAGACCCGTAACTCTGGTAAAGACCCGTAACTCTGGTAAAGACTCGTAACTCTGGTAAAGACTCGTAACTCTGGTAAAGACCCGTAACTCTGGTAAAGACTCGTAACTCTGGTAAAGACTCGTAACTCTGCATGGTAAAGACTCGTAACTCTGGTAAAGACTCGTAACTCTGGTAAAGACTCGTAACTCTGGTAAAGACTCGTAACTCTGGTAAAGACCCGTAACTCTGGTAAAGACTCGTAACTCTGGTAAAGACTCGTAACTCTGCATGGTAAAGACTCGTAACTCTGGTAAAGACCCGTAACTCTGGTAAAGACCTGTAACTCTGGTAAAGACCCGTAACTCTGGTAAAGACCCGTAACTCTGGTAAAGACTCGTAACTCTGCATGGTAAAGACTCGTAACTCTGGTAAAGACTCGTAACTCTGGTAAAGACTCGTAACTCTGGTAAAGACTCGTAACTCTGGTAAAGACCCGTAACTCTGGTAAAGACCCGTAACTCTGGTAAAGACTCGTAACTCTGGTAAAGACTCGTAACTCTGGTAAAGACTCGTAACTCTGGTAAAGACTCGTAACTCTGGTAAAGACCCGTAACTCTGGTAAAGACTCGTAACTCTGGTAAAGACCCGTAACTCTGGTAAAGACTCGTAACTCTGGTAAAGACCCGTAACTCTGGTAAAGACTCGTAACTCTGGTAAAGACTCGTAACTCTGGTAAAGACCCGTAACTCTGGTAAAGACTCGTAACTCTGGTAAAGACCCGTAACTCTGGTAAAGACCCGTAACTCTGGTAAAGACCCGTAACTCTGGTAAAGACTCGTAACTCTGGTAAAGACCCGTAACTCTGGTAAAGACTCGTAACTCTGGTAAAGACCCGTAACTCTGGTAAAGACCCGTAACTCTGGTAAAGACCCGTAACTCTGGTAAAGACTCGTAACTCTGGTAAAGACCCGTAACTCTGGTAAAGACCCGTAACTCTGGTAAAGACCCGTAACTCTGGTAAAGACCCGTAACTCTGGTAAAGACCCGTAACTCTGGTAAAGACCCGTAACTCTGGTAAAGACCCGTAACTCTGGTAAAGACTCGTAACTCTGGTAAAGACTCGTAACTCTGGTAAAGACCCGTATAACTCTGGTAAAGACTCGTAACTCTGGTAAAGACTCGTAACTCTGGTAAAGACCCGTAACTCTGGTAAAGACTCGTAACTCTGGTAAAGACCCGTAACTCTGCATGGTAAAATTGGCCAACGGAACACACGATCAAACTTCTATGGGAGGCCAAATTCACATTTAATAATGAATTGCGCTTAAAACTCTGGTAAAGACTCGGTAAAGACCCGTAACTCTGGTAAAGACCCGTAACTCTGGTAAAGACCCGTAACTCTGGTAAAGACCCGTAACTCTGGTAAAGACCCGTAACTCTGGTAAAGACCCGTAACTCTGGTAAAGACCCGTAACTCTGGTAAAGACCCGTAACTCTGGTAAAGACCCGTAACTCTGGTAAAGACCCGTAACTCTGGTAAAGACTCGTAACTCTGGTAAAGACTCGTAACTCTGGTAAAGACCCGTAACTCTGGTAAAGACCCGTAACTCTCGTAAAGACCCGTAACTCTGGTAAAGACCCGTAACTCTGGTAAAGACCCGTAACTCTGGTAAAGACCCGTAACTCTGGTAAAGACCCGTAACTCTGGTAAAGACTCGTAACTCTGGTAAAGACTCGGTAAAGACCCGTAACTCTGGTAAAGACCCGTAACTCTGGTAAAGACCCGTAACTCTGGTAAAGACTCGTAACTCTGGTAAAGACTCGTAACTCTGGTAAAGACCCGTAACTCTGGTAAAGACCCGTAACTCTGGTAAAGACCCGTAACTCTGGTAAAGACCCGTAACTCTGGTAAAGACTCGTAACTCTGGTAAAGACCCGTAACTCTGGTAAAGACCCGTAACTCTGGTAAAGACCCGTATAACTCTGGTAAAGACTCGTAACTCTGGTAAAGACCCGTATAACTCTGGTAAAGACTCGTAACTCTGGTAAAGACCCGTAACTCTGGTAAAGACTCGTAACTCTGGTAAAGACCCGTAACTCTGGTAAAGACTCGTAACTCTGGTAAAGACTCGTAACTCTGGTAAAGACCCGTAACTCTGGTAAAGACCCGTAACTCTGGTAAAGACTCGTAACTCTGGTAAAGACCCGTAACTCTGGTAAAGACTCGTAACTCTGGTAAAGACCCGTAACTCTGGTAAAGACTCGTAACTCTGGTAAAGACTCGTAACTCTGGTAAAGACCCGTATAACTCTGGTAAAGACTCGTAACTCTGGTAAAGACTCGTAACTCTGGTAAAGACCCGTAACTCTGGTAAAGACTCGTAACTCTGGTAAAGACCCGTAACTCTGGTAAAGACCCGTAACTCTGGTAAAGACTCGTAACTCTGGTAAAGACCCGTAACTCTGGTAAAGACTCGTAACTCTACATGGTAAAATTGGCCAACGGAACACACGATCAAACTTCTATGGGAGGCCCGTAACTCTGGTAAAGACCCGTAACTCTGGTAAAGACCCGTAACTCTGGTAAAGACTCGTAACTCTGGTAAAGACCCATAACTCTGGTAAAGACCCGTAACTCTGGTAAAGACCCGTAACTCTGGTAAAGACCCGTAAATCTGGTAAAGACTCGTAACTCTGGTAAAGACCCGTAACTCTGGTAAAGACCCGTAACTCTGGTAAAGACCCGTATAACTCTGGTAAAGACTCGTAACTCTGGTAAAGACTCGTAACTCTGGTAAAGACCCGTAACTCTGGTAAAGACTCGTAACTCTGGTAAAGACCCGTAACTCTGGTAAAGACTCGTAACTCTGGTAAAGACTCGTAACTCTGGTAAAGACCCGTAACTCTGGTAAAGACCCGTAACTCTGGTAAAGACTCGTAACTCTGGTAAAGACCCGTATAACTCTGGTAAAGACTCGTAACTCTGGTAAAGACTCGTAACTCTGGTAAAGACCCGTAACTCTGGTAAAGACTCGTAACTCTGGTAAAGACCCGTAACTCTGGTAAAGACTCGTAACTCTGGTAAAGACTCGTAACTCTGGTAAAGACCCGTAACTCTGGTAAAGACCCGTAACTCTGGTAAAGACCCGTATAACTCTGGTAAAGACTCGTAACTCTGGTAAAGACCCGTAACTCTGGTAAAGACTCGTAACTCTGGTAAAGACCCGTAACTCTGGTAAAGACTCGTAACTCTGGTAAAGACTCGTAACTCTGGTAAAGACCCGTAACTCTGGTAAAGACCCGTAACTCTGGTAAAGACTCGTAACTCTGGTAAAGACCCGTAACTCTGGTAAAGACTCGTAACTCTGGTAAAGACCCGTAACTCTGGTAAAGACTCGTAACTCTGGTAAAGACTCGTAACTCTGGTAAAGACCCGTATAACTCTGGTAAAGACTCGTAACTCTGGTAAAGACTCGTAACTCTGGTAAAGACCCGTATAACTCTGGTAAAGACTCGTAACTCTGGTAAAGACTCGTAACTCTGGTAAAGACCCGTAACTCTGGTAAAGACTCGTAACTCTGGTAAAGACCCGTAACTCTGGTAAAGACTCGTAACTCTGGTAAAGACCCGTAACTCTGGTAAAGACTCGTAACTCTGGTAAAGACCCGTAACTCTGGTAAAGACTCGTAACTCTGGTAAAGACCCGTAACTCTGGTAAAGACTCGTAACTCTGGTAAAGACTCGTAACTCTGGTAAAGACCCGTATAACTCTGGTAAAGACTCGTAACTCTGGTAAAGACTCGTAACTCTGGTAAAGACCCGTATAACTCTGGTAAAGACCCGTAACTCTGGTAAAGACTCGTAACTCTGGTAAAGACTCGTAACTCTGGTAAAGACCCGTAACTCTGGTAAAGACCCGTAACTCTCGTAAAGACCCGTAACTCTGGTAAAGACCCGTAACTCTGGTAAAGACCCGTAACTCTGGTAAAGACTCGTAACTCTGGTAAAGACTCGGTAAAGACCCGTAACTCTGGTAAAGACCCGTAACTCTGGTAAAGACCCGTAACTCTGGTAAAGACTCGTAACTCTGGTAAAGACTCGTAACTCTGGTAAAGACCCGTAACTCTGGTAAAGACCCGTAACTCTGGTAAAGACCCGTAACTCTGGTAAAGACCCGTAACTCTGGTAAAGACTCGTAACTCTGGTAAAGACCCGTAACTCTGGTAAAGACCCGTAACTCTGGTAAAGACCCGTATAACTCTGGTAAAGACTCGTAACTCTGGTAAAGACCCGTATAACTCTGGTAAAGACTCGTAACTCTGGTAAAGACCCGTAACTCTGGTAAAGACTCGTAACTCTGGTAAAGACCCGTAACTCTGGTAAAGACTCGTAACTCTGGTAAAGACTCGTAACTCTGGTAAAGACCCGTAACTCTGGTAAAGACCCGTAACTCTGGTAAAGACTCGTAACTCTGGTAAAGACCCGTAACTCTGGTAAAGACTCGTAACTCTGGTAAAGACCCGTAACTCTGGTAAAGACTCGTAACTCTGGTAAAGACTCGTAACTCTGGTAAAGACCCGTATAACTCTGGTAAAGACTCGTAACTCTGGTAAAGACTCGTAACTCTGGTAAAGACCCGTATAACTCTGGTAAAGACTCGTAACTCTGGTAAAGACTCGTAACTCTGGTAAAGACCCGTAACTCTGGTAAAGACTCGTAACTCTGGTAAAGACTCGTAACTCTGGTAAAGACTCGTAACTCTGGTAAAGACCCGTAACTCTGGTAAAGACTCGTAACTCTGGTAAAGACTCGTAACTCTGGTAAAGACCCGTAACTCTGGTAAAGACCCGTAACTCTGGTAAAGACTCGTAACTCTGGTAAAGACTCGTAACTCTGGTAAAGACTCGTAACTCTGGTAAAGACTCGTAACTCTGGTAAAGACTCGTAACTCTGGTAAAGACTCGTAACTCTGGTAAAGACCCGTAACTCTGGTAAAGACCCGTAACACTGGTAAAGACCCGTAACTCTGGTAAAGACTCGTAACTCTGGTAAAGACTCGGTAAAGACCCGTAACTCTGGTAAAGACCCGTAACTCTGGTAAAGACCCGTAACTCTGGTAAAGACTCGTAACTCTGGTAAAGACTCGTAACTCTGGTAAAGACCCGTAACTCTGGTAAAGACTCGTAACTCTGGTAAAGACTCGTAACTCTGGTAAAGACCCGTAACTCTGGTAAAGACCCGTAACTCTGGTAAAGACCCGTAACTCTGGTAAAGACCCGTAACTCTGGTAAAGACTCGTAACTCTGGTAAAGACCCGTAACTCTGGTAAAGACTCGTAACTCTGGTAAAGACCCGTAACTCTGGTAAAGACCCGTAACTCTGGTAAAGACCCGTAACTCTGGTAAAGACTCGTAACTCTGGTAAAGACCCGTAACTCTGGTAAAGACCCGTAACTCTGGTAAAGACCCGTAACTCTGGTAAAGACCCGTAACTCTGGTAAAGACCCGTAACTCTGGTAAAGACCCGTAACTCTGGTAAAGACCCGTAACTCTGGTAAAGACCCGTAACTCTGGTAAAGACTCGTAACTCTGGTAAAGACTCGGTAAAGACCCGTAACTCTGGTAAAGACCCGTAACTCTGGTAAAGACCCGTAACTCTGGTAAAGACCCGTAACTCTGGTAAAGACCCGTAACTCTGGTAAAGACCCGTAACTCTGGTAAAGACCCGTAACTCTGGTAAAGACCCGTAACTCTGGTAAAGACCCGTAACTCTGGTAAAGACCCGTAACTCTGGTAAAGACCCGTAACTCTGGTAAAGACTCGTAACTCTGGTAAAGACTCGTAACTCTGGTAAAGACCCGTAACTCTGGTAAAGACCCGTAACTCTCGTAAAGACCCGTAACTCGGGTAAAGACCCGTAACTCTGGTAAAGACCCGTAACTCTGGTAAAGACCCGTAACTCTGGTAAAGACCCGTAACTCTGGTAAAGACTCGTAACTCTGGTAAAGACTCGGTAAAGACCCGTAACTCTGGTAAAGACCCGTAACTCTGGTAAAGACCCGTAACTCTGGTAAAGACTCGTAACTCTGGTAAAGACTCGTAACTCTGGTAAAGACCCGTAACTCTGGTAAAGACCCGTAACTCTGGTAAAGACCCGTAACTCTGGTAAAGACCCGTAACTCTGGTAAAGACTCGTAACTCTGGTAAAGACCCGTAACTCTGGTAAAGACCCGTAACTCTGGTAAAGACCCGTATAACTCTGGTAAAGACTCGTAACTCTGGTAAAGACCCGTATAACTCTGGTAAAGACTCGTAACTCTGGTAAAGACCCGTAACTCTGGTAAAGACCCGTAACTCTGGTAAAGACTCGTAACTCTGGTAAAGACTCGTAACTCTGGTAAAGACCCGTAACTCTGGTAAAGACTCGTAACTCTGGTAAAGACCCGTAACTCTGGTAAAGACTCGTAACTCTGGTAAAGACTCGTAACTCTGGTAAAGACCCGTATAACTCTGGTAAAGACTCGTAACTCTGGTAAAGACTCGTAACTCTGGTAAAGACCCGTATAACTCTGGTAAAGACTCGTAACTCTGGTAAAGACCCGTAACTCTGGTAAAGACCCGTAACTCTGGTAAAGACCCGTAACTCTGGTAAAGACTCGTAACTCTGGTAAAGACTCGTAACTCTGGTAAAGACCCGTATAACTCTGGTAAAGACTCGTAACTCTGGTAAAGACTCGTAACTCTGGTAAAGACCCGTATAACTCTGGTAAAGACTCGTAACTCTGGTAAAGACCCGTAACTCTGGTAAAGACCCGTAACTCTGGTAAAGACTCGTAACTCTGGTAAAGACCCGTAACTCTGGTAAAGACTCGTAACTCTGGTAAAGACCCGTAACTCTGGTAAAGACTCGTAACTCTGGTAAAGACTCGTAACTCTGGTAAAGACCCGTAACTCTGATAAAGACCCGTAACTCTGGTAAAGACCCGTAACTCTGGTAAAGACTCGTAACTCTGGTAAAGACTCGTAACTCTGGTAAAGACCCGTAACTCTGGTAAAGACCCGTAACTCTCGTAAAGACCCGTAACTCTGGTAAAGACTCGTAACTCTGGTAAAGACTCGTAACTCTGGTAAAGACCCGTATAACTCTGGTAAAGACTCGTAACTCTGGTAAAGACTCGTAACTCTGGTAAAGACCCGTATAACTCTGGTAAAGACTCGTAACTCTGGTAAAGACCCGTATAACTCTGGTAAAGACTCGTAACTCTGGTAAAGACCCGTAACTCTGGTAAAGACTCGTAACTCTGGTAAAGACTCGTAACTCTGGTAAAGACTCGCAACTCTGGTAAAGACCCGTATAACTCTGGTAAAGACTCGTAACTCTGGTAAAGACCCGTATAACTCTGGTAAAGACTCGTAACTCTGGTAAAGACCCGTATAACTCTGGTAAAGACTCGTAACTCTGGTAAAGACTCGTAACTCTGGTAAAGACTCGTAACTCTGGTAAAGACCCGTATAACTCTGGTAAAGACTCGTAACTCTGGTAAAGACTCGTAACTCTGGTAAAGACCCGTATAACTCTGGTAAAGACTCGTAACTCTGGTAAAGACCCGTATAACTCTGGTAAAGACTCGTAACTCTGGTAAAGACCCGTAACTCTGGTAAAGACTCGTAACTCTGGTAAAGACCCGTAACTCTGGTAAAGACTCGTAACTCTGGTAAAGACTCGTAACTCTGGTAAAGACCCGTAACTCTGGTAAAGACCCGTAACTCTGGTAAAGACCCGTAACTCTGGTAAAGACTCGTAACTCTGGTAAAGACTCGTAACTCTGGTAAAGACCCGTAACTCTGGTAAAGACCCGTAACTCTCGTAAAGACCCGTAACTCTGGTAAAGACTCGTAACTCTGGTAAAGATTCGTAACTCTGGTAAAGACCCGTATAACTCTGGTAAAGACTCGTAACTCTGGTAAAGACTCGTAACTCTGGTAAAGACCCGTATAACTCTGGTAAAGACTCGTAACTCTGGTAAAGACTCGTAACTCTGGTAAAGACCCGTATAACTCTGGTAAAGACTCGTAACTCTGGTAAAGACCCGTATAACTCTGGTAAAGACTCGTAACTCTGGTAAAGACTCGTAACTCTGGTAAAGACCCGTATAACTCTGGTAAAGACTCGTAACTCTGGTAAAGACCCGTAACTCTGGTAAAGACCCGTAACTCTGGTAAAGACTCGTAACTCTGGTAAAGACCCGTAACTCTGGTAAAGACTCGTAACTCTGGTAAAGACCCGTAACTCTGGTAAAGACTCGTAACTCTGGTAAAGACTCGTAACTCTGGTAAAGACCCGTAACTCTGGTAAAGACCCGTAACTCTGGTAAAGACCCGTAACTCTGGTAAAGACCCGTAACTCTGGTAAAGACCCGTAACTCTGGTAAAGACCCGTAACTCTGGTAAAGACTCGTAACTCTGGTAAAGACTCGGTAAAGACCCGTAACTCTGGTAAAGACCCGTAACTCTGGTAAAGACCCGTAACTCTGGTAAAGACTCGTAACTCTGGTAAAGACTCGTAACTCTGGTAAAGACCCGTATAACTCTGGTAAAGACTCGTAACTCTGGTAAAGACTCGTAACTCTGGTAAAGACCCGTATAACTCTGGTAAAGACTCGTAACTCTGGTAAAGACCCGTATAACTCTGGTAAAGACTCGTAACTCTGGTAAAGACCCGTAACTCTGGTAAAGACCCGTAACTCTGGTAAAGACCCGTAACTCTGGTAAAGACCCGTAACTCTGGTAAAGACCCGTAACTCTGGTAAAGACTCGTAACTCTGGTAAAGACTCGTAACTCTGGTAAAGACCCGTATAACTCTGGTAAAGACTCGTAACTCTGGTAAAGACTCGTAACTCTGGTAAAGACTCGTAACTCTGGTAAAGACCCGTAACTCTGGTAAAGACCCGTATAACTCTGGTAAAGACTCGTAACTCTGGTAAAGACTCGTAACTCTGGTAAAGACCCGTATAACTCTGGTAAAGACTCGTAACTCTGGTAAAGACTCGTAACTCTGGTAAAGACCCGTAACTCTGGTAAAGACTCGTAACTCTGGTAAAGACTCGTAACTCTGGTAAAGACTCGTAACTCTGGTAAAGACTCGTAACTCTGGTAAAGACCCGTAACTCTGGTAAAGACCCGTAACTCTGGTAAAGACTCGTAACTCTGGTAAAGACTCGTAACTCTGGTAAAGACTCGGTAAAGACTCGTAACTCTGGTAAAGACTCGTAACTCTGGTAAAGACCCGTATAACTCTGGTAAAGACTCGTAACTCTGGTAAAGACTCGTAACTCTGGTAAAGACTCGTAACTCTGGTAAAGACCCGTAACTCTGGTAAAGACCCGTATAACTCTGGTAAAGACTCGTAACTCTGGTAAAGACTCGTAACTCTGGTAAAGACCCGTATAACTCTGGTAAAGACTCGTAACTCTGGTAAAGACTCGTAACTCTGGTAAAGACTCGTAACTCTGGTAAAGACTCGTAACTCTGGTAAAGACCCGTAACTCTGGTAAAGACTCGTAACTCTGGTAAAGACCCGTATAACTCTGGTAAAGACTCGTAACTCTGGTAAAGACTCGTAACTCTGGTAAAGACCCGTATAACTCTGGTAAAGACCCGTAACTCAGGTAAAGACTCGTAACTCTGGTAAAGACTCGTAACTCTGCATGTAAAGACTCGTAACTCTGGTAAAGACTCGTAACTCTGGTAAAGACCCGTAACTCTGGTAAAGACTCGTAACTCTGGTAAAGACTCGTAACTCTGGTAAAGACCCGTATAACTCTGGTAAAGACTCGTAACTCTGGTAAAGACCCGTAACTCTGGTAAAGACTCGTAACTCTGGTAAAGACCCGTAACTCTGGTAAAGACTCGTAACTCTGGTAAAGACCCGTATAACTCTGGTAAAGACTCGTAACTCTGGTAAAGACTCGTAACTCTGGTAAAGACTCGTAACTCTGGTAAAGACTCGTAACTCTGGTAAAGACCCGTAACTCTGGTAAAGACTCGTAACTCTGGTAAAGACCCGTATAACTCTGGTAAAGACTCGTAACTCTGGTAAAGACTCGTAACTCTGGTAAAGACCCGTATAACTCTGGTAAAGACCCGTAACTCTGGTAAAGACCCGTATAACTCTGGTAAAGACTCGTAACTCTGGTAAAGACCCGTAACTCTGGTAAAGACTCGTAACTCTGGTAAAGACCCGTAACTCTGGTAAAGACTCGTAACTCTGGTAAAGACCCGTATAACTCTGGTAAAGACTCGTAACTCTGGTAAAGACTCGTAACTCTGGTAAAGACTCGTAACTCTGGTAAAGACTCGTAACTCTGGTAAAGACCCGTAACTCTGGTAAAGACTCGTAACTCTGGTAAAGACCCGTATAACTCTGGTAAAGACCCGTAACTCTGGTAAAGACCCGTATAACTCTGGTAAAGACTCGTAACTCTGGTAAAGACCCGTAACTCTGGTAAAGACTCGTAACTCTGGTAAAGACCCGTAACTCTGGTAAAGACTCGTAACTCTGGTAAAGACCCGTATAACTCTGGTAAAGACTCGTAACTCTGGTAAAGACTCGTAACTCTGCATGATAAAGACCCGTAACTCTGGTAAAGACTCGTAACTCTGGTAAAGACTCGTAACTCTGGTAAAGACTCGTAACTCTGGTAAAGACCCGTAACTCTGGTAAAGACTCGTAACTCTGGTAAAGACCCGTATAACTCTGGTAAAGACCCGTAACTCTGGTAAAGACTCGTAACTCTGGTAAAGACTCGTAACTCTGGTAAAGACTCGTAACTCTGGTAAAGACTCGTAACTCTGGTAAAGACTCGTAACTCTGGTAAAGACTCGTAACTCTGGTAAAGACCCGTAACTCTGGTAAAGACTCGTAACTCTGGTAAAGACCCGTAACTCTGGTAAAGACCCGTAACTCTGGTAAAGACTCGTAACTCTGGTAAAGACTCGTAACTCTGGTAAAGACCCGTAACTCTGGTAAAGACTCGTAACTCTGGTAAAGACCCGTATAACTCTGGTAAAGACTCGTAACTCTGGTAAAGACCCGTAACTCTGGTAAAGACCCGTAACTCTGGTAAAGACCCGTAACTCTGGTAAAGACTCGTAACTCTGGTAAAGACTCGGTAAAGACTCGTAACTCTGGTAAAGACTCGTAACTCTGGTAAAGACCCGTAACTCTGGTAAAGACTCGTAACTCTGGTAAAGACTCGGTAAAGACTCGTAACTCTGGTAAAGACTCGTAACTCTGGTAAAGACCCGTAACTCTGGTAAAGACCCGTAACTCTGGTAAAGACTCGTAACTCTGGTAAAGACTCGTAACTCTGGTAAAGACTCGGTAAAGACTCGTAACTCTGGTAAAGACTCGTAACTCTGGTAAAGACTCGTAACTCTGGTAAAGACCCGTAACTCTGGTAAAGACTCGTAACTCTGGTAAAGACCCGTAACTCTGGTAAAGACTCGTAACTCTGGTAAAGACCCGTATAACTCTGGTAAAGACTCGTAACTCTGGTAAAGACCCGTAACTCTGGTAAAGACCCGTAACTCTGGTAAAGACCCGTAACTCTGGTAAAGACTCGTAACTCTGGTAAAGACTCGGTAAAGACTCGTAACTCTGGTAAAGACTCGTAACTCTGGTAAAGACCCGTAACTCTGGTAAAGACTCGTAACTCTGGTAAAGACTCGGTAAAGACTCGTAACTCTGGTAAAGACTCGTAACTCTGGTAAAGACCCGTAACTCTGGTAAAGACCCGTAACTCTGGTAAAGACTCGTAACTCTGGTAAAGACTCGTAACTCTGGTAAAGACTCGGTAAAGACTCGTAACTCTGGTAAAGACTCGTAACTCTGGTAAAGACTCGTAACTCTGGTAAAGACTCGTAACTCTGGTAAAGACTCGTAACTCTGGTAAAGACTCGTAACTCTGGTAAAGACCCGTAACTCTGGTAAAGACCCGTAACTCTGGTAAAGACTCGTAACTCTGGTAAAGACCCGTAACTCTGGTAAAGACTCGTAACTCTGGTAAAGACTCGTAACTCTGGTAAAGACCCGTAACTCTGGTAAAGACCCGTAACTCTGGTAAAGACTCGTAACTCTGGTAAAGACTCGGTAAAGACTCGTAACTCTGGTAAAGACTCGTAACTCTGGTAAAGACCCGTATAACTCTGGTAAAGACTCGTAACTCTGGTAAAGACCCGTAACTCTGGTAAAGACCCGTAACTCTGGTAAAGACCCGTAACTCTGGTAAAGACTCGTAACTCTGGTAAAGACTCGGTAAAGACTCGTAACTCTGGTAAAGACTCGTAACTCTGGTAAAGACCCGTAACTCTGGTAAAGACTCGTAACTCTGGTAAAGACTCGGTAAAGACTCGTAACTCTGGTAAAGACTCGTAACTCTGGTAAAGACCCGTAACTCTGGTAAAGACCCGTAACTCTGGTAAAGACTCGTAACTCTGGTAAAGACTCGTAACTCTGGTAAAGACTCGGTAAAGACTCGTAACTCTGGTAAAGACTCGTAACTCTGGTAAAGACTCGTAACTCTGGTAAAGACTCGTAACTCTGGTAAAGACTCGTAACTCTGGTAAAGACTCGTAACTCTGGTAAAGACCCGTAACTCTGGTAAAGACCCGTAACTCTGGTAAAGACTCGTAACTCTGGTAAAGACCCGTAACTCTGGTAAAGACTCGTAACTCTGGTAAAGACTCGTAACTCTGGTAAAGACCCGTAACTCTGGTAAAGACCCGTAACTCTGGTAAAGACTCGTAACTCTGGTAAAGACCCGTAACTCTGGTAAAGACCCGTAACTCTGGTAAAGACCCGTAACTCTGGTAAAGACCCGTAACTCTGGTAAAGACCCGTAACTCTGGTAAAGACCCGTATAACTCTGGTAAAGACTCGTAACTCTGGTAAAGACCCGTAACTCTGGTAAAGACCCGTAACTCTGGTAAAGACCCGTAACTCTGGTAAAGACTCGTAACTCTGGTAAAGACCCGTAACTCTGGTAAAGACTCGTAACTCTGGTAAAGACTCGTAACTCTGGTAAAGACCCGTAACTCTGGTAAAGACTCTTAATCTGGTAAAGACCCGTAACTCTGGTAAAGACCCGTAACTCTGGTAAAGACTCGTAACTCTGGTAAAGACCCGTAACTCTGGTAAAGACTCGTAACTCTGGTAAAGACTCGTAACTCTGGTAAAGACCCGTAACTCTGCATGGTAAAATTGGCCAACGGAACACACGATCAAACTTCTATGGGAGGCCAAATTCACATTTAATAATGAATTGCGCTTAAGCGCAATTGATTGCGCTTAAGCGCAATTGATTGCGCTTAAGCGCAAATAATTGCGCTTAAGCGCAATCAATTGCGCTTAAGCGCAAATACCACATATTGTGCTTAAGCGCAAATAGGGCATTTACGCTTAAGCGCAATTAATTACGCTTAAGCGCAATTAATTGCGCTTAAGCGCAATCAATTGCGCTTAAGCGTAATTGTGACTACTATCTAACCTACCCATAAACTATTAGCATGACCTGGTGTATCACCTAGCAACACAAGATGAGCATTGGGCTAATTTTGACCTGTACTCAACAGTCAAACTGTGAGTATGTGTTCAACAAGGAGAATCCCCTAATTACATATTATCAGCATCCCTCTATCCAAAGAATTGATGTCGCCTTCCCGGAACTCTAGTAATGTTTTGTATGATGTTTTTAATGTATTTTTGCACATATTTTAGCCTTTACTATGGTAATATCCTATACATGCATGCGGTGTCACTGCATGAGGGCTTTCTTACCTCATACAGTAATGCTCTATTTAATCGACTTCTTAACCACAGCAGAATTATGGGTAACTTTTCAGGATTTAGTCGGAAATATGGCTTGTTGCCATTCATCGAAAAGCTCTCGAGAGCTTTCCGATGAATGGCAACAAGCCATATTTCCGACTAAATCCTGAAAAGTTATCCATAATTCTGCTGTGGTTAAGGAGTCGATTAATTAGAGCATTACTGTATGGTTTACTTATTGACTTAAATCAGGGGGAAAAAACCCTATTTTCATATTATCAGCATCCCTGTCCAAAAAATGGTGTGTATAATTACTGGAGCTTTGGTGTCTCAGTCCTGAAGCTCTAGTGCACAAATCTATAGTATTTCCATGATCATATAGTGTGAATGTGGTGTCACCGAGGGCTTGATTCCCTCATATGATGTGCCTGTATACTCGAAAATTGAAGAAAATCAATGTCGCCCCGACTAATACAGAAAGTAATGCTATTGCAAGTAGCCCCAACTAATATATACCGAAGATAATATAATGCTATCACGAATCGCTCCAACTAAAACAGAAGGTGATACTATTGCGAGTAAGCCATTTTGATAAAGAAGTTGGGCTAGCTCCCTACCCATCCAAACCAATGAAACCAAGAAGTGACATTTCAATAGGAGTTAATGCTAAGTTATGGAGAAACCTATTTATTCACCAGGGGTGTTTTGTTACATATAACCATGAATTGCGCTTAAGCGCAATTGATTGCGCTTAAGCGCAATTGATTGTGCTTAAGCGCAAATAATTACGCTTAAGCGCAATTAATTGCGCTTAAGCGCAATGATTGCGCTTAAGCGCAATTGATTGCGCTTAAGCGCAATTGATTGCGCTTAAGCGTAATTATTTGCGCTTAAGCGCAATTGATTGCGCTTAAGCACAATTAATTATTAAATGTGAATTTGGCCTCCCATAAACTTCACACGTATGTTATGATTGTAAACCGGCCTGGCTACCAAATGTTAAATGTTCCATTCAGTTAACATTACTTAAAATTAATCATTTAATTAATTACGGAAACGAACATTGAGTCCAATCTGAAAACAGGGTCGTAATTAACTCTGGTAAAAGTGAACTGCCGGATCCCAAATTTGAACTTGACCTGTATTTGATGGTATATTGAACGTATAATAACATACCAGATTTCATTCCATTCAAGTTTAGTACAGTAGAACTAAAGTTATCTGAAAACGGAATATAATTATGAAGTGACGGCTATAGACGGACGGACGGTAAGACCAAAACATAATAAATATACATCCCGTTTTAGCACAGCTAGGCGTAGGCCTATAAACTGATGTGATGATGCATATTACGAAGCGACAGCTCACACCGAAGTACATGTACCTGATTCATTCTATATTTGTTTTTACACATTGGATGGAGTTCCATGACTTGCACCGTGCAGCAATGAATGCTGTCACGGTCTTAAAACGTATATGCATGTGAATTGATTTCTCTTGATGTTAATTCAGACTTAATAAACCAGATCATACTTTTCTTCATATAGTTATTAAAGGGCCAATGTATGAAAAGTATGGAACTGGATATATTGCGGTTCAATCGAATAGAATAGAATATAGAATAGAATAGAATAGAATAGTTTTATTTTGTCAATCAAGACACCCCGACGGGCAGTGTAATTATAGGTACAATACGACATAATAAAAATGTGGTTGATTTTGTTGATTTATGTGATAAATAATAAAAAATGAGAATAGAATAAAAATATGTGAACAAGTGCCCCATTCCACTTGTAAGTTTAACGAATAATGATGTACATGTATGTATCTATATTAAGGTCTAAAGAAACATGATATACATATGTATGATCTAAGTTTAAAACAGCATGTGTATATCTGTTAATGACTATTTATTTCTGGACAATATCATATATTAATTTGAAGACAATTAAATTAATTATTTCGTTTGCAATGCTACAGTGCAAAATCATGGCATCGATGGAATGATAGGTTAAATATTTGCCCAGTCTTCTTGTGCTTAAGGTAAGGTCGTTTGTAATCCACAATAAAACTTTTATAAGCGACTTTTAGGTCAAGATGTGGGTGAGAATTAGAAGAACGAGTCAAGGAATATACTGATGGTGGGATGTTCTGCAAAATGTATTAATTGTATGTTGAATATATAAAAAGGGACCTTATCTGAAAGTGCACGATACATGTAACTGGGGAGCTCTTGCTCAACTGAATTAAAATCAAATAAGGTGTAATGCAATTGTTCTGATTGTTTCAGAACAGAATGTGATGTTACATATATATATAAGTGAATTGTAATGTTACATACATACAACAATTCATGTATGGTAATAGGGTTGGTATTTGCTGGCTTGCTAAGTATTAATCAAGTATCGTCACCCTCTTTGAGTATTTCATTTCTGGTTTGGTGTACATGTAGATGCGACAGCGACCGGTATTGAATATTTGATATTTTGCAAACTGGGATGATGATCGGTGCTCCAGAATTGAACAATACTATTTGCCGTTTGTCTAGTAACTGGTAGACCAGCCTTTTATATACTACACAAATAAACCATTGTCGATTGGTTAAACGCAATCAATGTCGTAGGTATTATATATTCGGAGTCACACAGGAATGGTTGGTCACTATTTTTGGCAAAACGATTTGAGGATAATGTGAATTGGGCGTCGAAATCAACAAGTGTAGCAGCAATAGATTTATCGAATATTTGCAGAAAATAACCAGAATAATATGATATATTAGAAAATCAAGGCAAGACAGTGACTTTATGTGTATTACAATAATTTCTAATTTCAAAGAGATCAAGTTCCGATGTTTGTATTCGGATTTGGTAAAGCGTATCCCGACGAGCCACAAGACTTACTTACAGAAACAACAATTTTGGGCGTGGTTTGATGGGAATTATCTGGGTCAGCTGTTGGTTGTATAAACCTACATTCTGCTGGTGTGTCAGTACTGTCACTGCGTTTTCCAAATGCACTAACACACGGATTTATATATTTTAGATTGGTAGGGACCCCTATTGACCATGACAGAGTACAAGTTAGTCGTGGTCGGAGGTGAGTGAAAGTATTGTGTACTTTTAGAAAAGAAACCTATTTTCCGATTACATTGCGCAAGTTCACACTTTCCGACGTTACTATAAATAATAGACTAGTGCGTGTTTCTCTAGTATCCACACGGTTCACATAAACATCTCAAAATTATTGTATGTTGTTTCATATTTCTTCCAGTCTTGTGTAGGCTGAACTTTCCTTTTACATTACATACATCCGTACATTAAATTAATCTTTAATCGCAGTGGTAACATTTTCATAAAAGCACCTGCTTTGGGCTCATTCCATTTAGATTTTTAGGGGTGGTATTTTTCATGTGCATTTATCATAGGGAGAATAGATGGTATACATTGTGCTGGATTACAGGAGAAGTGAGAAAAAAAAAGAAAGTACACATACCAGTACAGTGTATATTATAAATAGTGAACATTACATGTAGTACCGGTACTTAAATTGCATTTTCAGTGACTTCATTCATAATTTGAGCGCTCACATGTACCGGTACATGTATATAAATGTATAGGTGGTAAAACTCACATTTGTAAATATATTGACTGAATTACAATCAATTGCGATGAAGTGCAATTCATTTGCACATACGGTACATGTATGGACTACGTACATGTATTGGTTATGCTGAAGCACATTTGGATCACGCTACAATGTACATGTACCCTGCTGGACAAAACAAGTGTCCACTTAACTGCGGTGCGGTTAATGTTGCCACCGCAGCCGAAATGCAATTACACCGTGGCTCCACCGGCTAACTACAGTTGGGCCGCAGTGTAATTTCCATTTGGCATGGTGTAGTTGCCATGGTGTACTTTCATCAAACTGAAAAAAGACAATACAAACCAGAAATCTAACCACGGTGTACAATGTACATGCCATTCGATCGAGAGGGTAGTTGCCTTTCGGCCGCAGTGTACTTGCCGTTCGGCCGCGGTGCTCAACTGCAGTTACAAACTCTTGACACCGCAGCGAAAGGCAAATACACCGCGGTGCCAATGGACACTTGTTTTGTCCAGCGGGGTACATGTACATGTACTACGCAATTGGGTTGTCCTTTTGCAATTGGGTTGTCATGACATTGATTGTGCTTGAACAGGGCAATTATTAAAATTTTTGCGAGGTCCACCCACAGCCATCTGAGATACCGGTGCATGTACCAGTACATATATTCATTCCCCTTGACTTGTGTCTCAGCTTAATAGCCTATAGGGCCCTGCGAATTGGGGTTCATGCAAATACAGTCAAATAAAATCTCGAATTGAATCTGGTGTGAGATTTGCGAATCAAATCTCGAATCGAATATAATATGCATGTTCCAAACATGGGTATCAAAATACCGCATTACCGTTGCTGTAAATAACTTCCACAGAAAACACCTGCAGTTTGACGTCACTGCCCACATTTTTCTTTAAAATAGTTTGATCGACATAATGTACTTTTTGGTTTCATTTCCGCGACGGACTTTCATGTTCGAAAAAGAAAAACACGGCTTCTTATTCTATTTCAACCCCTATTAAGCTAAATCCAAAAGTGAAATCTACAAAACCTCAGAGTGTTCGTTACTAAATGTTGAAATTCTTCATAATATTCAATTCTATTGGGCATGTTATACGCATTTCAGCTAGTGTTGAAGTTAACCCTTTGAGTGCCAGGTCAATTTTTGTATCAACCCATATACCCTGTGCCAATGCATTCTCTTATATATGCGAGTCGACCATAGGTCGCCTCGCATATATAAGAGAATGCATTGGCCTAACATTTTTTTTTTTTTACAATTTTAATATATTTTAGTATATTCTTTAACAGACTTATTGTGTAGGTTTAGGGCCGATAATATCGACCCCTGGCACTCAAAGGGTTTTAATTGGATGTCGTAAACTCTTAATACAATGTATGTACATGTACCTACTAGTAACACACCAATATGTGGCGACAATGATCCCATCAGCTTTAGTATGTTTACTGGCAAAAAATGCATGGTGTATACCTTACAATTACTAGTACCCGGTATATGGGTGTCAGATGGGAGATGGAGTGTGTTACAATACCGGTATACATGTAAGATCCACGGGCTAAGCGCGGGAAGTTTCAGTCACAAAAAATTTAAACTTCTCATCTGAAAATTTATAAAAGTTGGAGCAGTTTGTATTTTGAAAATTTTGACCATTGTGTGTACTGTATACACCCGTCAGTACTTAAGCCCGGGGGGGGGGGGGGGGGGGGGGGGGCTCTTGCATGATTTTGCTCAAAAAGTGGGTACTGGGCTTACATACATTTGGGAACAATTTAAATCAGTGGGATGCAGGTGAACATTCACCTTAAAAATGCTCGAAAATTGGGGTGGGCTTATCCATGAGGACCACCCCATGTTTTATTTAGGGTAAAAAACCCAGACTGGGCTTATCTTCGAGGATGGGCTTACTGACGGATACAGTACATGTAAGTCTGCAAGTACATTTCAAGAATGCTTAGACGAAAATATCTCTGATTAATCAAGATTGTTCGTATTCATTTTTATCAATATTTCCAACATTTGCGTGATCGGGTGAGAAATACTAGTACATTGTCTTTCTGTCATGTCGTTGGGAGGTATGTTAGGACCTAGATCATGCCATGAATCTCTACTCTGTCTAACGCCCGTAAAGATCATATTCCACCAGTACAAAACCTAGGAACTTTTTGAAGTTTTGACAGGGAACCTTATAAAGTCGAAAACATAACGTGGGGAATATATTTCTTAGTTGTTATATTTTCCTTAATAATATACCTCACTGTAGGTGAATGTCCCAACTCAAAATTGCATGCTTTTCTCTGATTTTTGTGAGCCGATATTGCAATAAACATCAAATTAATTACCCAAGAAAAAGGCCATAATTTTATGTGATGCGAAGAAAAATCGCTCACAAATTCACTTAAATCGTGAAAGTTTGAGTTGGAACCTTCACCTACAGTGAAGTACATTATGAAGAAACAGATAATAACTAAGAAATATATTCCCTGCATTATTTTTTCGATTTTATAAGGTTCCCTGTCAAAACTTCAAAAAGTTCCAAGGTTTTGTACCGGTGGAATATGATCTCTACGGTGTAAGCCAGAGTAGATATTCATGGCATGATCTAGTTAGGACCCTGCATGTACCGGTGCACAATGTACATATCTCAGCTACTGGTACGAACATGTACCTGTCCTTCCCAGGAGGAAAACACAACAAGAGCACTTATTTGCTCCCGCAATTCATAAAACGGGTGTAATTTCACCCTGTAATTTAATCATAAATGGGTGTTTTTCAACGAAATGTTCTAACAGGACATACACCTACATGTACATCTCTGTCTACATGTTGTCACCCTTTCACATACCGTACCATAATTGAATTGAAACAGAAAATGATTAAAATAAACCTTCAAATATTTCAATATTGAATCAACGATTACAGTCATCATAATCATTTTGACAAGAGGGATGAGCACCCGTGAATTGAGAGTTGTGAGTGTCTACGGGTGTGGGAGCAATCGCTCCCATCTCCTGGGAAGGACTGATGTACCATATAATAGATTTTAAGGAAATTTGGCTTGTTGTCATCCATCGGATAGCTCTCAATGAGAGCTTTCCGATGAATGGCAACAAGCCATATTTCTGACTAAATCCTGAAAAATTACCCATAATTCTGCTGTGGTTAAGGAGTCGATAGGTAGGGCATTACCTTATTTCCATTAGTTATTGTAAAAGTTAATTTTCATCAATGTGATTATATAATATTTACAACAGTACTCACCATGCTCATCATGAATATTTATGTGCATTGATCATCAAGTCTGGAAATAGAGTGTCCCAGGTGGTGAATTTAGTGATGCTATCATGCACGGTGGGCTAGCGTTCAGCATTTTGCTGCAAATTCACTCTCTGGGAACCTCATTCTGCTTAGACCTCATCTGTTATAGGAGACCTATGATTAGATTGAAGTTCCACAGTTGAAGTTGGTGAGGTTCACCAATTAGTCACATCGATTTATATTAATATGCATTATATCTTTTGCAAACTACTAGTACATGTACATGTGGGGTACATGTGTATATATAAACTGAACAGAAAGGATAAAGTAACTACATGTAACAACAATGATAACTTGAGACTATATATACTTCCCAGAAGATGAGGCCTAACCAGAATGAGGTTACCAGAGGGTGAATTTGATGATGTTAGCCCACTGTGGGAACCTCATTCTGCAAATGTCAGACACACTATTTCCAGACTAGTCGATCATTTCGAATATTTGCATTTGACGGTCATTACAAATGTTCATCTTGATCAATGCAAATACCGGTATGATCATTGCAGATAATAATATTCTTATTGATTATTGAGAATATTAATGTTGTATTGCGAATATTTGCCACAGTATGACCAGCAGAATTCTTGCTATCATTTTGTTGCTCGTATTGCTACCATACTCAAGCCTGCAAATAGCGTGTCTGTCATTTGCAGAATGAGGTACCCAGAGGGTGAATTTAGTGATGCTATCCCGCACAGCGGGCTAGCATCACCAAATGCACCCTCTGGAGACCTCATTCTGCTTAGGCCTCATATTCTGGGAAGTATATATAGATTATAATATCAAATTAACATTGTTTTTAGTTACATTTCCCTTCTAGGAAGTTTCTATATCCCCTAATTTGCAGAAGATAAAATTCATAATTGAGGTGCCCAATGGGTGAACATCACCAACTTCAACTGGGGAACTTCAATCTGATCCTAGGTCTGCCATAGCAGAGGGTGAATTTAGTGATGTTAGCCCGCTATGCAGGATAGCGTCACTAAATTCACCCTCTGGGGACCTCATTCTGCAAATGACAGACACCCTATTTGCTGGCTTGACCATACCGGTACTTCCGATATCAATATTCTCCATGTCCAGTCACTGGTTCAGTGGTAAAATATCTATTTCTTTATCCCTTTTCTTTATTTCTTTATTCTTTATTTCCGGATCTACAGAACATTGACCTGGGTACCCAGAAAATTTAACCCTTCCATGACTGGAACTTCCTGAAATTTTGCATTCTCTTATACAGGTTTAGCTAACACCTGTAGAGATCATATTCCACCAGTACAAAACCTGGGAACTTTTTTAAGGTTTGACAGGGAACCTTACAAAGTCATAAAAATAACACGGGGAATATATTTCTTAGTTATTATCTGTTCCTTAATAATGTACTTCACTATAGGAGAAGATCCGAACTCGAAATTGCATGGTTTTCTGTTAAAGTTGACGTCTCCAGTGACGTTGTTGACGTAATAGGTTTATATTGTTCAAGAACAATATGCATTTTATTATTGAACGTTTCAATTCTTCTGTATTTTGCTGTATTTCGCACAAATAAGTGTGCAATAAAATATTAAGGAACAGATACATGACGTAATAACTAATAATTTATATTCCCTGAGTTATTTTTCGACATTATAAGGTTCCCTGTAAAAACTTCAAAAAGTTCCCAGGTTTTGTACTGGTGAATATCAAATATACAGGCGTTAGCTAGAGTAGGGATTTATGGCATGATCTAAATATGAACATGAAAAATTTGTCTGAACATTGTGTGTGCCTTTAAAGACTCTTGAAGCAGGCAGTTGGATTAATTGCTATGTAAAATTTATACATAGTCAAAATTAAATACGACTGACATGACTTTATAAAGAAAAGAGAGAAACATTACTCGCTTTATATTTTCCTGAAAATGTATTTCAACATTAACCCTTTACCCAACAGAGGGGCCCTGTGCCAATGCATTCTCTTATATATGCGAGTCGACCATAGGTCGCCTCGCATATATAAGAGAATGCATTGGCTTAAAGGGGTACTGTACCCAAGATGTTGTTGTTGGTTTCTATAATCCCCGAGTCGGAGAATAAGTTAACAATTTTTCCATTTTTTGAAAGTCTGTTGAGTACGAAGTATTGTTACGGATGGCAAATTTACCGGAATGCAAAAATACAAATTGTTGTTGTCGAGTAATTTTTGTAAAGTTTTCAACCAAATGAATCAAATAAACATTATATTATATGCTTAGTAGTCCCATATACTCATTTAAGTTAGTGTACCGTCACTAGTCAATGAGTGGCTTGGGTTTTCTCCCCGTATAAGCATAATGTTTCAAACGATCGTGTGTGCAATTGTTTTCCTAATCCAGTATCCCTCAATTATAATTTGATTACGTTTTGTACACGGAAATTCGAATTTTAAGAGACGCCATTTTATGGCTGGAGCCATAAAATCAATTTATATTAAATTATTAACTTTTAAATTATTAAATTTTAAGATAGCCTATTAACCTGAGCGTTTACAGAATACATCTTCGACTCAAATTACTTATATTTCTATATAGTATCGATAATAGATCGTTGTTATCACCGGGAATTTATTGAAAATGGCGTACAGTACCCCTTTAACACATTAAAAATTATAAAATTGTTAAAGAATGTAAGAAAAAATGGTAAAAAGTGTTAAAAAAAGATTTTTTTTAGGCCAATGCATTCTCTTATATATGCGAGGCGACCTATGGTCGACTCGCATATATAAGAGAATGCATTGGCACAGGGTATAACTGTAACTATCACAATGTGGTCAAGGAGCCGGTTCCAATGATATCCATATTTGTATGGTTCTATTGAGACAGACCGAAGATATTTTAGGCTGTTGAAGCTTTATTTGGCCGGTTTTGGCCGGTTTGTTGGGTAAAGGGTTAACCATTTCTATACTACGGTATTAAATACTCATTGACAAGCAGTTTCCTCAGTAAAGGCCATTTGTCAAACTATTTACGGTATCTGAACAGTTCCCCCAATGAATATGCATTCTACTTCTATTATATTTTCGCCAGTCTGTTTGTTGTTTGCTCATTATTCCTGAACTAACCCCAAAATGAATAATAGATCATTCCAGTGTATGCTTTTATTACTGGGTGGGAGAATCCATCTGCATGTACATGTATGTGTAGAATAGAAAGGGTTAATAGAAAAATTATCTGTTAGTTTTTCATGTCCTTTCAATTCAGTTCTCAGGACAGCATACATGACTACATGTAACCAGACATTGTGACACCTACATGTACCCTGCTGGACAAAACTAGTGTCCACTTAACCGCGGTGCGGTTAGCGTTGCCACCGCGGTTGAAATGCAACTACACCGCAGCTCCACCGGCTAACTACAGTTGGGCCGCGGTGTACTTGCCGTTCGACCATGGTGTAGTTGCCACAGTGTACGTCCATTAAACTGAAAAAAAGACGATAAAAACCAGAAATCTAACCACGCTATACCTGTATCACCAAATTGGCAGACTACACAATACAAAAATGGAGGTGACCAATTGGTGCATATCACCATATGGGCACTTAAATCTGTGTCTAGGTCTCCCATAGCAGATAAGGTCATGCAGAATGAGGTCCCCAGAGGAAGAATTTGATGATGCTAGCCCGCTTGTGGGGTAGTGTCACTATATTCGCCCTCTGGGAACCTCATTCTGAAAATGTCCAGCACCATAATTTGAGGCCTACAGTAATGCCCTAAATAATCGACTCCTTAACCACAGCAGAATTATGGGTAACTTTTCAGGATTTAGTCAGAAATATGGCTTGTTGCCTTTCATTGTAAAACTCTTACTGAGAGCTTTCCGGTGAATGGCAACAAGCCATATTTCTGACTAAATCCTGAAAAATTACCAATAATTATACTGTGGTTAAGGAGTCGATTACTTAGGGCATTACTGTAACTACTGTACTTCCGATTATCAGTATTCTACATGTTCAATGAGAAAATATTGATTTCTTTGCTAGCTTGACAGCAGGACGGTACCACAACGTCTTCTCTTCTCATTTGTATTCATAACTTTAAAGGTTAAGAGTTCCTTGCAGTTTTAATAATGTAGAAGTTCCTGTAGAGCAACCATACATGTGTAATCCTTTCTTTACTGAAAGGATTCTCCCTTTCAATTATAAAAGTACTAGTATACATGTATATCGGAATGGTCTATTATTCATCTGGAGGGATATTCAGAAAATATAAGCAGACGATGGTATTACCGGTACTATATGGTATCCAAATGGTCACTGCAGTGGAATTATGGTACGATGCAGTTTAATATGATACAGGCATACTAGTACATATACATGTACATTGGTCTATTAGCGGGTCATCACACCAAAAGTTGATGAAAATAATATGTCCATGAGGACATTCTTAAGTTCCACAGATACATTATATGGAGAATTAGATCACGCCCGTAGAGATCATATTTCACCAGTACAAAACCTTGGAACTTTTTGACAGGGATATACCGGTATATTTCTTTGTTGTTATCTGTTCCTTAATAATGTACTTCACTGTAGGTGAATGACCCAACTCAAAATTGTATGTTTTTCTCTGACTTGTGTGAGCCGATATCGCAAATAAACACCAAATTAATTACCCAGGATAAGTTCCATAATTGTAAGTGACACAAAGCAAAATCGCTCACAAATTCACTTAAATCGTGAAATTTCGAGTTGGGACCTTTGCATACAGTGACTTACATTATTAAGAACAGATAATAACTAATAAATTTATTCCCCGCATTATTTTTTCGACTGTCAAAAACATGCAGCCTGGCTGCCTTTTGTTTTTTTTTCTGCTAATGTTCTAATACAGTAATACTGATAAGTGCTAAATGAGCCTAAATCTACCATAATTTGGTGATATCTTCTATTTTGATAAAGTTGTGAAAGTGTGTGTACAGCAATTCATAAGGCATAACTGGATAAACACTGTTGCCTGTGCTGGTATTTCATGCTGCCCTGAGTGTTATTCTCAGCCCATCTCAATTGGATATTTGGTTAAATTGACGGAAATAACAATACAATACTGCTGGTACTTCAATATTCATTAAGCTCTTTGCACTTAATACTAGGTAGTTGATAATGTACAAAAAATGTGGTTATTAGTAGTTGTGAATGTACAAAAATGTGGTTAGCGCTCGCTATGCTTTGTAAATGAAACTAATATGGCTGTTTTGTATGCATTAAATTGCATTTATTCCTCGATCAGCTGTCACATGTTGTGACTTTAGTAGGGATGTATTATGACTAAAAGCCCTTGTCATTTCCTTTTGTGAGTCACAATGTGCATTCAATTCAGCACACATCAATGTTTACTGTCAAACAGGTGATAGACAAATAACCTTGCATCCAACAAAGGATCTGAACTTTTAACAATTCTGGTAATTTAGCTTGAGTCACATCCAAATTACTTAATAACCCTGTGGTCTCCATCATGACACATTAGCTGGAACTTTATCGAAATAAAAAAAATGGTACACATTTAATATGTTGTTGTTAATTGTAGTATGGTATTGTTAAGCAATGACCTGTTCATAAGCATTCCAAACATACCTGAATTAAATAAAATCCACGATATTTAGCCTAATAGTGGGGAGGGTGCTACGCTTTAACCATGTGCTTAGTAATGCTTCTTGGCAATAACCCCATGGGTCCTTGCCTCCCTGTTAATTGCACCCCCCCTTTCTTAAAACAAATTATGTAGTTTTCAGAAATCAACTCTGTTTGTCCACTGGTATTTTTGTATACATGTACATGTAGGTGTGTCCAGGTATGGTTCCCAGTCTAGGATAGGATAGGATAAGTTTATTTACAATATACATGCATGAATATCACAAACATATGAACAATAAATACAAATATTTTGTATATTGCATGGGGTGATATAGCCCTTCCCCAGGCTGTCTTCCTGTATCCCTGTTGGTACAGGAGTGTAGCCAAGATGGTTAGATCGTGGATACCATCATCACAGTCTGGGCTAGACAAGGTCCACACACTTGAGTCTGTGCCTGTATAAATCTGATACAGTAATGGCCTAAATAATCGACTCCTTTACCACAGCAGAATTATGGGTAACTTTTCAGGATTTAGTCGGAAATATGGCTTGTTGCCATTCATCGGAAAGCTTTCACTGAGAGCTTTACTATGAATGGCAACAAGCCATATTTCCGACTAAATCCTGAAAAATTACCCATAATTCTGCTGTGGTTAAGGAGTCGATTATTTAGGACATTACTGTATTATAAGAAGCTCTGCATGTGCTAAATTTTATTTGTTACATTCATTCGTCTAAATATTTTTATGTTTATGATTACAGCTGGTGGTGTTACATTCATTCGTCTAAATCATTTTATGTTTATGATTACAGCTGGTGTCCTTACATTCATTTGTCTAAATCATTTTTTATGTTTATGATTACAGCTGGTGGTGTTACATTCATTCGTCTAAATCATTTTATGTTTATGATTACAGCTGGTGTCCTTACATTCATTTGTCTAAATCATTTTTTATATTTATGATTACAGCTGGTGGTGTTGGGAAAAGTGCCCTGACAATACAGCTCATACAGAATCAGTAAGTACTATTCAATCAAGCCTTGAAATAGTGTGTCTGTCATTTGCAGAATGAGGTCCTCAAGGGTGAATTTAGTAATGCTATCCCGCATAGCGGGCTAGCATCACCAAATTCACCCTCTGGGAACCTCATTCTGCTTACACCTCAGCAGAATGAGGTTCCCAGAGGGTGAATTTGGTGATGCTAGCCTGCTATGCGGGGGTAGCATCACTAAATTCACCCTCTGGGGACCTCATTCTGCAAATGACAGACACTATTTCAAGGCTTGCATTCAATCCAGATAATCAGTTGAGTTTATGAGAATTGGATCAGTCATTATGACATGCAGAGTTCCCAAATGGTGAATATTGTGATGCATCCCATTGGGAACCTCAATTATGCAATGTGTCGTCTGCCAATTTGGGGATATAGAGAAACTAAACTAAAAAAGAAATAGAATCTATGTGAAGAAGTTTCTTTAGAAATTTGATAATAAAGAAACTTTCCAGAGAAAAAGAGGCCTAATCAGAATGTGGCCCCCAGAGGGTGAATTTAGTGATGCTAGCCCACTATGCAGGATAGCATCACTAAATTAACCCTCTGGGGACCTCATTCTGCAAATGTCAGGCCTGACACAAAGAGTATCATGGTGGAGACCCTGGTGTCAGACTTGAACTGATAAACCCTTATAATAGAATTAGATGTTTAGTTGACAGTAATGTCTGTCACAGGGACCGGCCTATAGTAATGCCCTAAATAATTGACTCCTTAACAACAGCAGAATTATGGGTAACTTTTCATGATTTAGTCGGAAATATGGCTTGTTACCATTCATCGGAAAGCTCTCAGTGAGAGCTTTCCGATGAATGGCAACAAGCTATATTTCCGACTATATCCTGAAAAGTTACCCATAATTTTTATGTGGTTAAGGAGTCGATTATTTAGGGCATTACTGTAGTTACAGTCACAGCCTGAAAGCATTCTTTGAACTGTGTGTAATAACACTTGGATAAAGGTTATCCTTTGGACTTATGACAAACAGTTGTACAATGAATTATAAGCTTTTCCATTTAGAGAACAACTCCATATATTAATACCATACATGTTCATACTTATTTACACACTCATTTACATACCTCATTGCATTAATCCTATTAACAACACTCTCTCACAGAAATCATTTGAGTGACATCATTCCACATCCAAGGTCAAAATGACTACCGGTGTATAAACAGAACATCTCCACCCACCACTCATAAGAGTATTTTTTGTCATTTACATGTACATGTAGCTGCTGGGGTGGGGCGGGCGAAAGATATCCAGGCCTGGACATCTTTGCCCACCCCCAACTTCATCTGGGGAACTTCAATCTGACCCTACATGTCAATGTAGGTCTCCCATATCAGATGAATTCATGCAGAATGAGATTCTCAGAGGGTGAATTTGACGATGTTAGCCTGTCGTGCAGGATAGCTTCACTAAATTCGCCCTCTGGGGACATTCACTTACAGTAGTCTGATATATACATGTACATGTAGTACTGTAGCTTAAATTTCCAGAATTGACCATGACTATTTGTGTTACTGTACATGTACGGCATGTTTGCAAATATAAAATATAAAAATAAAAATTTCTCTGCCCACCCAAATTCGACTTTCATTTTGTGCTGATTTGAAATTGTAAACTGATTTTAAATGAAAATTTACATGTACCGTTACATGTACCGTATATATATATATTGGTGTGAGCAATGGAGCGAAGAGTCAACCCGACTTGTTCCGTTACAATAACAATATGATATGATATGAAATTTTCAGAAAAAAAAATTGGGAGAATTAAGTAATTTATTTTTCGGGAGTCAAATCTACTAGTACATGTAAATGTTCATGTATTTCATTAAATTTACAGTCAGTATTATGAGATGAATTATTCTAAAATATTCTACTATCTTTTTCAGTTTTGTAGAAGAATATGATCCAACTATAGGTGAGTACTAGTATATACATGTACCTCTGACATGTCTTTACATCTGATTGATTGATAGATTGATTGGGGTTTATTGTCGCTTTAGCCACTAAGGCCATATCACGACATTGCCAGTTTAAGTGGTGGAGGAAATCCGCACACTTGCGACTAATCTAACAGTGATTTCAATGGCTGATAAACTCGTCAACCATGTGCGGCAAACCACCGACCATCGGCGAGTAATCTTTACATCTGAATTGGACTTAAGCATAATTGGATTTTCTACCACATGTACATGTATTCTAGATAAAATTGTATGATCTAAAATTTTATTATTGTGGGTTGTGTTTGACCTACAAGATACCTGTACATTAACACATATTCTCAAAATAAGTGTATCCCTTGACCTTGATAGAACCACCATGAGACCGCATTGAACAATTACTATCAACGCGGTTCTTGTGTTAATGCAACGCGGACACAATGTACTTCAACGCCGTTGCGATGTTCCTCAACATGGTGGAAAACCACCAACGCAACATAACACGGTGGAGGTGACCGCATTGTTCACTATCAATGTGGTTCTGGTGTTAATGCAATGCGAACACAATGTACTTCATCGCCATTGCGATGTTCCTCAACATGGTGGAAAACCGCCAACGCAACATAACACTGTGGAGGTGACCATTAAAGAAACAGAACGATGCCTCAGGTTCAACCAGCTATATATAAGTCTTTGTATCAGCCTGGCGTGCCTGTTTTGGCCAACGATGAGCCTGTCAACTGATATGACAACCAGATATATTTCCATATAACTAGATATAATGGTGATTTTCGATCTGTCTTGTTGGCTTATATAATGAATTAATTAAAATATTGACCATGCATTAGTTGCTCATGTGTAATTTATTTTTGAGTACGAACATCCTCATTGGTTGAGGTCTTTGTGTAGTCGGTCAAGTCACTTACGTACAGGTCGCTATAACATTTCTTGGAAAAGCAACCAAATCTACATGTACTTGGCAATTTTGGAGCTACGAATTTGTAAATACGTCATTATATAACATATTTGCTAGTACCTTGAATAATTTACAAACAAATGTCATTATGAATATAAACCAACTAAACAGTGATTTATTAACAACTTAATTTTGATTGGAAAACTACACTGTGTCAGAACTGAAACTACTTGTAGGAATGGAAAGATAGCACAAAATTATTCAGACGAAATGAAACAAATTAAAGGATATACTCCAAAATAGACTAACGTAATTCTGCATTGATATACTTTTTCGCCATAGTGAAAAGAAATTCCATGCTACTATGTTGATTCCCAAGGCATCGCATTTAATTTGAACGCAGTCATCAGCCTTTTACAGTGTGGTCACAACGTACCCTCAATGTGTTGTAAATGCAATTACCGTATTTTGTTGACTTTATGACAGTGTAATGGAAAATCTGAATTATGCTTAAGTTAAATGGCATTACGCTTTTAAGCATACTTAGCAACAGAATTAAAGTGAATTTGGCCTACAATACAAATGGAAGCAATTGATGGTACTGTACATACATGTACATGTGCATGTAGAGTAATGCCCTAAATAATCGACTCCTTAACCCAGCAGAATTATGGGTAATTTTTCAGGATTTAGTCGAAAATATGGCTTGTTGCCATTCATTCGAAAGCTCTCTGTGAGAGCTTTCTGATGAATGGCAACAAGCCATATTTCTGACTAAATCCTGAAAAATTACCCATAATTCAGCATTGGTTAAAGAGTCGATTATTTAGGGCATTACTGTAACACATTGACTGCCCACATACGCCATCTTTAAACATTCACTATAGCGATATACCTTAGGGCATTACTCTACATGTATGTAGTACAAATCAAACAGCCAAAAAAAAGTAGCAATTTTCATAGAAGTATCCGTATAATTATCAACTATTAGCTTCTTGTTTGAATCACCGATTTGTGTAAGTCATTGTTCATTGTAATTTGATGTCACACTCATACTAAATGTTCTTACCTTTCAGAGGATTCATATAGAAAGCAAGTTGTGATAGACGGTGAAACATGTCTTCTGGATATTCTAGATACTGCTGGGCAAGAGGAATACAGGTGAGTCATGTAGCAGTATGATCAGGTCGGGCATGTCCTGGATTTACCTATTACAGTTTATATTCAACTATATGTATATCTCTTCAATGACTGGGGCTTCCTGAAATTTTGCCAATGCATTCTGTTATATATGCAAGTCTTCCATAGGGACCCCCTATTAGGGAGCCTCACATATATAAGAGAATGCATTGGCCTAACAATATTTACCTTGACCTTGTAAGCCAGTCCATTCTCTTATATATGCGAGGCTCCCTATGGGAGAATCGCATATAAAAGAGAATGCAGTGCACTGTCACATCTTTAATGCTGCACCAGCACAGCCACTGTCATGAAAGGGATATAATATGTATGACAATGCAAAATCCATTATTAGGTATGACAGTGCAAAATCCATTATTAGGTATGACAGTGCAAAATCCATTATTAGGTATGACAGTGCAAAATCAATTATTTCCCAGTGCACAGCCGCATTAGACTCTTAATAATACTGGAGCAAATGAACAGTATCCAGATAAAATATGTTCTGCAACTTTTTGTGCCAACTAATTTATTTAACCCTTTCATAATGGGAACTGAGCTGGTGAGCCTTAAAATTCATGTGCCAGAGCATTCATTCCCTTATAGAGGATCGCAATTGTAAGAGAATGCTTGGCTGAAAAGGTCAAGGTAGAATTTGTTAGGCCAATGCATTCTCATATATGTGAGACTCCCAGAGGGTGAATTTAGTGATGTTATCCCACACAGTGGGGTAGCATCAACAAATTCACCCTCGGGGGACCTCATTCTGCTTAGGCATCATTTTCTGGGAAGCGTCTATAGTCTCAAATTAGCATTGTTTTTAGTTACTTTATCCCTTTCTACCGGGTATATCCCCTAATTGAGGGTATCACCCCCCTCCCCCCTGAATCCTGAATACGAGTTAATTTTGGGGAGTGAATCCCGAATACGAGTTAATTTTGGGGGGTGAATCCTGAATACATGTTAAGAAATAATATGTGATAAATGACATACAAATTGACTGTTTTAATATCAGACAGATACAAGCAGAAGTTACATACACACATTATGATGCCGGTCGCGTTATGAGGCCGTTATGATACCATTAATGATACTTTATGATCAGGGACGTGGCTAGAGGGTTTCCATTGGGGGGGGGGGGGGTGTCCACCTTGGGAAATTCCAACTGCACCCCCCTCCTTGAGTCAGAATCAGACCGAACACAAGTTTTGTATAATTCCATTTGCACCCCCCCCCCCCCACCCCCCCCCTTGCACCTCAGTGTTTAGGCCTAATATCCTATATCTTCATAAACAATGGTTCTATATTCCCGGTATGAGATATTTTAACCTGAAACATTGCATAAATTCTAACATCTAGTGGTCTAACTCCATACAAATGCACACGGCTACGGGCAAGAGACCACGACACACCGAGCTGACAATCGTTGTTCGGCCGGTGTGAGAACATTTTGATATTTGAACAAGAAAATCGCAAATCCTAGCATCTATGGGGCGCCGTTCTTCTATTTATTACCTATTTAGTGATATCACTAATTCATTTTATGATATCACTAATTCGATTATGTGATATCACTAATTCGATTATGTGATATCACTAATTCATTTTGTGATATCACAAATTATTTTGTGATATCACTAAATATTTTAAGATATCACAAATTCGAATTCTTGATATAATAAAATCGAATATGTGATATCACAAAATAGTAGCATTTAGTGATATCACTAATTCTATTTTGGGATATCACATATTCATTTTGTGATATCATAAAATTGAATATGTGATATCACTAATTCATTTTGTGATATCAATAAATAGGAAATGGCATAGCTTGCCGCGCCATTCTACTATTTATGTAACATTTTGTGATATCATAAAATCGAATTATTGATATCACTAAATGCTTACTATTTTGTGATATCACATATTCAAATTTGTGATATCACAAAATCATTTTGTGATATCACAAATTCGAATATGTGATATCACATATTCATTTTGTGATATCACAAAATTACTATGGTGCGCCGTTCTTCTATTTATTACCTATTTAGTGATATCATAAAATCATTTTGTGATATCACTAATTCAAATTTGTGATATCACTAAATGATTTTATGATATCACAAAATCGAATATGTGATATCACAAAATAGTAGCATTTAGTGATATCACAAAATCAAATTTGTGATATCATAAATTCATTTACACGATTTAGTGATATCACAAAATATTTCATGATATCACAAAATAATATTAGTGATGTAACTAAATAGTCATGTTGTCAGAATTAGTGATATCACAAAATGAATATGTTATATCACAAAATCGAATTTGTGTTTGTGATATCACTAATTCATTTTATGATATCACAAAATAATAAGCATTTAGTGATATCACAAAATCGATTTTGTGATATCATAAAATGAATTAGTGATATAACTAAATAGGTAATAAATAGAAGAACGGCACTCCATAAGCATCCAGACTGGCCTCAACTAAAGCTTTCCTATAGGTGTTGGAAATTTTAAACCTCATACTCCCCCCTCAGGTTGGAAAATTCTCCAACTGATGACCACAAGTTTGACCAAATGTAGTAAAAATATTGTTAAACTTATTAGCATTTTTGTATTGGCCACAGGGGAGAGACAATGACACACCGGGCCGACCATGGTTCGGCCCGGTGTGCGAAAATTTCGTAATCTGAACAAGAAAAATCGCAAAATCCTAGCATCTAGACTAGCGTCAAGCATTTTTAGAGTTGGAAATTTCAAATCTGACACCCCACTTAGATTGGAAAATTTACAACTGATGACAATTCCAATGCCAATGTTGACCAAATGTATGAGAATATTGTTTTCTTAAATTAACTAGCAGTTTTTGACTGGCCACGGGGGAGGGACCCGGTCACAATATTTCCAAGTGTTGGAAATTTCCAACCTGTCACCCCCCTGAGGTTGGAAAATTTCCAACTGATGACCATTTTTTTTTTTACAAAAAATAGGAAAATATGCAAATATTGGTCCAAAAACAATTAATTCCCCCCAATAAATTGTTTGAAAATCAAACTACAAGAACCTTTCAACCTATTGTTGGTGTGAAATTTCCAACTAATGTTCTGGCAGGTATGAAATTTCCAACTGTTGAAAATTTTGACCAAAGTTGGGGGGGGGGGGGGGGGGGGGTGAGACCCCCCGCATGTCGCCACGTCTCTGTTTATGATGGCATGGTGGTCGAATATGCACAAGAAGCTATTCTACCCACTCATTCATACAGATAACTAGCACAAAATATTACTTTGCGCCATCAAAACCTGCGTCCAAGATGTTTTGCTTGAACCCAAATACCAGTTAATTCGGGGGTATGAATCCCGCGTACGGCTTCAAAACACCCTGAATCCCGCGTACCGAAAAGGGGGGGTGATACCCTCCCAATTAGCTAAAGAAAAAATGCATAATGGAGGTGACTAATGGGTGAGCATCATCAATATCAACTGGGGGAACTTCAATCTGATCCTAGGTCTCCCATAGTATTTGAGGCCTAAGCAGAATGAGGTTCCCAGAGGTTGAATTTAGTGATCTTGCCCACATTAGAGGTGCACCAGAGAGACTTGTCTGATGACCGATGATATATGTTCTTTTTCAGTGCTATGAGAGATCAGTATATGCGGACCGGTGAGGGATTTCTCTGTGTATTTGCTGTGAATAACTCGAAATCATTTGAAGATATAAACCAATACCGAGAACAAATAAAAAGGGTGAAAGATGCTGATGAGGTACCCATGGTCTGTAAGTATCAACAAAAACTAAGAAAGAATGAACAAGTTAAGATGCCTGTCACAGGGACCGGCCTATAGTAATGCCTTAAATAATTGACTCCTTAACCACATCAGAATTATGGGTAACTTTTCAGAATTTAGTCGGAAATATGGCTTGTTGCCATTCATCGGAAAGCTCTCAGTGAGAGCTTTCCGATGAATGGCAACAAGCTATATTTCCTACTAAATCCTGAAAAATTACCCATAATTCTACTGTGGTTAAGGAGTCGATTATTTAGGGCATTACTGTATAAGGCGGCTTGGGAGACATCTTCTCCCTAAAATGTGTCGCTTCTCCCTATTTTTGTCATAGGAGAAGTCATTTCTCTTTCATTTACCAGTTTACATATTTCAAAACAGCATAATTGAAGTGTATTTACTAATTATAATGGTGTTCTTACTCATTATAAATTGGCTCTTGTATTGCATAATACTTATTGGATCACAGAAAGATGATGTTGTGAGTAAAGTGAACTTCAGCCTTTATGACTTCTCCCTCACATCTGTCAATTTCTCCCTAATTATCTAATAGGGAGAAATGACTTCTCCCGATTTTTATCCTCTAGGCTGATCAATGGAGATATCTTCTCCCTAAATTGTACCACTTCTCCCTATTTTTGTCCTGGGGAGAAGTGACTTCTCTCTCATGTAGCAGGATCTATATATCCAAGCACCATATTTAAATTAGTGTTTCCTTATTATAATGATGTAATTACTCATTTTAATGGTTTTGTAAATGGTAATTTGTATTGCATCATAGAAAGGTGATATTGGGGTGGAAACTGAACTTCAACCATTATGACTTCTCCCTGATAACAACCCACTTCTCCCTGATAAGCAAATATGGAGAAGTACATTGTAACTTATTGGATGTAAAGTAATGGACATATTGCAGTCTGAAAGCCTTTGTGATACTGCCTATAATCATGTGAACACACAGGTTACAGGCTCATCTAAACCAGGGTACACACTAGTGGCCAATGGCCAATTTGTTTCAACAATGGCCAAAGAATTTAAAGGCTATAAAGTTATCAGTCACCTCTCTGATTATCATCAGATATCCATAAACCCTTAATCCATTAACCCTTTCATGATGGGATGTGTGCTGGTACAGCATTAAATTTTCTAATTTTTAATAATTGGACTTCACTTTTCAATAAATATTTTCAGATAAAAACTATTGTGCAGTGTTGCATACAAACTTCAAAAATTGATATCTGATCACTCTGAGCTTTGATGGGTAGGTTCCTCAAATCGAATCAAATATTTTTTTTCCCCGAAGCCTAAGAAATAGAAATTTAGGAGTGTCTGATCGGATTGAGTACCTTTGATCAAGTGACAATATAAATCAAAACAATACTGAGAATTTGCTTCTTTTCCATCCGCTATACTATCCGCATCCGCATACGCATGCGTTAAGTGGGCAGATGTGAAAGCAGCTTCAACTCTTTTTTCATCTTTGAGAATTTGCTTTCCATCAAAGAGGAGTAATTCTGTATTATTTTATCAAACTTTTGGCACTTACCAAGGAGGAATAACTCTAATTTTTGTAATTTCTCTCACAATCTATCATTACAATTTGACTTCCAGGTTTCTGCATAAGAAGAGTTGTGCATGGTTTGAACTTTGACATTATGAGATTAGCCTTTATCATTGTTTTTATTACTTTGATACCAAACATGATTTTCCAGGAGTATAAGCACACGTATATAACAAAATTGTTCATTTGTTACAGTGGTTGGGAACAAGGTTGATCTACCAATGAGAACAGTTGACACAAAACAGGCTAAACAGATAGCAGACAGTTATGGTATTCCTTATGTAGAGACATCAGCTAAAACCAGACAGGGTGTTGATGATGCATTCTACACGTTAGTGCGTGAAATCAGGAAATATGTAAGTATGGGTGAAGAACTACTTTATGATGTCAGTGAAATAAAAAAAAACTTGGCTTTGGTAATGGTTATAATCTCAAAATTTGAATATTATTTTTGCTGTTACTACATGTAAATAAGATGTCTGACTGTTAAAAGTATTAATCACTTCTATCTGCGGCCTATTGACAGTAACTTCAAAGTCATGTTACATGTACTTTTAGATTAGTCTTGAGACGAGTATGAACCTACATACCTATTTGAAATGGAAATGTGTCATCAGAACCTTATCATGTATACGTAATATAGTGAAGATCATTAAAGTTGATAGATACACAAAATGTGGCTCAAAGTATGGACATATGAACAAAAATAGATTGTTTGTGATAAAGGCACTTGGCTTTTCGACACTTACGGATGCTGAATGCATTGCATGCCATGAACAAGCAGCCATTGCATACAGTGTGTTCCAAGTTGGCATACATGTATATGCCGCACCGCAAACGCCATGTGTTTGGGCCTTTATTGACGGAAATGTTTAGATAATAAGTTCAATAAATGACCTATCGGATAACTACTCACCAATGATGCTTTAGTGTAGAAAGGGTTAAACTTATTATCTGAACATTTACTATGATATAACTACTCACCAATGATGCTTTAGTATAGAAAGGGTTAAAATACAACTTCAAGTTTATTAAAGATGGTCTGTCTCTTCCGGGCCACAATTACAACATCATTTTTATAAAAACTGTTTTCAAGACTGACAACAAATACATTTTTCTGTGAATAAAACAGTCAAAACAAAAGTGCAGAAGGAGCCCTATTTATTGAGGGAAATGTTTAGATAATACCAGTAATTTTCAATAAACTTTGGTCATTTGTTAAACTTATTATCTGAACATTTCCCATGAGATAAGTACTCAATGATGCTTTAGTATAGAAATTGTTAGACCAGGCACAATGATTTTGATTGAATTAGATGTCTGTTATCATTTACAGAAAGACAGAAAAGGGAAGGACAAGAAGAAAAGGAAGAAGTTTTCCTGTATCCTATTATAGGATAGCATCATAGGACTCCTCAATAAACTAAAGCAGTGATTACATGGAAATATTGGGGCTGAAATATCTCGGAATTTGCTAGATTTGCATGGTCACGTTGATTAGGGTACCCATGATTGTTAACCCTTTGAGTGCCAGGGGCCGATCTCATCGGCCCTAAACCTGCAAAATAAGTCTGTTAAAGAATATAAGAATAAATTATTAAAATTGTAAAAAATTGTAAAAAAAAAAAAAAAAAAAAAAATAATTGTTAGGCCAATGCATTCTCTTATATATGCGAGGCGACCTATGGTCGACTCGCATATATAAGAGAATGCATTGGCACAGGGTATATGGGTTGATACAACAATCGGACCTGGCACTCAAAGGGTTAAATGTTAATCTGAGTACCCAGGATCTCCAGAACATTGACTAGGGTATGATACCCAGAATATTTAACTCTTCCATGACTGGAGCTTCCTGAAATTTTTGTGAAAATACCTGTGCCAATGTGCTCTCTTTTATATGCGAGTCTCCCAGCGGGAGCATCGCATATATGAGAGAATACATTGGCCTGATAATATTTACCTTGACCTTGTAAGCCAGTGCATTCTCTTATATATGCGAGGCTCCCTATAGGAGACTCGCATATACATGTACATGTATAAGAGAATGCACTGGCAAAGATCCTTTAATTTTGCACCAGCACACTCCCATCATGAAAGGGAAGAAAGACTCCGGTAGGGTAATCAAATAGTAATGGAGACTAATTTTGCTCCAAGTCATTATTTTTACAAATACTGTTATTATATCAAAAATTGTGTGTTGCACCACCATTAGTTGAATGCAGTGACTCTCGATGGTGAAATCGTTTCTGTTAGTTTATTACCGATAGTTGCATCCCGAGTTGAGAAGTTAATATTTACAATTGAGCATATATAGTTCAGACTATGTTTTCTATGGAGTGGTACGGTCGATTTGCCTGAGATTTTCGATGATGTTGGTGGAATGCTACATGTGCATTCCTCCCGTTGGCATAGCGCCTGAATACTAACTTATAGGTTTCGCACACCCGAACAAATCCATGTCTTTAATGCTTTTAATATTCTGGGCACCCTAATTGACAGAACCATGAGAATTTAACTAGAACAGCTATTTCCATGTGACCACTGCACAATTTTTCTACATGAGACAATTTTGTGTATATAAATGAAAAATGACCATGATGAGAATGAGATTCTAACGGAAGTTCTGTGTTATAAACAGTTGTTTTCAACCTTTTCCACCAGTTGTTTTGGATTTATTCGGGCCAAACTGCATCAGCGAGCATCATAGTGTGACAGCCGGTTGCTAAGGAGTTGTTTCGACATCTACATGGTAAATCAGTGTTTGATAGCTCGAACAGTTACACAGATATATGTAATGTTTCATTTGGATGTTCGTACTCAACTAAATAAGAATAAACTGTGTTTAATTTATACATGACAAAAGAATTCACCCAAGGTATATGCATGGCCCACAGGTGCCGGACATTTGCAGAATGAGGTCCACAGCGGGATAGCATTACTCAATTCCCCCTCTCATGACCTCATTCTGCTTAGGCCACATCTTCTCTGGAAAGTATCTTTATTATCAAATATTTTTTTTTAGTTTCTTTAGAAACATCTTTACAAAGATTCCTTTTCTTTTTTAGTTTAGAGTCTCTATATCCCCAAATTAGCAATCGAAACATTTCATAATCGAGGTGCCCAATTAGTGCACATCACAATCACCATCTGTGGAAGTGGTAGCCCAGTGGTTAGTGTAGTGTTAATGGTGTAAGTGTAGTGTTAATGGTGTAACTTGTAATGCCCTGCCAGTGGACTATCGTCTCTGCAACAGTGGGGTTGGGCAGATTAAGCGGTGTGTGTGCTATATATAGCCTCATTCTGTTTCAAATCTCATGCCAGGTTGTGACCCTTGAGCCAGGTCACTTGTACTGTGCTCTCTTTGTCGTACCTAGACCAGAAATGGGAACCTGGTTGGGTAAGTGTAAGCCAAGAGCAATCTTGTGAAGCGCCCGTATGATGGCACCATGCAGATGACTCGGCATGACTCAACAGCTGAGTCAATAATGTGAAGCGCTTAGTAACCTCACGGGGACATGCACTATATAAGCTCCATCATCGTGTAATGAATGGATTGTGAAATAAATATCAACATTCCTATCATGCCATAAATGGTTATTTGGATATATTTACATACTAAGTGTGATTATCACTAAATCCAGCATTCTGATTGGTCGGCGCCCACGTGGCTAGTTGCAATTATTTCTCGGTGAATGCACAACAGTTCATAACTGCATCCTCATAATTACATCGACGCGTCATAGGTTTGGGAAAGACGAACACGTAATGTTTTGGGCGAATTTGGACTCACGCAGGATTGACTTAATAAATCATCGGGTTTCAATATAAAGAGAAATTGTTCCTGTTAACTTTTGCCAAGGGTGCTATGGGATATTTTGGGCTGGTTTTGTCACGATACACTTTTCGATTTAAATACATTTACAAAAGTGGCTTTTTCGCTAAATGTATATAAATATAAGGATTAACTGTCATGTGGACTGTTTTTTATGGAGATGTAACCGTGAGGTAAGTGGTCATAACTTGTATGTAAAACCCTTCAGGTTTTACACAAGTTATGACCACTCACATCGCGGTTACATCTCCATAAAAACAGTCCACATGACAGTTAATACTTATGTAACAATACAGATACAGTGCAAGTCTGAGTTTAGTGTGCCTGCCATTTGCAGAATGAGGTCCCCAGAGGGTGAATTTAGTGATGCTACCCCCGCTATCAAATTCACCCTCTGGGGACCTCATTCTGCTTACAATTCAGCAGAATGAGGTTCCCAGAGGGTGAATTTGGTGATGCTAGCCCGCTATGCGGGGTAGCATAACTAAATTCACCCTCTGGGGACCTCATTCTGCAAATGGCAGGCACACTATTTCAAGGCTTGCAGATACAGTGTAAGTCTGAGTTTAGTGTGCCTGTCATTTGTATTCTGACTCAGATTTGAAGTTCTCAAATGGTGAATATTGTGACGTACACCCATTGGGAACCTCAATTATGTGTTTTCTGCCAATTTGGGGATATAGAGAAACTAAACTAAAAAATAAATATAATCTATAGAAATAGAATCTATGTGAAGAAGTTTCTCTTAATAAAGAGACTTTCCAGAGATAAGGCTAAAGCAGAATGAGGTCCCCAGAGGGTGAAATTAGTGATGCTAGCCTGCTATGTGGGACAGCGTCACTAAATTCACCCTCTGGGGACCTCATTCTGCAAATGTCTGGCACCATATTCTCAGGACTGACGGTCCATGCAGACGGCAAGAATAGAACTGATAGCCAATTGGATGTGGCATGCAGCATGTTTCCTCAGAAGTTTCTGTCATTTACAACTACAGAGATATAACCTGTCAAGGCTATTAGAGTAAACATTTTGTTTGCTACAAATTAATTTCTGATTGAAAAAGATTGATTATGACTCTACATGATCAGCGCCTTTACGCAATACATAATAATCGTCCTGAGGTACATGTACAGGTATGACATAATTCAGCGACCATTGCCGACAACTCAAAAATCTCAGAAAACGCGCCACTTGCGACGCTGTCTGCATGGGCATATATACACCAGGGTCTACCATAATAAACTTGTAATGTCTTCGATTTGTTCATTTCAAGATGGGGGGCCCCGGTGACTCAGTTGGTAAAGTGCCGTCCAACGATGGGGAAGCTGGTTTGCATCCTTGTTTGTGCAGATTTGAGATGAACGCACAGGGAAGGCAACCTGATTCGTGCATCTGAGCTGGGGGTAGGTCGTTTCCTAGTGAAATTAACATCTGTGCGGTCTTTCCTCCACTTGTAGAATGGCTGAAACTAAAATAAAGCCCAATAACCAAACCAAGATGAAACTGTGTTTCATTGTTAATTGTTGAAATAAATGCCCTTCCATATGAGACAGGAGATGCGCTGGTGCAGCATTAAAGATCCCATAAGGAGCCTTGCATATATAATGCATATAGAATGCCAGGCTTACACGGTCAAGGTAAATAGTATTAGGTCAATGTAATCTCTTATATATTCGCATATATAAGAGAATGCATTGGCACAGGGTTATCGCGAAAGCTTCAGTCATATATACCTTGATCTTGTAAGCCAGTGCATTCTCTTATGTATGTGAGGCTCCCTATGGAGACTCGCACATATGAGATAATGCACTGGCACATGGTCTTTAATGCTGCACCAGCGCAGCTATCGACATGAAAAGGTTATGAAAAGTGAATAATTACCATGTATTGTTGAATTTGACAACACATTATTTAACCCTTTACCCAACAAAACGGCCAAAAACGCCCAAATAAAGCTTCAACAGCCTAAAATATCTTCGGTCTGTCTCAATAACACCATACAAATATGGATATCATTGGAACCGGTTCATTGACCACATTGTGATGGTTACAGTTATGCCCTGTGCCAATGCATTCTCTTATATATGCGAGCCGACCATAGGTCGCCTCGCATATATAAGAGAATGCATTGGCCTTACATTCTTTAACAATTTTATAATTTTTTCTTACATTTTTTAACAATTTTTATAATATTTTTCTACATTCTTTGACAATTTTATCATTTTTAATATGTTAAGCCAATGCATTCTCTTATATATGCAAGGCGACCTATGGTCGACTCGCATATATAAGAGAATGCATTGGCACAGAGTCATTCTGTTGGGTAAAGGGTAAACAGTGAAGTGAGGAGATTGATGGTGTAATATGGATGTGATTTTATTCTATGTGCGTTGTATTATTATGTCGCATGCTCTTTGATTTAGCTTGGTTTGGATCACAGTATTTATTATGAGGCCCCCACCCCATCTATTCGTACGCCGTATTCCATGCCCTGTTATGAGGTACGCCGTATTCCGGCCCCTCTGTTAGGAGGTATTCGGTATTCCAAAAATACAGGTATTCGTATGCCGACCTTTGACACCTTCCAAAAAATGATCATAATAATAATATAAATGCGATTTTTGTCACAATAAATTCACAGTTTGACATACAGATCGTCGATCATCGTCATTTTAGATCATTTTAGACGTTGACACTGCGGGATGACCGGCGTTCGTATGGCAGTAGAAAATTTATCTGGAAAATTCCATATGGCTGTTAACTGGTATTCCGTATTCCACCCTCTGTGTTAAGTGGTATTCCGTATTCCAGCGGGGTGGGGGGCCTCTATTATTGCCGTACGTATGAATAATTAGCTCAACGGGGAATGTCACTGGCACAAGTGCTTCTTATATTGACATTCAAATCTGGAAATAGTGTGTCTGACATATTTTCCGAATGAGATCCCCTCAGGGTGAATTTGGTGATGCTAGCCCGATGTGTAAATTAACCCTCTGGGGACCTCATTCTGCTAAGGGAAGTATCTATAGTCTCAAAATAACATTGTTTTTAGTTACTTTTTCCCTTTTGTTTAGTTTCTATATCCCCTAATTTGCAGAAGATAAAATGCATAATCGAGATGACTAATGGGTGAACATCAGCAACTTCAACTGACGAACTTCAATCTGACCCTAGGTCTCCCATAGCAGTTGAGGCCTAAGCATAATGAAGTCCCCAGAGGGTGATGCTAACCCGCTACAGGTTATGGGATAGTGTCACTAAAATCACCCTCTAGGCCCTAAGCATAATGAGGTTCCCAGGGGGTTGAGTTTGGTGATGCTAGCTCACTGCGCAGGATAGTGTGACTAATTTCACCCTCCGGGGACCTCATTCTGCAAATGTGAGACACACTTATCTCCAGGCTTGTTGCTAATGGTAAATTCGGTTTTATTTTTTGCAATTTCTTGAAATGTTATTGGTCTTTCCATCACAATTCGCGCAGCAATTGTGAATTTTGCATCTTCAGCAAATAATGCAGATTTTCGTGAAATTATGTTGTAGTTTACGTTATCTAGTGTGTTAAATAACATAATTCCTGAATGATTCAAATTATTTCTTCATTTACCATATTGGAACAGTTGAATCACATCTGCTTTAGCAAATAGTACTAATTTTATCTTCGTCATTTTACGCCAATGCAAATCACTCCACCATTCGGTTGTGAACTGTATAATTCGTAATCATCGCCACCATCTTAGAACATTTGCATATTTATCTAATCTGGCAGCTGCATATTCTAAGAAATTCATGATTATTTCACCGTCTGCAAGCTCTCATTGCACTCTATTCACCAACTATTTTATAAACTGGGATTGTTTAGTTGGCAGCGGCTTAATGCCATGGAACATGGCGAGAGCTTTCCGATGAATGGCAACAAGCCATATTTCCGACTAAATCCTGAAAAGTCACCCATAATTCTGCTGTAGTTAAGGAGTCGATTAATTAGAGCATTACAGTACTGTATATCGATTACAACACGCACTAATGTTGACCCAATCTATCGTATTTGCAGTTTATTAATTGACACCGCCTCATGACTAAATCGCGAATGCTCAAATAGAGGAAGAGAGTCAGACTGGATCTTTCTGCGGAATGAGTGTTGAAGATAAAATACTTCCCGTCTATATATTCAAGAATATGAACATTAGTACCTACAAACGCTGCTCGTAATTCAAATGAACCAAACAAGTATACAGCAACTGTAATGGTCTAAGTAATCGACCCCTTAACCACAGCAGAATTATGGGTAACTTTTCAGGATTTAGTCGGAAATAATGCTTGTTGCCATTCATCGGAAAGCTCTCCCCGAGAGCTTTCCGATGAATGGCAACAAGCCATATTTCCGACTAAATCCTGAAAAGTTACCCATAATTCTGCTGTGGTTAAGGGGTCGATTACATAGAGCATTACTGTAATAAGGCGATAAAACATTGTGGCCAATTTATGGTAGCCATCAAATCCCTGTGGTTGGATGATCCTATACCGCTGCGATGTCCATCTGTTCGATGACACAGATAGCTTCACATTGAATGAACCTCGCACGGCATAAACTACCTGGACTATATATAAACCCAGTTGGTGAATATTAGCCATGGTGTTCTAATTTGGTGGATTTGCACAGATCGCACACCATGTGGACAGGCCTTTGAATATGGTACCAATGACATTCCCTCAATAAATGCTTTGTTATGTATGAACATTTGACTGAGATATGAACCTAATATTCAGACTACTTCACAATAGGTTCTAGTACAATCAGATACATTCTCCATTGCGTTACTCTTTGATATGAATACAAGGATGTAGCTAGGTGTTAATTGGGGGGATTCCAAATACCGTTTCACTTACTAGGGCATCACTGGGCTAGCATCACTATATTCACCCTCTTGGGACCTCATTCTGCTTAGGCCTCATCTTCTGGGAAGTATCTATAGTCTCAAATTAACTTTGTTTTCCTTTACTTAGTTCCCTTCTGTTCATTTTCTATATCCCATAATTTGCACAAGATATCAGGGTGACTAATGGGTGAACATCACAAGATATCAGGGTGACTAATGGGTGAACATCACAAGATATCAGGGTGACTAATGGGTGAACATCACAAGATATCAGGGTGACTAATGGGTGAACATCACAAGATATCAGGGTGACTAATGGGTGAACATCACAAGATATCAGGGTGACTAATGGGTGAACATCACAAGATATCAGGGTGACTAATGGGTGAACATCACAAACTTCAACCTTATCCTAGGTCTACAAAGATATCAGGGTGACTAATGGGTGAACATCACAAACTTCAACCTTATCCTAGGTCTACATAGATATCAGGGTGACTAATGGGTGAACATCACCAACTTCAACCTTATCCTAGGTCTACATAGCAGTTGTGACCTCAGCAGAATGAGGTTCCCGGAGGGTGAATTTGATGATGTAGCATCACTAAATTCACTCTCGATATGCGGACCTCATTCTGCAAATGACAGACACACTATTTGAAGGCTTGACAATTGATAGTTGGTGAATTTGATGTAGCGTCACTAAATATCAGGGTGACTAATGGGTGAACATCACTAACTTCAACCTTATCCTAGGTCTACATAGCAGTTGTGACCTCAGCAGAATGAGGTTCCCGGAGGGTGAATTTGATGATGTATTGTCACTAAATTCACCCTATGGGGACCTCATTCTGCAAATGACACACTATTTCAAAACTTGACATTTAGAAGCTGGTGAATTTGATGTAGCGTCACTAAATTAACCCTATGGGGACCTCATTCTGCAAATGACACACTATTTCAAAACTTGACATTTAGTAGTTGGTGAATTTGATGTAGCGTCACTAAATTAACCCTATGGGGACCTCATTCTGCAAATGACAGACACACTATTTCAGGGCTTGACATTTACATGTAGTAGTTGTTTGGTGTCTAATTTGATGGAACATCTTCAATTGTTTCAGCAGTATTGATCAAGAAATTTGCATGTATATCACCAAGTCGTGGCAAGAAGAGGGATTTGGTTGAAATTTACTAGTTTTTGAAAAAGGGGGTATTGTTACATGTGTGTTGATATTTCCAAATGTTAGAAAGCTTGAGGTCCCAGTTAGAAAATTCCAACCATGGTCTTGGTAATTTCGGTATTGTTCAAAGGGGTGCTAGGGGTGCTGTAGGAGATGTTCGGTTAGATAATCCCCACCAGCTGAGACCAGCTAGCTACAGTAATGTCCTAACTAATCGACTTAACCACAGCAGAATTATGGGTAACTTTTCAGGACTTATTCGGAAATATGGCTTGTTGCCATTCATTGGAAAGCTCTCACTGAGAGCTTTCCGATGAATGGCAACAAGCCATATTTCCGACTAAATCCTGAAAAGTTACCCATAATTCTGCTGTGGTTAAGGAGTCGATTAGTTAGGGCATTACATGTAAATCCCTGATATCACACTTGTTGTTTCTCCTCTGCTGACCATGTTTCTGTCTACACATGTATAAGTTGTGTATGAGGCAGATACTTGTATTTATTTCATGCTGTTCACTACTGCTGTCAACTCACTCGGTCAGAATAAAATGTCTTCTCAGTTAACGTCTGATCATTTTCTCATTAACCCTTTATTTACAATATACTCATTGACGAGTAGTTCCCTCAGGAAATGTTCTGATAATAAGTTTAACCCTTTCTATACTAAATGCTCATTGATGAACAGTTCCCTTAGGAAATGTTCAGATAATAAGTTTAACCCTTTCTATACTAAATACTCATTCGTGAGCAGTTCCCTTAGGAAATGTTCAGATAATAAGTTTAACCCTTTCTATACTAAAGCATCATTGATGAACAGTTCCCTTAGGAAATGTTCAGATAATAAGTTTAACCCTTTCTATACTAAATACTCATCCGTGAGCAGTTCCCTTAGGAAATGTTCAGATAATAAGTTTAACCCTTTCTATACTAAATACTCATTGACGAGTTGTTCCCTTAGGAAATGTTCAGATAATAAGTTCAAAAATAGGCCATATGTTAAACTTATTATCTGAAGATTTCCCACCAATGAATAGGACTTCTCTAGTCTGATTATTAATCCTGATCAACCCTTAAAATGATAATAGACCATTCCGATGTATACTTTTATGGGAGAATTCAGACACATTTTGCCAAAATTTTCTGGTATATCAAAATGGATTTTCTCAAAATCTGTTAGGAATTCCTTTGTGAAATTTGGTACAAGCGATTATACCGACACAATATATAAGAACCATCGACCAGTTGGATATTATAACCTCAGGCTCATTTACTTTACTTTTATGCCATGAAAAATATTTCAGGTACCAAGAACTTCTGTAAAATATATTTGTGTTCAAAGTGCAGTTCATGTATCCATGATGTCATATCTCAAGATCATGGGCAGAGACTTAACTAAGTTGAATCTGACCACCATATCTCGAAACACTGTGGCCTAATTCCTGTTGATTGCTTATTGCTTGAGTGGACACGCTGCATATCAACATTTGCTTGCATTGGGCTGGAATATTTGTGACTGCTTTATTCTTCAGGAAATAATACATGGGGGTATGATGCTATATTATGCATTTAAAAATCTAACTCAACAATATGATAGAAATGAAGCCTCCTCTCATAGAGCCAAGACAATAAGCTATTTTGGTGATTGGAGTTTTGTGTGAAATTATTAATTATTCTAGCAGTTGTTGGTACTCACATTTTAAAGGCACGGGCTGCGTTCGTTGCAGACATATTCATATTTGTTCAAAACGCCATCAACAGAAGGAATATTAAAAAATATATAGTTTTGTTCATACATGTATGCCAAACATAATCAGCGCGTAAATAGTAGTCTAGACGGTGCTGGGGGTAGGTGTCGCGCATCGGGGAAATTTGTGCGACCATCATTTTCTTATGGGAAAATTACTCTAGCTTACGAATTCAGAGGGCCGAGCCGAGATAGGTGACACAATATCGATTTTTGCTATGTTTCATAGGGTAACAAAATGCACACATGGCAGTGCACTATCAAACAATGTAGTAAAACAGTAATGAAAATTAACACTAATTAATCCTTTGTCATAAGACTGAATTGTAGATTGGGGGTAGTGGTATATTGTCAAGTGGCAATTGTGGGATTAAGGAAGTCTATATACCATATATATTATATCTTTCCAACTGGCGAAATTATTGACAAAAACTTAACCCTCCCCCAAATTTCATAATTATCCAAATAAAGGGGTCCATGTAGGTTGTATCCAAAACTAAATGAACAGTGTACATGTTATGGTGTCATAATGTGTAGAATCCTCCTGCGACCCAGAAAATATATGATTTGACTAAAATACTAGATTAGGAAGATATACAATTCCAAGATGGCGTCCATGATGGTAGCCATTTTTAGCTTAACTTACTTTGTTAGTTTGAGCTATTGCCATGGTTGGCGTCCGTCGTGCGTGTGTCTGTCAACAATTTCCTTTCACGCGGGCTACAGGTCGTACCTTTGGTCTGATCTTTATGAAATTTGTCATGAATGCTGACATTGACATGTAGATGGGAACGAGTAATTTTGGGGTCATTCGGCAAAAAAACATGGCTGCCAGCGGCCATCTTGGATTTAGAAATTCAATCCATTGGCGCGGGCTACATATCGTACTGCTTGTCTGATCATCATGAAATTTGTCATGGATGTTAATATTGACATGTAGATCGGAACGAGTCATTTTGGCGTCATTTGCCCAAAAAACATGGCCGCCAGCAGCCATCTTGGATTTTACTCTTTGCATGACTAAATCCTTTCGCGCAGGCTACATGTCCTGGCTTTGGTTTGATCGTTATGCAGTTTGTCATGAATGTTGACATTGACATGTAGATTGGAACGAGTCATTTTGACATCATTCGGCCAAAGAACGTGGCCGCCAGCAGCCATCTTGGATTTTACTCTTTGCATGACTAAATCCTTTGGCGCGGGCTACAGGTCCTAGCTTTGGTCAGATCTTCATGAAATTTGTTATGGATGTTAACAATGACATATAGATGGGAACGAGTCATTTTGGGGTCATTCGGCAAAAAACATGGCCGCCCCAAACCCACCCACCCTAAAGTGGAATTCGACTTATACGGGACCAAACCGGTCAATAGTGGTGTTATAAACTGTTTTACAAACATCTCCGTTATTTCGTTAATATTACGTTTTTCTAAATATTTTTTTTCTCTAAATACGTATTTCAGAAAAAAACACATAATCTGAGAAATGTTATATTAACGAAATAACGGAGATGTTTGTGGAATAAAACAGTTAGGAAAAAAAATGTTAATTTCATCGCACCCCACAAGTACGCTCTGGTGAGAGCGTCCGTCCGGGCGTCCGTCCGTTAACCTGGTTTCCGGATGATAACTTTAGTTAGAGTGAACCAAATTTGGTATGTGGGTTTATTAGCCGAAAAGTAAGTTCAAGTTCGAATTTGGGTTCCGCCCGCCAATTTTCACCGGAGTTATGCCCCTTATTTGACGTTTTTTGACTTAGAAAATCCTTGAAATTTGTTGTCCGGATGATAACTTTAGTATAGTTTATCGGAATGAATCCAAATTTGGTATATTACTTTCTCCCACCAAACACAGGTCAAGTTCGAACTTGGGTTCTGTCCGACCATTTTTGGCAGAGTTATGCCCCTTTTTCGACTCAGAAAATTCAGTTTTTCTTATGTTTTTTGGTTTCCGGATGATAAATCGATTTTGGAATGTTTATACGCAAAACCAGTTTTTTTGTGGATTACATATATCGAAATACAGCTCAAGTCCGAATTTCGTTTTAATCCGATAATTTTTGCGAGAGTTATGGCCCCCTTTTTGACGTAATTTGACTTAGAAAATCCCTGAAATTTGTTGTCCGGGTGATAACTTTAGTTAGAGTGAACCGATTTCAATCAAATTTGGTATGTGGGTTTATTAGGAGAAAAGACAGCTCAAGTTCGAATTTGGGTTCCGTCCGCCAATTTTCACCGGAGTTATGCCTCTTATTTGACGTAATTTGACTTAGAACATCCCTGAAATTTGTTGTCCGGATGATAACTTTACTAGAGCTTATCGGATTCAATGATAATTTGGTATATTACTTTCTCCCACCAAAACACAGGTCAAGTTCAAATTTGAGTTCCGTCCGCCAATTTTCCCCAGAGAGGGCGTATTTTGCACGCCCAGCGTAGCTCTTGTTAGAAGTTATTTAGAACGATTCAAAGAACTTGAAAGAAGTCATCTGTATCATGCATTCAGGAACATATATTTTTTATTATTTTGGTATTAAAGTGATGTGAAACACTACGGTAGGGTGATAAAATTGAAATGGAGAATAATCTTTCTAAGAATTTTTATTTTTACAAATATTATATGCAAATTGACAATGCACACCGTCATTCTTTTATATCAATTAAATGCAGTGACTCTCAATGACGAAATTGTTTTGTTAGCTTATCGCAGATAGCTGCATCCCGAATCGAGGAGTTAATATTTACAATTGTGTTTAGTTCAGACTATGTTTTCTATGGAGTGGTAAGGTTGATTTGTTTGACATTTTCGGCGATGTTACTAGAATGCTATATTCCTCCAGTTGACATAGCACCTGAATACCAACTTACCAGTTACACGCACCCGAATTAATACATAATATATCTTTAATGACTGTTGGTTGAGGAAAACCATCAATAATCAAGGTGGCTTTCGTTTAACATCAACCATTGCTGCCAATGTTAAAATATTATAGAACATATGTTCTTGAATGTTTCATACAGACACTAGCTTATTCTTGAATTGCTCATATTAGCCAAAACTGCAGAAACGACAGATTGAGCAAAAATAATGGTACTTTTTATTGACAAAATCACTTAAAGGGGTACTATACATCGAATCTGGCCATTTATGGGACCATATCATTTTATATTCAACAGAATATATGCAACAAATATATGCAAATTATTATGAACATGAATTTATGGCTCGATTCATAAATTCATTATAATTACCATGTTGTTTGCATCGTTCGCAGACCGCATGCGTGAATGTTGCACTAATCCATGGCTCAACTTCAATCATTTGTTGAATATATTCTGTTGAGAAAAAATGAGATGGTCCCATAAATGGCCAGATTTAGCGTACAGTCCCCCTGTAAGACACAGCAACATCACAGCGTATTATCAATGACCACTTGACCATGGCTGATCTGGGTAAGGTTACTCCATGGCTATCCACTGTGGCATAAAATAGTCAGACAAGTCCTCACTGTAATCTTTTCTGAGCTGTGATCCTTCCCTGGCTGGGTGTTTATAATACACAACAATTCCGTGCGATAACCATCCAGCCCACCAACTAAATGAGCCGACGGATGAAATTAGGTGATCACAGAGTGAGAGCAGTGCGAAATCCAATTTGTAGTCCGCATTCTCGTGTACTATAATATCACTGTCAATAGCTAGCCTCCGAGCAGCCGGCAAGTCATTACTGCATGCAATAAAAAGAACGTGTCCGAAATTCTGCCTGTAGAATGTCATAGCTCTCTTGAAGTAGCCGATGTCAGGAGTCTGATAGCCGAAATTTCTATAGTTTTGACTGAGCATGTCACCTTGGCGTAAATGTATTCCAACAGTCACAAATGACGCTATATTAGATTTTGCCATGTATGCTCTCTTCAGTTGATTCAGTCTAACTGTTACAAAGTGATGCAGTGGGGTTGAAAATTGGAGCTGTTGTCTCAGGTTTTTCTCTACATTTTTAAAGTATTTCCACGACTGAAGGAGTGAATCCTGAAAAACACAACAGCTGGGATGCATTTCCAGTATCCGACTGTCGAAACCAGAAGAGGTCTTCTCCCTAATATAATTACATGCCACTGGACTGTATGGGGTAGTTACATGTATTTGGGGGAAGATGCTGATTAGCTCATCGTAGTCTTTTTTGTTTCCTGTAATGTACAACTGTATATTGTGGTGTTTTGCAATACCAAGTGCACTCGCATATTCAAACAGCTGGTTCCCTAGTCTTCCTCTCAGCACTATATGCATAGCACATTTCTCATCCAAGTTTTGATTTGGATATGAGGTTTGACGCTGATCTGAAGTTTGATTGCATCTTGTAGTTAGATGCCAATCTGAGGTTTGACTTCGATTTGAAATTTGATTCCGATCTGCAGTTTGATGCCAATCTAATCTTTGATGCAGATATGAAAGCAGGATTAAGAGTAGGATTATTATAGGAATCAATATTTTCTTGATCTTCTTAGAACTTTCTGCAAAGGAAATAAATGATTGGCTTCAGACATGTTAGTAGAATTATAGAAAGTAGATCTTCTTAGAATGTATTAATGTAAAAGAAATAAATGATTTGGTCTCTCTCCAAGTTGAGCTACAGTGTCATTGACTCAAATTTCATGACATTCAGATTGCAAAGGAAAAGGTTAAATAAAAAAAACTACATGGAGTATTTAAAAAAAAATTAAATTCAAAAATAAAAAATGTGGGTCAGTCGCGACTGCTAACAAAGTTATTTAAAAAAACATTAAAGACATATTATGGACTTGTTCGGGTGTGTAGAACTGACAAGTTAGTACCCAGGCGTTATGCCAACTGTGTGAATGTAGCGTTATAATATCATCTCTGAAAAACTTCGTGCCGTTAACATTTACCTACTGTGAATGCTATCCATGCCTGAAATATATAAGAATGACAATGTGTGCTGTAAATTTTGATTAATATTCATAAAAATAACTACCTTCAGCAAGATTATTATCCATTTTTATTTGATCACCAAAACGGGAGTGTTTCATATCACTTTAAAGGAACATAAGGCATTCTCAGTCTGTAAATGTGAAAAATAAAACAATATTGTGAAACCATCATGAGTATAAAGAACATGGAAAATAGGTATATGTGGACTTTGTTCTTAGTATTTTGTAACTCAACAATGACAAGATATCACATTGTATGACTTTTGCTATGTAAACCTTTCTATTACAGAGCCAGCCATTTTATCAACAAATTGTTGAGTAAATTCTGATCAAATCATGAAAGTTTAAATTATAAAATATATGAATTTTTTTTCCAGAAATTCTGATTTTCAACTAGAATATTTGATTTTGAAATTGCAATTAGAGATGCTTGTTGATAAAATGATTTACATTGTAACCCTAATCACTAATGCTTACATAATAAAAGTTTCAACATGAAAAATCCCATTGAATGTTCTTAGTGATGATGGTTTTACAAACCTTTTTGATTTTAAAACATTTACCCACTGTAAGTGCTATCCATGCCTTTAATATTTACCAACTGTGAATGCTTTCCGTGCCTTTAACATTTACCCACTGTGAAAGCTATCCGTGCCTTTAACAGTTACCCACTGTGAATGTTACCCGTGCCTTTAATATTTACCTACTGTGAATGCTATCCATGCCTTTAACATTTACTCACTGTGAATGCTATCCATGCCTTTAACATTTACTCACTGTGAATGCTATCCATGCCTTTAACATTTACCCACTGTGAATGCTATCCATTCCTTTAACATTTACCCACTGTGAAAGCTATCCGTGCCTTTAACAGTTACCCACTGTGAATGATATCCGTGCCTTTAACATTTACCCACTGTGAATGTTACCCGTGCCTTTAATATTTACCTACTGTGAATGCTATCCATGCCTTTAACATTTACTCACTGTGAATGCTATCCATGCCTTTAACATTTACCCACTGTGAATGCTATCCATGCCTTTAACATTTACCCACTGTGAATGCTATCCATGCCTTTAACATTTACCCACTGTGAATGCTATCCATGCCTTTAACATTTACCCACTGTGAATGCTATCCATTCCTTTAACATTTACCCACTGTGAAAGCTATCCGTGCCTTTAACAGTTACCCACTGTGAATGATATCCGTGCCTTTAACATTTACCCACTGTGAATGTTACCCGTGCCTTTAATATTTACCTACTGTGAATGCTATCCATGCCTTCAACATTTACTCACTGTGAATGCTATCCACGCCTTTAAAATTTACCCACTGTGAATGCTATCCACGCCTTTAAAATTTACCCACTGTGAATGCTATCCGTGCCTTTAACATTTACCTTTGAACATCCTTTTTCTTATCAATGTTATAAACCTTGATAACATTATCATTATATACATGGTATAAACCGCGATCTTTATTTCTGGATAGAAGTAGCCACAAATTTAACTAACTAGCAGAGCGGTAACACTGACAGGAAATAACAAGTCAAATTTCCTATAGACAAGGCAGCAACAGGCCCATTAGTATTTAAAAAATGGGTGTTTCCTTTTGTTTTATGGTTATTCATTGTGACTTTTTTTTATTGTATTCATAGTTGCTTTGAGAACAAAATGCTCCATTCTGATGGTAAATCAATAATTGGAATTTCTTAAGAACACACTGAAGTGAATAGATTTCAGCCTATTAAAGTTTGAACTTATGCAATTAGCTTTTTGTTTCAAGTTACCTGCTGATAAATGAACATTGCATAGTTGCTTTCATTGAGTCAATTAGTATTGACAAAGCGATAATATAAGTATACAACTATATACAAGTTTGTGTAAAACCCTGTGCCAAAGTATTCTCTTATATATGTAAGGCTTCCATAGCTAGCCTCGCTTATATAACAGCATACATTTGGCCTAACTATATTTAATTTGACCTTGCAAGCAAATGCATTCTCTTAAATATGTGAAACTCCCTACGTGAGACTTGCATACATGTATATGAGAATGCACTGGCACATGATTGTTAATGCTGCACCTGTGCAGCTCCCACCATGAAGGGGTTAAAGACTTATTTTATTTCAGGAGGACTTCTTGGTGTTGTTTTTAATCAAATAAACTATAAACTAACGATATACAGACATAGGAATGTATAATCTTAACCCTTTACCCAACAAACCGGCCAAAACCGGCCAAATAAAGCTTCAACAGCCTAAAATATCTTCGGTCTGTCTCAATATAACCATACACATAGCATTCGTCACATTTGGAACTTTCTAACGACTTTGTTTATTTCTTTCGTGATAAGATAGATACTATAAGGAAATATTTTGATTTGAATACAGCACTCAGGATACCGTCGTACCTTCTATGAGAGCGACCATACAAATGCGAGGTGCTGATGTAGCTGTTTCGCTAACGACCATTCAAGTGCGAGATACAGACTGTGATACATCGTGGCCGACCATTCGCATGCGAGACCAGATTCAACCCACTCCACCGGCGCCCATTCAGATGCGAGACACGGATTTACAGACAACGGATGCTCGAGTGCGATATGCTAATGCATGTGTTCCATCAGCGACCATTCGGATGCGAGACACGAGATGTTCAGTTATTGAGTTTTCAGAATTCCACCTTGTTCATGAGAGTGATGTCGAAAAGTTCATGTTAAGCATGAAAAGCAAATCATGCCTATTAGATCCTGTTCCAACTAAATTTCTCAAATGTGAATCCGTGAGAATTCAAGCCGTTACAATTTTTACTAAGGTGATAAACAATTCTTTGATGGATGGTATTGTTCCTGGTATCATGAAAAATGCAGTTGTTACACCGATTCTTAAAAAGGCTTCTTTGGATCGAGATGTTCTTAAAAACTATAGGCCTGTATCCAACTTGTCATTTACATCGAAAGTTTTAGAGAAAGTAGTTAGTCGACAGCTATTAGACCATGTCAATCGTTATTCTCTTTTCGACAAGTTTCAGTCCGCATACCGGAAACATCACTCGTGTGAGACTGCGCTGGCGAAAGTGAAAAATGATATTGACCTGTCCTTGGATCGTGGCAACTGTGTGCTTCTTCTGATGCTTGACTTAAGTGCGGCATTTGACACTTGCGATCATACCATTTTATTAGGACGGCTTCGTAGTGATATTCGAGTGAGCAACATCGCACTCGAATGGTTTAAATCATACCTTACTAACAGGAAACAACAGGTACTTATTGGCGAGACTCTCTCAGAGGAAGTATGCCTGGATGTTGGTGCCCCTCAGGGATCTATATTAGGGCCTCTGCTGTTTTTGATTTATACTCTGCCTTTGGGACGTATTCTAGAAAAATATGCAGTCAAATATCTTCTCTACGCCGACGACACTCAGGTGTATTTAGAATTTTCTAGAAAGGATTTAAATTCGTATCATCAAGCTAAAAAACATCTCGAGGACTGCTATGTCGATATCAAAAACTGGATGTTGGAAAACAAACTCAAACTTAACGACGACAAGTCAGAATTTCTCGTTATTGGGTCAAAAAATTCACTGAGTGCCCTTTCGCAATTTGTCAACAACAACGACGAGTGCCGTTTCGATATACACCTGGGCCAAAGTGTGATAACATCATGCATAGATCTACGCAATCTTGGAGCCCATTTTGACTCAACGATGTCCATAGACAAAATGGTTTCGAACTTGATCCGAGTTTGTTATTACCACCTTCGCTGCCTCCGACGCATTCGAGGATACTTAAGTGATGATGTCATGAAGCATGCAGTTATCTCACTTGTATTGTCTCGGATCGATAATTTAAACACTTTTTTGACGAACATCACGCAAGAGAATATTCGGCGTATTGATCTTGTGATAAATAGCTGCGCCCGATTGATAAAAAATGTCGCCAAATTCGACCATATCACACAGACGCTAATACAGGAGCACATTATGACATTCGAATTCAGACTTAAGTTCAAATGTGCGGTGACTATATACAAATCATTGAGAAAGACAACGCCTGAGTACATATCTGATATGTTTGTCCTAAAATCCGGCAGAGTTACGCGTTCAACGACAAGCGGTTTAGACATTAGGACAATAGCGAAACCCAACGTGAATTACGGTACAAAATGTTTTCAGGAATTGGCTACGCAGGTATGGAACGGTCTGCCACAAACTGTTCGACGATGTTCTACATTGAAGGATTTCAAAACCGATCTCAAAACTCTACTTTTTAGACAATGTTTCCCGCAAGTTAATCGTTAAGTTTAAATCTAGTTCTTAGTCATCATCTTAATTTCCTTTACCTTATTACTATGCTTTTTAAATTTTACATTTCAATGTTATTTTTGTCGCGCTTTGTTGTAAAGCGCATTGAAACTTTATTGTATAATGCGTTTTTAAATGTATATAATAATAATAATAACTAGAGGTCAGATTCCATGGAATCAGATATACTTCCATGGTATTCCATCCCATCCCATCCCGACCTGACCTTGGCCTTCAAAATTGTCAATCGAAGGTCAAATCGGGTAAAACAGACGGATTTCCACGAAATTTGATACCTAGGGTTACTTTTGTCCGGGGAGTCTTTTGGGCGGGTCAAGTCGTAACCCCGAGTTGACATTGACCTTCGAAATGGTCAGTTCAAGGTCAAATCGGGTAAAACGAACGGATTTCGACGAAATTTGATACCTAGGAAAACTTTTGTCCGGGGAGTGTTTTGGACAGGTCAAATCGTGACAATAGGTTACTTTTATAGTAGAGCGGACATAACTATATAGTATATCGGTGAGCATATTCATGCATTTGCCTTGCTTCTTGATAAGTCCGTTTGAATTTGCGTCATGAAGAGAGGGTTTGAATTTGAGTAATATATATCACCCGTTACAACGTTATACTTTACCAGGGTACAACCGTCCAATCTAAATCATTAAAAAGTGTACTAATCTTGCGTTTAGATACTACTTATCACATCCAGTCGTCGAAAAGTTTTTATCTCAATATCCGATTTTCGGAGTAATTTTCCCCATGTGATCTTCGGTGGAATTTGCCAAATCTGAACCCACCCGACACAAACACTCCCTTTAGCAGGTCGGACAGGTGCGTAACACCCTGCACCATTAGAAGTAGGCCAGCCATGGCGAAGCCAATTCTATTTTAAAGAGCGCGGATTTGGGATAACTGCATTGTGTGAGAACGTAATTGATTCGCGTACATCTATATGCATTTCAGTATGTTGCTTTCCCGAGTAATGGTGCCTTTTCTGTGCACATATATAGCACCAAAGTGAACATACGCCTTCTCACCAGCAATATGATAAATAGCCGATGTGTTGAAATGGTAGTATACCATAAACATATATAGCATGTCGAGCTTGTAAACTAGACGGATATTCTTGTGAATATACGGGTATGAATGCGCGTATTTTACCATTTAATATGTTATTGCAAGTCTTCACAGTCATGCATAAGTTCATAATACCAAGTTAACAATCGTTATTCACACACAAACATATATATGTCGTTCAACGTAATTATGGTACGTTGAACGATCACCCATTTCGCAACAGCGAAATAGCGTATGATGACATTAAACTCTCTTTGTTCGCGGGCCTATATCGCGATTTCCCCAACAGTTTAAGGTGTTTTATTTAACTAATAGATATGGTAGCATTCTGGGAATGATATATACATGGCAGCTTATACCTACACATTCCATATACAATTCGCTTAATTTTGGTGTGATTCATATTCTTGAATACACGCAGGTGGTGAATTAGTCGGCGCTTTAAGACATGTTTGTGTATATTTTCCGATTAGCGGACGTACCCACGACGTCGTTGTCGGACTCTTCCTAAGTTATAACACTTTGCATTACGTCCAATTAATGCGAAATATGCAATCAACGATCTTAACAAACGGGCAATAAAGTCATACATTTTCACTCGGGCCACATACAGATGATAAAGAGACAGTTTTTAATTGGTCTGATCTAAATTCAACAAACGTATGCTATATACCAGATGGGAATTTAATACCAAACCTTAGATAGTTACGTTCGTAAATTATGATACCAAAATTAGCGACTTAGGGGAGGCAAGGTTGGGGTGTCGGACGGGATACGCTGACTCCCATTCATTCAATTCGAATATATTATATATTAAAATGGTTTCAATACAATTGAGAACTGCAAGAAAAAGACCGCGCATAAGACGGATTGTGCTTTATGAAAACGTGGTCCATGCGGAGAAGTGTTATATCATTATACGACGGACACCACAGTTCTGTTAATTCTCAAGTGTCAAAGTCGAGAATATTTTTTGTAAAAAATGGGCGATTTAAAAAAAGTGAAAACAAAATGAACTACTATTCTAAAACTAATGAATTTAGAGCGTTTTTTGGACTCAAAATATGTCAATTTTAAGCCGCATCGTGATAAAACTGCAGAATTACGGCCGATTGACAAGACAGACAGCCGACATTGTTTTTTGAGTGATTACCCATGTGCATACGGTCTAATTTTCGATTCTCAGCTTCTTATAATTTCCGAGATAATAAAATGACATTTGTTCAAATAAAGGGAGATAACTCCTCGGTGAAAGCGCGGACAAAATCGTTATGGGCCATAGGCATAGAACTCATGTAACCCAACCTACTTACCAAGTTTTAGTGTCCTTCTTCTTGTACTTTTCGAGTAATAGTGATTACAAAAGTGTCAAGTATAATAAGAATAATAATAATAATAACAATGAAAAATAATCGCAAAAGGGCCATAACTCCGCCAAGAAACATTGGGCGAAAATCCTGATACCATTATATTTAGTAAACCTTCGATGCCTACATTCGCTAGAGATTTCGCGTTCCTACTGCAATCAGATTCTGAGTATTTCGAAATAAACGGAAAACGACCTCAGTAGAAAAACAATATACTTCCTTGGTTACACCATGGAAGTATAATAATAATAACTAGCGGCTTTTCGAATTCCCGGTGGGAAATTCGTATACTTCCATATACTTAAAGTTTGCAATGATTCTCGTTTCACATGTATTGCGCTTTACCACTCACTATTCCTTCTTTTCTCTTCCTATTTCTCGGGTTGATGCTACTTTTATGTTTTGATTTTCGTCATGTACACATGTTTGTTCGTTTGTTTGTTTCTGCTGTCATCCGTAGTTGACTAAAGTCTCAGGTACTGTGTTTCTCTGGTACTTTGTACACAAGTACTGTTTCCCAGTGGATGTTTGACGTCACGTTATATCTGGGAAAATTCATTTTACATGACAAAATAGTAGCATGTGATTGCCCCTATACTTCTGAACTATGTCCGGAGACTGCTTCATTTCTGTAAATGCAACAAGATGGACACCTATGCCAAATTACAGACTTTGTAATTTTTTGTATCACAATGCAGACAAAACAATTGAGTGCACTAATAGTCATACTATTTTTATTGATATAAACGGTAAATATTGTTCCAGGCTGACATACAAGATACAATTAAGTTCGAGGTACGTACGTTTTACGACATATAGCGTCCCCATGAGTAAACCGTTTGCTCTAAAACTCAGGAAATCGCTCGCAAGTTGCGCATTGATACTCCTAATAACATCCACACATGAAAAAAGTTATATCCCCATGTTTGATTTTTGGAGCATTTTTTCCACCTTTAGTTTTCGGTAAAATTTAGCAACTTTAACCCACCCGAATGTGAGCTCTCCGTCGGGCAGCTTGCTTTTTTAGTTTTTTGCTCAAAGTTTGGTATATTATCTAAGGTATATCTAAATATATGCTCGTGCATTAGCTCCCTCTTTCATGGGCCCGTTTGGATTTGGCGGGAAAAATAGCTTAGTGATACAGCACTTAACTATTCTCCTTTACCTTATAAAGCCTCGCCAAGAGTAAACGTTTGGCTTTAGGGCGATTGAAGCAGACATGACTAAGTTGCGCCTGATTATTAGCTATCACATCCACTCATCAAATTTTTTTTATCTTGATATCTGATTTATTGAAAAATTTCCCCCCTTTAATTTTCGTTAAAATTTGTCAAAAGTTTGAACCCACCTGAAGCTGGGTCGCTTTTGGACAGGTTGCTTTAATACTAGATAGGTCAAACTTTCGAATCGTAACTAATGGATACCACCGTATCTTTTACCTTATTAATCTTGCTCAATAATTAGCCCATTTAGATTTGATGCTATAAATAGATAATGTTTTGTCCCGGTCGTAGGTCGGTAACGGTCCGGCCTAAAAACTAACAAGTGGTATATTCGGGTCCGCGTCACTCTTCCCATTCGGAGCATGCAATAAAAAATTGACAGCGCTGGACTTGTTTTTTTTGTTTTTTTTGTTTTTGTTTTTTTTTGCTAAATCTGCCGTTTACATCCGCCACCGGTCTGCTTGGTCCCACCATCCGGTCTGGTCTCACAACCCTGGCATGGTCCCACCGCTTTTCCGGGCCTGGTCTCACCCTCTCCTGCGCTCCCGCTCCTCCAACAGCCATTTTCCTCCATTAGGGAGAGAAATTTATTATTTTGGACATTCAGGGGTCGGTAACTCTGTCAATTTTCAACCGATTTACAAAATGTTCACGCATCGTTATCGGTGTAAAATGTAGACTATGACATGTAAGTTTGGTCGCAATCGAAGAGACTTTATTTTTCACAACTTTGAACACCCGTCCCCCACTCCCCGGGTAATATCGGACAACGTCCATTTTGTGGAACTGAACTACATTTAAGTTGCTCTGTATCATAAAATTTGTCCGGTTCCGCTGCCTCAATGCTTTCCAGATATACTCTACAATTGTCGATAAATGTGAGAGGCCGGTTTAAGGGCCATAACTCCATAAATCGGGCACGGACAAAACTCGCAATGCTTCAACTGCCGATTCCCGTGGGAGTTGTACAGCCACAGAAAATTTCAGCATTCTACATTTAGCGGTTCCTGAGATTAGTCGTACCAAACTATGTAAGAAAAATAATAATAATAGAGAAAAATGGAGAAACGTAAAAGGGCGATAACTCTCCAAAGAAAAGGTGTAACGAAATTCTGAGGCGTACATTTTAAGTACCTCTTAGTTGCCTACTTTTCCAAAAAAATTCGCGTTCCTAGTGCCATTATTTTTCTCAGTATGTCCAATTAAACGGTAAAACGCCTCAACAGAAATACAATATACTCCCATATTAAAATATGGAAGTATAATAATATACAGGTAGAAACTGTTTGTGATGGTCAGCATAAGTAATATTGGCATTTCTGAGTTCAATGGACCCGTTTCTATGCAAAAATACCATTACCGCGACAATAGGTGACTTGGTGATAAAACCTCTCTATCTCAGTCGGGTTTTAAGCTAGAGTGTTGCCACTGGTGTCATTGAGTTCGTCTTCGTGAGATCTACACGATATGCATATTTTCGTGTGAATATCCACACATAACTTCGAAAAAATGACCATATCTCAGCTATTTGCCGAAATATTATTTTCAATCTGACATCATTGTATTCGCCTCGATAATCACCGTCGAATGACACCAACCCCATTTATCTGCGTTAACGGGTTCTAAACTTGTATAAGTTTCAAATTTCAGCACTTCAATCTGCATGCATCTAGCCAATTTTCGCCCGATTATGCCCAAATTTCGCGTGCCTGCTCATTCGTCCATGCCGATCGTAAATTGATAACAACAACCTTTGTCCGAGCATCGGTCTGGGAGGAGTTGTGGACACAAGGGATTTTGCGTCATTTTTGGACATTCAGGGGTCGGTAACTCTGTCAATTTTCAACCGATTTACAAAATGTTCACGGCATCGTTATCGGTGTAAAATGTAGACTATGACATGTAAGTTTGGTCGCAATCGAAGAGACTTTATTTTTCACAACTTTGAACACCCGTCCCCCACTCCCCGGGTAATATCGGACAACGTCCATTTTGTGGAACTGAACTACATTTAAGTTGCTCTGTATCATAAAATTTGTCCGGTTCCGCTGCCTCAATGCTTTCCAGATATACTCTACAATTGTCGATAAATGTGAGAGGCCGGTTTAAGGGCCATAACTCCATAAATCGGGCACGGAAAAAACTCGCAATGCCTCAACTGCCGATTCCCGTGGGAGTTGTACAGCCACAGAAAATTTCAGCATTCTACATTTAGCGGTTCCTGAGATTAGTCGTACCAAACTATGTAAGAAAAATAATAATAATAGAGAAAAATGGAGAAACGTAAAAGGGCGATAACTCTCCAAAGAAAAGGTGTAACGAAATTCTGAGGCGTACATTTTAAGTACCTCTTAGTTGCCTACTTTTCCAAAAAAAATCGCGTTCCTAGTGCCATTATTTTTCTCAGTATGTCCAATTAAACGGTAAAACGCCTCAACAGAAATACAATATACTCCCATATTAAAATATGGAAGTATAATAATATACAGGTAGAAACTGTTTGTGATGGTCAGCATAAGTAATATTGGCATTTCTGAGTTCAATGGACCCGTTTCTATGCAAAAATACCATTACCGCGACAATAGGTGACTTGGTGATAAAACCTCTCTATCTCAGTCGGTTTTTAAGCTAGAGTGTTGCCACTGGTGTCATTGAGTTCGTCTTCGTGAGATCTACACGATATGCATATTTTCGTGTGAATATCCACACATAACTTCGAAAAAATGACCATATCTCAGCTATTTGCCGAAATATTATTTTCAATCTGACATCATTGTATTCGCCTCGATAATCACCGTCGAATGACACCAACCCCATTTATCTGCGTTAACGGGTTCTAAACTTGTATAAGTTTCAAATTTCAGCACTTCAATCTGCATGCATCTAGCCAATTTTCGCCCGATTATGCCCAAATTTCGCGTGCCTGCTCATTCGTCCATGTCGATCGTAAATTGATAACAACAACCTTTGTCCGAGCATCGGTCTGGGAGGAGTTGTGGACACAAGGGATTTTGCGTCATTTTTGGACATTCAGGGGTCGGTAACTCTGTCAATTTTCAACCGATTTACAAAATGTTCACGGCATCGTTATCGGTGTAAAATGTAGACTATGACATGTAAGTTTGGTCGCAATCGAAGAGACTTTATTTTTCACAACTTTGAACACCCGTCCCCCACTCCCCGGGTAATATCGGACAACGTCCATTTTGTGGAACTGAACTACATTTAAGTTGCTCTGTATCATAAAATTTGTCCGGTTCCGCTGCCTCAATGCTTTCCAGATATACTCTACAATTGTCGATAAATGTGAGAGGCCGGTTTAAGGGCCATAACTCCATAAATCGGGCACGAAAAAACTCGCAATGCCTCAACTGCCGATTCCCGTGGGAGTTGTACAGCCACAGAAAATTTCAGCATTCTACATTTAGCGGTTCCTGAGATTAGTCGTACCAAACTATGTAAGAAAAATAATAATAATAGAGAAAAATGGAGAAACGTAAAAGGGCGATAACTCTCCAAAGAAAAGGTGTAACGAAATTCTGAGGCGTACATTTTAAGTACCTCTTAGTTGCCTACTTTTCCAAAAAAAAATCGCGTTCCTAGTGCCATTATTTTTCTCAGTATGTCCAATTAAACGGTAAAACGCCTCAACAGAAATACAATATACTCCCATATTAAAATATGGAAGTATAATAATATACAGGTAGAAACTGTTTGTGATGGTCAGCATAAGTAATATTGGCATTTCTGAGTTCAATGGACCCGTTTCTATGCAAAAATACCATTACCGCGACAATAGGTGACTTGGTGATAAAACCTCTCTATCTCAGTCGGTTTTTAAGCTAGAGTGTTGCCACTGGTGTCATTGAGTTCGTCTTCGTGAGATCTACACGATATGCATATTTTCGTGTGAATATCCACACATAACTTCGAAAAAATGACCATATCTCAGCTATTTGCCGAAATATTATTTTCAATCTGACATCATTGTATTCGCCTCGATAATCACCGTCGAATGACACCAACCCCATTTATCTGCGTTAACGGGTTCTAAACTTGTATAAGTTTCAAATTTCAGCACTTCAATCTGCATGCATCTAGCCAATTTTCGCCCGATTATGCCCAAATTTCGCGTGCCTGCTCATTCGTCCATGTCGATCGTAAATTGATAACAACAACCTTTGTCCGAGCATCGGTCTGGGAGGAGTTGTGGACACAAGGGATTTTGCGTCATTTTTGGACATTCAGGGGTCGGTAACTCTGTCAATTTTCAACCGATTTACAAAATGTTCACGGCATCGTTATCGGTGTAAAATGTAGACTATGACATGTAAGTTTGGTCGCAATCGAAGAGACTTTATTTTTCACAACTTTGAACACCCGTCCCCCACTCCCCGGGTAATATCGGACAACGTCCATTTTGTGGAACTGAACTACATTTAAGTTGCTCTGTATCATAAAATTTGTCCGGTTCCGCTGCCTCAATGCTTTCCAGATATACTCTACAATTGTCGATAAATGTGAGAGGCCGGTTTAAGGGCCATAACTCCATAAATCGGGCACGGACAAAACTCGCAATGCCTCAACTGCCGATTCCCGTGGGAGTTGTACAGCCACAGAAAATTTCAGCATTCTACATTTAGCGGTTCCTGAGATTAGTCGTACCAAACTATGTAAGAAAAATAATAATAATAGAGAAAAATGGAGAAACGTAAAAGGGCGATAACTCTCCAAAGAAAAGGTGTAACGAAATTCTGAGGCGTACATTTTAAGTACCTCTTAGTTGCCTATTTTTCCAAAAAAATTCGCGTTCCTAGTGCCATTATTTTTCTCAGTATGTCCAATTAAACGGTAAAACGCCTCAACAGAAATACAATATACTCCCATATTAAAATATGGAAGTATAATAATATACAGGTAGAAACTGTTTGTGATGGTCAGCATAAGTAATATTGGCATTTCTGAGTTCAATGGACCCGTTTCTATGCAAAAATACCATTACCGCGACAATAGGTGACTTTGTGATAAAACCTCTCTATCTCAGTCGGGTTTTAAGCTAGAGTGTTGCCACTGGTGTCATTGAGTTCGTCTTCGTGAGATCTACACGATATGCATATTTTCGTGTGAATATCCACACATAACTTCGAAAAAATGACCATATCTCAGCTATTTGCCGAAATATTATTTTCAATCTGACATCATTGTATTCGCCTCGATAATCACCGTCGAATGACACCAACCCCATTTATCTGCGTTAACGGGTTCTAAACTTGTATAAGTTTCAAATTTCAGCACTTCAATCTGCATGCATCTAGCCAATTTTCGCCCGATTATGCCCAAATTTCGCGTGCCTGCTCATTCGTCCATGCCGATCGTAAATTGATAACAACAACCTTTGTCCGAGCATCGGTCTGGGAGGAGTTGTGGACACAAGGGATTTTGCGTCATTTTTGGACATTCAGGGGTCGGTAACTCTGTCAATTTTCAACCGATTTACAAAATGTTCACGGCATCGTTATCGGTGTAAAATGTAGACTATGACATGTAAGTTTGGTCGCAATCGAAGAGACTTTATTTTTCACAACTTTGAACACCCGTCCCCCACTCCCCGGGTAATATCGGACAACGTCCATTTTGTGGAACTGAACTACATTTAAGTTGCTCTGTATCATAAAATTTGTCCGGTTCCGCTGCCTCAATGCTTTCCAGATATACTCTACAATTGTCGATAAATGTGAGAGGCCGGTTTAAGGGCCATAACTCCATAAATCGGGCACGGACAAAACTCGCAATGCCTCAACTGCCGATTCCCGTGGGAGTTGTACAGCCACAGAAAATTTCAGCATTCTACATTTAGCGGTTCCTGAGATTAGTCGTACCAAACTATGTAAGAAAAATAATAATAATAGAGAAAAATGGAGAAACGTAAAAGGGCGATAACTCTCCAAAGAAAAGGTGTAACGAAATTCTGAGGCGTACATTTTAAGTACCTCTTAGTTGCCTACTTTTCCAAAAAAATTCGCGTTCCTAGTGCCATTATTTTTCTCAGTATGTCCAATTAAACGGTAAAACGCCTCAACAGAAATACAATATACTCCCATATTAAAATATGGAAGTATAATAATATACAGGTAGAAACTGTTTGTGATGGTCAGCATAAGTAATATTGGCATTTCTGAGTTCAATGGACCCGTTTCTATGCAAAAATACCATTACCGCGACAATAGGTGACTTGGTGATAAAACCTCTCTATCTCAGTCGGTTTTTAAGCTAGAGTGTTGCCACTGGTGTCATTGAGTTCGTCTTCGTGAGATCTACACGATATGCATATTTTCGTGTGAATATCCACACATAACTTCGAAAAAATGACCATATCTCAGCTATTTGCCGAAATATTATTTTCAATCTGACATCATTGTATTCGCCTCGATAATCACCGTCGAATGACACCAACCCCATTTATCTGCGTTAACGGGTTCTAAACTTGTATAAGTTTCAAATTTCAGCACTTCAATCTGCATGCATCTAGCCAATTTTCGCCCGATTATGCCCAAATTTCGCGTGCCTGCTCATTCGTCCATGTCGATCGTAAATTGATAACAACAACCTTTGTCCGAGCATCGGTCTGGGAGGAGTTGTGGACACAAGGGATTTTGCGTCATTTTTGGACATTCAGGGGTCGGTAACTCTGTCAATTTTCAACCGATTTACAAAATGTTCACGGCATCGTTATCGGTGTAAAATGTAGACTATGACATGTAAGTTTGGTCGCAATCGAAGAGACTTTATTTTTCACAACTTTGAACACCCGTCCCCCACTCCCCGGGTAATATCGGACAACGTCCATTTTGTGGAACTGAACTACATTTAAGTTGCTCTGTATCATAAAATTTGTCCGGTTCCGCTGCCTCAATGCTTTCCAGATATACTCTACAATTGTCGATAAATGTGAGAGGCCGGTTTAAGGGCCATAACTCCATAAATCGGGCACGGACAAAACTCGCAATGCCTCAACTGCCGATTCCCGTGGGAGTTGTACAGCCACAGAAAATTTCAGCATTCTACATTTAGCGGTTCCTGAGATTAGTCGTACCAAACTATGTAAGAAAAATAATAATAATAGAGAAAAATGGAGAAACGTAAAAGGGCGATAACTCTCCAAAGAAAAGGTGTAACGAAATTCTGAGGCGTACATTTTAAGTACCTCTTAGTTGCCTATTTTTCCAAAAAAATTCGCGTTCCTAGTGCCATTATTTTTCTCAGTATGTCCAATTAAACGGTAAAACGCCTCAACAGAAATACAATATACTCCCATATTAAAATATGGAAGTATAATAATATACAGGTAGAAACTGTTTGTGATGGTCAGCATAAGTAATATTGGCATTTCTGAGTTCAATGGACCCGTTTCTATGCAAAAATACCATTACCGCGACAATAGGTGACTTTGTGATAAAACCTCTCTATCTCAGTCGGGTTTTAAGCTAGAGTGTTGCCACTGGTGTCATTGAGTTCGTCTTCGTGAGATCTACACGATATGCATATTTTCGTGTGAATATCCACACATAACTTCGAAAAAATGACCATATCTCAGCTATTTGCCGAAATATTATTTTCAATCTGACATCATTGTATTCGCCTCGATAATCACCGTCGAATGACACCAACCCCATTTATCTGCGTTAACGGGTTCTAAACTTGTATAAGTTTCAAATTTCAGCACTTCAATCTGCATGCATCTAGCCAATTTTCGCCCGATTATGCCCAAATTTCGCGTGCCTGCTCATTCGTCCATGCCGATCGTAAATTGATAACAACAACCTTTGTCCGAGCATCGGTCTGGGAGGAGTTGTGGACACAAGGGATTTTGCGTCATTTTTGGACATTCAGGGGTCGGTAACTCTGTCAATTTTCAACCGATTTACAAAATGTTCACGGCATCGTTATCGGTGTAAAATGTAGACTATGACATGTAAGTTTGGTCGCAATCGAAGAGACTTTATTTTTCACAACTTTGAACACCCGTCCCCCACTCCCCGGGTAATATCGGACAACGTCCATTTTGTGGAACTGAACTACATTTAAGTTGCTCTGTATCATAAAATTTGTCCGGTTCCGCTGCCTCAATGCTTTCCAGATATACTCTACAATTGTCGATAAATGTGAGAGGCCGGTTTAAGGGCCATAACTCCATAAATCGGGCACGGACAAAACTCGCAATGCCTCAACTGCCGATTCCCGTGGGAGTTGTACAGCCACAGAAAATTTCAGCATTCTACATTTAGCGGTTCCTGAGATTAGTCGTACCAAACTATGTAAGAAAAATAATAATAATAGAGAAAAATGGAGAAACGTAAAAGGGCGATAACTCTCCAAAGAAAAGGTGTAACGAAATTCTGAGGCGTACATTTTAAGTACCTCTTAGTTGCCTATTTTTCCAAAAAAATTCGCGTTCCTAGTGCCATTATTTTTCTCAGTATGTCCAATTAAACGGTAAAACGCCTCAACAGAAATACAATATACTCCCATATTAAAATATGGAAGTATAATAATATACAGGTAGAAACTGTTTGTGATGGTCAGCATAAGTAATATTGGCATTTCTGAGTTCAATGGACCCGTTTCTATGCAAAAATACCATTACCGCGACAATAGGTGACTTGGTGATAAAACCTCTCTATCTCAGTCGGGTTTTAAGCTAGAGTGTTGCCACTGGTGTCATTGAGTTCGTCTTCGTGAGATCTACACGATATGCATATTTTCGTGTGAATATCCACACATAACTTCGAAAAAATGACCATATCTCAGCTATTTGCCGAAATATTATTTTCAATCTGACATCATTGTATTCGCCTCGATAATCACCGTCGAATGACACCAACCCCATTTATCTGCGTTAACGGGTTCTAAACTTGTATAAGTTTCAAATTTCAGCACTTCAATCTGCATGCATCTAGCCAATTTTCGCCCGATTATGCCCAAATTTCGCGTGCCTGCTCATTCGTCCATGCCGATCGTAAATTGATAACAACAACCTTTGTCCGAGCATCGGTCTGGGAGGAGTTGTGGACACAAGGGATTTTGCGTCATTTTTGGACATTCAGGGGTCGGTAACTCTGTCAATTTTCAACCGATTTACAAAATGTTCACGGCATCGTTATCGGTGTAAAATGTAGACTATGACATGTAAGTTTGGTCGCAATCGAAGAGACTTTATTTTTCACAACTTTGAACACCCGTCCCCCACTCCCCGGGTAATATCGGACAACGTCCATTTTGTGGAACTGAACTACATTTAAGTTGCTCTGTATCATAAAATTTGTCCGGTTCCGCTGCCTCAATGCTTTCCAGATATACTCTACAATTGTCGATAAATGTGAGAGGCCGGTTTAAGGGCCATAACTCCATAAATCGGGCACGGACAAAACTCGCAATGCCTCAACTGCCGATTCCCGTGGGAGTTGTACAGCCACAGAAAATTTCAGCATTCTACATTTAGCGGTTCCTGAGATTAGTCGTACCAAACTATGTAAGAAAAATAATAATAATAGAGAAAAATGGAGAAACGTAAAAGGGCGATAACTCTCCAAAGAAAAGGTGTAACGAAATTCTGAGGCGTACATTTTAAGTACCTCTTAGTTGCCTATTTTTCCAAAAAAATTCGCGTTCCTAGTGCCATTATTTTTCTCAGTATGTCCAATTAAACGGTAAAACGCCTCAACAGAAATACAATATACTCCCATATTAAAATATGGAAGTATAATAATATACAGGTAGAAACTGTTTGTGATGGTCAGCATAAGTAATATTGGCATTTCTGAGTTCAATGGACCCGTTTCTATGCAAAAATACCATTACCGCGACAATAGGTGACTTGGTGATAAAACCTCTCTATCTCAGTCGGGTTTTAAGCTAGAGTGTTGCCACTGGTGTCATTGAGTTCGTCTTCGTGAGATCTACACGATATGCATATTTTCGTGTGAATATCCACACATAACTTCGAAAAAATGACCATATCTCAGCTATTTGCCGAAATATTATTTTCAATCTGACATCATTGTATTCGCCTCGATAATCACCGTCGAATGACACCAACCCCATTTATCTGCGTTAACGGGTTCTAAACTTGTATAAGTTTCAAATTTCAGCACTTCAATCTGCATGCATCTAGCCAATTTTCGCCCGATTATGCCCAAATTTCGCGTGCCTGCTCATTCGTCCATGCCGATCGTAAATTGATAACAACAACCTTTGTCCGAGCATCGGTCTGGGAGGAGTTGTGGACACAAGGGATTTTGCGTCATTTTTGGACATTCAGGGGTCGGTAACTCTGTCAATTTTCAACCGATTTACAAAATGTTCACGGCATCGTTATCGGTGTAAAATGTAGACTATGACATGTAAGTTTGGTCGCAATCGAAGAGACTTTATTTTTCACAACTTTGAACACCCGTCCCCCACTCCCCGGGTAATATCGGACAACGTCCATTTTGTGGAACTGAACTACATTTAAGTTGCTCTGTATCATAAAATTTGTCCGGTTCCGCTGCCTCAATGCTTTCCATATATACTCTACAATTGTCGATAAATGTGAGAGGCCGGTTTAAGGGCCATAACTCCATAAATCGGGCACGGAAAAAACTCGCAATGCCTCAACTGCCGATTCCCGTGGGAGTTGTACAGCCACAGAAAATTTCAGCATTCTACATTTAGCGGTTCCTGAGATTAGTCGTACCAAACTATGTAAGAAAAATAATAATAATAGAGAAAAATGGAGAAACGTAAAAGGGCGATAACTCTCCAAAGAAAAGGTGTAACGAAATTCTGAGGCGTACATTTTAAGTACCTCTTAGTTGCCTACTTTTCCAAAAAAATTCGCGTTCCTAGTGCCATTATTTTTCTCAGTATGTCCAATTAAACGGTAAAACGCCTCAACAGAAATACAATATACTCCCATATTAAAATATGGAAGTATAATAATATACAGGTAGAAACTGTTTGTGATGGTCAGCATAAGTAATATTGGCATTTCTGAGTTCAATGGACCCGTTTCTATGCAAAAATACCATTACCGCGACAATAGGTGACTTGGTGATAAAACCTCTCTATCTCAGTCGGTTTTTAAGCTAGAGTGTTGCCACTGGTGTCATTGAGTTCGTCTTCGTGAGATCTACACGATATGCATATTTTCGTGTGAATATCCACACATAACTTCGAAAAAATGACCATATCTCAGCTATTTGCCGAAATATTATTTTCAATCTGACATCATTGTATTCGCCTCGATAATCACCGTCGAATGACACCAACCCCATTTATCTGCGTTAACGGGTTCTAAACTTGTATAAGTTTCAAATTTCAGCACTTCAATCTGCATGCATCTAGCCAATTTTCGCCCGATTATGCCCAAATTTCGCGTGCCTGCTCATTCGTCCATGCCGATCGTAAATTGATAACAACAACCTTTGTCCGAGCATCGGTCTGGGAGGAGTTGTGGACACAAGGGATTTTGCGTCATTTTTGGACATTCAGGGGTCGGTAACTCTGTCAATTTTCAACCGATTTACAAAATGTTCACGGCATCGTTATCGGTGTAAAATGTAGACTATGACATGTAAGTTTGGTCGCAATCGAAGAGACTTTATTTTTCACAACTTTGAACACCCGTCCCCCACTCCCCGGGTAATATCGGACAACGTCCATTTTGTGGAACTGAACTACATTTAAGTTGCTCTGTATCATAAAATTTGTCCGGTTCCGCTGCCTCAATGCTTTCCAGATATACTCTACAATTGTCGATAAATGTGAGAGGCCGGTTTAAGGGCCATAACTCCATAAATCGGGCACGGACAAAACTCGCAATGCCTCAACTGCCGATTCCCGTGGGAGTTGTACAGCCACAGAAAATTTCAGCATTCTACATTTAGCGGTTCCTGAGATTAGTCGTACCAAACTATGTAAGAAAAATAATAATAATAGAGAAAAATGGAGAAACGTAAAAGGGCGATAACTCTCCAAAGAAAAGGTGTAACGAAATTCTGAGGCGTACATTTTAAGTACCTCTTAGTTGCCAATTTTTCCAAAAAAATTCGCGTTCCTAGTGCCATTATTTTTCTCAGTATGTCCAATTAAACGGTAAAACGCCTCAACAGAAATACAATATACTCCCATATTAAAATATGGAAGTATAATAATATACAGGTAGAAACTGTTTGTGATGGTCAGCATAAGTAATATTGGCATTTCTGAGTTCAATGGACCCGTTTCTATGCAAAAATACCATTACCGCGACAATAGGTGACTTGGTGATAAAACCTCTCTATCTCAGTCGGGTTTTAAGCTAGAGTGTTGCCACTGGTGTCATTGAGTTCGTCTTCGTGAGATCTACACGATATGCATATTTTCGTGTGAATATCCACACATAACTTCGAAAAAATGACCATATCTCAGCTATTTGCCGAAATATTATTTTCAATCTGACATCATTGTATTCGCCTCGATAATCACCGTCGAATGACACCAACCCCATTTATCTGCGTTAACGGGTTCTAAACTTGTATAAGTTTCAAATTTCAGCACTTCAATCTGCATGCATCTAGCCAATTTTCGCCCGATTATGCCCAAATTTCGCGTGCCTGCTCATTCGTCCATGCCGATCGTAAATTGATAACAACAACCTTTGTCCGAGCATCGGTCTGGGAGGAGTTGTAGACACAAGGGATTTTGCGTCATTTTTGGACATTCAGGGGTCGGTAACTCTGTCAATTTTCAACCGATTTACAAAATGTTCACGGCATCGTTATCGGTGTAAAATGTAGACTATGACATGTAAGTTTGGTCGCAATCGAAGAGACTTTATTTTTCACAACTTTGAACACCCGTCCCCCACTCCCCGGGTAATATCGGACAACGTCCATTTTGTGGAACTGAACTACATTTAAGTTGCTCTGTATCATAAAATTTGTCCGGTTCCGCTGCCTCAATGCTTTCCATATATACTCTACAATTGTCGATAAATGTGAGAGGCCGGTTTAAGGGCCATAACTCCATAAATCGGGCACGGAAAAAACTCGCAATGCCTCAACTGCCGATTCCCGTGGGAGTTGTACAGCCACAGAAAATTTCAGCATTCTACATTTAGCGGTTCCTGAGATTAGTCGTACCAAACTATGTAAGAAAAATAATAATAATAGAGAAAAATGGAGAAACGTAAAAGGGCGATAACTCTCCAAAAAAAAGGTGTAACGAAATTCTGAGGCGTACATTTTAAGTACCTCTTAGTTGCCTACTTTTCCAAAAAAATTCGCGTTCCTAGTGCCATTATTTTTCTCAGTATGTCCAATTAAACGGTAAAACGCCTCAACAGAAATACAATATACTCCCATATTAAAATATGGAAGTATAATAATATACAGGTAGAAACTGTTTGTGATGGTCAGCATAAGTAATATTGGCATTTCTGAGTTCAATGGACCCGTTTCTATGCAAAAATACCATTACCGCGACAATAGGTGACTTGGTGATAAAACCTCTCTATCTCAGTCGGTTTTTAAGCTAGAGTGTTGCCACTGGTGTCATTGAGTTCGTCTTCGTGAGATCTACACGATATGCATATTTTCGTGTGAATATCCACACATAACTTCGAAAAAATGACCATATCTCAGCTATTTGCCGAAATATTATTTTCAATCTGACATCATTGTATTCGCCTCGATAATCACCGTCGAATGACACCAACCCCATTTATCTGCGTTAACGGGTTCTAAACTTGTATAAGTTTCAAATTTCAGCACTTCAATCTGCATGCATCTAGCCAATTTTCGCCCGATTATGCCCAAATTTCGCGTGCCTGCTCATTCGTCCATGCCGATCGTAAATTGATAACAACAACCTTTGTCCGAGCATCGGTCTGGGAGGAGTTGTGGACACAAGGGATTTTGCGTCATTTTTGGACATTCAGGGGTCGGTAACTCTGTCAATTTTCAACCGATTTACAAAATGTTCACGGCATCGTTATCGGTGTAAAATGTAGACTATGACATGTAAGTTTGGTCGCAATCGAAGAGACTTTATTTTTCACAACTTTGAACACCCGTCCCCCACTCCCCGGGTAATATCGGACAACGTCCATTTTGTGGAACTGAACTACATTTAAGTTGCTCTGTATCATAAAATTTGTCCGGTTCCGCTGCCTCAATGCTTTCCAGATATACTCTACAATTGTCGATAAATGTGAGAGGCCGGTTTAAGGGCCATAACTCCATAAATCGGGCACGGACAAAACTCGCAATGCCTCAACTGCCGATTCCCGTGGGAGTTGTACAGCCACAGAAAATTTCAGCATTCTACATTTAGCGGTTCCTGAGATTAGTCGTACCAAACTATGTAAGAAAAATAATAATAATAGAGAAAAATGGAGAAACGTAAAAGGGCGATAACTCTCCAAAGAAAAGGTGTAACGAAATTCTGAGGCGTACATTTTAAGTACCTCTTAGTTGCCTACTTTTCCAAAAAAATTCGCGTTCCTAGTGCCATTATTTTTCTCAGTATGTCCAATTAAACGGTAAAACGCCTCAACAGAAATACAATATACTCCCATATTAAAATATGGAAGTATAATAATATACAGGTAGAAACTGTTTGTGATGGTCAGCATAAGTAATATTGGCATTTCTGAGTTCAATGGACCCGTTTCTATGCAAAAATACCATTACCGCGACAATAGGTGACTTGGTGATAAAACCTCTCTATCTCAGTCGGTTTTTAAGCTAGAGTGTTGCCACTGGTGTCATTGAGTTCGTCTTCGTGAGATCTACACGATATGCATATTTTCGTGTGAATATCCACACATAACTTCGAAAAAATGACCATATCTCAGCTATTTGCCGAAATATTATTTTCAATCTGACATCATTGTATTCGCCTCGATAATCACCGTCGAATGACACCAACCCCATTTATCTGCGTTAACGGGTTCTAAACTTGTATAAGTTTCAAATTTCAGCACTTCAATCTGCATGCATCTAGCCAATTTTCGCCCGATTATGCCCAAATTTCGCGTGCCTGCTTATTCGTCCATGCCGATCGTAAATTGATAACAACAACCTTTGTCCGAGCATCGGTCTGGGAGGAGTTGTGGACACAAGGGATTTTGCGTCATTTTTGGACATTCAGGGGTCGGTAACTCTGTCAATTTTCAACCGATTTACAAAATGTTCACGGCATCGTTATCGGTGTAAAATGTAGACTATGACATGTAAGTTTGGTCGCAATCGAAGAGACTTTATTTTTCACAACTTTGAACACCCGTCCCCCACTCCCCGGGTAATATCGGACAACGTCCATTTTGTGGAACTGAACTACATTTAAGTTGCTCTGTATCATAAAATTTGTCCGGTTCCGCTGCCTCAATGCTTTCCAGATATACTCTACAATTGTCGATAAATGTGAGAGGCCGGTTTAAGGGCCATAACTCCATAAATCGGGCACGGACAAAACTCGCAATGCCTCAACTGCCGATTCCCGTGGGAGTTGTACAGCCACAGAAAATTTCAGCATTCTACATTTAGCGGTTCCTGAGATTAGTCGTACCAAACTATGTAAGAAAAATAATAATAATAGAGAAAAATGGAGAAACGTAAAAGGGCGATAACTCTCCAAAGAAAAGGTGTAACGAAATTCTGAGGCGTACATTTTAAGTACCTCTTAGTTGCCTATTTTTCCAAAAAAATTCGCGTTCCTAGTGCCATTATTTTTCTCAGTATGTCCAATTAAACGGTAAAACGCCTCAACAGAAATACAATATACTCCCATATTAAAATATGGAAGTATAATAATATACAGGTAGAAACTGTTTGTGATGGTCAGCATAAGTAATATTGGCATTTCTGAGTTCAATGGACCCGTTTCTATGCAAAAATACCATTACCGCGACAATAGGTGACTTGGTGATAAAACCTCTCTATCTCAGTCGGGTTTTAAGCTAGAGTGTTGCCACTGGTGTCATTGAGTTCGTCTTCGTGAGATCTACACGATATGCATATTTTCGTGTGAATATCCACACATAACTTCGAAAAAATGACCATATCTCAGCTATTTGCCGAAATATTATTTTCAATCTGACATCATTGTATTCGCCTCGATAATCACCGTCGAATGACACCAACCCCATTTATCTGCGTTAACGGGTTCTAAACTTGTATAAGTTTCAAATTTCAGCACTTCAATCTGCATGCATCTAGCCAATTTTCGCCCGATTATGCCCAAATTTCGCGTGCCTGCTCATTCGTCCATGCCGATCGTAAATTGATAACAACAACCTTTGTCCGAGCATCGGTCTGGGAGGAGTTGTGGACACAAGGGATTTTGCGTCATTTTTGGACATTCAGGGGTCGGTAACTCTGTCAATTTTCAACCGATTTACAAAATGTTCACGGCATCGTTATCGGTGTAAAATGTAGACTATGACATGTAAGTTTGGTCGCAATCGAAGAGACTTTATTTTTCACAACTTTGAACACCCGTCCCCCACTCCCCGGGTAATATCGGACAACGTCCATTTTGTGGAACTGAACTACATTTAAGTTGCTCTGTATCATAAAATTTGTCCGGTTCCGCTGCCTCAATGCTTTCCATATATACTCTACAATTGTCGATAAATGCGAGAGGCCGGTTTAAGGGCCATAACTCCATAAATCGGGCACGGAAAAAACTCGCAATGCCTCAACTGCCGATTCCCGTGGGAGTTGTACAGCCACAGAAAATTTCAGCATTCTACATTTAGCGGTTCCTGAGATTAGTCGTACCAAACTATGTAAGAAAAATAATAATAATAGAGAAAAATGGAGAAACGTAAAAGGGCGATAACTCTCCAAAGAAAAGGTGTAACGAAATTCTGAGGCGTACATTTTAAGTACCTCTTAGTTGCCTACTTTTCCAAAAAAATTCGCGTTCCTAGTGCCATTATTTTTCTCAGTATGTCCAATTAAACGGTAAAACGCCTCAACAGAAATACAATATACTCCCATATTAAAATATGGAAGTATAATAATATACAGGTAGAAACTGTTTGTGATGGTCAGCATAAGTAATATTGGCATTTCTGAGTTCAATGGACCCGTTTCTATGCAAAAATACCATTACCGCGACAATAGGTGACTTGGTGATAAAACCTCTCTATCTCAGTCGGTTTTTAAGCTAGAGTGTTGCCACTGGTGTCATTGAGTTCGTCTTCGTGAGATCTACACGATATGCATATTTTCGTGTGAATATCCACACATAACTTCGAAAAAATGACCATATCTCAGCTATTTGCCGAAATATTATTTTCAATCTGACATCATTGTATTCGCATCGATAATCACCGTCGAATGACACCAACCCCATTTATCTGCGTTAACGGGTTCTAAACTTGTATAAGTTTCAAATTTCAGCACTTCAATCTGCATGCATCTAGCCAATTTTCGCCCGATTATGCCCAAATTTCGCGTGCCTGCTCATTCGTCCATGCCGATCGTAAATTGATAACAACAACCTTTGTCCGAGCATCGGTCTGGGAGGAGTTGTGGACACAAGGGATTTTGCGTCATTTTTGGACATTCAGGGGTCGGTAACTCTGTCAATTTTCAACCGATTTACAAAATGTTCACGGCATCGTTATCGGTGTAAAATGTAGACTATGACATGTAAGTTTGGTCGCAATCGAAGAGACTTTATTTTTCACAACTTTGAACACCCGTCCCCCACTCCCCGGGTAATATCGGACAACGTCCATTTTGTGGAACTGAACTACATTTAAGTTGCTCTGTATCATAAAATTTGTCCGGTTCCGCTGCCTCAATGCTTTCCAGATATACTCTACAATTGTCGATAAATGTGAGAGGCCGGTTTAAGGGCCATAACTCCATAAATCGGGCACGGACAAAACTCGCAATGCCTCAACTGCCGATTCCCGTGGGAGTTGTACAGCCACAGAAAATTTCAGCATTCTACATTTAGCGGTTCCTGAGATTAGTCGTACCAAACTATGTAAGAAAAATAATAATAATAGAGAAAAATGGAGAAACGTAAAAGGGCGATAACTCTCCAAAGAAAAGGTGTAACGAAATTCTGAGGCGTACATTTTAAGTACCTCTTAGTTGCCTACTTTTCCAAAACAATTCGCGTTCCTAGTGCCATTATTTTTCTCAGTATGTCCAATTAAACGGTAAAACGCCTCAACAGAAATACAATATACTCCCATATTAAAATATGGAAGTATAATAATATACAGGTAGAAACTGTTTGTGATGGTCAGCATAAGTAATATTGGCATTTCTGAGTTCAATGGACCCGTTTCTATGCAAAAATACCATTACCGCGACAATAGGTGACTTGGTGATAAAACCTCTCTATCTCAGTCGGTTTTTAAGCTAGAGTGTTGCCACTGGTGTCATTGAGTTCGTCTTCGTGAGATCTACACGATATGCATATTTTCGTGTGAATATCCACACATAACTTCGAAAAAATGACCATATCTCAGCTATTTGCCGAAATATTATTTTCAATCTGACATCATTGTATTCGCCTCGATAATCACCGTCGAATGACACCAACCCCATTTATCTGCGTTAACGGGTTCTAAACTTGTATAAGTTTCAAATTTCAGCACTTCAATCTGCATGCATCTAGCCAATTTTCGCCCGATTATGCCCAAATTTCGCGTGCCTGCTCATTCGTCCATGCCGATCGTAAATTGATAACAACAACCTTTGTCCGAGCATCGGTCTGGGAGGAGTTGTGGACACAAGGGATTTTGCGTCATTTTTGGACATTCAGGGGTCGGTAACTCTGTCAATTTTCAACCGATTTACAAAATGTTCACGGCATCGTTATCGGTGTAAAATGTAGACTATGACATGTAAGTTTGGTCGCAATCGAAGAGACTTTATTTTTCACAACTTTGAACACCCGTCCCCCACTCCCCGGGTAATATCGGACAACGTCCATTTTGTGGAACTGAACTACATTTAAGTTGCTCTGTATCATAAAATTTGTCCGGTTCCGCTGCCTCAATGCTTTCCAGATATACTCTACAATTGTCGATAAATGTGAGAGGCCGGTTTAAGGGCCATAACTCCATAAATCGGGCACGGACAAAACTCGCAATGCCTCAACTGCCGATTCCCGTGGGAGTTGTACAGCCACAGAAAATTTCAGCATTCTACATTTAGCGGTTCCTGAGATTAGTCGTACCAAACTATGTAAGAAAAATAATAATAATAGAGAAAAATGGAGAAACGTAAAAGGGCGATAACTCTCCAAAGAAAAGGTGTAACGAAATTCTGAGGCGTACATTTTAAGTACCTCTTAGTTGCCTACTTTTCCAAAAAAATTCGCGTTCCTAGTGCCATTATTTTTCTCAGTATGTCCAATTAAACGGTAAAACGCCTCAACAGAAATACAATATACTCCCATATTAAAATATGGAAGTATAATAATATACAGGTAGAAACTGTTTGTGATGGTCAGCATAAGTAATATTGGCATTTCTGAGTTCAATGGACCCGTTTCTATGCAAAAATACCATTACCGCGACAATAGGTGACTTGGTGATAAAACCTCTCTATCTCAGTCGGTTTTTAAGCTAGAGTGTTGCCACTGGTGTCATTGAGTTCGTCTTCGTGAGATCTACACGATATGCATATTTTCGTGTGAATATCCACACATAACTTCGAAAAAATGACCATATCTCAGCTATTTGCCGAAATATTATTTTCAATCTGACATCATTGTATTCGCCTCGATAATCACCGTCGAATGACACCAACCCCATTTATCTGCGTTAACGGGTTCTAAACTTGTATAAGTTTCAAATTTCAGCACTTCAATCTGCATGCATCTAGCCAATTTTCGCCCGATTATGCCCAAATTTCGCGTGCCTGCTCATTCGTCCATGCCGATCGTAAATTGATAACAACAACCTTTGTCCGAGCATCGGTCTGGGAGGAGTTGTGGACACAAGGGATTTTGCGTCATTTTTGGACATTCAGGGGTCGGTAACTCTGTCAATTTTCAACCGATTTACAAAATGTTCACGGCATCGTTATCGGTGTAAAATGTAGACTATGACATGTAAGTTTGGTCGCAATCGAAGAGACTTTATTTTTCACAACTTTGAACACCCGTCCCCCACTCCCCGGGTAATATCGGACAACGTCCATTTTGTGGAACTGAACTACATTTAAGTTGCTCTGTATCATAAAATTTGTCCGGTTCCGCTGCCTCAATGCTTTCCATATATACTCTACAATTGTCGATAAATGTGAGAGGCCGGTTTAAGGGCCATAACTCCATAAATCGGGCACGGAAAAAACTCGCAATGCCTCAACTGCCGATTCCCGTGGGAGTTGTACAGCCACAGAAAATTTCAGCATTCTACATTTAGCGGTTCCTGAGATTAGTCGTACCAAACTATGTAAGAAAAATAATAATAATAGAGAAAAATGGAGAAACGTAAAAGGGCGATAACTCTCCAAAGAAAAGGTGTAACGAAATTCTGAGGCGTACATTTTAAGTACCTCTTAGTTGCCTACTTTTCCAAAAAAATTCGCGTTCCTAGTGCCATTATTTTTCTCAGTATGTCCAATTAAACGGTAAAACGCCTCAACAGAAATACAATATACTCCCATATTAAAATATGGAAGTATAATAATATACAGGTAGAAACTGTTTGTGATGGTCAGCATAAGTAATATTGGCATTTCTGAGTTCAATGGACCCGTTTCTATGCAAAAATACCATTACCGCGACAATAGGTGACTTGGTGATAAAACCTCTCTATCTCAGTCGGTTTTTAAGCTAGAGTGTTGCCACTGGTGTCATTGAGTTCGTCTTCGTGAGATCTACACGATATGCATATTTTCGTGTGAATATCCACACATAACTTCGAAAAAATGACCATATCTCAGCTATTTGCCGAAATATTATTTTCAATCTGACATCATTGTATTCGCATCGATAATCACCGTCGAATGACACCAACCCCATTTATCTGCGTTAACGGGTTCTAAACTTGTATAAGTTTCAAATTTCAGCACTTCAATCTGCATGCATCTAGCCAATTTTCGCCCGATTATGCCCAAATTTCGCGTGCCTGCTCATTCGTCCATGCCGATCGTAAATTGATAACAACAACCTTTGTCCGAGCATTAGCCCGGTGGCTTAGGGTCAAAATTTAGCAAAATCGTGACAGACCGGATTAAAGCATGAAACTTTGCCGATATGTAAAATGGGATATTGGAAATTTTTTTGGAGGGGGGTGCCCGGGCTGCGGGTCATGGTTCAGGAGAATTTCTGGTTTCCATGGAAACGTCATAAAATATTTGGGGAAAAGTGAAAAAATGCCCCAGTATGGAAACAGTTAGACTTGTGTTTGAATAAATGATGTGAACTCATAGTGCAATCAATGGTCCATCAACTGAACTGGGCTACTAGGACATGTAGGGTCAAGGTCAACCACTAAGGTCAAGGTCATTGGAAAATATATCATTTTTCTGTCTATTTTTTATTGATGGTCTCATATGCCGCCAACCCTAATGCTTTAGTCAAAAGGTATTCCCTTTCATAAATGCACAAAAAAATAGGGCATCACCACCATGTTCAATTTGGTATATGATATACTTTATTTCATATGGTCATTGTTTACTTTTGATAACCTTAAGTTTAGATCATCACATTTTTAGATACCACTTTTTATGGTATTTGTGCAATTACGGCCTGGACTATGCTAAAGATAAATCAAGTGAATTTTAATTTTACCCTCACAAATAAATATTAATATAGTCATACGACGTAAATATAGAGCGATTGGGTTGGGTTAATATTAGTATTAGAGTTTTTGGTTTGAGTTGGTAATTTTAATACACAACATATATCTTGTTGCCATGGCAACTGTTAGCGAAAATATCGCAAAATTACCATTTTCGAATGAAAATGATAAGGCTTTGCGAATAATTTCTCAGAATTAATTCCACCGACATGTCCTATATCAGAAATTCATTCACTTCGGAGGTAAAATATGGACTTATATGAACATAATTATGGTTTCCATGACAACCATTATGCCAAATAATGTCACAATGGGCAATTCAATTGACTTTTTGTGTATTACTTCATCAATTTCGTTCAGAAAAACTTCAATGCGTAATACTATCCGCGGGGTAAGTTAGTTATACATGTCCATTACAAATAATATGCTGGGTGGACCCAATGTACCTGTTTAAAATTTGATCATTGACATAGTAACATTACTGTCAACTTCAGATTCGACTGTTAATATGGCGAGAGACCGTTAGCGTGCGTCCTCGTGTGGCAACAAACCTGTATAACAGCGCCTTTTTTGATGGATTCTGACCATTTTTGAACGATTTTTGATGAAAAACATGGCCGCCGGCAGCTATCTTGGATTTCACTCTTTGTATGACTAAATCCTTTGCCACACCATACAGACCATATCCCTCATCCGATCAACACCAAACTTCATACCAATCATCGGGGTGACCTCTAGATGGGAGCCATCAATTGTTTCCAAAATCCGTTAAAAAACATGACTGCCAGCAGCTATTTTGGATTTCAAAATTGAATCCATCGCCGCACATTGCAACCCGTATTTATTATATACTAGCAGGGTTACCCGGCGTTGCCCAGATTAATGTATGTTGTGGATATTTGTTGGGAATAGAGAATGCTCTTGCTTAAAGTGTTATACGTTTTCTCATAAATTGTATGTTCAAATAGCATCGCAAAACATGATTATTACAGTCATGGAATATAAGTAGTGGCTCACCTTGTCGATTGTCATTCTGTTTATCGCGATTAATCCGTTCCACCAAAGTATTTATTTATTTACAACTGCGTATACATTAGACGTTATAATATGATACATGAACATCATAAACACATTAGTGCGATAAAAGATGATAATTGGGTTTTACATATTGAGATGAATCAATCAATCTAGTGGGTTGGACTAAGATCTCGAGGACACCTGGCTATCATATCTCCATGAAGATACAGATGTTTCAAAGAAATTTGCAGGTGCACACCTCTGTTCATGGTGCTATATATTGACTAAATATTCTTAGTTTAAACGAAATGTTACTGCGCACATATATCAGCTACACGTGCCAGGCACAGAGCGAGATTTTGAGTTGTTTATGTCAGTCGATGAGTCTGTTCTAAAACCCTTGTCCGATGTCAGTATTGGTAGGATTCTGAAAAGTCTTGTGCTACTAACTGCATTTTCTTGTATATCAGAAGAAGCTATATTTGACTGCACACTGTGACCACTATTTTTGAACAGGCCTTCCATATCTCTTGACAAATTGTAACTTTTTGTGGAAACTGTATTGAATGGAACATACTAAATTTTGTTATTATATATATGCAATCCTCTGACGGTTCGAGGTCTCTCAGTTTGCACGAATATATGTATCTCTTCAATAGAATGATAAATATACGTTTAATGCTTCTTCTAGTTATCTCTGTTTGCTAGCTCATTGTGTGAATGCCTTGATTGCCATTCCCATATAAATATGACTGTTAAGAAGATATAATTGTTCAAGTGACTTATTATATGTGGGTCACCATATGTCGGGATTGTGAAATGTGAACGCCCAACTACTTAAAATGATATGGAGATGGCCTGGTGATTGTATATAACTTACATGTGGATATCGGCGAATAGCAATCTTATGATAGTGCATATCCGCTCGCCATCCGTGATGCAAACGACACCAAATGTGATTCAATTCATGCTATATCATTAGAGAAAAACGTGTATGAATTTGGTGGAATTTGGTTTATTAAATCAATTGTTAGTGTAAACAATAGTTTATTCTCAAGAATAGCACATATAATACATAATATAAGGACGATAACAATTTAACATTAGAGAAAAGGATTTGGCAGTAAGCCAAAGGCTTATAGGTGGCCATTTCCTTAGTATATATATTGCATCATGGTTTGATTGGGTCTCAATGATGAATTGCCTGTTCAATTGTTGATGCATCGCTGACTCGAACAACGCCATATTGCGAAGGTGATTATGTATTCGTTTGGTGGAAATCAGCGAGAAAACTATTTCACCATTAGTTTTAAATTTTCCCTCCCACCAATAGCGTCATTTTTGAAAATTTTAACCCGCACCATTATCTTCCTTGCAAAAAGTTACCCGTCTTAGAACGCCTTGGTGCCATCTCGATTGTACCGCGTGCAGTTATATATAGAACGCACACAGACAGACAAAAAGACAGACATACAGCACGATTTTATTTCTTGTATCATTTGAGAAGAACGTGTCTGAATTTGATGGTAATTGGTACTAAAAATATTTTGTATTAGTTTTGGTGACCCTCCCGTCCCTATTTCGGACTCAAGCTGCACACACTAAGACTCATTGGAGATTAGAGATGCATATATATGAAATTGGTGAAAATTGGCGAGTATACATATTATATCAAATTTAAGGTCCCCATATCTCTCACCCATATGGCACCAATTTGGTGTATCTAAACCACACGATAAGATTCCTCGTATCACGGAGAAGAATATGTATCAATCTGGTAGAAATCGGCACTAAACATATAGATATAATTGTGTGTGTCCCTACCACTGACTCGAATGGCCCCACTTGTGACATCCTTAAACCACACGATTACACTCCTGATATCATGGAGATGATTGTTTATAAGTTTGGTGATAATCGGCGACTAAACAATTTTTTTTATCAAATTTGGTGCCAATCCCTCCCCTCTCCATCTCTCACCCAAACAGCACCACTAATGGCGTCTTTAAATCACGATTAGATTCCTCGTATCATGGATAAGAACGTGTATCAATTTGGTGGAAATTGGCGCTAAAAAAATTGTGCATCAATTTTGGTGCCCATGTCCCTTTCAATGCAACCCTGACTCGAATGAGGCCACATTTAACAGATAAAAGCCACACCATTAGACTCCTCATACCATGGGGAAGATATTGTATAAGTGTGGTGGCAATCGGGGGACGTATTATCAAATTTAGTGCCCACCCCCTCCCAATCTCTAATCTAAAAACAACAATTTAGCGTTGTTAAATCGCACAATTAGATTCCTTGTATCACGAAGAAGAATATATATCAATTTGGTGGAAATCGGCGCTAAAATTATTTTTATCAATTTTGGTGCCCCTCTCCCCTTCCGTTCATCCCTGACTCAAACGACGCCACTTTTGACATATTTAAACCACACCGTTGGATTCTTCATATCATGGGGATAATTATATGTAAGTTTCGTGGCAATCGGCGACAGAAAAAAAATCTGCCCCCCCCCTTCCGGGCACCCCTGACGCGATCGGCGCAACTTTTGCCATATTTAAACCACGCCATTAGATTCCTCATATTATGGGGATGATTATATATAAGTTTGGTGGCAATCGGCGACAATTTTTTTTTCTGCCCCTCCCCCTTTTCTGCCCCTGACAACAACGGCGTCACTTTCGAAAATTCTAACCCCGACCATTATCTTTCTCGTAAAAAGCTACTCCTAGTAGACCCCTTTGGCATCATCTAGATGGTCCCCTGTAAATTTCTATAGAACACAGACAGACAGACAGACATTCGCAAATATAGATATAGATTTTATATGTTAACTGACCTTTGGAGCAATGGAATAAAATTCCACCAAAAATCACCATTGGGATTCTAGTCATATTACAAAAAAAATGAGCAGAACTGTGCAATGTAAGTGAGGCATACCTTTACTTATAAATATTCCAACACAATGGAACCAAAATCGTCATTTTGACTCAAAATGACCGGCAAGATGACGGCTAAATTATGGGGGGAGTAGATATATTGCCCCAGCCCACCGTTCAATCACTTACAAGTTGTGGTTCATAGATAAAATCGACTTATATGCCTTCTACATTGAATACTAACATTGCTGATACACCTTGGTTAATAGCTACTATTGTAACCACTGACATTACCAGAACTATTGGATTTTTCTCTCACAAAGTTAATATATGATTATGAATTATGTATATGCAAGTCTGGAAGGTATGAATGGCCGTGTGTGGGGTATTTGTATATCTGGAAGAGCTGTATGGTCATTGGTGAGTTGTATATGTATACAGTGTTCGTGCTGCACTGAAAAATATCGTGGCCAATAACAATTTATTCAAATTAAATCCTCATTTTCTGAGCAGTTCAGAATTGATGACTAAAATATTTGTTTTAAACTTTATTTGTTACTCAGAATAAAATCATAATTAAAACAACTTTAAACAACAAAATATTTTAGGAACATAATTATAGGTCGCTAACTAATAAAGTAATGAACTGTGTTATTTGTAATCGCTATTTTCTCCGTGATAAAACAAAATGTTGCTTATTATCGTGAGATGATAACTGTTGAATATCTATTGATTTCAAACCTTTCATGATGTGAAGCTAGGTTATTATTAGACGGGAGGCAGGTTTTTCACTATACGATATTTCCGAAGTGCGAAATTCTTTCGTCGCCTAACTTCGTAGAGTCTGTCTTTCTATTCAGCGCTTTTGAATTAGCTTCCCGTCTCCATTTGGGGTAAACAAAATGTTTGGCCAAATGAAATTTTTATTGGCCAATTTCGAAAAAATTTGGCCACTGACAGCGTGAACACTATGTATACCTGGAGTGACCGTATGGCCATGGTTAGGGTGTATATGTATATCTTGGGTGGTTATATGCCCATCGGTGTGGAGAATATGTATACTGGGGTGCCTGTATGGGTAATGGTGAGGTGAATAGGTATACATTGCGTGACTGTATTAGCATGACTGTGGTGAATATATATACAGGGAGTGACTATATGGTTATGGGTCAGGCCTGGGAGTGTACCTGGTGTGTCTACATGGTGACTCATTACTGTATGGTCATGTGTGAGGTGTACGGGTGTACCCAATTGTGGTTGTATGACCATGTGTGAGGTGTTTGTCTATAAAGCAGGTGGCCATATGGCCATTGGTGGGGTGTATATGAAGGCATTGAGTTACTCTGTTGTCATGGTTGGGTGTATATGTATATCTCGAGTGGCTATATGTCAATGGGTGTGGTGAATAGGTATACAGGGGGTGACATTTAATAATCGGATTTGCCTATACTCAATATATCTCAATATTGAAAGATACTTGATCGATATGGTAAATGGTGAGGTAAATAGGTATACAAGGAGTGACTATGATCCTGTGTGTGGACCATAGGTATACAAAAAGTGACCATATGGTCATGGGTCAGTTGCAGGAGTATACCCGGTGTACATGCATGGTGACTCATGTCTGTACGGTCATGTGTTGGGTGTGCATGTATACCCAAGTTTGGCTGTAGGTCTAGGGTGAGGTGTATGTGAATAAAGCATTTAGCTGCATGGCCATTGGCGAGGTGTATATGTATAACTGGAATGATTCAATGGTCATGGGTGGGTCTATATGTATATCTTGAGTGGTTACAGGACCATGGTTGTTGCGAATATGTATACATGGAGGCCAATAGTGAGGTGAATATATGTATACAAGGGGGACTGTATTATAGCCCATCACTGTATAATCATGCATGTGGTGAATATATATAGTGACTATATAGTCATGGGTCAGGTGTATGAGTATACCTGTTGTGCCTGTATGGTGACTCGGGCTGTATGGTCATGGATGGGGTGTACGGATATACCCAATGGTGGCTGCATGGTCATGGGTGAGGTGTTTGTATATAAAGTGAGTGGTTATATGGTCATTTGTCTGGTCTATATATAGAGTGACACTATGGCCATGGGTGTGTCGCAAAGGTGGGCCTATGGTGGCTATCGATTTCCACAATAACTAAAGTATATGCTAATCAATAGAGATGTTTAGTTGTCAGTTGATTAAGTAACATTTAAATAACCAAGTACTAGTGGGTTACAATTTGATACCTTTTCAGAACAGCATATAATAATGTATGGGATATATGTGGATTTTTACATATGTGATTGCCATTTTGCAAGCCATCTTGAGTAATTTTGTCTAAAAAAACACCCCCCGTGTGACACATTTAAGACAGTTCAAAACGATAAGACAAACACCTTTAATACCAAAGATAGTTCAATTTTACTTGAAAAAAATGGTCCAAACCTGAAAAGTTAATTTGTATATCACGTTTGTGAGAGAGAAATCCAATATGTCTGGTAATGTCACTGGTTACAATAGTAACTATTAACCAAGGTGCATCAGCAATGTTAGTATTCAAAGCATAGAAGGATTATAAGTCGATTTTATTCATGAACCACAACCTGTAAGTGATTTCGAGGCGCGCTGGGGCAATATATCTAAAATTCTCCATAATATTTTGAGTCAAAGTGACCATTTTTGTTCCATTGAGTTGGAATATTCATAGGTAAAGGTGTGCCTCATTTATACTGTACAGTTCTGCTCATATCTTTTTGTAATATGACTAGGATCCCAATGGTGATTTTTTGTGAAATTTTAAAGCACATTCTGTAAAAGCAAAATTTTGAGAGAACGGAAGGGACTGCGACTCACAGAATGGCATATTTCATTGCTCCAATGATCAGTTAACATTAAAAATATATAATAAATGCGGGTTGCAGCGTGCGGCTATGGATTCAAATTTGAAATCCAATGATCTGTTAACTTAAACAATTTAAAATAAAGTTGCAATTCTCATCAGTTCCAAACAGCAGAAACTAATCCATAAAATATTAGTGAAAAATAGTCACATTTTTCACAACCAGCGGCCATTTTGATGGCCATCTTGGAATGGGGATTTCCAATTTTGCCATAAAACGCCAGCATTGTGTCTTAGCTTCACATTAATATATACATTTGTATACATTTGTCAAGATTTACTCTCTTTAATTTGCATCAAACTAACTTATAGTGCCTCGTCTTAAAACACGGCAACCATGTTGGACGCCATTTTGTTTCGTGTCTACATGGCCACTTTCTTTCCGTGTTAACATTGCTTAAAAGTTGAGGGACATAAAAAGGAAGAAAATGAGTGAGGTGAAGTTAAGACCTGTGGTATGCGGTGTAGAAGTACCCAATCGGCTTCCAGACTTATATTTGCATTTGCATTGCCATTGCGTGACCTTTTGACATCTTGTGACGTCGTCAGTGATATAGAGTATTCCAATACCTACAAAATGACACATCACCTGTTAAATTCAATCACAATGACATCCCCATAAATGGGATACTATTTCCCCTACCCCATCATAATGGTAACAGATTAGGGTACATAATAATACCAAAGAAGTTAAGTTATGGGGTGGGTGCACAAGGGGTCCTACCAGCCCATGGACTAATGCAACAAATTGAGGTAGGTTAATCATACAGACAAATAATATGACCTAAAGTGATAAAGACAGCATTATTTTTACAATGACCTTGATCTTTCACGATGACCTTGACCCTTGAGATGAGTACTGGCGGTCCGTTATGGAGAATATATTTATATAAATATTATTTATATAACTATATCCACCAATAAGTCCACTGCTATCACCAATATACTTCATATATGATCATTTTTCAGAATTCTCAGAAATCACACACTGTTGCTATGGTAACACCATTTTTTAGGAAACTGAGTGAAAAAAGAAGCGTGTCAACGTTGGTTTCCAATGTCTCCAGTATGTGGGCTTTATGAAAAAATATGTTGCTGAAATCCACAAAACATTTTACGAAATCCTTTTTTTGTTATTACAAATGACAGGCTATTACCATGGCAGTAACTGTTGGGCAGCTCAGATACAAAATTCTGAAATTTCAGGCCCTGATTATGACAATTCAAACAGTTCAAACTGGAAAACGAAATATATCTATAAGGCAGTTCATACACCAAATTGAAGGCAAGAAACCTCCGATTCTACATAAATTACATGGTTTGGGTTAATTGCAAAATATGTACATTTAGGGGCAGGTGAATGTTGAATTACTTGTTGTAAATGAACAAATCACTAAATGACCTTGACCTTATTGGATGACCTTGACACAAATGCCTCTCCCCATATATATTATGAAGTGGCCAACCACTTGTATTCTCAACTTAGTTACTAATATCAAACATAGTATCAATTAGTTTCACAGAAACAGGTATTTCCCGATTCCTCCAATTTTCCAGATGCTGTTGCCATGGAAACCAGATTTATTCCTCACCAGTATCTGGTAGTCCAGGCACCCCCCGCCAAAAAGATTACCCTTTGTTCAAAGAACATATGTACCAAATGTCATGCTTTAATCCGGCCAGTCACGATTTTTTGGTCAATCCACTGGGCTACATCGGTCTGGGAGGAGTTGTGGACACAAGGGATTTTGCGTCATTTTTGGACATTCAGGGGTCGGTAACTCTGTCAATTTTCAACCGATTTACAAAATGTTCACGGCATCGTTATCGGTGTAAAATGTAGACTATGACATGTAAGTTTGGTCGCAATCGAAGAGACTTTATTTTTCACAACTTTGAACACCCGTCCCCCACTCCCCGGGTAATATCGGACAACGTCCATTTTGTGGAACTGAACTACATTTAAGTTGCTCTGTATCATAAAATTTGTCCGGTTCCGCTGCCTCAATGCTTTCCAGATATACTCTACAATTGTCGATAAATGTGAGAGGCCGGTTTAAGGGCCATAACTCCATAAATCGGGCACGGACAAAACTCGCAATGCCTCAACTGCCGATTCCCGTGGGAGTTGTACAGCCACAGAAAATTTCAGCATTCTACATTTAGCGGTTCCTGAGATTAGTCGTACCAAACTATGTAAGAAAAATAATAATAATAGAGAAAAATGGAGAAACGTAAAAGGGCGATAACTCTCCAAAGAAAAGGTGTAACGAAATTCTGAGGCGTACATTTTAAGTACCTCTTAGTTGCCTACTTTTCCAAAAAAATTCGCGTTCCTAGTGCCATTATTTTTCTCAGTATGTCCAATTAAACGGTAAAACGCCTCAACAGAAATACAATATACTCCCATATTAAAATATGGAAGTATAATAATATACAGGTAGAAACTGTTTGTGATGGTCAGCATAAGTAATATTGGCATTTCTGAGTTCAATGGACCCGTTTCTATGCAAAAATACCATTACCGCGACAATAGGTGACTTGGTGATAAAACCTCTCTATCTCAGTCGGTTTTTAAGCTAGAGTGTTGCCACTGGTGTCATTGAGTTCGTCTTCGTGAGATCTACACGATATGCATATTTTCGTGTGAATATCCACACATAACTTCGAAAAAATGACCATATCTCAGCTATTTGCCGAAATATTATTTTCAATCTGACATCATTGTATTCGCCTCGATAATCACCGTCGAATGACACCAACCCCATTTATCTGCGTTAACGGGTTCTAAACTTGTATAAGTTTCAAATTTCAGCACTTCAATCTGCATGCATCTAGCCAATTTTCGCCCGATTATGCCCAAATTTCGCGTGCCTGCTCATTCGTCCATGCCGATCGTAAATTGATAACAACAACCTTTGTCCGAGCATCGGTCTGGGAGGAGTTGTGGACACAAGGGATTTTGCGTCATTTTTGGACATTCAGGGGTCGGTAACTCTGTCAATTTTCAACCGATTTACAAAATGTTCACGGCATCGTTATCGGTGTAAAATGTAGACTATGACATGTAAGTTTGGTCGCAATCGAAGAGACTTTATTTTTCACAACTTTGAACACCCGTCCCCCACTCCCCGGGTAATATCGGACAACGTCCATTTTGTGGAACTGAACTACATTTAAGTTGCTCTGTATCATAAAATTTGTCCGGTTCCGCTGCCTCAATGCTTTCCAGATATACTCTACAATTGTCGATAAATGTGAGAGGCCGGTTTAAGGGCCATAACTCCATAAATCGGGCACGGACAAAACTCGCAATGCCTCAACTGCCGATTCCCGTGGGAGTTGTACAGCCACAGAAAATTTCAGCATTCTACATTTAGCGGTTCCTGAGATTAGTCGTACCAAACTATGTAAGAAAAATAATAATAATAGAGAAAAATGGAGAAACGTAAAAGGGCGATAACTCTCCAAAGAAAAGGTGTAACGAAATTCTGAGGCGTACATTTTAAGTACCTCTTAGTTGCCTACTTTTCCAAAAAAATTCGCGTTCCTAGTGCCATTATTTTTCTCAGTATGTCCAATTAAACGGTAAAACGCCTCAACAGAAATACAATATACTCCCATATTAAAATATGGAAGTATAATAATATACAGGTAGAAACTGTTTGTGATGGTCAGCATAAGTAATATTGGCATTTCTGAGTTCAATGGACCCGTTTCTATGCAAAAATACCATTACCGCGACAATAGGTGACTTGGTGATAAAACCTCTCTATCTCAGTCGGTTTTTAAGCTAGAGTGTTGCCACTGGTGTCATTGAGTTCGTCTTCGTGAGATCTACACGATATGCATATTTTCGTGTGAATATCCACACATAACTTCGAAAAAATGACCATATCTCAGCTATTTGCCGAAATATTATTTTCAATCTGACATCATTGTATTCGCCTCGATAATCACCGTCGAATGACACCAACCCCATTTATCTGCGTTAACGGGTTCTAAACTTGTATAAGTTTCAAATTTCAGCACTTCAATCTGCATGCATCTAGCCAATTTTCGCCCGATTATGCCCAAATTTCGCGTGCCTGCTCATTCGTCCATGCCGATCGTAAATTGATAACAACAACCTTTGTCCGAGCATCGGTCTGGGAGGAGTTGTGGACACAAGGGATTTTGCGTCATTTTTGGACATTCAGGGGTTGGTAACTCTGTCAATTTTCAACCGATTTACAAAATGTTCACGGCATCGTTATCGGTGTAAAATGTAGACTATGACATGTAAGTTTGGTCGCAATCGAAGAGACTTTATTTTTCACAACTTTGAACACCCGTCCCCCACTCCCCGGGTAATATCGGACAACGTCCATTTTGTGGAACTGAACTACATTTAAGTTGCTCTGTATCATAAAATTTGTCCGGTTCCGCTGCCTCAATGCTTTCCAGATATACTCTACAATTGTCGATAAATGTGAGAGGCCGGTTTAAGGGCCATAACTCCATAAATCGGGCACGGACAAAACTCGCAATGCCTCAACTGCCGATTCCCGTGGGAGTTGTACAGCCACAGAAAATTTCAGCATTCTACATTTAGCGGTTCCTGAGATTAGTCGTACCAAACTATGTAAGAAAAATAATAATAATAGAGAAAAATGGAGAAACGTAAAAGGGCGATAACTCTCCAAAGAAAAGGTGTAACGAAATTCTGAGGCGTACATTTTAAGTACCTCTTAGTTGCCTATTTTTCCAAAAAAATTCGCGTTCCTAGTGCCATTATTTTTCTCAGTATGTCCAATTAAACGGTAAAACGCCTCAACAGAAATACAATATACTCCCATATTAAAATATGGAAGTATAATAATATACAGGTAGAAACTGTTTGTGATGGTCAGCATAAGTAATATTGGCATTTCTGAGTTCAATGGACCCGTTTCTATGCAAAAATACCATTACCGCGACAATAGGTGACTTGGTGATAAAACCTCTCTATCTCAGTCGGGTTTTAAGCTAGAGTGTTGCCACTGGTGTCATTGAGTTCGTCTTCGTGAGATCTACACGATATGCATATTTTCGTGTGAATATCCACACATAACTTCGAAAAAATGACCATATCTCAGCTATTTGCCGAAATATTATTTTCAATCTGACATCATTGTATTCGCCTCGATAATCACCGTCGAATGACACCAACCCCATTTATCTGCGTTAACGGGTTCTAAACTTGTATAAGTTTCAAATTTCAGCACTTCAATCTGCATGCATCTAGCCAATTTTCGCCCGATTATGCCCAAATTTCGCGTGCCTGCTCATTCGTCCATGCCGATCGTAAATTGATAACAACAACCTTTGTCCGAGCATCGGTCTGGGAGGAGTTGTGGACACAAGGGATTTTGCGTCATTTTTGGACATTCAGGGGTCGGTAACTCTGTCAATTTTCAACCGATTTACAAAATGTTCACGGCATCGTTATCGGTGTAAAATGTAGACTATGACATGTAAGTTTGGTCGCAATCGAAGAGACTTTATTTTTCACAACTTTGAACACCCGTCCCCCACTCCCCGGGTAATATCGGACAACGTCCATTTTGTGGAACTGAACTACATTTAAGTTGCTCTGTATCATAAAATTTGTCCGGTTCCGCTGCCTCAATGCTTTCCAGATATACTCTACAATTGTCGATAAATGTGAGAGGCCGGTTTAAGGGCCATAACTCCATAAATCGGGCACGGAAAAAACTCGCAATGTCTCAACTGCCGATTCCCGTGGGAGTTGTACAGCCACAGAAAATTTCAGCATTCTACATTTAGCGGTTCCTGAGATTAGTCGTACCAAACTATGTAAGAAAAATAATAATAATAGAGAAAAATGGAGAAACGTAAAAGGGCGATAACTCTCCAAAGAAAAGGTGTAACGAAATTCTGAGGCGTACATTTTAAGTACCTCTTAGTTGCCTACTTTTCCAAAAAAATTCGCGTTCCTAGTGCCATTATTTTTCTCAGTATGTCCAATTAAACGGTAAAACGCCTCAACAGAAATACAATATACTCCCATATTAAAATATGGAAGTATAATAATATACAGGTAGAAACTGTTTGTGATGGTCAGCATAAGTAATATTGGCATTTCTGAGTTCAATGGACCCGTTTCTATGCAAAAATACCATTACCGCGACAATAGGTGACTTGGTGATAAAACCTCTCTATCTCAGTCGGTTTTTAAGCTAGAGTGTTGCCACTGGTGTCATTGAGTTCGTCTTCGTGAGATCTACACGATATGCATATTTTCGTGTGAATATCCACACATAACTTCGAAAAAATGACCATATCTCAGCTATTTGCCGAAATATTATTTTCAATCTGACATCATTGTATTCGCCTCGATAATCACCGTCGAATGACACCAACCCCATTTATCTGCGTTAACGGGTTCTAAACTTGTATAAGTTTCAAATTTCAGCACTTCAATCTGCATGCATCTAGCCAATTTTCGCCCGATTATGCCCAAATTTCGCGTGCCTGCTCATTCGTCCATGCCGATCGTAAATTGATAACAACAACCTTTGTCCGAGCATCGGTCTGGGAGGAGTTGTGGACACAAGGGATTTTGCGTCATTTTTGGACATTCAGGGGTCGGTAACTCTGTCAATTTTCAACCGATTTACAAAATGTTCACGGCATCGTTATCGGTGTAAAATGTAGACTATGACATGTAAGTTTGGTCGCAATCGAAGAGACTTTATTTTTCACAACTTTGAACACCCGTCCCCCACTCCCCGGGTAATATCGGACAACGTCCATTTTGTGGAACTGAACTACATTTAAGTTGCTCTGTATCATAAAATTTGTCCGGTTCCGCTGCCTCAATGCTTTCCAGATATACTCTACAATTGTCGATAAATGTGAGAGGCCGGTTTAAGGGCCATAACTCCATAAATCGGGCACGGACAAAACTCGCAATGCCTCAACTGCCGATTCCCGTGGGAGTTGTACAGCCACAGAAAATTTCAGCATTCTACATTTAGCGGTTCCTGAGATTAGTCGTACCAAACTATGTAAGAAAAATAATAATAATAGAGAAAAATGGAGAAACGTAAAAGGGCGATAACTCTCCAAAGAAAAGGTGTAACGAAATTCTGAGGCGTACATTTTAAGTACCTCTTAGTTGCCTATTTTTCCAAAAAAATTCGCGTTCCTAGTGCCATTATTTTTCTCAGTATGTCCAATTAAACGGTAAAACGCCTCAACAGAAATACAATATACTCCCATATTAAAATATGGAAGTATAATAATATACAGGTAGAAACTGTTTGTGATGGTCAGCATAAGTAATATTGGCATTTCTGAGTTCAATGGACCCGTTTCTATGCAAAAATACCATTACCGCGACAATAGGTGACTTGGTGATAAAACCTCTCTATCTCAGTCGGGTTTTAAGCTAGAGTGTTGCCACTGGTGTCATTGAGTTCGTCTTCGTGAGATCTACACGATATGCATATTTTCGTGTGAATATCCACACATAACTTCGAAAAAATGACCATATCTCAGCTATTTGCCGAAATATTATTTTCAATCTGACATCATTGTATTCGCCTCGATAATCACCGTCGAATGACACCAACCCCATTTATCTGCGTTAACGGGTTCTAAACTTGTATAAGTTTCAAATTTCAGCACTTCAATCTGCATGCATCTAGCCAATTTTCGCCCGATTATGCCCAAATTTCGCGTGCCTGCTCATTCGTCCATGCCGATCGTAAATTGATAACAACAACCTTTGTCCGAGCATCGGTCTGGGAGGAGTTGTGGACACAAGGGATTTTGCGTCATTTTTGGACATTCAGGGGTCGGTAACTCTGTCAATTTTCAACCGATTTACAAAATGTTCACGGCATCGTTATCGGTGTAAAATGTAGACTATGACATGTAAGTTTGGTCGCAATCGAAGAGACTTTATTTTTCACAACTTTGAACACCCGTCCCCCACTCCCCGGGTAATATCGGACAACGTCCATTTTGTGGAACTGAACTACATTTAAGTTGCTCTGTATCATAAAATTTGTCCGGTTCCGCTGCCTCAATGCTTTCCAGATATACTCTACAATTGTCGATAAATGTGAGAGGCCGGTTTAAGGGCCATAACTCCATAAATCGGGCACGGACAAAACTCGCAATGCCTCAACTGCCGATTCCCGTGGGAGTTGTACAGCCACAGAAAATTTCAGCATTCTACATTTAGCGGTTCCTGAGATTAGTCGTACCAAACTATGTAAGAAAAATAATAATAATAGAGAAAAATGGAGAAACGTAAAAGGGCGATAACTCTCCAAAGAAAAGGTGTAACGAAATTCTGAGGCGTACATTTTAAGTACCTCTTAGTTGCCTATTTTTCCAAAAAAATTCGCGTTCCTAGTGCCATTATTTTTCTCAGTATGTCCAATTAAACGGTAAAACGCCTCAACAGAAATACAATATACTCCCATATTAAAATATGGAAGTATAATAATATACAGGTAGAAACTGTTTGTGATGGTCAGCATAAGTAATATTGGCATTTCTGAGTTCAATGGACCCGTTTCTATGCAAAAATACCATTACCGCGACAATAGGTGACTTGGTGATAAAACCTCTCTATCTCAGTCGGGTTTTAAGCTAGAGTGTTGCCACTGGTGTCATTGAGTTCGTCTTCGTGAGATCTACACGATATGCATATTTTCGTGTGAATATCCACACATAACTTCGAAAAAATGACCATATCTCAGCTATTTGCCGAAATATTATTTTCAATCTGACATCATTGTATTCGCCTCGATAATCACCGTCGAATGACACCAACCCCATTTATCTGCGTTAACGGGTTCTAAACTTGTATAAGTTTCAAATTTCAGCACTTCAATCTGCATGCATCTAGCCAATTTTCGCCCGATTATGCCCAAATTTCGCGTGCCTGCTCATTCGTCCATGCCGATCGTAAATTGATAACAACAACCTTTGTCCGAGCATCGGTCTGGGAGGAGTTGTGGACACAAGGGATTTTGCGTCATTTTTGGACATTCAGGGGTCGGTAACTCTGTCAATTTTCAACCGATTTACAAAATGTTCACGGCATCGTTATCGGTGTAAAATGTAGACTATGACATGTAAGTTTGGTCGCAATCGAAGAGACTTTATTTTTCACAACTTTGAACACCCGTCCCCCACTCCCCGGGTAATATCGGACAACGTCCATTTTGTGGAACTGAACTACATTTAAGTTGCTCTGTATCATAAAATTTGTCCGGTTCCGCTGCCTCAATGCTTTCCAGATATACTCTACAATTGTCGATAAATGTGAGAGGCCGGTTTAAGGGCCATAACTCCATAAATCGGGCACGGAAAAAACTCGCAATGCCTCAACTGCCGATTCCCGTGGGAGTTGTACAGCCACAGAAAATTTCAGCATTCTACATTTAGCGGTTCCTGAGATTAGTCGTACCAAACTATGTAAGAAAAATAATAATAATAGAGAAAAATGGAGAAACGTAAAAGGGCGATAACTCTCCAAAGAAAAGGTGTAACGAAATTCTGAGGCGTACATTTTAAGTACCTCTTAGTTGCCTACTTTTCCAAAAAAATTCGCGTTCCTAGTGCCATTATTTTTCTCAGTATGTCCAATTAAACGGTAAAACGCCTCAACAGAAATACAATATACTCCCATATTAAAATATGGAAGTATAATAATATACAGGTAGAAACTGTTTGTGATGGTCAGCATAAGTAATATTGGCATTTCTGAGTTCAATGGACCCGTTTCTATGCAAAAATACCATTACCGCGACAATAGGTGACTTGGTGATAAAACCTCTCTATCTCAGTCGGTTTTTAAGCTAGAGTGTTGCCACTGGTGTCATTGAGTTCGTCTTCGTGAGATCTACACGATATGCATATTTTCGTGTGAATATCCACACATAACTTCGAAAAAATGACCATATCTCAGCTATTTGCCGAAATATTATTTTCAATCTGACATCATTGTATTCGCCTCGATAATCACCGTCGAATGACACCAACCCCATTTATCTGCGTTAACGGGTTCTAAACTTGTATAAGTTTCAAATTTCAGCACTTCAATCTGCATGCATCTAGCCAATTTTCGCCCGATTATGCCCAAATTTCGCGTGCCTGCTCATTCGTCCATGCCGATCGTAAATTGATAACAACAACCTTTGTCCGAGCATCGGTCTGGGAGGAGTTGTGGACACAAGGAATTTTGCGTCATTTTTGGACATTCAGGGGTCGGTAACTCTGTCAATTTTCAACCGATTTACAAAATGTTCACGGCATCGTTATCGGTGTAAAATGTAGACTATGACATGTAAGTTTGGTCGCAATCGAAGAGACTTTATTTTTCACAACTTTGAACACCCGTCCCCCACTCCCCGGGTAATATCGGACAACGTCCATTTTGTGGAACTGAACTACATTTAAGTTGCTCTGTATCATAAAATTTGTCCGGTTCCGCTGCCTCAATGCTTTCCAGATATACTCTACAATTGTCGATAAATGTGAGAGGCCGGTTTAAGGGCCATAACTCCATAAATCGGGCACGGAAAAAACTCGCAATGCCTCAACTGCCGATTCCCGTGGGAGTTGTACAGCCACAGAAAATTTCAGCATTCTACATTTAGCGGTTCCTGAGATTAGTCGTACCAAACTATGTAAGAAAAATAATAATAATAGAGAAAAATGGAGAAACGTAAAAGGGCGATAACTCTCCAAAGAAAAGGTGTAACGAAATTCTGAGGCGTATATTTTAAGTACCTCTTAGTTGCCTACTTTTCCAAAAAAATTCGCGTTCCTAGTGCCATTATTTTTCTCAGTATGTCCAATTAAACGGTAAAACGCCTCAACAGAAATACAATATACTCCCATATTAAAATATGGAAGTATAATAATATACAGGTAGAAACTGTTTGTGATGGTCAGCATAAGTAATATTGGCATTTCTGAGTTCAATGGACCCGTTTCTATGCAAAAATACCATTACCGCGACAATAGGTGACTTGGTGATAAAACCTCTCTATCTCAGTCGGTTTTTAAGCTAGAGTGTTGCCACTGGTGTCATTGAGTTCGTCTTCGTGAGATCTACACGATATGCATATTTTCGTGTGAATATCCACACATAACTTCGAAAAAATGACCATATCTCAGCTATTTGCCGAAATATTATTTTCAATCTGACATCATTGTATTCGCCTCGATAATCACCGTCGAATGACACCAACCCCATTTATCTGCGTTAACGGGTTCTAAACTTGTATAAGTTTCAAATTTCAGCACTTCAATCTGCATGCATCTAGCCAATTTTCGCCCGATTATGCCCAAATTTCGCGTGCCTGCTCATTCGTCCATGCCGATCGTAAATTGATAACAACAACCTTTGTCCGAGCATCGGTCTGGGAGGAGTTGTGGACACAAGGGATTTTGCGTCATTTTTGGACATTCAGGGGTCGGTAACTCTGTCAATTTTCAACCGATTTACAAAATGTTCACGGCATCGTTATCGGTGTAAAATGTAGACTATGACATGTAAGTTTGGTCGCAATCGAAGAGACTTTATTTTTCACAACTTTGAACACCCGTCCCCCACTCCCCGGGTAATATCGGACAACGTCCATTTTGTGGAACTGAACTACATTTAAGTTGCTCTGTATCATAAAATTTGTCCGGTTCCGCTGCCTCAATGCTTTCCAGATATACTCTACAATTGTCGATAAATGTGAGAGGCCGGTTTAAGGGCCATAACTCCATAAATCGGGCACGGACAAAACTCGCAATGCCTCAACTGCCGATTCCCGTGGGAGTTGTACAGCCACAGAAAATTTCAGCATTCTACATTTAGCGGTTCCTGAGATTAGTCGTACCAAACTATGTAAGAAAAATAATAATAATAGAGAAAAATGGAGAAACGTAAAAGGGCGATAACTCTCCAAAGAAAAGGTGTAACGAAATTCTGAGGCGTACATTTTAAGTACCTCTTAGTTGCCTACTTTTCCAAAAAAAATCGCGTTCCTAGTGCCATTATTTTTCTCAGTATGTCCAATTAAACGGTAAAACGCCTCAACAGAAATACAATATACTCCCATATTAAAATATGGAAGTATAATAATATACAGGTAGGAACTGTTTGTGATGGTCAGCATAAGTAATATTGGCATTTCTGAGTTCAATGGACCCGTTTCTATGCAAAAATACCATTACCGCGACAATAGGTGACTTGGTGATAAAACCTCTCTATCTCAGTCGGTTTTTAAGCTAGAGTGTTGCCACTGGTGTCATTGAGTTCGTCTTCGTGCGATCTACACGATATGCATATTTTCGTGTGAATATCCACACATAACTTCGAAAAAATGACCATATCTCAGCTATTTGCCGAAATATTATTTTCAATCTGACATCATTGTATTCGCCTCGATAATCACCGTCGAATGACACCAACCCCATTTATCTGCGTTAACGGGTTCTAAACTTGTATAAGTTTCAAATTTCAGCACTTCAATCTGCATGCATCTAGCCAATTTTCGCCCGATTATGCCCAAATTTCGCGTGCCTGCTCATTCGTCCATGCCGATCGTAAATTGATAACAACAACCTTTGTCCGAGCATCGGTCTGGGAGGAGTTGTGGACACAAGGGATTTTGCGTCATTTTTGGACATTCAGGGGTCGGTAACTCTGTCAATTTTCAACCGATTTACAAAATGTTCACGGCATCGTTATCGGTGTAAAATGTAGACTATGACATGTAAGTTTGGTCGCAATCGAAGAGACTTTATTTTTCACAACTTTGAACACCCGTCCCCCACTCCCCGGGTAATATCGGACAACGTCCATTTTGTGGAACTGAACTACATTTAAGTTGCTCTGTATCATAAAATTTGTCCGGTTCCGCTGCCTCAATGCTTTCCAGATATACTCTACAATTGTCGATAAATGTGAGAGGCCGGTTTAAGGGCCATAACTCCATAAATCGGGCACGGACAAAACTCGCAATGCCTCAACTGCCGATTCCCGTGGGAGTTGTACAGCCACAGAAAATTTCAGCATTCTACATTTAGCGGTTCCTGAGATTAGTCGTACCAAACTATGTAAGAAAAATAATAATAATAGAGAAAAATGGAGAAACGTAAAAGGGCGATAACTCTCCAAAGAAAAGGTGTAACGAAATTCTGAGGCGTACATTTTAAGTACCTCTTAGTTGCCTACTTTTCCAAAAAAATTCGCGTTCCTAGTGCCATTATTTTTCTCAGTATGTCCAATTAAACGGTAAAACGCCTCAACAGAAATACAATATACTCCCATATTAAAATATGGAAGTATAATAATATACAGGTAGAAACTGTTTGTGATGGTCAGCATAAGTAATATTGGCATTTCTGAGTTCAATGGACCCGTTTCTATGCAAAAATACCATTACCGCGACAATAGGTGACTTGGTGATAAAACCTCTCTATCTCAGTCGGTTTTTAAGCTAGAGTGTTGCCACTGGTGTCATTGAGTTCGTCTTCGTGAGATCTACACGATATGCATATTTTCGTGTGAATATCCACACATAACTTCGAAAAAATGACCATATCTCAGCTATTTGCCGAAATATTATTTTCAATCTGACATCATTGTATTCGCCTCGATAATCACCGTCGAATGACACCAACCCCATTTATCTGCGTTAACGGGTTCTAAACTTGTATAAGTTTCAAATTTCAGCACTTCAATCTGCATGCATCTAGCCAATTTTCGCCCGATTATGCCCAAATTTCGCGTGCCTGCTCATTCGTCCATGCCGATCGTAAATTGATAACAACAACCTTTGTCCGAGCATCGGTCTGGGAGGAGTTGTGGACACAAGGGATTTTGCGTCATTTTTGGACATTCAGGGGTCGGTAACTCTGTCAATTTTCAACCGATTTACAAAATGTTCACGGCATCGTTATCGGTGTAAAATGTAGACTATGACATGTAAGTTTGGTCGCAATCGAAGAGACTTTATTTTTCACAACTTTGAACACCCGTCCCCCACTCCCCGGGTAATATCGGACAACGTCCATTTTGTGGAACTGAACTACATTTAAGTTGCTCTGTATCATAAAATTTGTCCGGTTCCGCTGCCTCAATGCTTTCCAGATATACTCTACAATTGTCGATAAATGTGAGAGGCCGGTTTAAGGGCCATAACTCCATAAATCGGGCACGGAAAAAACTCGCAATGCCTCAACTGCCGATTCCCGTGGGAGTTGTACAGCCACAGAAAATTTCAGCATTCTACATTTAGCGGTTCCTGAGATTAGTCGTACCAAACTATGTAAGAAAAATAATAATAATAGAGAAAAATGGAGAAACGTAAAAGGGCGATAACTCTCCAAAGAAAAGGTGTAACGAAATTCTGAGGCGTACATTTTAAGTACCTCTTAGTTGCCTACTTTTCCAAAAAAATTCGCGTTCCTAGTGCCATTATTTTTCTCAGTATGTCCAATTAAACGGTAAAACGCCTCAACAGAAATACAATATACTCCCATATTAAAATATGGAAGTATAATAATATACAGGTAGAAACTGTTTGTGATGGTCAGCATAAGTAATATTGGCATTTCTGAGTTCAATGGACCCGTTTCTATGCAAAAATACCATTACCGCGACAATAGGTGACTTGGTGATAAAACCTCTCTATCTCAGTCGGTTTTTAAGCTAGAGTGTTGCCACTGGTGTCATTGAGTTCGTCTTCGTGAGATCTACACGATATGCATATTTTCGTGTGAATATCCACACATAACTTCGAAAAAATGACCATATCTCAGCTATTTGCCGAAATATTATTTTCAATCTGACATCATTGTATTCGCCTCGATAATCACCGTCGAATGACACCAACCCCATTTATCTGCGTTAACGGGTTCTAAACTTGTATAAGTTTCAAATTTCAGCACTTCAATCTGCATGCATCTAGCCAATTTTCGCCCGATTATGCCCAAATTTCGCGTGCCTGCTCATTCGTCCATGCCGATCGTAAATTGATAACAACAACCTTTGTCCGAGCATCGGTCTGGGAGGAGTTGTGGACACAAGGGATTTTGCGTCATTTTTGGACATTCAGGGGTCGGTAACTCTGTCAATTTTCAACCGATTTACAAAATGTTCACGGCATCGTTATCGGTGTAAAATGTAGACTATGACATGTAAGTTTGGTCGCAATCGAAGAGACTTTATTTTTCACAACTTTGAACACCCGTCCCCCACTCCCCGGGTAATATCGGACAACGTCCATTTTGTGGAACTGAACTACATTTAAGTTGCTCTGTATCATAAAATTTGTCCGGTTCCGCTGCCTCAATGCTTTCCAGATATACTCTACAATTGTCGATAAATGTGAGAGGCCGGTTTAAGGGCCATAACTCCATAAATCGGGCACGGACAAAACTCGCAATGCCTCAACTGCCGATTCCCGTGGGAGTTGTACAGCCACAGAAAATTTCAGCATTCTACATTTAGCGGTTCCTGAGATTAGTCGTACCAAACTATGTAAGAAAAATAATAATAATAGAGAAAAATGGAGAAACGTAAAAGGGCGATAACTCTCCAAAGAAAAGGTGTAACGAAATTCTGAGGCGTACATTTTAAGTACCTCTTAGTTGCCTACTTTTCCAAAAAAATTCGCGTTCCTAGTGCCATTATTTTTCTCAGTATGTCCAATTAAACGGTAAAACGCCTCAACAGAAATACAATATACTCCCATATTAAAATATGGAAGTATAATAATATACAGGTAGAAACTGTTTGTGATGGTCAGCATAAGTAATATTGGCATTTCTGAGTTCAATGGACCCGTTTCTATGCAAAAATACCATTACCGCGACAATAGGTGACTTGGTGATAAAACCTCTCTATCTCAGTCGGTTTTTAAGCTAGAGTGTTGCCACTGGTGTCATTGAGTTCGTCTTCGTGAGATCTACACGATATGCATATTTTCGTGTGAATATCCACACATAACTTCGAAAAAATGACCATATCTCAGCTATTTGCCGAAATATTATTTTCAATCTGACATCATTGTATTCGCCTCGATAATCACCGTCGAATGACACCAACCCCATTTATCTGCGTTAACGGGTTCTAAACTTGTATAAGTTTCAAATTTCAGCACTTCAATCTGCATGCATCTAGCCAATTTTCGCCCGATTATGCCCAAATTTCGCGTGCCTGCTCATTCGTCCATGCCGATCGTAAATTGATAACAACAACCTTTGTCCGAGCATCGGTCTGGGAGGAGTTGTGGACACAAGGGATTTTGCGTCATTTTTGGACATTCAGGGGTCGGTAACTCTGTCAATTTTCAACCGATTTACAAAATGTTCACGGCATCGTTATCGGTGTAAAATGTAGACTATGACATGTAAGTTTGGTCGCAATCGAAGAGACTTTATTTTTCACAACTTTGAACACCCGTCCCCCACTCCCCGGGTAATATCGGACAACGTCCATTTTGTGGAACTGAACTACATTTAAGTTGCTCTGTATCATAAAATTTGTCCGGTTCCGCTGCCTCAATGCTTTCCAGATATACTCTACAATTGTCGATAAATGTGAGAGGCCGGTTTAAGGGCCATAACTCCATAAATCGGGCACGGAAAAAACTCGCAATGCCTCAACTGCCGATTCCCGTGGGAGTTGTACAGCCACAGAAAATTTCAGCATTCTACATTTAGCGGTTCCTGAGATTAGTCGTACCAAACTATGTAAGAAAAATAATAATAATAGAGAAAAATGGAGAAACGTAAAAGGGCGATAACTCTCCAAAGAAAAGGTGTAACGAAATTCTGAGGCGTACATTTTAAGTACCTCTTAGTTGCCTACTTTTCCAAAAAAATTCGCGTTCCTAGTGCCATTATTTTTCTCAGTATGTCCAATTAAACGGTAAAACGCCTCAACAGAAATACAATATACTCCCATATTAAAATATGGAAGTATAATAATATACAGGTAGAAACTGTTTGTGATGGTCAGCATAAGTAATATTGGCATTTCTGAGTTCAATGGACCCGTTTCTATGCAAAAATACCATTACCGCGACAATAGGTGACTTGGTGATAAAACCTCTCTATCTCAGTCGGTTTTTAAGCTAGAGTGTTGCCACTGGTGTCATTGAGTTCGTCTTCGTGAGATCTACACGATATGCATATTTTCGTGTGAATATCCACACATAACTTCGAAAAAATGACCATATCTCAGCTATTTGCCGAAATATTATTTTCAATCTGACATCATTGTATTCGCCTCGATAATCACCGTCGAATGACACCAACCCCATTTATCTGCGTTAACGGGTTCTAAACTTGTATAAGTTTCAAATTTCAGCACTTCAATCTGCATGCATCTAGCCAATTTTCGCCCGATTATGCCCAAATTTCGCGTGCCTGCTCATTCGTCCATGCCGATCGTAAATTGATAACAACAATCTTTGTCCGAGCATCGGTCTGGGAGGAGTTGTGGACACAAGGGATTTTGCGTCATTTTTGGACATTCAGGGGTCGGTAACTCTGTCAATTTTCAACCGATTTACAAAATGTTCACGGCATCGTTATCGGTGTAAAATGTAGACTATGACATGTAAGTTTGGTCGCAATCGAAGAGACTTTATTTTTCACAACTTTGAACACCCGTCCCCCACTCCCCGGGTAATATCGGACAACGTCCATTTTGTGGAACTGAACTACATTTAAGTTGCTCTGTATCATAAAATTTGTCCGGTTCCGCTGCCTCAATGCTTTCCAGATATACTCTACAATTGTCGATAAATGTGAGAGGCCGGTTTAAGGGCCATAACTCCATAAATCGGGCACGGACAAAACTCGCAATGCCTCAACTGCCGATTCCCGTGGGAGTTGTACAGCCACAGAAAATTTCAGCATTCTACATTTAGCGGTTCCTGAGATTAGTCGTACCAAACTATGTAAGAAAAATAATAATAATAGAGAAAAATGGAGAAACGTAAAAGGGCGATAACTCTCCAAAGAAAAGGTGTAACGAAATTCTGAGGCGTACATTTTAAGTACCTCTTAGTTGCCTACTTTTCCAAAAAAATTCGCGTTCCTAGTGCCATTATTTTTCTCAGTATGTCCAATTAAACGGTAAAACGCCTCAACAGAAATACAATATACTCCCATATTAAAATATGGAAGTATAATAATATACAGGTAGAAACTGTTTGTGATGGTCAGCATAAGTAATATTGGCATTTCTGAGTTCAATGGACCCGTTTCTATGCAAAAATACCATTACCGCGACAATAGGTGACTTGGTGATAAAACCTCTCTATCTCAGTCGGTTTTTAAGCTAGAGTGTTGCCACTGGTGTCATTGAGTTCGTCTTCGTGAGATCTACACGATATGCATATTTTCGTGTGAATATCCACACATAACTTCGAAAAAATGACCATATCTCAGCTATTTGCCGAAATATTATTTTCAATCTGACATCATTGTATTCGCCTCGATAATCACCGTCGAATGACACCAACCCCATTTATCTGCGTTAACGGGTTCTAAACTTGTATAAGTTTCAAATTTCAGCACTTCAATCTGCATGCATCTAGCCAATTTTCGCCCGATTATGCCCAAATTTCGCGTGCCTGCTCATTCGTCCATGCCGATCGTAAATTGATAACAACAACCTTTGTCCGAGCATCGGTCTGGGAGGAGTTGTGGACACAAGGGATTTTGCGTCATTTTTGGACATTCAGGGGTCGGTAACTCTGTCAATTTTCAACCGATTTACAAAATGTTCACGGCATCGTTATCGGTGTAAAATGTAGACTATGACATGTAAGTTTGGTCGCAATCGAAGAGACTTTATTTTTCACAACTTTGAACACCCGTCCCCCACTCCCCGGGTAATATCGGACAACGTCCATTTTGTGGAACTGAACTACATTTAAGTTGCTCTGTATCATAAAATTTGTCCGGTTCCGCTGCCTCAATGCTTTCCAGATATACTCTACAATTGTCGATAAATGTGAGAGGCCGGTTTAAGGGCCATAACTCCATAAATCGGGCACGGACAAAACTCGCAATGCCTCAACTGCCGATTCCCGTGGGAGTTGTACAGCCACAGAAAATTTCAGCATTCTACATTTAGCGGTTCCTGAGATTAGTCGTACCAAACTATGTAAGAAAAATAATAATAATAGAGAAAAATGGAGAAACGTAAAAGGGCGATAACTCTCCAAAGAAAAGGTGTAACGAAATTCTGAGGCGTACATTTTAAGTACCTCTTAGTTGCCTACTTTTCCAAAAAAATTCGCGTTCCTAGTGCCATTATTTTTCTCAGTATGTCCAATTAAACGGTAAAACGCCTCAACAGAAATACAATATACTCCCATATTAAAATATGGAAGTATAATAATATACAGGTAGAAACTGTTTGTGATGGTCAGCATAAGTAATATTGGCATTTCTGAGTTCAATGGACCCGTTTCTATGCAAAAATACCATTACCGCGACAATAGGTGACTTGGTGATAAAACCTCTCTATCTCAGTCGGTTTTTAAGCTAGAGTGTTGCCACTGGTGTCATTGAGTTCGTCTTCGTGAGATCTACACGATATGCATATTTTCGTGTGAATATCCACACATAACTTCGAAAAAATGACCATATCTCAGCTATTTGCCGAAATATTATTTTCAATCTGACATCATTGTATTCGCCTCGATAATCACCGTCGAATGACACCAACCCCATTTATCTGCGTTAACGGGTTCTAAACTTGTATAAGTTTCAAATTTCAGCACTTCAATCTGCATGCATCTAGCCAATTTTCGCCCGATTATGCCCAAATTTCGCGTGCCTGCTCATTCGTCCATGCCGATCGTAAATTGATAACAACAATCTTTGTCCGAGCATCGGTCTGGGAGGAGTTGTGGACACAAGGGATTTTGCGTCATTTTTGGACATTCAGGGGTCGGTAACTCTGTCAATTTTCAACCGATTTACAAAATGTTCACGGCATCGTTATCGGTGTAAAATGTAGACTATGACATGTAAGTTTGGTCGCAATCGAAGAGACTTTATTTTTCACAACTTTGAACACCCGTCCCCCACTCCCCGGGTAATATCGGACAACGTCCATTTTGTGGAACTGAACTACATTTAAGTTGCTCTGTATCATAAAATTTGTCCGGTTCCGCTGCCTCAATGCTTTCCAGATATACTCTACAATTGTCGATAAATGTGAGAGGCCGGTTTAAGGGCCATAACTCCATAAATCGGGCACGGACAAAACTCGCAATGCCTCAACTGCCGATTCCCGTGGGAGTTGTACAGCCACAGAAAATTTCAGCATTCTACATTTAGCGGTTCCTGAGATTAGTCGTACCAAACTATGTAAGAAAAATAATAATAATAGAGAAAAATGGAGAAACGTAAAAGGGCGATAACTCTCCAAAGAAAAGGTGTAACGAAATTCTGAGGCGTACATTTTAAGTACCTCTTAGTTGCCTACTTTTCCAAAAAAATTCGCGTTCCTAGTGCCATTATTTTTCTCAGTATGTCCAATTAAACGGTAAAACGCCTCAACAGAAATACAATATACTCCCATATTAAAATATGGAAGTATAATAATATACAGGTAGAAACTGTTTGTGATGGTCAGCATAAGTAATATTGGCATTTCTGAGTTCAATGGACCCGTTTCTATGCAAAAATACCATTACCGCGACAATAGGTGACTTGGTGATAAAACCTCTCTATCTCAGTCGGTTTTTAAGCTAGAGTGTTGCCACTGGTGTCATTGAGTTCGTCTTCGTGAGATCTACACGATATGCATATTTTCGTGTGAATATCCACACATAACTTCGAAAAAATGACCATATCTCAGCTATTTGCCGAAATATTATTTTCAATCTGACATCATTGTATTCGCCTCGATAATCACCGTCGAATGACACCAACCCCATTTATCTGCGTTAACGGGTTCTAAACTTGTATAAGTTTCAAATTTCAGCACTTCAATCTGCATGCATCTAGCCAATTTTCGCCCGATTATGCCCAAATTTCGCGTGCCTGCTCATTCGTCCATGCCGATCGTAAATTGATAACAACAATCTTTGTCCGAGCATCGGTCTGGGAGGAGTTGTGGACACAAGGGATTTTGCGTCATTTTTGGACATTCAGGGGTCGGTAACTCTGTCAATTTTCAACCGATTTACAAAATGTTCACGGCATCGATATCGGTGTAAAATGTAGACTATGACATGTAAGTTTGGTCGCAATCGAAGAGACTTTATTTTTCACAACTTTGAACACCCGTCCCCCACTCCCCGGGTAATATCGGACAACGTCCATTTTGTGGAACTGAACTACATTTAAGTTGCTCTGTATCATAAAATTTGTCCGGTTCCGCTGCCTCAATGCTTTCCAGATATACTCTACAATTGTCGATAAATGTGAGAGGCCGGTTTAAGGGCCATAACTCCATAAATCGGGCACGGACAAAACTCGCAATGCCTCACCTGCCGATTCCCGTGGGAGTTGTACAGCCACAGAAAATTTCAGCATTCTACATTTAGCGGTTCCTGAGATTAGTCGTACCAAACTATGTAAGAAAAATAATAATAATAGAGAAAAATGGAGAAACGTAAAAGGGCGATAACTCTCCAAAGAAAAGGTGTAACGAAATTCTGAGGCGTACATTTTAAGTACCTCTTAGTTGCCTACTTTTCCAAAAAAATTCGCGTTCCTAGTGCCATTATTTTTCTCAGTATGTCCAATTAAACGGTAAAACGCCTCAACAGAAATACAATATACTCCCATATTAAAATATGGAAGTATAATAATATACAGGTAGAAACTGTTTGTGATGGTCAGCATAAGTAATATTGGCATTTCTGAGTTCAATGGACCCGTTTCTATGCAAAAATACCATTACCGCGACAATAGGTGACTTGGTGATAAAACCTCTCTATCTCAGTCGGTTTTTAAGCTAGAGTGTTGCCACTGGTGTCATTGAGTTCGTCTTCGTGAGATCTACACGATATGCATATTTTCGTGTGAATATCCACACATAACTTCGAAAAAATGACCATATCTCAGCTATTTGCCGAAATATTATTTTCAATCTGACATCATTGTATTCGCCTCGATAATCACCGTCGAATGACACCAACCCCATTTATCTGCGTTAACGGGTTCTAAACTTGTATAAGTTTCAAATTTCAGCACTTCAATCTGCATGCATCTAGCCAATTTTCGCCCGATTATGCCCAAATTTCGCGTGCCTGCTCATTCGTCCATGCCGATCGTAAATTGATAACAACAACCTTTGTCCGAGCATCGGTCTGGGAGGAGTTGTGGACACAAGGGATTTTGCGTCATTTTTGGACATTCAGGGGTCGGTAACTCTGTCAATTTTCAACCGATTTACAAAATGTTCACGGCATCGTTATCGGTGTAAAATGTAGACTATGACATGTAAGTTTGGTCGCAATCGAAGAGACTTTATTTTTCACAACTTTGAACACCCGTCCCCCACTCCCCGGGTAATATCGGACAACGTCCATTTTGTGGAACTGAACTACATTTAAGTTGCTCTGTATCATAAAATTTGTCCGGTTCCGCTGCCTCAATGCTTTCCAGATATACTCTACAATTGTCGATAAATGTGAGAGGCCGGTTTAAGGGCCATAACTCCATAAATCGGGCACGGACAAAACTCGCAATGCCTCAACTGCCGATTCCCGTGGGAGTTGTACAGCCACAGAAAATTTCAGCATTCTACATTTAGCGGTTCCTGAGATTAGTCGTACCAAACTATGTAAGAAAAATAATAATAATAGAGAAAAATGGAGAAACGTAAAAGGGCGATAACTCTCCAAAGAAAAGGTGTAACGAAATTCTGAGGCGTACATTTTAAGTACCTCTTAGTTGCCTACTTTTCCAAAAAAATTCGCGTTCCTAGTGCCATTATTTTTCTCAGTATGTCCAATTAAACGGTAAAACGCCTCAACAGAAATACAATATACTCCCATATTAAAATATGGAAGTATAATAATATACAGGTAGAAACTGTTTGTGATGGTCAGCATAAGTAATATTGGCATTTCTGAGTTCAATGGACCCGTTTCTATGCAAAAATACCATTACCGCGACAATAGGTGACTTGGTGATAAAACCTCTCTATCTCAGTCGGTTTTTAAGCTAGAGTGTTGCCACTGGTGTCATTGAGTTCGTCTTCGTGAGATCTACACGATATGCATATTTTCGTGTGAATATCCACACATAACTTCGAAAAAATGACCATATCTCAGCTATTTGCCGAAATATTATTTTCAATCTGACATCATTGTATTCGCCTCGATAATCACCGTCGAATGACACCAACCCCATTTATCTGCGTTAACGGGTTCTAAACTTGTATAAGTTTCAAATTTCAGCACTTCAATCTGCATGCATCTAGCCAATTTTCGCCCGATTATGCCCAAATTTCGCGTGCCTGCTCATTCGTCCATGCCGATCGTAAATTGATAACAACAATCTTTGTCCGAGCATCGGTCTGGGAGGAGTTGTGGACACAAGGGATTTTGCGTCATTTTTGGACATTCAGGGGTCGGTAACTCTGTCAATTTTCAACCGATTTACAAAATGTTCACGGCATCGTTATCGGTGTAAAATGTAGACTATGACATGTAAGTTTGGTCGCAATCGAAGAGACTTTATTTTTCACAACTTTGAACACCCGTCCCCCACTCCCCGGGTAATATCGGACAACGTCCATTTTGTGGAACTGAACTACATTTAAGTTGCTCTGTATCATAAAATTTGTCCGGTTCCGCTGCCTCAATGCTTTCCAGATATACTCTACAATTGTCGATAAATGTGAGAGGCCGGTTTAAGGGCCATAACTCCATAAATCGGGCACGGACAAAACTCGCAATGCCTCACCTGCCGATTCCCGTGGGAGTTGTACAGCCACAGAAAATTTCAGCATTCTACATTTAGCGGTTCCTGAGATTAGTCGTACCAAACTATGTAAGAAAAATAATAATAATAGAGAAAAATGGAGAAACGTAAAAGGGCGATAACTCTCCAAAGAAAAGGTGTAACGAAATTCTGAGGCGTACATTTTAAGTACCTCTTAGTTGCCTACTTTTCCAAAAAAATTCGCGTTCCTAGTGCCATTATTTTTCTCAGTATGTCCAATTAAACGGTAAAACGCCTCAACAGAAATACAATATACTCCCATATTAAAATATGGAAGTATAATAATATACAGGTAGAAACTGTTTGTGATGGTCAGCATAAGTAATATTGGCATTTCTGAGTTCAATGGACCCGTTTCTATGCAAAAATACCATTACCGCGACAATAGGTGACTTGGTGATAAAACCTCTCTATCTCAGTCGGTTTTTAAGCTAGAGTGTTGCCACTGGTGTCATTGAGTTCGTCTTCGTGAGATCTACACGATATGCATATTTTCGTGTGAATATCCACACATAACTTCGAAAAAATGACCATATCTCAGCTATTTGCCGAAATATTATTTTCAATCTGACATCATTGTATTCGCCTCGATAATCACCGTCGAATGACACCAACCCCATTTATCTGCGTTAACGGGTTCTAAACTTGTATAAGTTTCAAATTTCAGCACTTCAATCTGCATGCATCTAGCCAATTTTCGCCCGATTATGCCCAAATTTCGCGTGCCTGCTCATTCGTCCATGCCGATCGTAAATTGATAACAACAACCTTTGTCCGAGCATCGGTCTGGGAGGAGTTGTGGACACAAGGGATTTTGCGTCATTTTTGGACATTCAGGGGTCGGTAACTCTGTCAATTTTCAACCGATTTACAAAATGTTCACGGCATCGTTATCGGTGTAAAATGTAGACTATGACATGTAAGTTTGGTCGCAATCGAAGAGACTTTATTTTTCACAACTTTGAACACCCGTCCCCCACTCCCCGGGTAATATCGGACAACGTCCATTTTGTGGAACTGAACTACATTTAAGTTGCTCTGTATCATAAAATTTGTCCGGTTCCGCTGCCTCAATGCTTTCCAGATATACTCTACAATTGTCGATAAATGTGAGAGGCCGGTTTAAGGGCCATAACTCCATAAATCGGGCACGGACAAAACTCGCAATGCCTCAACTGCCGATTCCCGTGGGAGTTGTACAGCCACAGAAAATTTCAGCATTCTACATTTAGCGGTTCCTGAGATTAGTCGTACCAAACTATGTAAGAAAAATAATAATAATAGAGAAAAATGGAGAAACGTAAAAGGGCGATAACTCTCCAAAGAAAAGGTGTAACGAAATTCTGAGGCGTACATTTTAAGTACCTCTTAGTTGCCTACTTTTCCAAAAAAATTCGCGTTCCTAGTGCCATTATTTTTCTCAGTATGTCCAATTAAACGGTAAAACGCCTCAACAGAAATACAATATACTCCCATATTAAAATATGGAAGTATAATAATATACAGGTAGAAACTGTTTGTGATGGTCAGCATAAGTAATATTGGCATTTCTGAGTTCAATGGACCCGTTTCTATGCAAAAATACCATTACCGCGACAATAGGTGACTTGGTGATAAAACCTCTCTATCTCAGTCGGTTTTTAAGCTAGAGTGTTGCCACTGGTGTCATTGAGTTCGTCTTCGTGAGATCTACACGATATGCATATTTTCGTGTGAATATCCACACATAACTTCGAAAAAATGACCATATCTCAGCTATTTGCCAAAATATTATTTTCAATTTGACATCATTGTATTCGCCTCGATAATCACCGTCGAATGACACCAACCCCATTTATCTGCGTTAACGGGTTCTAAACTTGTATAAGTTTCAAATTTCAGCACTTCAATCTGCATGCATCTAGCCAATTTTCGCCCGATTATGCCCAAATTTCGCGTGCCTGCTCATTCGTCCATGCCGATCGTAAATTGATAACAACAACCTTTGTCCGAGCATCGGTCTGGGAGGAGTTGTGGACACAAGGGATTTTGCGTCTTTTTTGGACATTCAGGGGTCGGTAACTCTGTCAATTTTCAACCGATTTACAAAATGTTCACGGCATCGTTATCGGTGTAAAATGTAGACTATGACATGTAAGTTTGGTCGCAATCGAAGAGACTTTATTTTTCACAACTTTGAACACCCGTCCCCCACTCCCCGGGTAATATCGGACAACGTCCATTTTGTGGAACTGAACTACATTTAAGTTGCTCTGTATCATAAAATTTGTCCGGTTCCGCTGCCTCAATGCTTTCCAGATATACTCTACAATTGTCGATAAATGTGAGAGGCCGGTTTAAGGGCCATAACTCCATAAATCGGGCACGGACAAAACTCGCAATGCCTCAACTGCCGATTCCCGTGGGAGTTGTACAGCCACAGAAAATTTCAGCATTCTACATTTAGCGGTTCCTGAGATTAGTCGTACCAAACTATGTAAGAAAAATAATAATAATAGAGAAAAATGGAGAAACGTAAAAGGGCGATAACTCTCCAAAGAAAAGGTGTAACGAAATTCTGAGGCGTACATTTTAAGTACCTCTTAGTTGCCTACTTTTCCAAAAAAATTCGCGTTCCTAGTGCCATTATTTTTCTCAGTATGTCCAATTAAACGGTAAAACGCCTTAACAGAAATACAATATACTCCCATATTAAAATATGGAAGTATAATAATAATATGGATATCATTCGAACCGCCTCGCATATATAAGAGAATGCATTGGCCTAAAAAAATCTTTTTTTTAACACTTTTTACCATTTTTTCTTACATTCTTTAACAATTTTATAATTTTTAATGTGTTAAGCCAATGCATTCTCTTATATATGCGAGGCGACCTATGGCCGACTCGCATATATAAGAGAATGCATTGGCACAGGGCCGTTCTGTTGGGTAAAGGGTTAATGGGACTCAAACTCTTCATAATGGGTACATGTGAATAGTTATGAATGTCTGTAAAACAACTATCATTAACAAGTGCATGTCATCATTAAAGGTGCATGTCATCATTAAAGGTACACAATTCCGATTCGATGATCCCCATATCATCAGATTCCAACAGCATTTCTTCAAAATATTCTTTACTTATCAGAATAGATTAATTACCAAAAAATAATGCTAACCACTGTCAACTCTAGTATAATTTTTTTCAAAAACATGTTATTTATCAACAATTTGTTCAACGCAATTTTGTATCTATAGAGTAACTATGTCTATCGGTTCGTTGAATATTTGCTAGGCCGCCAAATATTCCAGGTAATCAAAAATAACAGATTTCAAAAATCATTATCTGATAACTCATCAAATATTTTTACCCCCAAAGAAATAGTAATATAGGAGTGTTAATAATAGTAATATAGGAGTGTTAATAATAGTAATATAGGAGTGTTAATAATAGTAATATAGGAGTGTTAATAATAGTAATATAGGAGTGTTAATAATAGTAATATAGGAGTGTTAATAATAGTAATATAGGAGTGTTAATAATAGTAATATAGGAGTGTTAATTTGGATTATGTATCTTTAATAATTGTATATCAAATTAGTCCAATAAAATACCAAAGTCCAAAGAAAATAAGCATGGATGTAGCATCACCAATTTCACCCTCTGGGAGACTTGTTGATAGTGGTGATGATGGAGGTGATATGACATCGATAAGGTGATTATTATGATAATGAATGACGACAACGATGGCGGTGGAAAATGATGATGATAATAATGATGATTATTATGATGATGACAACAACGATGATGCTGATGATAATACTGATGATGAACAGGCGATGATGTTGATGACGATGGTGCCATGATTATGACAATGCATATGACGAGGACAATTATGATGGTGATGGATGACGACAATGATGATAATGACGATTATGATTATGACGATGATTATGCTGATGATAGTAATAATGATGACAAATAGGCATTGATGATTGATGACGATGGTGCCATGATTACGACAACCAGTATGACGAGGACAATTATAATGATGATATTGATAGTGATGCTAACGATAATGATGATAATAATGATTACAAATAGGCGTTGATGATTGATGACGATGGTGCCATGATTACGACAACCAATATGACGAGGACAATTATAATGATGATATTGATAGTGATGCTAACGATAATGATGATAATAATGATTACAAATAGGCGTTGATGATTGATGACGATGGTGCCATGATTACGACAACCAATATGACGAGGACAATTATAATGATGATATTGATAGTGATGCTAACGATAATGATGATAATAATGATGACAAATAGGCGTTGATGATTGATGACGATGGTGCCATGATTACGACAACCAATATGACGAGGACAATTATAATGATGATATTGATAGTGATGCTAACGATAATGATGATAATAATGATTACAAATAGGCGTTGATGATTGATGACGATGGTGCCATGATTACGACAACCAATATGACGAGGACAATTATAATGATGATATTGATAGTGAAGCTAACGATAATGATGATAATAATGATGATATTGATAGTGATGCTAACGATAATGATGATAATAATGATGATATTGATAGTGATGCTAACGATAATGATGATTATAATGATGATATTGATAGTGATGCTAACGATAATGATGATTATAATGATATTGATAGTGATGCTAACGATAATGATTATAATGATGATATTGATAGTGATGCTAACGATAATGATAATGATGATATTGATAGTGATGCTAACGATAATGATAATGATGATATTGATAGTGATGCTAACGATAATGATAATGATGATATTGATAGTGATGCTAACGATAATGATAATGATGATATTGATAGTGATGCTAACGATAATGATAATGATGATATTGATAGTGATGCTAACGATAATGATAATGATGATATTGATAGTGATGCTAACGACAATGATGATGATGATATTGATAGTGATGCTAACGATAATGATAATGATGATATTGATAGTGATGCTAACGACAATGATAATGATGATATTGATAGTGATGCTAACGATAATGATAATGATGATATTGATAGTGATGCTAACGACAATGATGATGATGATATTGATAGTGATGCTAACGATAATGATAATGATGATATTGATAGTGATGCTAACGACAATGATAATGATGATATTGATAGTGATGCTAACGACAATGATGATGATGATATTGATAGTGATGCTAACGACAATGATGATGATGATATTGATAGTGATGCTAACGATAATGATAATGATGATATTGATAGTGATGCTAACGATAATGATAATGATGATATTGATAGTGATGCTAACGACAATGATGATGATGATATTGATAGTGATGCTAACGATAATGATAATGATGATATTGATAGTGATGCTAACGACAATGATAATGATGATATTGATAGTGATGCTAACGATAATGATAATGATGATATTGATAGTGATGCTAACGACAATGATGATGATGATATTGATAGTGATGCTAACGATAATGATAATGATGATATTGATAGTGATGCTAACGATAATGATAATGATGATATTGATAGTGATGCTAACGACAATGATGATGATGATATTGATAGTGATGCTAACGACAATGATAATGATGATATTGATAGTGATGCTAACGATAATGATAATGATGATATTTATAGTGATGCTAACGACAATGATGATGATGATATTGATAGTGATGCTAACGATAATGATAATGATGATATTGATAGTGATGCTAACGACAATGATAATGATGATATTGATAGTGATGCTAACGATAATGATAATGATGATATTGATAGTGATGCTAACGACAATGATGATGATGATATTGATAGTGATGCTAACGATAATGATAATGATGATATTGATAGTGATGCTAACGACAATGATGATGATGATAGGCACCATGGAGATAGGAAGATCATTTTATATTGTGTATTTATTACATGATCCTATTATTATTATCATTCTATAAATTGTGACATTCGTTTAATAACAGGAAAGAGTGGCAGGTGACCTTTGACTTCCAGTTTGTCGTCTGTTTAAATTGCAGTACGATAAGCCTGAAAAATACTAGGGCTTCCATTATTTTTCCGATTAACTCTAATGAATGAAGAGTTTGAAAAGTTATTTAATTAAATATACGCCATTAAATACGACAAAGGGTCTTTATTTATATGGGACTATTTGTTTATTTATATAGGACTATTTGTTTATTTATATGGGACTATTTGTTTACGCGGGCAAACCACGCATAATTACGCAAATCGTCATCGAATGCCTTATATAAGCTGTGTTAGTTTCGCATCCCATTTGTTGATTTAAGTATGCTTTGTCGAGGTTTTGGATCATGTAATAAATATAATCTATAACTCGTCCCAAGTTTATAGCGAAATTGACAAAACTCGTCCTGTAAATTAGATCTGGAAAAAGTAACTAAAAACAATGCTTATTTTATACTATAGATACTTCCAAGAAGATGAGGCCTAAGCAGAATGAGGTCCCCAGAGGGTGAATTTGTTATGCTAGTCTGCTGTGTGGAGTATCATCACTAACTTCACTCTCTGGGGACCTCATTCCGTAAGTGTGAGACACACTATTTCAAGAAACAAATGTGATTTTTGAGACAATGCAATTTTTTTTAGATTGGGTGGGATACGAACCCCGGCCCGACGACGAGCGCGCCTTGCGACTCAAAGTCCGACGTCAATACCACACGGCCACCGAAACAACCCCAAAAAAGTAAGCTCGAATGGCCGCTGTATTCCGACTTCGCACTTAGGACACTATATTCACATTTTAAAGTCTCTCTCTATATATATGTATATATGAGGTACGGCACAGCAGCAATGTTATATATTTTATGCCTCCGAAACATGGCGAGCATAATGAGACAACTTTTATTCTAGGTATATGTGACCCGCCATATCAAATCCAGTCGTAAGTCGGGATTTTTTTTACCCTGTGCCAATGCATTCTGTTATATATGCGAGTCGACCATAGGTCGCCTCGCATATATAAGAGAATGCATTGGCCTAACAAGTTTTGATCATGTTTTTTAAATAAATGTTTCTTACAATTTTTAGGACATAAAATAAAAAACATCCATTACCCTGCAGGGAGCCCCACACATATATAGAAGAATATAGAAGAGTGTCGTCTGCTCATGTTTGTCTGGGGCTCTGTATGGGTGAAATTATAAAATTGTTAAAGAATACAAGAACAAATTATTAAAATTATTATTATTACTGTACAAAATTGTTAGGCCAATGCATTCTCTTATATATGCGAGGCGACCTATGGTCGACTCGCATATATAAGAAAATGCATTGGCACAGGGTAAAAAAATCCCGACTTACGACTGGATTTGATATGGCGGGTCACATATTGTTAAGAAATGGGTTAAAGTGATGGAGGCCATGTTTTCCGAGAGTTTTCCGATGAATGGCAACAAGCCATATTTCCGAATAAATCCTGAAAAGTTACCCATAATTCTGCTTTGGTTAAGAGGTCGATTACTTAGGGCATTACTGTACCAAATTTATTTGTTACAGAGTGGCTATTTTATCTCAGGCATGGAATGGCTTGCTATTATTTTATCTTATACCAGGCCACCATTCGTCACTGCGTGTAGAAATTTCAATAATTTTTCGAAGTCTAAATTAAATCGTGATATGTATTTAGATCCTATCTTCAGCAAAATACATGTAGCGGAAGTGTGCATGTAATATTCAGTTCATGCAATGAATCATGAGTAGAACCTGGTTGAAATACTACTGAGTGGCGAGTCACACTCGTCTTCGAGCTATTGAGGCCATGTATGCATGGTGCTATGAACGGTTTGTATTGTGAATGGGTAAAATTATCTGCTCCTAAACCCTCATTGTAGACAATTTTATACCATGTTCTATTCAGTTTTCAGAAATAGCTCGCAATGGAAATTTGCATGGTACATGTACATATTTGGTTGAGATTTTTTGGTCAAAGGTGGTAGCGGGAAATTTGGTTAAAATAACCATCAGTGGCAGTGCTCTTGTTTTGTCCATCAGTATCTCTGGATCACTTTATGTTTTACTTTTACAAACATTTCAGAGTTAATAAATGGCTGATATATAGTGTCCTGATTCATATTGTTATTCCGATGAATCTTCCAAAATGAGGACTTAGTCCACACTGGACTTAAATAACTAATACCGGTAAACCCCATGTTATGTACATGTAGACAAACAGTTTGTGAAGAGTATGGGGTAAGCAAAATACCCTATGCATTAAGTGTACTTTGGTTAGAAATTCCACCAAATTGTTTATAACATAACAGTATAGCGCTAACTACATGTACATGTAATTTTAACCTCACCTTTCAAGATTTCGGTGTTAAATGGGTCACTGTGAATCACTCTCCTGATACATTTCCACGGTGTTGAGTGTTGTGCTTATCGCTCACTCTTTACATGCTGTATGATGTATATAAACAAACGTTCGACTGACACAATGCGTGTTTCGAGGATATGGCATTCATACTATTATAGTATATTATTACCATTACTATATTCTTAACAACATGTTATAATTTCTTCACTTTTATTACTAAGTTATAACCTATAATGAAGACCAACCGTGCATTTAACCAGCAAGGTCTAAATGACATGGTTTCAGTAACAGGGCATGGCAGACTTCTAATTTTTATATACCGGTATATGTCCATGAACTATAAACATCTACCGGTATACAGTATCATTGATACCAGTTTAAACCGGCACATTAATTGATACGGCTGGAGAATATATATACTTCAAAGTATCAACCTACATGTACATGTATGTGGGGGTACAATTATTATTCACCTACCAGTAGGCCTATAATCTAATTGTATGTCTACAAGTACATATCATGGACTTGGAAGGAGTAAGTTTTCGAATAACATAGTACATTATTATCATATTAATAAATGACAAACAGTCACTATGCCAGACTTTTTTAGGTGTTGTGAGAGATCATGAGTTGATGGAATGCAAATATTTCACTGATTGGCATTAATGTTTGAAACAATTGCTTGCTCTTTTTCCATGCACACAATGATCTTCACTTTAGTCACATCAAGACATCATTATTTCAGTTATACATTTATTGAGGATTTTTTTCACCCCACCACCCCATATCATGCATATGCAGCATGCCATATAGCTTAATGTCATCTCTACTAAGGCCCATATGAGGTCCCAGTAACATAAAATATATTTTTTTTGCAGTTATAATAAATTCGTATAATGTTTTAAACTGTTACAAATGTCACACATGTGTATAATGGCACACAAGGTCTTTAGTTAAAACTAACATTATTAGCATCTGCAGTGTTCTGAAACTTTAATCTTTAATTAATTTACAGAAATATTCCATTACCACCCCACCCCCACATGATACACCCCCACCCTGCAACATCCCTTCCAACCGATATCATCTCAACTCCCAACTTTTAATACCTGTTCTATCCACAAGCAGACATATATCTGCAGAGAGAGAGAGAGAGAGAGAGAGAGAGAGAGAGAGAGACACACACACACACACACACATGTCATTAATGTTTAAACAACACTGCTAGAATTTGAAACAAACTGCCTGAATTTAGTGTTTCTGACATTTGCAGAATGAGGTCCCCAGTGGGTGAATTTAGTGTTGCTACCCTGTACAGCAGGCTGACATCACCAAATACACCATCAGGGACCTAATTCTGCTTAGGCATCATCTTCTGGGAAGTATATTAAGTATCAAATTGAAATTTTTTTTTAGTTACTTTTTGACTTTCCCTTCTGTTCAGTTTCTACAGTTATGTCCCCCTAATTTGCAGAAGATAAAATACATAATTGAGGTGCTCAATGTGTGTGCATTACAAACTCCAACTGCAGAACTTCAATCTGAATAATGTGGCATCTCCTGCACAGATGCATATAATATCCATGGTCATGAAAAAATGGAATTAGTGCCTTTTTAGCTCAACTTTACTTTGTAAAGTTTGAGCTATTGCAATGGCTTTGTCGTCCGTCGTCCGTGTGTGCTTGATTCGTCAACAATACAGGCAACAGGTCGTACCTTTGGTCGGATCATGAAATTTGTCATAGCTGTTGACAATCAACATTTAGACCGGAATGATTCATTTTGGGGTCATTCGGGGAAAAAAACATGGCCGCCAGCGGCCATCTTGGATTTCAAAATTCAATCCATTAGCACGGGCTACAGGCGGTATTGTTCGTCTGATCGTCATGAAATTTGTCATGGATGTTAATATTGACATGTAGAGTAATTTTGGGGTCATTCGGCTAAAAAATATGGCCGCCGGCAGCCATCTTAGATTTTACTCTTTGCATGACTAAATCCTTTGACACGGGCTACATGTCGTACATTTAGTAGGATCATCATAAAATTTGTCTTGGATGTTAACATTGATATGTAGATGGGAACGAGTCATTTTGGGGTCATGCAGCCAAAAAACATGGCCGCCAGCAGCCATCTTGGATTTTACTCTTTGTATGACTAAATTCTTTATCACGGGCTACAGGTCGTACCTTTAGTCTGATCATTATGAAATTGTTCATGGCTGTTGAAATTTGAATGAAGAACCCCCCAGAGACACAGATAATATAAAATTCATTTCAAATCCTAGATTAAGAAGGTGATCAAATCCAAGATGGCGTCTAGGTGGCCTCCAATTGTGATTTTGACACTTTTTACACACCATTTGACAAAACGTATTCAAACCGCCCTGGTCCCATGACGGTTAAAATAAAATATGGCCCAATTAGGGTTAGTAAAAATAAATGGTCACACGAGGGTTAATACAAATATGGACCCATGGGGGTTAATTGAAATATGGTTCGATGAATGTTAATTAAAATACGGTAGCATGTGGGTTAATTGAAGTTAAATATGGTCCCATTAATTAAAATAAAAATATGTTGCCATCAGTGTTGATTAACTACGGCCCCATGGGTTAAATACAATATAGTCCCACGCCAGAGGGTCAAATGAAATATGATCTAATGAGGACTATCTAAAATATGGCTCCCATGAGAATCAATTAAAACATGGTCACAAGAGTGTTATTTTCTGAACATTGTTCAATTCATATACCATTATTATATTTTGCTGCGTACACATACATAAAACGATGTCTAGAATAAACCAATGTGAAGGGTTAGTGTTGTAACTGTTTTTAATAACATCTCTATTCATAGCTCAGATATATTCCGCATACAAAGAAATGAAAAAAAGTTTAGAGTTCGAGACTAAAGTTCACTAAACTTCAATATGCACAAACAACTCGAAGGTGTAATGTGTGAATTGGTTAACCCTTTACCCAACAAAATGGCCAAAACCGGCCAAATAAAGCTTCAACAGCCTAAAATATCTTCGGTCTGTCTCAATAGAACCATACAAATATGGATATCATTGGAACCGGCTCCTTGACCACATTGTGATAGTTACAGTTATGCCCTGTGCCAATGCATTCTCTTATATATGCGAGTCGACCATAGGTCGCCTCGCATATATAAGAGAATGCATTGGTCTAAAAAAAATCTTTTTTTAACACTTTTTACCATTTTTTCTTACATTCTTTAACAATTTTTAATGTGTTAAGCCAATGCATTCTCTTATATATGCGAGGCGACCTATGGTCGACTCGCACATATAAGAGAATGCATTGGCACAGGGCCCTTCTGTTGGGTAAAGGGTTAATAATGAAAATCCCAATTCATTTAGAATATGTGACCCGCCATATCAAAACCAGTCGTAAGTCGGGATTTTTTTTACCCTGTGCCAATGCATTCTCTTATATATGCGAGTGGACCATAGGTCGCATCGCGTATATAAGAGAATGCAATGGCCTAACAATTTTTTATAAATTTTTTTAATAAATGTTTCTTACAATTTTTAGGATATAAAATAAAAAACATCCATTACCCTGCAGGGAGCCCCATACCTATATAGAAGCATATAGAAGAGTGTCGTCTGCTCATGTTTGTCTGGGGCTCTGTATGGGTGAAATTATAAAATTGTTAAATAATACAAGAAAAAGTTACTAAAAAGTTACTAAAAAATTGTTAGGCCAATGCATTCTCTTATATATGCGAGGCGACCTATGGTCGACTCGCATATATAAGAGAATGCATTGGCACAGGGTAAAATAAATCCCGACTTACGACTGGATTTGATATGGCGGGTCACATTTAACATGCCGATATTTATCGTATAAATAAATGAAATGGTGCACTCAGTGATGTTAAGTAACATGTTAAACACCGATATAAACAAGCAGCTCGAATAGTTCATATGTGACTTAAATTTCTTATACCATCCCCAAATCCCCATGCAATATAATAGTAGATAGCATTCCGATTTATGTCACGTGAAAATAACAAAGCAGGTTAAACAACAATAGAAACACACCGCGCGCAGTGCGCTAAGGGTTAACGCGGGAATTCCCGTTCCAAGTCGGCGCCTACTTCTCATGGTAGTTAACAAGCCATGGTTCAACAAAGCATACACGCCGAGTCGCCGATCTAACACATTGACTGCCGACCACGAGTTATCTCGTATATTTTGCATGTAATTGAATGGGGGTCGGCAGTCAAAGTGCTAACCGCAAAGGCTTTAAGTGATACGTGAATATACATCGCGACGAGATGCTACATCTATTAGATCACAACAATAATTATTGTCAAACTTCGTTACATGGTTCGAGTACGAAGTACGATTTAATCCGCGCTGGACCGAAATAAACTTTTGCCAAATTATTTGCCAAATGAAAATATTTTTTACCAATTTCTTTTAGAATTTGCCAAATGTTATTCTCGATAGTATCATTTTCTGCAACCTTGATTGGATCTTATGATTCGACACTCGCGGTTTGAACGACGTTTGATATCGATAGGAAAGCATTTAGTTAATAATTATACTCGCATTTCTATTGTGGTTTATCATACAACAATACATCAATCACCGAATAAAAATATGATAGAAGGGTTGCTTCACCAGAAGAGCGCATCACATTGCAAGAGGATTAGCTATGTAAACACCACCACCACCACACAAAATACGGGTAATCCCTCCATACATCAACACTAATGCTATCAGATTAACTTCATCTTAATAGAGGTGATAACTGTTCCTAAACCATATAAAACACCGCTAATATAATTATGTTGTATAAGAGTTTACTGAAATGAATGGTATTGATTGACCAATATTTTTTCATCTTTCTCCAGGAATTAAAAAGTGACTTGCCAAACGAAAATATTTTTTGCCAAATGTGAATTGTTTTTGCCATTGGCAAATTTGGCAAGTGGCAGCGCGAACTCTGAGTACGAACATACCCAAGTACCATTATAATCATATCGTTCGGGTACGAAAATATCCAGAAAACTTTATATTCATATTTCACACATTCGCCCATTGACAAATAAAAAAATACGGTCACAGAAAACACCCTTAGAGGGCGTAATAACTGTTTTATCAAAGCAAACCATCATTACTCACTAATCACAAATCAATACAATGCCACTGATGTCAATTATTCATCGGCTACATCTGACGATGTTGATGTCGTCCGAGGTTAATCCCAGCGGAGTTCGCCTTGCTTTGAGCGATTTCCACTCGGCCCATTGTGTGCGCTGGACCATGTATTCATGCACATAATGGTCGGATGGATGTGACTTTGGAGTACAAGGTCGCACCATCTAAAGCCGCGGCCCGGAAAAGACCACAGATAGAGGGGCTACACAAGACGACAGGACGAAGAAAAAGAAGAAACATCAGGGACACCGTCGCAGGGCACCTAATGCGCATAAGATTGTCCACTTATAAATGGACAATCGGTACCTAAAATGGTCGTTAATAAATGGACAATCCGACCACGCGTGGCACGCGAGCTTGGGATTGTCCACTAAATCACGACATATATAGATAATCGTGCATGTTAGCTTCATATTAAATCTGAAGGGTAATAACTCTATAAAGAATGTACCTTTACTAAATGACGGAGATTTGTGTGAGAAATTTGCAACACCACAACAGATCAACGTTTGTGAAATATAAGTCATATTCTTCCCTTGGGTGGGTGGGATTGGGGGAAGGTTTGGGGTACGCTCTTTAAAAACACTTCTTCGAATATTTCCGTTATTTCGTCAACAACTCTTCTTCAAATATCTCCGTTATTTCGTCAAAAACACTTCTTCTCATACAAATCACCGTTATTTAGCAAATTAATATTATTTATAGAGTTATTGCCCTTCATATTAAATATGAAGCTAACATGCAGGATTAGCAAAACATGTCTTCATTTAGTGGACAATCCCAAGCTCGCGTGCCACGCGTGGTTGGATTGTCCATTTATTAATGACCATTTTAGGTACCGATTGTCCATTTATAAGTGGACAATCCTTGAAGAATTGCCTGCGCAGGGACACCGAAAGGAGGACCATGTGGATTAGGAAAAAGGTTGAGAGACGCACAGCTACCTCCCCATAGACAGGACCCACTTCAGGATGCCACACCCACTGATCTATACCATCTCAGAGGTAGACTGGGACCATCGAGACAGCCTCTGCAGTGGATGCGATGGATACAGCTGAACACCATCAAGCTGCCGGAGTAACCGACACAGATAACGAGCGGAAAGTGAAATAAAAGGTCAGCCGACCACAGTGTCCCCCGATGGCAAGTCGACGCCGCTTTGTTAAAGAAAAAAAAATGTTGAAATGTTCTAAGTCGAAAGGGTTACTAATTCCGTAAAGAAATAATTTTTCCGTCATCTATATACATGTTGCACATCTCCAATATGTGGGTAACAATACTCTGAAGTTTCAAATATCTACGATCAAAACTGTAGGAGGAGTTGATTACACCATGAAGGTACCTTCATACAGAAAATTAAAAGTCGAAAGGCCCATAACTCTGGTAAAAATCATTGGATCAAACTCAAATTCGAACTTGACCTGTATTTTGATATGAGCGACCCACAAAAAAAAAAGAATTTTCAATTGAACAGTCCAAACTTGAGTTATCATCCGGAAACCAAAGAAAAAAAGAGAAAATTGAATTTTCTAAAAAAGTTGAAAAAACAAGAAAAAATAAAATATTTTAAGTCGAAAAGCCCATAACTCTGAAAAAAATTCGAACTTGACCTGTATTTTGATATCAATGACTCACAAAAAAACGGAATTTTCAATTGAACAGTCCAAACTTGTGTTATCATCCGGAAACCAAAGAAAAAAAGAAGAAATTGAATTTTCTAAAAAAGTTGAAAAAAGGGAAATAACTCCATAACAGAAAGTCGGATCAAACCCAGAATTGCAGAGCACCTGTGTTCTTGGTTGAGACACCTACATACCAAGTTGCAATCAAATCGGATGATCAATACTGGAGTTATAACTCCGGACGGACGGACGGACGGACGCACGAACGGGGCTGATTACAATAGTCCCCCCAAAATAAATTTTTCGGGGGACAATTAGAGCAGCCACCCGGATCGTTTTGACGTGCTGTTGGACTCACCAGCGACTGCTCACACAGTCCCGGAGACGCCCATATATAAAGAAAGACCGGTGACTCCACCCAGAAGGACTGAAACAACAATACAGAAAATGGATCGCCTGCGTTCAGAACTGGTCGACCGTCTAAATCAGCAAAAGGAATTAAATCTTGACCATACATGAATACTATACGAGGAATCTGATGCAGGCGATCCACCTGAAGTCCCGTACAAATACACCGTGTGAGACGAATCTGGCGTCAGACAACCATGCATCTACCCGCCAGCTTCCAACAACAACAACAACAACAACGATGACACCAACAACGGCACCTGGGTGAAACAGCCATCCAAAAGACAAAAGAAAAAAATAATACACATAAACTTTGACAAAAATGCTTCTCTCTTTTTTTGTTTTTTTGATTATAATAATAAAGGCGATAAAATTAGGGCAGGAGGGAGTTTATTTTAAATAGATAACACAATATTTTCTTAATATGCACGATTTCATCAGTGTTACGGACTTAGACTTTTTCACAGGGAAGTGATGTATGCCTATAGACACCATGCACAACTACGCTTCAAACGCTAATAAGACGGGCCGATGTGTGGATAATTTGTATACTATTCCCGTGCATGGTAATCGGGAAAATATTCTAAGTTGAACGTTGAACGCTAAACTGCCCATAGTCTGTTTCGAGTAATATGCATAGACTCTGATAATTTGATTGCTGGCGAGGCTAACTCTATTGCTCATATCACATATAGAGGACAAAGTATGGAACAATAACTGCATTAATATAATTCGATATTTTCTTCAGACACCAGAACATCTCCGGGGTAAATTCGATGAACCAACATCGTGTGATATCAATTTTAAATAGTATAACGTATTTACGAAGTAATAGAAATTTCAGAAACAAAGTGACCTCAAACGTGAGCACGAAACCTCAATCAAATTTTTAGGCATTCACATAGATGAAAATCTATCATTTTAGAAACACATATCATCAGTCTGCTCCAAAATTAGCGCACGCCATATATCATATAAACAAAGTCAAAAACTTTTTCCCAGGCAGCGCCCTTAAAACGTTATATTATGCCCTAATTCAAAGTCACTTGGTATATGGACTCCAGATATGGGGCCATGTTCCCGAGGTAAAAAGAGTCTTTTTACTACAAAAAAGAGCAATACGAATTGTGTGTAATCAAAAATACAGGAGCCATACCGAACCTTTGTTTAAAAAAGAGAATATCTTGAAAGTATACGACCTTCACAAAGTCCATACTACCCTATTCATGCATGACTGGTATTACAACCGCCTACCTGAATCCTTTTCCCAAATGTTCACTAAACGTATTGCCGGACCGGATACTAGAGAACAGCGCACATTATTCCTCAAAACCCCGAGAACCTCCTTTTCTCAACAGATACCATTTCATGCATTCGCAACCTCATGGAACAACTTAGATAACACTATGACTAAAAATCAAATAGGCACGTATTCAAAAATTTCATCACAGAGAAAACAATAAGCGCATATTCTAACAATATCAAATGCAAGAATCGAGGATGCCCAGACTGCCCCAGAACGTACCCCGTTAAGTATACATATAACACGTTCAACGTCAACCAATACGAATCAGTAGTCCCTGTAACCTCATCCGCCAAACATACTACCCGATCATCTGAATTTGAACCATATACATGATATTGAACATCCCTCGGGTAGTATCCATTTTCACACACTCTTGAACTAAGCCCTAAACTCATACATTACATATCTATATCTATATTTGCGAATGTCTGTCTGTCTGTCTGTCTGTGTTCTATTTGCGAATGTCTGTCTGTCTGTCTGTCTGTGTTCTAAAGAAATTCACACGGGACCACCTAGATGGCACAAAAGGGGTCTAATAGGGGTAACTTTTTACGAGAAAGATAATGGCGAGGGTTAGAATTTTCTAAAGTGACGCCGTTGTTGTCAGGGGCAGAAAAGGGGGAGGGGCAGAAAAAATATTTGTCGACAATTGCCACCAAACTTATATATAATCATCCCCATAATATGAGGAATCTAATGGCGTGGTTTAAATATGACAAAAGTCGCGCCGTTCGCATCGGGAATGTCCGGAAGGGGAGAGGGGAACCAAATTGATCAAAAACATTTTAGCGCCGAATTCCACCAAATTTATGCACATTCTTCTCCATGATACAAGGAATCTTATTGTGTGATTTAAAAACGCCAAATTGGTGTCGTTTGGATGAGAGATTGGGGGGGGGGGGGGTGGGTACTAAATCTGATAAGAATTGGTTTAGTCGCCGATTGCCACGAAACTTATACAAATTCATCCCCATGGTATGAGGTGTCTAATGGTGTGGCTTTAAGCTGTCAACAGTGGCGTCATTCGAGTCAGGGGTGCACTGAAAGGGAGAGGGGCACCAGAATTGATACACAATATTTTTACGCCAATTTCCACCAAATTGATACACATTATTATCCATGATATGAGGAATCCAATCGTGTGATTTTAAAGATGTCATATTGGTGCTGCTTTGGTGAGAGATGGGAGTGGGGTGGGCCCTAAATTTGATAAAAAAAAATTTAGTCGCGTAGTAGCACCAAACTCACAAATAATAATCTCCATGATATCAGGAGTCTAATTGTGTGGTTTGAAGATGTAAAAAGTGGGGCCATTCGAGTCAGGGGTGCCTAGAGGGTGAAAGGGACACAAACATTGATAAACAGTATGTTTAGCGCCAATTTCCACCTGATTGATACATATTCTTCTGCGTGATACGAATAATCGTGTGGTTTAAATGCGCCAAATTGGTGCCTTTTGGGTGAGAGATATGCAATGGTGGCCCTAAATTTAATACGAATTTGTATACTCGCCAATTTTCATAAATTTTATACATATTCATCTCTATAATGAGTCTAAGTGTGTGGTTTAATGATGTCAAAAGTGGCGCAGCTTGAGTCCGAAATAGGAACGGGAAGGTCACCAAAAACTTATAAAAATATGTTTTGTGCAATTACCCGGTGATAAAGCTCATACACGTTCTTCTCAAATGATACAATGAATCAAATATTTGCGAATATCTGTCTGTGTTCTATATATAACTTTAAGTGTACAATCGAGATGGCACCAAGGCGGTCTAACAGGGGTAACGTTTTACGAGTAAGATAATGGTGCGGGTTATCATTTTCTAAAGTGGCGTTGGTGTTAGGGGAGGGTCTATTTTAGCACAGATTTCGACCAAATTAATATATTATTCTTCTCCATGATACGAGGAATTTAAACGTGTAATTTACAGACGCTAAATTGGTGCTGTTTGGGTGCGAGATGGGTGGGGGGGGGGGGGGTAATAAATATGATAAGAATTGTTTAGTTGCCGATTACCATCAAACTTATATATAATCATCTCCATAATACAATGCATGCATGAGTCTAATAGATGTGGTTTAAATATGACAAAAGTGGCGCGGTTCAAGTCATGCATGAGGGGAGTTGCACCAAAGCCTATACAAATATATTTAGCACTGATTCCACCAAATTCATGCACGTTCTTCTCTAATGATATGATGAATTCAATCACATTTGGGGTCGTTTGGGTCATGGATGGCGAGGGGAGATTCACTAGCATTTATAAGATTGTTCAATTCGCCGATATCCAACAAAGTTATATATATTAATCTCCCAGGCCATCTCCATGTCGTTCTAAGGAGTTTTTGGCATTCCAATTTCACAATATCGACAAATGGTGACCGAATTAAGTCACTTGAACAATTATATCTTCTCAACTGTCATATGTATATGGGGCTGGAAATCAGGGCATTCCTATAATGATCTAGCAACACAGATACATAGAAGAAAGCTTTAAAAGTATATTTATATCAATCTATTTAAGAGATACATATATTCATTCAAACTGAGGGACATTGAATCGTCAGAGGATTCCACATTAGAATGGCTCATGTATATATTATAACACGAATGAGTATGTCCCATTCAATATAGTTTCCACAATAAAAGTTACAATTGCCAAGAGATATGGAAATGTAGAGCAGGCCTATTCAAAAATAGTGGTCATAGTGTGCAGTCAAATATGGTTACTTCTGAGATAAAGGAAAACGCAGTCCGTAGCACATGACTTTTCAGGATCCTCCAATGTTGACATCTGACAAGGGTATATCTGGCCGATACAGAGGATTTATTTCATTTTTTAGAACAGACTCATCGCCTAACACAAACAACTCAAAATCTCGCTGTGTCGGGCACATGTAGCTGCTATACATGCATAACATCAATTATTTTAAACTGAAAATGTTTATCCAATATGTAGCTCGAGAACAGAGGAGCACATGGGCATATCTTTAAAACATCTGTATCTTCATGAAGATATGATAAACTAGATTGATTTATTGATTGATACATCTCTATGTAAAACACAATTGTCGTCTTTTATTTTTTCGAACTAATGTGTTTATGATGTTCATGTGTCAGCTATAACGTCTGAAGTATACGCAGTTGTAAATACATAAATACTTCTTTATTGGTGGGACGGATTAAACGCGATAACAAAATGATAATCGCTCCGAGCCACTACTTATATTCCATGTGTAAGAATCATGTTTTGTGATGCCATTTGGATATACAATTTATGAGAATACGTGTAACACTTTGAGAGCAAGAGTATTCTCTATTCCCACCAAATATCCACATAACTTTAACCTGGGAAACGCCGGATAACCCTGCTAGTACACAATAGACAACGCAGTCGGAAAAGTTTTCGCTCCGTAAAAAAACATCAAAAACACAAAAAACAATGGAATAACGCAAATAAAATTCGCGCAAAAGAACACAAATGAGGCGTCGGAAGTGATCAGTTAAAATTCCGAAGGATATGTGCTGTAAATTATCTTAACAATTACATTATGTTTGCGACATTCTTTCGTCAATGGAGATGACAATCATGGACATCTGGCAACAGCTAAACGGAAGCACAAATAAACTATTATAAGAAGAGAAAATGTCTGGACAAACAAAATTAAAGATGGAACCAGAACAGAAAAACTGTTTTTCATGCAGAGGCAAGTTTAAACATAGAAAAAACTATATCGTTTGTGACTTTTGTCATGAAAACTTCCATTTTAGCTGCCAAGGCCTGTGTGCTGAAGACGCAAAAGACTTAACAAACAGATCGAGTTCACTGTTATGGCAATGCAAGCGTTGCTGAGAAAACACACACAAAACCAGGCAAACTGGGAGTAAAATCCAACCAACAACTGAATCACCATCCGTAAAAACGACAGAGATAGATGAGAAAACAACCAAAGAAGTAGAATTAGCAGAACAACTGAGTGTACATGAGATCGGAAACTGGATGAAACACATCGAAAAAATGTTAGAAAAAGTGATAACAAATATGGATAAATTTGGAGAACAAATAAATAGCAGGGTGGATCAGCGGTTCGAAAATTTCGACACAAAATATAGCGCAAAGATGAAGAAACATATGACTGACATGTAAAGAAGAATAGATAAAGTAGATACGACAGTATCAAAACTGGAAAAGCAAGTGACTAAATGTGAAGATAAAATATCAATGCAGAAAGGAGAAACATACTCACAAATTGAGGCATTTAGGAGGACAGCAGAGAAACAGTTCAGCGAATTTAGAGACAAACAAAATAATAAGTTTGAACAACAAAAAAGAGAGATACAAGAATTAAAGAAAATACTGGAAACATCGATCACCGAGAAATTACAAACTCCAATACATACGGACGACGAGTTAAAAAACATTGGCGAGAACAAAGACTACAATGTCGTTTTGGCAAATGTACCGGAGCCAACGACACATGGTGATTCTGATGATTCGCGCAAAGAAGATTGGAAAACCATTTCAAAAATAGTACGGAAAAATGACAAAGTGTAATGAAGATGATGTTCTGTCATTTTACAGAATAGGTAGTATAGTAGAAAACAAAAATCGACCAGTTAAACTTCTGTTAAAGTCAAGACATATACGAGATCAAATGATCAGTGATGCGGTAAGATACAATAGAGATAAATGTACACAACCAGGACCATCAAAAGTATATATCAACAAAGACCACACACGAATCGAAATGGGAACACTTTACAAACTACGAACTGAACTAAAGAACAGCAAACAGAATTATCCAAAAAAGACCTTCCGTTTGGAAGAAGGATAAATTGTAGAACGTTAAATTTAGTATTTGTGTTTTATTATTGTGACAACAAAAAAGTTAAATATTCATGTAAATACGGGAACTAAGAGTCAGTCAGACTCGTTCCTAATTAAATGATGATGATGATGAATATATGCACGACTCACCCGAGGCCATCTTACTATAAGTTATTACTTTCTATATTTACCATACTGGGGATGGCAGGAAGACAGTCTTGCCAGACTATGCCATCCCCCACAATATACGACATAATTATTTATTATTTTCATCATTATTATGTAATATGTATGTGTATTGCAAATAAAATATCCTATCCTATCCAAAAGACAGAAGTAAAAATACACATAAACTTTGACAAAAATGCTTCTCTCTTTTTTTGTTTTATTGATAATAATAATAAAGGCGATAAAATTAGGGCAGGAGGGAGTTTATTTTAAATAGATAACACAATATTTTCTTAATATGCACGATTTCATCAGTGTTAAAGACTTAGCCTATTTCACAGGAAATAATGTATGCCTATAGACACCATGCACAACTACGCTTCAAACGCTAATAAGACGGGCCGATGTGTGGATAATTTGTATACTATTCCCGTGCATGGTAATCGGGAAAATATTCTAAGTTGAATGCTGAACGCTGAACTGCCCATAGTCTGTTTCGAGTAATATGCATAGACTCTGATCATTTGATTGCTGGCGGGGCTAACTCTATTGCTCATATCACATATAGAGGAAAAAGTATGGAACATTGGCTGCGGACACACGTATCACAGTAGCGATGGCATAGTAGGTGTGACAATTTATTATGGTGGAGTTTGTTGACAATTGGTCCGTCATAATTCTGTGCCATAGCTATCCATGTCGCCCGCTGATTTTCCGCACAATGAGTCGACTGGACCAATTAACCATTGCTGTTCACCTAGGTTGATCTCTGCTCATTAAGTTTTGCTAAATTGTATTCACGACAATATATATAATTGCACGATAGATCGTCCAGAATTGTGTTTGACCGTGGCCTGGTGGCAATTCACTCATTGACTCACATAGCATTATTGTGGTACGTTTTTTATATGATCTCAATGCATGCATGTTTATCTACTTATATTAATGCCATTAATAAGAACAATCATGGCTGTTGAGATGGGTTATTCATTAAGTTATCAAGTGGACTTGTGTCTTAGCATGTAAAATATAACACTGCGTGTTGAGTAAAGACATTCAGGTATATACATCCTTGAGAGATCGACCGTCGCTGGTAGAGCTTGGTAGACTTAGTGTGCGAATTTGCAGAGGGCGACATGGCTTTCTATGGCATATTAATTATGACAACCAAGTGTCACCAAACTCCACCATAATTAATTGTCACACCTACGATGCCATCGCTACTGTGGTACGTGTGTCCGCAGCCAATAACTGCATTAATATAATTCGATATTTTCTTCAAACACCAGAACATCTCCTGGGTAAATTCGATGAACCAACATCGTGTGATATCAATTTTAAATGGTATAACGTATTTACGAAGTAATAGAAATTTCAGAAACGAAGTCACATCAAACGTGCTTGTAACCTACACATAGTGTCACGGGGCAATGAATCCACAAGCACTCATAATTGTTTCCTCTTATGCATTTAATGAATCAAATGAGGAATCCAAAGGAACTATTTGGTTCCATGTTGTGGTTCTATCATGGGAACCATATAAATAACCAAATATATCACATTGGTTCTCCCCTCAGGACAAAAACTAGAAACAAATTTGGTTCCATGTAGAACCAGAATAACTGTTTTCTACTTAATTTGGTTCTTTTCATTTGGATCTTCGAAGAACCACGAAATGTTAGGTTCTTCATTTGGTTATTTATTTTTGTTCTTCCCGAAGAAACAACACCCGTGTGTTTGGATCTTGATTTGGGGTTCTTTATTTTGGTTCTTCCTGAAGAAACGACACACGTGTGTTTGGATCTTGATTTGGGGTTATTTATTTTGGTTCTTCCTGAAGAAACAACACACGTGTGTTTGGATCTTGATTTGGGGTTCTTTATTTTGGTTCTTCGCGAAGAACCAAAACATGTATGTTCGAGTAATGCTAAAAATTACTCCCCTACACTGTGGTTGACAAAAAAAAATAAAAGGCCATCCGGCCACAGTGTCCCCCGAAAAAGTGGCTTCATTGGGGGCATCAGCTTTTCTGAAAAAAATAACAAGGACCCTAAATCCGAAGCAACCAGACAAAAATGGGCGGATCGTACCCATATTCGAACCTGACCTGTATTTTGGGCTGAGAAACTACCATACTAAATTTGATTCAGATATGATCACACAAACTAAAGTTATCATCCGGAAACTAGAAATTGACAGTATTCTAAGTCGAAAAAGGGCCACAACTCTCGCAAAAATGGGCGGAGCAAACCCATATTCGAACTCGTCCTGTATAGTTCAGATATAATCACACAAACTGAAGTTATCATCCGGAAACCAGAAAATTACAAGATTTTAAGTAAACAAAAAAGGGCCATAACTCTCGCAAAAATGGGCGGAACTTGACCTGTATTTTGGTCTGATAAACTCACCTATGAAATTTGCTTTGACCCAATAACCGAAACTAAAGTTATCATCCGGAAACCATTTCCGGACGCACGGACGGTCGGACACCGGCTATTTTAATAGTCCCCAGAATTTTTTCGGGGGACAACTATCCGCGATCAAGCGAGGGTACCCACCATACTTTTGGGTGTCAGCAATGCGGAGAGATACTGCTCCGGTGGTATATAGTGTAGTGTATATATAGAAAAATATGTGGCGTATTTAAAACAACTTGTAATATACAATGTACAGGCGTCCAGTTCAATCTATACTGATCTAGTATATGATGTTGACTTATTATACGTTCCAGAAATCAAAGAATGTCCACATGAATACATATAAATAAAGGAGGTCTGAAGATTAAGAAAATAAATATCTACATATATGCGACATAACTGCCTGTATAGCCTGTGTTATATGTGACAATACTGCCTTGATGGGTTAAGTATTTTATGCAAAAAGTTCGCAAAATAAATTTGGATGCGTAACATGATATTCGTATTCAGTGCAGATTAACCCCGTGTGTTTGGCAATCGGAAAATAGCCTGATTTCTCCATGAACTTTGACAACTGCCTTTGCAAAACAATATTTTTAAATTGCTACGATAACATATTCTCTATTTTACAATTTCTCAGTTCTATCATAGCTATATCCGGTATAGGACAGAATAATGCCAAGAATAATGGGCAGGGACGTGGCTAGAGTGTCTCCGTTCGGGGGTGTCCACTTTGGGAAATTCCAACTGCACCCCCACCCTTGAATCAGAATCGGACCAAACACAAGTTTTTGCATAATTCCATATTTGCACCCCTTGCATCTCAGTGCTCACGCCTAATATCCTATATATTCATAAACCATAGTTCTATATTCCAAATATGAGAACATTAAGATATTTTGACCTGAACAATTGCATAAATCCTAACATCTAGTGGTCTAACTCCAGACAAATTCACACGGCTACGGACAAGAGACCAGGACACACCGGGCTGACCATGGTTGTTCGGCCCGGTGTGAGAAAAGTTTGTAAACTATACAAGAAAATCGCATATCCTAGCATCTAGACTGGCCTCAACTGAAGCTTTCCTAGTGTTGGACATTTCACACCTCATACTCACCATCAGGTTGGAAAATTCTCCAACTGATGACCATTTCAATCCACAAAGTTGACGATTGACAATGACACACCGTCCGGCGTGGGAAAATTTTGAAATCTGAACAAGAAAATCGCAAAATCCTAGCATCTAGACTAGCCTCAAGCCTTCCTAGAGTTGGAAAATTCAAACCTGACACCACCATTTAGGTTGGAAAATTTCCAACTGATGATAATTCCAATGACAATGTTGACCAAATGTTTGACAATATTGTTTTCTTAAATTAACTAGCAGTTTTGACTGGCCACGGGGAGGGCCCAGGACACAAGCTTTCCAAGTGTTGGAAATTTCCAAACTGTCACCCCCCCCCTAAGGTTGGAAAGTTTCCAACTGATGACCACTTCAATCCAAAATTTTGACAAAAATAGGAAAATACGCAAATATTGGTTCAAAAACAATTAATTCCCCCCAAAAAATTGTTCGAAAATCAAACTACAAGAACATTTTCAACCTATTGTTGGTGTGAAATTTCCAACTAATGTTTTGGCAGGCAAGAAATTTCCAACTGTTGATATATTTACCAAAGTTTTGACCAAAGTTACCCACCCCATGTCGCCATGTCTCTAATAATGGGTCGGCATAGATTTGAGGTACATATACCCCCCCCCCCCCCCCCCCCCAGTTGGCCAAAATTGATGGAAATTGTGTTTTGCTACCTCACAAAAAAAAATGATGGTCACATCTTTTCCATGACACTTAAAATAAAAGAACATTTGTTGTTAGAGCGCCCCAGTTGTCGTAAAATCATGAGCGGAAAGTTGAATTTTTATAAAAGTATTTATGTTTATTCATGGAGCATGGCACAAGCCAAAAATGACTGGGTTAAATTTGAGGCATGGACGTCATGGTTATCTTTACACGCCTGAATACGAGTGTATACTAATATATTTACATACTAAGTGTGATTATCACTAAATCCAGCATTCTGATTGGTCGGCGCCCATGTGGCTAGTTGCAATTATTTCTCGGTGAACGCGCAACAGCTCATAACTGCAGCCTCATAATTACATCGACGCGTCATAGGTTTTGGAAAGACGAACGCGTAATGTTTTGGCGCATTTGGACTCGCGCAGGATTGACTTAATAAATCATCGGGTTTCAATATAAAGAGAAATTATTCCTGTTAACCCTTGCCAAGGGTGCTATGGGATATTTTGGGCTGGTTTTCTCACGATACACTTTTTTTTCGATTTAAATACAATTACAAAAGTGGCTTTTTCGCTAAATGTATATAAATATAAGGATTAACTGTCATGTGGACTGTTTTTATGGAGATGTAACCGTGAGGTAAGTGGTCATAACTTGTATGTATGTTCGGGTATACACAAGTTATGACCACTTACCTCACGGTTACATCTCCATAAAAACAGTCCACATGACAGTTAATCCTTATATGACAATAGTTTATTCGTCAACGCGTATGAGGAAATTATGGATCGATTCCAGTCCTATGGGTTTTGTATACGACTTTGAACGATAAAACAGTTTGTAGCCTATCACAGAATGGCAACGTCGCTTAGTTGTAATTGGAGCAAGATAATGATGATTTGAATTTCTGTTGTAGCCAGTTCATAACGCAGAACTAAAAACGCCGTGTTGGAAAGTAGTCTAATTTCGACAAATGAAAAAAAGGAATACCAATTGAAGATGCACACTGTTATGTCTGTGCAGAAACTGACTATGGTTATGATGTTGGTCACATTCTTCCTAGCCATAGTGTTGGTACATGATGTACAAGGAGAACGCTTCAGCACATCAGTGATGACGGCTGTTACCATGTCAACAGACAACAGGATTTTAGAGATTAGGACCGCTGGTGCGGTAGGATGTTCAGCCAAATGCACAAAAGTTCCAACATGCGACACATCGGCTTTTGAAAATAACAGTTTCCAGTGTCTGTTATACAGTATCGGCCACAGGAATAGTTTGGTGGCGACACCTGCCGCAGATGAGTCCGTTTGGATCGTCAGCATTCTCATCGTGGGTAAGTCGTCGGTTATTTTAACCCCTCTTTCCTATGTATTTTTTTTTTTTAATTTACATTTATTCATTAACTCTTGAATGAATTGGACCCAAAACTCAGGCACAGCCTATTTTATAGGGTCCAAACAGAAAAATACAAAAAGTTGACAAACATGGACACATGACAATTTAATGGTGTATATATCTTGTATCATGGAAATTCCTAATAATCATTAAGTATGAAGACACTAAATAAGATTAAATGAAACAGGGTTATCCTGAAAATACTGTTGATGGCAATGAGTAAGAGTTTAGAGATTAAAAGTTTAAAATGTTTCAATATTCAATTAAAGTTGTGATGATATAATAACCATATAAATTTGAATGATACGACACATCCACATGTATCAATCTGCAAGTTAAACTTAAGCAGAAAAAGTATACTGCAGTTGATATGTAATCACAGTCTCTCAGTGGATTCAAAGTAAATATGAAGTGCATTACATATTGCTGAATTTGTATTAGAAACAACATGGTATGCTCCAATAAGAAAATCTTTAATACAAATTTCACAATCTAGGTCTTTCAATGTTAATACTAAGGATTCACGTTGTCTATAAAATAATGGGCAAAAGACTATGTAGTGCTCAGGATCCTATGTATTATCCCATTACGTTATAAAAGTATACATTGGAATTGTCTATCATTCATCTGGAGAGTTGTTCATGAAATATGAGCTGACGACATATATAGTAGAAATGTGCAGACAGATTCCTATTTATTGGCGGTGAAACCTTGAAATATTCAGATACTATATAAGTTCCATAAACGGCCTTGTTAAATTTATTATCTGAACATTTTCCGAAGGGAACTGCTTATTAATGAGTATTCAGTAAAGGAAATGTTAATGTCGCCCGATACAGACCCGTGTGGCATACACCAAGGTTGGGTAGACTTTATTAAGTAGAAGTCAGAGGACCATGCATTTCGATCAAATCAACCGATCATTTGTTTAAGGCTGTCCTTGTATAGAATATCGCCAACAAATTCCATTGAAATATGATGACCCCATGGTTGAGTCATTCATGTGGACAGACAAAATATCAACATTTCTATATAAACAAAGAAAAAATAACCATAGAATGAAGAATCAAACAAAACCAATTATAAATTCCATTGAGATCTGATATCCCGTGAATGACTGAAATATGTCATATTTAAATCACACCATTAGATTCTTCATGTCATGGAGATCATTATGTATAAGTTTGTGGAAATCGGCGACAATTGTTTTTGCCGCCCCCTTATCCGACCCTAACTACAACAGCGTCACTTTTTAGAAAATTATAACCCGCACCATTATCTTCCTCGGAAAGAGACATCTGGGGTGAACGGGGCCTATCTATTAACGTCAAATTACCCCCAATGGGACAAGTGTAGAAGTGACGCGGTACTTGTACATATAATTCTCACAAAACGAGATCCATGTACATATAACTCGAGTGTGTCGAGCGAACTCGACTGTCTGTCTTTCTCTATCTTTCTCTCTCCTCTCTCCTTCTCTCCCTCCATATATATATATATATATATATATATATATATGAAGTTATGACGACCGTCCTCTATGGTGATAATGGATTGTGGTATTTCTGTTTGTTTTCCTTCGATTTCTCAAGAGTCCCCCTATTCCCTCTACTCTTGTGCCACTTATGCTTCATTTCTAATATTCAATTGGTACTGTCCTAGTCTCTCTGTATACTACTGGTAACGGTAACTCCATATTATATACAGTTATGCCCTAAAAATGACTCCTTAATCACAGCACAGTTATTGGTAACTTTTAAGGATTTAGTCGGAAATATGGCTTGTTGCCATTTATCTGAAAGATCTCCCCGAGAGCTTTCAGATGAATGGCAACAAGCCATATTTCTGACTAAATCCTGAAAAGTTACCCCTAACTTATGCTATAATGTAGCTCCATGCAGAACTTTGTAATCAAATTTAAAAGAGTTGTGTTGGTTACAATTCATTCTGATTTGATCTAGCCATCTCATTGGTCTAACTACCTATTGAAAATCAGACCATCTAATCATAAATTACCAGTAGAAAAAAATAGATGGACAAAAGAAACCACAAATTCCGCAGACAACTTAAGGTGTGTTTTATGTGAAAACAGTCATTGCGACGAATATCACTTTATGATCATATGTCAAAAGTTACAAGATTTACGCGAAATTCACATCCCCAAATATTACTGGGAGAACCCTAACAGAAATAAATTTCATTGTTTACTCTCAATTGAATATTTGAGCCTTCCTAAAAAAAGTAAGCATATTTATATAACTACCTTTAAGGATACTACGTTAATGTAAATTGCATCATGGATTACAATATAATTTTGTATGTGTGTATTGTTATTGGTATGACTTATATGTTATTGGTGCCTTGTGTGTAGTATGTATATATGTTATTGCATGTTCCAACTTAACCCTTTACCCAACAGAACGGACCTGTGCCAATGCATTCTCTTATATATGCGAGTCGACCATAGGTCGCCTCCATATATAAGAGAATGCATTGGCTTAACACATTAACACATTTTTTTTAGGCCAATGCATTCTCTTATATATGCGAGGCGACCTATGGTCGACTCGCACATATAAGAGAATGCATTGGCACAGGGCATAACTGTAACTATCACAATGTGGTCAAGGAGCCGGTTCCAATGATATCCATATTTGTATGGTTCTATTGAGACAGACCGAAGATATTTTAGGCTGTTGAAGCTTTATTTGGCCGGTTTTGGCCGGTTTGTTGGGTAAAGGGTTAACTGGTGGCTTTGCTAATAAATAATGTGTAACGTAATTACATGTAATGGAACAATTATTATTTAAGACTCTTGTCGGTTACGAACTTACAATTCATTCTAGTTCACATGGCCAATTTCCAAATGAATATAAACAGTTCGGTTTCTCAGAATAATGCAGAATGAAGAGTAACCGAGCAATTTCTGAACTAAAATATGCGAGATTTCCTTACATTTTGTGCACGGGATTGCAGTGGCCAGACGAGCGTAGAAAGGGGTTGAACTCTGCCTGGCAGTTTAAGTCCGATTATATTTTCAATATGTGCAGTTGTCGTATAAAAACTAATCTGTTTGAGCCACTACGGCTATGTGTGTGAGTATTAATATGCATTTTTTTGCAAATGTGATAGCTTGGGTTGATGACACGGAAGACGCGGTGTTTCGCGCTGTGAACGCTAGGTAAGATCTCAGATATCCTGATATGCGACGAGCCGCTATAGTTTTAATATGACATATGAGGTACCCATACGTAAAATTAGCACTTGTCCTCCAGTCTCATTGTCTATAAAAATTATATTTGTTATTATGCCTTGTTTCATAAGATTAGACGAATAGATATGTTTAAACAAAACTACTAAATAAACCACACAATTTATAAAATAAACCAGAGTAGTATCTGTATCTGTAGATATTACAGTGCAGGAACCAATTCTGGTTGTAGACGCACTGGTCCAGGTGCTACCACGGTCGAGTAACTTTATAACCCTGTGGTGACTCCTGGCCACACCGAGGTGTGTATACGTGTCAGCCATTAATGTCCGCGCCCGATCGGACAGCGTACTGCACCCACGACAACACACCTGGACAAGTGTTGTCATGGATGGAAGTCGGCTTATTCCATTCGGATCTTTATTCAGTGATCTTGAATGAGACTTTTCAGCCTGACAAACTTGGTATATGACCGAGTTCTGATTTTTGTCAGAATACCCTGACCAGGTTGCGATCCCCGGTCTGCTAACACGAGAGATCAGTACGCTACCTGTGAATATGTCTGTTATTGTGTGACTTCGAGATAAGCTGCTGCTGCATTTGTTGTAGCCGATATCATAAATACTTCTGCGCATGTCTATTTCAGAGGCATCCCGAACGACGACAACCGCGGTTGTAGCCATAACGAATGCCACTTTCAGTATCCAATACAAACAATTCAACATGTACATTCATTGTCATTTAATCACCGAATTAAATAGAAACTCTATACCTTTCCAAAAATAGTTTCATGAAATTAATTAAGTGTTTTCATAAAACAACCATCGAACCCAAAGATACAAAACTATCAACCACATATTCACTTTTTTTCATTCATTCAATCACTGACCGCCAAATATGAAATGCTCGGTAGTATTTGGTGGAAAAGTGACGTCGCAAATCCTGACCATCGGTAACTTCTATGTCCCATCTCCGGCTACATCTAGCTGCAGCTGATCTCGAACTCACCCATTGTTTTCTAGGCTGGCAAACCATTTCGTCTTCTACTTGCAGAAATGGCATGGGATGAGCAGCCACGAGAAGAATTCATTGTCGGATTCATCCAAAACGAAGTATCGAACCCAACGACTCTTTCACTGATGATAGGCAATTTGGAAGCAACAGACACAAACGTTGCGGTGACGACACCTCTGTATGATTCTTCTTTTAAACAGAACTTTGTCGTACCAGTGGGCGGATTTGTCACAATTGGAATGAACGTTAACTTGCAGTATGCCGGCACTGATAGAGGCGTGCTTGTTGAAGCGTCGGGTGACGTAGCGGTGTTCCTGTCTAACTATGAGTTATACTCACACGACGCATGCGCCGCGATGTCACTAAACTACCTTGGTGACCACTACATAGCAACCACTTGGAAAACAACTGTAGAGATAGTAGTTGTTGGAACGGAAGCTGGAACTGACGTCACTATAGCATTGCCAGCGACAATGCAGAATAGCTTCAATTTTAACGGGTCGACATATAGCTCTGGCGATATCATCAACATACAGCTTGGTCGATACGAAACTTGTCAGTTGTTTGGCTCTTCATGTGATTTTACAGGCACAGAGATAACATCTTCAAGGAAGATCAGCGTTTTTGCTGGAAGCAGGAAGATAGACATATTAAGAGGAGCCCATGATCATATGATTGACCAACTCATGCCCGTGGATACCTGGGGTACGGATTTTATAACCATCGGAACCCCTCGCAACAATGGGGATGATTTTTTCAGGGTTTTAGCTAGTGCAGACGGGACAGACCTTTTGGTTGATGGAACGTCCACATACACCATCACCACCAGGAAAGAGTATATCCAATACACTTTCCCTGCATCCGGAGTGCACTCGATACATGCTTCGGCGCCAATACAAGTGTCAATGTTCAGCGAATGCCACTCAGAGAGTATTTGCGATCCAGCAATGGGGATTCTCAAACCAATAACCAGATTCTCCAAAAATTATTTCTACAAGCCACCGGTCAATGCCGTTCATCATGTCATCATTGTCTCCAAGCAGGAGTACACTGGAAGCTTTACGATAGATGGTGCCACTCTCGGAACAGTCACGTGGAAGAATGCAACAGGAATGTCTGACTATGCTGCAGGTAAGATCTCAGTCTCAGGTGACAAACATTGGATCAGGAATACAAACCCGGACGCCAGGTATGCCGTGTATGCTTTCGGAGGAAAAGATCGGATCGGCTACTTGATTGTATTACGATGAAGAGGACTGTTGAGACTGAGGGTCGCCTGGCACCCATAAAAACCGATAATGGGTGAGGGGGGGGGGGGTCAATGGACGAGGCCAGATGAAAAAGTTTACTATATCAGCATATATTGTAAAATAAAACCTTTACCATAATTTCAAAGCAGTTTAAAAACAAACTCGACTTATGGTCTGGCGAAGTCGGTATAGGCGGGGCGGGCTTTCGGGCGTAAGACCGTTAGCGCGATAACTCAAGCAAACGTCAACCGATTTCATTCATATTTGGTGTAATTATGGGTCTATTGTAACAATATCTCGAACGAGATCGAAAACCAGGTTTGTCCAATCTTTTATACGAGAGTTGTGGGGACTTAGTTTGTCTAATTGTTTTAGCGATTTTTATCGTTCGCGACAGTTAGCGCGATAATTCAATTTTAACGATATTCGGTATTTGATTCTAGGATCACCCCTAGATGGGAGCTATCGAATTTTAACGCTTTTTTTTATTAAAAAAACATGGCCATCGCGAATTGTACAATTTGCATCACAAAATCCTTCAGCACATCCTACAGATCATATTCCTCATCCGATCATCACCAAACTTCATATGGATCCCTGGGGTGACCTCTAGATGGATGCTTACCATTTTTCCAAATTCTGTTAAAAACATGGCTGCCAGCGGATCTTGGATCTTTGTATGACTAAATACTTTAGCACACCTTACAGGTCACATTTCTCATCAAATTTCTCATCCAATTGTCACCAAACTTCATATGGATCTTCGGGGTGACCCCTAGATGTGAGTTTCCATTTACCCCGAAATTCTTTTATAAGAACATGCCGCCAGAAGCCATATTGATTTTCAAATGTGAATCCATCAGCACACCCTGCAGCCCACATTTATTGGAAATTTGTTTTGAAACTTTACATGCTTCTTTATAATAACCTCTAGATGGGAGTATCGAATTTTAGCAATTGTTGATGAAAAACATGGCCGCCGGAAGCCATCTTGAATTTACTTTTTGCATTACTAAATCTTTCAGTACCCCCTAGAGGCCCTGCAGACCATGTCCCGTATCCGATCGTCACCAAACTTCATTTGTATCGTCAGGTGACCTCTAGTTGGGTGCTTACCATTTGTCTCGAATTATGTTAAAATACATGGCTGCCAGCGGCCATCTTGGAGTTCACTCTTTGTAAGACTAAATCCTTTAGCACACCTTACAGGTCAAATTTATCATCGTCACCATATGGATATTCGGGTAACCACTAGATGTGAGCCTCCCTTTTTCCAGAAATTAATAATTCTTTTGCGACAGATCCACTCTTTCAGGCAATACAACTCGACGAGTGCCATCTCCCGATGTGTTCCCCTTTTTTCTACCTTGTATTTATCAACGAGTTGCTAGCGCGTCTCAGTTCAACGAACGAAGGATTGTTAGTCGGTCATGTTAACTGCACTGCTCCAACAACTGCTGACGATATCGCCTTGATTTCTACATCAAAAGCTGGTCTAGATAATCTCATCGATATATGCAATTCATATGCTCGGAATTGGCGATTTATGTTCTCGAACACAAAAAGTTTTGTTGTTGTATTCAACGAGTCGGGGCGTCAACACGAGCGCAGCAACATAACTTGGTCTATCGGAGACCAAACGCTCCCTGAGACGACAGACTGTGTGCATTTAGGGATAAGACAGTGCAAGTTCAAGAACAGTAATACCAGGGCCTCTGATATTTCCGATAAGCTTAGAAAAACATTCTTCGCAATTGCTGGTAGAAATATCACGAAACAATGCACTCCGCCCACGATGACCTCTCTTTTAAAAACTATTGTTCTGCCGAAATGTCTCTATGGGTGTGAAATTCTGACAACCTCTACAGATTCCAATGTTTACTGCATGGAGAAAGCTTATCGCTCGTGTGTTAAGCATATACAATCTCTCCCAACTCGGACTCCTACTGTTATTTCAATGAGCCTGTTAGGTCTTATGCCACTCGAAAACGAAATACACATAAAGAAACTTTCATTCCTCGCTGATCTAATTTACCTTCCCGATGGGCACCAGGAACCACTGCGAATTTTCTTATATAAATTCTTCTTGCTGAGCCTCTTCGGACGTGCGACAACAGGGTTTGTGTCCGACATTACACAGTTACTTCGGCAATACAATCTGCACGCGCATCTGGATACTTTCGTTGCGACTGGCGAATTTCCTTCTAAATCAGCATGGAAGCACCTCTGCAAATCAACAGTACAGTCACACTATGTTATACAATGGAAAACTACAGTGGACCGAGATACATCACTTGATTTGTTTCGCATTGTGCACAATGATCCACTGTCATTTTGGAGTATTTGGACATTGCTGAAAAGGCACCCTGGCGCGTCTCAAGCTCTGAAAAATCTCGCTCTACTGCTCAACAGAACTACATTTTCTAATGATCGCACGTGTCGCGCTTGTGGTAACGGGATACAGAATGACATATTACACGCCCTTCGTTACTGTACAGCAGCCAATTCACTTGCCCTTCGGAATTCGTTTTGGGAACACATTCTTGATGAGGTTGGTATCTCGACCTTTCAGTACATAGATTCTAGAGATGATATGTCTCTGTTAGCCCTGCTTCTGGGTGGTGAGCCAATTAACTCACCCGCCGAACTTGACAACAACATAGAAACTATAATTCTCGACATGGCTAACTTCATTTATGGGATGTGTCATCTGATCCAGTAACAATTACTTTGTGTAAATAAATTATTTTTTTGCGCATAAAACAAAATCGCATTCACATGGACGGGTCTCTTCAAGATATGACGCATACGATCAGCCACGCAACGGTTCTGTTTTCTTAATTATCTCCATTTGCTGTATAATATATATTTCCATGTATGTATATATTCTTCTCCTACAAGGAGGTATACAATAAAAATATACATGCTTCTTTATGATAACCTCTAGATGGGAGTATCGAATTTTAGCAATTGTTGATGAAAAACATGGCCGCCGGAAGCCATCTTGAATTTACTTTTTGCATTACTAAATCTTTCAGTACCCCCTAGAGGCCCTGCAGACCATGTCCCGTATCCGATCGTCACCAAACTTCATTTGTATCGTCAGGTGACCTCTAGTTGGGTGCTTACCATTTGTCTCGAATTATGTTAAAATACATGGCTGCCAGCGGCCATCTTGGAGTTCACTCTTTGTAAGACTAAATCCTTTAGCACACCTTACAGGTCAAATTTATCATCGTCACCATATGGATATTCGGGTAACCACTAGATGGGAGCCTCCCTTTTTCCAGAAATTAAAAAATTTGGCGACCGCTTTTAATAATTCTTTTGCGACAGATCCACTCTTTCAGGCAATACAACTCGACGAGTGCCATCTCCCGATGTGCACCACTTATTTGTATGTTTCAGTCATGCTAGTAATCTGTTTTATGTAAACGCCATGTTATGTAAACAAACAGTACGTAAATAGTATGCGTTAAGCAAAACACTAAGCACCGGGGAGACCCCACTAACTTTAGTTAGAAAAGCCACCAAGTTGTTTACAACATACTAGTATAGCGCTCGCTAATCTTCACCTCTAAAAATTTAGGTGTTGAATGGATCACCGTGAATCACTCTCCTTAAAAAAATCGCCACGGTGTTTAGTGTTTTGCTTATCGCTCACTTTTTGCGTGCTGTATAAAAACAAACACTCGGCCCACACACTGTATGTTTTGCGGATATCATTATATCACATATAATATAGTTATACTATACTATTTGTATATTCTTGAGGAAATTTTCATAATTTGGCAACTGTCATTTCTAAATTATACTAGTAGCCTATACCGAAGGCCACCCGTGCCTTTAAAATGACAATTCGTTTGATCGCCTTCTGTGACGAAATGACAGTATGTATAATGGCATCATCACATCATCATTTGTTCAAAGAAATGTGGCGTTTGCAAAAGTTGATAGCGAACAAGCGATGTACTTTTAACATGGTGTCAATGGACGAGTCACCAGGTGATAATGAGCGAGGCGGATTGACGTGGACTAAGTGGGACTTGTTAACTCACATCGCCGTGATAGTAATACAAGAAAACCATAATCAGAAATGGTAACGCCCTCAAGATCATATTACTAGCCATAAATATAAATTATAATATAAACTATATTGGTTACATGAAAAACAACTAATACTAAAAACTACGGCTTATTACTGCAGGTTTCTCATTCACCAAACCAGATAGCTTCTAAATGCGGATAAAAAATCGGAGGCATTGTGTTCCCACCAAGAGTGCATGGCCCATCCATTGTTCATACCTAAACATCGAAAGCAATTAACGCGGTCACAATAGTTACATACTGCAACTATAAGACATCCAGCGAATACACACCCCACGAAAACCCGAAATGTGTTGTCCTGCGAGATATCCCATCGCTCAATTTGACACGGCCAGATTAGCCTTTCTACAATATCCTAAACAATAAAGCGTCTCAAATCATCGGCATAGTCAACAGAACTTTCACGAACTTGGACATCGACACTTTCTAATCATTCTACATAAGCATAGCCAGACCTATCACCGAATACTGTAACTCTGCATGGAGCCCACATCACAAATATCAAAGCATTGTATTAGAGACATACAAAGAAAAGCAACGAAACTAGTTCGTCAAATCAAAACCCTATGCTACCGAGACCGAATGATATGACTCAATCTGATGTCTTTAAAATATCGAATATTTAGAGGAGATCTAATCGAGGTATATAAACTGTTGAATGGTCATAACAATATCAATGCCTGTGACCTATTAGAAAGACATTCACCAGGAAGAACAAGAGGACATAATAAAAAGCTACAGATGCCAACAAGGCCATAGGGAAATATTTCTTCACGCAGAGGGTGGCAAATAGCTGGAACTCTCTGCCAGACTTCGCTGTTGAGGCTCCAACACTAGATCAATTCAAAAATATACATAGACACATTCTTCTATTATATAAAATACGAGTTCGACGACAAGTAATATGTTCAAGTGACTCACAAGTAAATATCGAATGACGATACATATATTTGTAAACAAGCATTGCAAATAATGTTATTGGGACGAACAGTCGCAAGACTTGTTCCGTATTATGATGATGATGATATGATTCATAGACCAAACCACTATTAGAATAGAATAGAATTTATTAAGCAAAATACGTCCCTGGGTTGGGACAGGTTGCCATACATATATATAATATTAATATGGTACATGAGCATATATAAACTGTATAATAATAACATCACTCAGTCAAGTAACTTAATATACATTATATAATATTTATGTATTGTTCAATCTGCACTCGAAAAACCTCCTGACTATGTTGCAAACTTTCGCACAATGTTGTGTAAGGTCATTATCTAATATATGCTTCAGTTGGTCCCATCTACTCATCAGTCGAAATTTAATAAAATTTCCCTCCATTAGTTTTAGTAATTCACTACGCTGTGTGGAATAATGGGGGCAGTCAATTAAGAAGTGTCTTTCGTCTTCGACGATTTTGTCTTCACAAAAAACACACAGCCGTAATGGTAACGGTGTCTTTTTCGGTTGCGTATGCCTACCTTTTTCAATAGCAAGAGAATGCTTACTTATTCTCAGTCGCGTAAACATTGTACGATCAGTTTGGGAAGCTGTGTGAATAAGGTAGGGTTCTAACTCAAAATTTCTTTTGAAACGCCTATATGTTCTTAGCTTGTTTTTGCCTGATTTAGAAGCGCTATCAAGCATACTGACTCGAAAATCTATAACATGGTTTTTCTTAAGCTGTCGTTTGAACGAAATCAGACTACTCAGAAGGGCGCTACTACTCTCATCGCTATTTAGAGTAAACCCATACGATTCTAAACTTTTGAAGATTGAACTACCAGTTTTTCCGTTAAGTTGTTCAATAATTGCGTCTTGCAATAACTTGCTCGTGCAACGTGAGGTAATTTTAACAGCGTAGGTAGCCATTCTATACAATGCATCAATATATAACGGATAGCTTCCTAGTTCAGCTCGAACAGCAGAATTAGATGCATATTTTCCAACTCCGAGAATATGTTTGCAATGTGATACATGAATTTTTTCACACGAATAACGGTCATAATTTTGTTTAGTTATTCCTGTTGCCCAAATTTCACTTCCGTATAAGATGATGGGTTTAATTAATTTGTCAAATAGTTTAAGGCATAGCTTATCACAAACCAAAATCAACGACAATAAACGAAATTGAAATTCCAACTACACCTTTTATCCAGTCGGGGTCGCATTACAACGTTTAATTCGTCACAAAAACAACCGGAAAAACTCATTATCATCATATTAATATGATGATCGTGTCGTTATTTGTTTAAAATACGTATCAATTGACATATATACGCACCCGTTCCCTCATTAAAATCAACATATTTCGACCATTTTAGGGGAGCTCTGCAAATAGGGACCTACTGCGAATTGTCACACATATCAGCACCAATTAACGAACCGTGGCTGACTCGGCTGTATCCGACTAACCTCTTAAAAATACGTATCAATTGAGATATACGCACCCGTTCCCTCATTAAAATCAACACATATTTAGACCATTTTAGAGGACCTCCGCGAATTCTGGAACTTCACAAATTGACTTCCGCAAATAGGGGACCTACTGCAAACTGTCACATCGATCAGCACCTTATTAACGAACCGGTGGCTGACTCGGCTGTCTCAGACAACACTCTTTAAAATACGTATCAATTGGCGTACGCATTTTACAAATTATTGTTTCATTTCTTCTATTTGTAATTGGCATAGCTTATCAGAAACCAAAATCAACGACAATAAACGAAATTGAAATTCCAACTACACCTTTTATCCGGTCGTGGTCGCAGTACAACGTTTAATGCGTCCCAAAAACAACCGGAAAAACCAATTATCTATAAATAAAATGCCCAGCGAACCATAGCTATCTAGAATAGTATACACCGAGGGCGTAATAAGCGGTCTGTAGCGATGACTAACCTATTTTGAAACCCGAAGTGTATTGATTGTGATTTATATTTATAGGATGTGCAACTTCGTTGACATATCTCTTTATTTTATCAACATTGGTTTCTACGTTCAGTTTGGTGATACTCCAGAGAAACAAGAGAAGACAATCGCCAACAACCCACTATTAAAATGTTTCTCTATATTTCCGCAGGGTCCCACCACCACGCATGTAACTATGCATATTTTATTAAGCGTTGTTTTTTGTTCAGAATTGCTCAATTGAATAGGTATAAAATTACACGATTACATGTAGGATATGATACTTTATTTACAATACACACACATGTATATCACACACGTCAGTATTAATGAGGACGGATATGTTGTGTATTGCTCGGGGTTGACATGTCAATGATATGCTTGCTGTCCCGGTGATAGGTATCGCTACTATGTATTTGAAGATGTCGTATCTGAGCGATCATCTCCATGTCAATTCACCGACTATCATCGCATGTGAAAATAGTATCATGGGTGTGCTACAGAATTTGATTGTTACCAACCGCACCTTTGCTCATAAAATAGGTAAATACATTCTGATTTTTGGTTTGTTGCAAATATTCATTTATATATTAAATGAATACTAGTTTAATCATTTTGTGCCAACGTACACGTACTATTGACAATGGATGCCTGCGTAGTGGTTAATTAGTAAGTTTACAGTTTATGCCTTCACGTCTATATCATTTTATATTATTAACGCCACCGGTGTATACTCTTGGCCAATTTATAGAAATCCATGGTCCCATGTAGGTTTTATAAATAGATAATTGTTTTTTCCAGTTATTTTGGGACGCGTTAAAGTTGTACTGCGACCCCGAGTCCGGTAAAAGCTGTAGTTGGAATGTCCAAGTTCGTGAAAGTTCTATTGACTATGCAGGTGATTTGAGAAGCTTTATTGTTTTAGGATATTGTGGAAAGGCTAATCTGGCCGTGTCAAATTGAGCTATAGCCATGAGATATCTCGCAGGACAACACATTTCGGGTTTTCGTGGGGTGTGTATTCGCTGGATGTCTTATAGTTGCAGTATGTAACCATTATGACCGCGTTAACTGCTTTCGACGTTTATGTATGAACAATGGCTGGGCCATGCACTCTTGGCGGGAACACAATACCTCCGATTTTTTATCCGCATTTAGAAGCTCTCTGGTGTGGTGAATGAGAAACCTGCAGTAATAAGCCGTAGTTTTTTGCAATAATTTGAAGGATTAGTTGTTTTAACGGAATTATGAGGCGGTGCATTCTTGTAACCAATATATTTTATATTATAATTTATATTTATGGCTTTCACAAATTTCCCCGATATGTGAGGCCTACCCTCCCCCAGCACCGCCTAAACTATAGATGCAGCACACGTGCTATAATCACCGGGGCCACTGTAGTAACACGACACCATAAATGTTAAATGACTTTGTTCTTTTTCGCCACGATAGATTGCACCATATGAACGAAACATGCTGAAAACAATTGGTGTTTAGTCCATAATTTTCGTTTAAATCTCGAGAACTTGAAGCCGTAATTGGTCGGGATTATTTCACTGGGTATTGCCTGAATACCCAGTAATCAAACCAGGTTCCGCAGGTGCATGGGGGGGGGGGGTCCTATATTCAGCAATGAAATAAATAAACAATCGAATTCAGAAACTGGCACCGGCGAAGTTCCCCGCCACCCATAACTACAAATTTGTTTTGTGTTTATGGACGGCGGGGAACTTCCCGTGTACCAAAGACATCGCATGATTAACTGGTTATATATAGATTCTTAGGCGACATGTGGCACGGTATTTAATAACGGGCACGTAATATGCCAATATTTGAAACTTGGAAAGTCGCGACTCCATTTGATTCATTCATAATACTCCCAAAATGATTTCTTAGCTATAAAGATGCTAGTAATTATGTGCGAGATAACGCACGAGCTGAACTGCTGTACGTGTAAAAGTACATATTACAAATACTGCTAGTATGATCCGCTTTGAAAATCAGGAAGAGTCATATTTTATATAACCTTCAACTGCATCACGTCACTCTGCTGTGAAGATCTACAAGATGTGCAGTTTATTTCTCATTGCTACTAAATACTAACATGGTGAAACTGTCATCTGTCGATCAACGTCTAACGATTATTTGGTAGTCATCCAACTTATGTCCTCATCTCTTGAAGAAAATTTATCCACACCATAACAACACGCCTAAATAGATGTATTAATATACTGTGACAGCAAAGTGAATCTATCTTGAACATAACTCAACTGAAGGTAGCAACAAACGACCCTTGTAAGCAATGGCGTAATTTCTTATCAGCGCTGTATACGGCTTATGCATGCGCAACCAATGCGCTATTAACGTAGGTGCACATACTTTAGTTATTGGTAATTGAATAGACAAATGTATTAGCGCATATGTATATTTTATTTGGTATTGTGGCTTCCATTTTTGTTATACTAATGTGGAAGTCAGCAGTCGCATGACGCAGCAGACATATGACTAGTATACCGCCAAATGAATGTCAGGTTGGATCTCGGTCCTATTGTGCCTGATGTCGCTTGTTCGAGCAATTCATGACTAGCTTTTAAAGGCACGTGAGGCCTTAGTTGTCGAAATTATTCATATTTGTTCCAATCACCGTAAACAGAAAAACATTAAAACGCATACAGTTTCGTTCATATATACCACGACCATCACGTAAACAGCATGTTATCATAAATACCTACTATATTTTACCCAAGCAAGAGCCTGATTGTGTTACAGAAGACAGCACAATGCTACTGGCTAATCACATACAAATGGCATAAACGCTCTTTATTAGTTCCATATCAGGAACTCACCAACAAAGAACGCTCTTTATGTTTACCATCATAATATAAACAAACACCAGAAAAGTTACTTTTTATGCTTTTGTTTACATAACAATGGTCAAACATTCGACAATAACATACTGTTTATGCGATATTTCTTATTTGTATACGGACAAAGTCTGTCTACATTTTGATGTTCTTTCTGTTTGTGGCGGTTTTTGACGGGTGAAAATATTTTCACAGGATACCCACCGCCAAGGCTAACCGTACCTTTAGTACCTATAGTTTTTATTGAATTCGGATTACATATATAGGCACGAACGAATTAGCTACACACGTTTAACCTGAACATGTTCTGGAAACTCAGATGATCGTTTTATCGGAACATTTTGTATTATTTTGATCTCCATCATTACGTTTGCGCAAACAAATGCCGTATAAATATTACAACACAGGCTCTATATGCAAAATACTGTACATATAAAGCATTGGTCCATTTATTAATTATTTCGCCAGTTGGAAAGATATAATATTGATTGGAACACTAATATGTAGGGAATATCATACCGTTTCTAAAATTATATAATGTTGAAGTTGTCACATATGCTATATTTTAATGGAGTTGATGCACGACACTTTATTTGAATCGTCATGGAGTTTTGACGCGTAACGTTACCTTCTTTACCACGACGTCGTAAAATCAGAACAAAAGCCAAAAAGCAATGTTTAATCTGACGAAGTGTCAACATTTGCTCCATAAATGAGCAAAGATATGCTCATTGGTTCCCATTTTGTTGCCCGGTTAGCCAACCACTGAAAACATGTAAATTTTTCGGTAGGGTACCCTATGGAACATAGCAATAATCGATATTTTGTCACCTGTCTCGGCTCGGCGCCCTCTGAATTCGAAAACTAGAGTAATTTTCCCATAAGAAAATGGTCGCACAAATTTCCCCGATGTGCGACACCTACCCACCAACACCGCCTAGACTATAGTATATTGTCGTCAAGACGTACGGTGGTGTACGAAAACAAGAGCCTGCTCGTGTTACATATGTCGATATATATATATATCTAAACTACCTTTCTACGAGCATTATGTAACCAAAAAAAGACGCATTGAAGTAATGAAAAACTAAACTACCTTTATACGAGCATTATGTAAAAAAAAAAACGCATTGGAGTAATGAAAAACACAACTGTGAATGCGGTGTTGGGGTCCCAAACACAAAACAGCCATTTGCACATGGAACAGAAAAGAGCGCTCCGTGGTTGTCTATTCCTGATATCGTAGCAATAAAGAGCGTTTATCTCACTTCTGGCAAAAAGTTGAAAATGACTGTGACTTTGGCAAGTGGTTTACAGAGCATATGCAACCGGTATATCAATAGTTCGTTTATTTATCGATCTATCGTATCCGTCGCTCCAAATACGTAGAAAACAATTTGGAGGATCGAATGAGCCATGTCCGTTTAACATCTTACATTCTATATAATTATGTCCATACCTTCACATATGGTATAAAGACTTCTTTAATCTCACTATTGCTACTTGACAATATTCCACTACCCACAATCTGCAATTCAGCCTTATGAGAAAGGATTCATTAGTGTTAATTTTCATTAGTGTTTTATTACATTGTTTTATAGTGCACTGCCATGCGTGCATTTTGTTACCCATTCAGCTGTATAACCTTATCAATTAGCAGATGATCATACTATAAATTTGATTATGTCGCTCCAGTTACAAAATTAATTTGGGTTTTTTAATTAGATTTCCAATTTTGGGATAACAACGTGAACCCTTTATGATTGGACTTTGTTACGGGCAAAGCAAACCTGATGTTTCCGATTCAGAAGGGAATAACTCAACTTCAAAACAGAAGGCCTGGAAGTAAGTGGGGAAGAGTTTTCAATTGACTGTTCGTCAATTCTATGTGACCTTCCGGCGAGAGCTTTTGTTAAGAATGACCAGTCATTTCCCGCTTATCATGGGTGTGATCAATGAATACAAAACGGGTCATGGCAAGGTGACATATTCAGAAGTGCTACACGAGCTAATACTGATGACGAATTCAATGAAGTGCTATACAGTCCATATCCTTTGAATGACACACGGTTTGGGATGATTTCATGCTTCCCAGTTGACTATATACATCTTGTTTGTCTTGGATATATGCGAAAAGTACTAATATTGTGGACAACTGGGTCAAATAACTTCAAACCACAGGTCACCAGAACAAAAATTTACCCCACCCAATAGTACTTAATATATAGGATTAAGTACTATTGGGGTGGGGTCAATTAAGTACTATTGGGGTGGGGTCAATTTTTGTTCTGGGGACCCGTGCTTCAAACTTGGTCCAAGAATAATTGCAGCAATATCTGACAGACTCATATCATTTTGTGAATATTTACCAACTGATTTCCCTTTCCTTTAGTGGTGGAATAGCCCTTCTTGACAATGATGAATACAGAAACTTCAAGGCCTTGTCAAATGGCATCAGAATTCTTCTCAATAGTTCATTTAATCTTTGTTTCTATTTATGGTCAAACTAGTTACGTTTACAATGTGTATGGTCTAGTGCATTTAGCAGCAGATACGGAGAAATTTGGACCTCAAGTAAAGGTATGATCAGAAAACCAAACACGGCACTGACTAAACTAATTGGCTTTTGTCAGAAGTTCAGAACAGCAATACATTAAGACAATTATGACATAATTTTCACTTCACAACACCCTGGTGGCCCTATGCCAGATGATATGAATATCTATTTCCAAAAAGGACCCACCATTTCTGATTGGAAACACAATCTATCAGGTTCGCAATAATATATTGAAACTTGGAAATGAAATCAGGGTTGCGTATAAATATTTCAAGACTAGAGGATTTTATTTTACAGAACGTTTGGTTAAGACATTATTTATGAAGATTTGTCATATTGTGCAAGTTCTATCACAATTTTCAGAAACTCGGATATGCACGAATGACTCCCGAGAACGACGGAGCTTCTAACTTTTTAACTATCACAGTAGAATGGAAGTTCGGTTTCTTAGATTTGATATCGTCCGATTCAGTGCGGATTCTGCGCAAAACAGCTTTTATCATTATGCCACAGTATATTTTGTAGATCTTATCCATGTCTATCATTGACTGTTCTATTTTTTCGGTATCAGTTTATGCATTTAACTGTGACATATAATCGCCGTGTCGAGGTTTAAGAACTGCATGCGCTTCTGTCAATTCATTCAACATTTCTTGCACAATTTCAAGATCACAGTCATCTAGTCGCTTGACAATTTTAGTAAATCGTCCTCTAGCATTGCTACGGCGTTGTCGTGCCGCCTGACAGTTCTTCACAATTTGTTCTTCAGTCATTCTTGTAGTTCCGAATCTACTAAGACTGCTATTATTACCTTCTTCTAAAGGTAATGATGGCAGTCGTAGTAGATAACTGGGATGACTTCATATGGGACTTGAATGGGCAGATTTTCGCGCAAAATTCATGGGGGGGGAGGTGCAGCTAAACTAGAAAACACATCTTTATCCTTGCTACTGACACGACAAGTGTCAGCACAGCGCATAATCCATCCATCTATTTTGGAAATGTTCCATACGTCAACCCGGAAAATCAAGACACAACGGTAGACATCGCAGAACCAATTGCATTTACAGTTCAACAAGTCCGTACATTCATGCTAGATCAGGTGATGTACCTTCGCCATAATCAACACGTTGGACAGGACACAATCACAGACGACCAACTGTATTAACTCATCTTCATTCGATACCTCGCCTATTCTAGGCGTCTGGTTGTCGCGCACATGAATTTACCAACTTTCCATGTGCGCTACTCTGAGGTTGATTATTCAGATCCAACAGTCAATGGTACAATGACTAACACACTGAGGAACCATGCACAATATGAGTCAACACAGCATAGAGACATTGCAGAAAAACTCACGGCATCTTTTGGTAACCTGGTCTGCACTATGGCCTACACATTTAGAGTCAAAGGACACCATTATCTTCCTGACTACGACCAGGGATACGCAAAACTCTGGCCAAAGGTCTGTAAAGAACCTACTCTCGTCAACCTGAGGTGGGATAGATTCACAACAGTTGGTCTTCATGCCATCTATCCGATCACATTAGTTGCATTTTACCAATCAATGGTACGAAATTCACTTGTAGAACCGGCGCTGTCTCCGTGTCAACTCTCCAGCGGTGGGCACTGTCGCGGTCATCGCAATGGTGGCAGGATGCCGAGATTCTAAGGTAATCTATCTGGTGGAGGATTGCGAAGAGGATCGCCTGCTTGCAAAACTCCATCGAAAGGAATAGATGGACGCACGGAATCAATGCTAGTCTCTACGGGGCACCAACAAGACGTTTGGCATTGAGCATGTTAAACAAGTTGGCAGCCGTCATTTTCGGCATATACAAATCCATTGACTAAAGATGCACATCGCCAGCTTTAGAGAGAGAAGCAAGAAACGCGCCCTTAACAGCCAATAGCTGAAATGGCGGCCAGAGTTATCAGGAAGGCATATATATCCGAATTTATGCCACATCCACAGATTAAGGCGATTGAGCCCAATAGTGGAGAATAGGATCCTCCAACTGCACCTGTGGCATGTTTTAGTTCCCTGTAATCACAATCGGTTTTAAGTGCGCAGGAGTCGCCTTGTTTTATCTATTGTTTGTGTTGTGTAAATATCTTTTCCTTATTTAATTGTTAATCATTCGAAAAATTGAGGCAAGTCAACTATGTAGCGGCAATCCGGTTGACGATTAAAACGATTGTATCACGCCGACGTGACGACGTCATGGTAAATTTTGTCAAACCAGAAATGGCAATCGCATTTGCGCTAGATCGTTCATATATTAGGTCTCAGCGTCGCGACCAAGTTTTCTAATTACTATTCTCTGCTACTGTTGAATTTGATTGAACTGACTGTGATTGTATTCCTCTAACTTGTTTATTGAAATTGAACATTGAGTTGATTTCTTCGAGTAGTTTATGCTATGGACCCGCCAATGTGTTGAAATGTATTAGTTGGGATCCGACAGATAAAGCCACGCCATGGTTGTGAAATAATTAAATGCATTATTTCACAACCATGGCATGGCGGTTGGTGCTCCAAAATACACATATTCGCTTTTGAATTTTTCTCAGTATCGAAATTGGTCGATACATATCTAATCTACCTTTCTACGAGCATAAAAAAAAAAAAAAAAACCTATTGAAGTAATGAAAACTACAACTGTGAATGCGGTGTTGGGGTCCCAAACACAAAACAGGCATTTATTCTAATCGTGATATGAATATGAAGCCGGTATACCAATAGTTCATGTATTTATCGATCTATCGTATGATCCGTCGCTACAAATTACGTTGAAAACAATTTGGGAGGATCGAATGAGCCATGTCCGTTTAACATCTTAAATTCTATATAATTATGTCCATACCTTCATGTATGGTATAAAGACTTCTTTAATCCCACTATTGCTACTTGACAATATACCACCACCCACAATCTACAATTCAGCCTTATAGCAAAGGATTCATTAGTGTTAATTTTCTTTACTGTTTTATTACATTTTTGATAGTGCATTGCCATGCGTGCATTTTGTTACACATTAAGCTGTATAACCTTATCAATTAGCAGATGATAATACTATAAATTTGATTATGTCGCTCCTGTTACAAAATTAATTTGGGTTTTTTAATTAGATTTCCAATTTTGGGATAACAACGTGAACCCTTTATGATTGGACTTTGTTATGGGCAAAGCAAACCTGATGTTTCCGTTTCAGAAGGGAATAAATCAACTTCAAAACAGAAGGCCTGAAAGTAAGTGGGGAAGAGTTTTCAATTGACTGTTCATCAATTCTATGTGACCTTCCGGCGAGAGCTTTTGTTAAGAATGTCCAGTCATTTCCCGCTTATCATGTGTGTGATAAATATATACAAAACGGGTCATGACAAGATGACATATTCAGAGGTGTTACCCGAGCTAAAACTGATGACGAATTCAATGAAGTGCTATACAGTCCATATCCTTTGAATGACACAGGGATTGGGATGATTCCATGCTTCCCAGTTGACTATATTCATCATGTTTGACTTGATGATATGCGAAAAGTACTGAGATTGTGGACAATTGGGTCAAATAACTTCAAACTTGGTCCAAGAATAATTGCAGCAATATCTGACAGACTCATACCATTTTGTGAAAATTTACCAACTGATTTTCCTTACCTTTAGAGGTGGAATAGCCCTTCTTGGCATGTTAGACAATGATGAGTACAAAAACTTCCCGACCTTGTCAGTTGGCAACGGAATTCTTCTCAATAGTTCATTTAATCTCAACCAGTATGCCCATGAAATACTGGTCAATTTTGTTTGTATTTATTGTCTAGTTTAGTTTATAATGTGCATGGTGTAGTGCATTTAGCAGCAGATACGGAGAAATTTGGATCTCCATATCCAGAGAAGTAAAGGTATGATCAGAAAACCAAACACTGCACTGACTCAACTAATTCGGCGTTTGTCAGAAGTTCAGAACAGCAATACATTAATTCCACATAAGACAATTCTGATATAATTTTCACTTCACAACACTCTGGTGGCCCTATGTCAGATGCAATTAAGATCGTAACACATTTTTAGCAATACAAGACATTACAGATGAAGAATAATATAAGAATATCTATTTCCAAAAAGGACCAAACATTTCTGATTGGAAACACAATCTGTCAGGTTTGTAATATATTGAAACTTGGAAATGAAATCAGGGTTGTGTAGATATTTCAAGACCAGATGGAGCTTTTTCAATGTTGCACTCAATTCTGATACCTTGAACATCTTGAAAGTGACATATCTTAGTTAATCCATGGCAAATGTCTTGCTACAATTTAAGGAATACGTTGTTGCATTCTTATTTTTACTGATACCAACAAGCTTTTTAAATGATGAGCTATGTGCTACGGCATATAGAGAACACATTTTGTCATTTGAAAACAATTTTTATGATCTTGGTAATCATGTCGATCATCCCTATGATAGGGCCCTAATTGATCTGACTCTCACAGAAGCATGACATTATCAAATGTTACGATGAATTATATCCCAAATATGGTGATTCTTGCATCAACTATATTACCGATGTTACACAGGTTGATATGGACGATATATTTTCTGAAGTGAATGTTAGAATTAATGTATTAAACAAACACCTTGAAGACTTTTAGGGGGCCTCGGTGGCTCAATCGGTTAGGGGTACAACTCCAAGCCGTTTCGCCTTCCAGCGCTGGCGATACGGGTTCAAATCCACATGTTTCCATCGTGGACTTTGTAACTCGAAATCGTTATCTGGGAAAGTTGTCAGTTACTTGCCGATGGCCGGTGGTTTGCCGCACACGGTCGACGAGTTTATCAGCCATTGAAATCACTGTTAGATTAGCTGTAAGTGTGCGGATTTCCTCCACCATTAAATCTGGCAATGTCGTGATAGGGCCTTAGCGACATAAAACCCCAATCAATCAATCAATCATGAAGACTTTTATGACCTTAACATGGAAATGAAAGATTTTAGAGATGTTAGTTTGTCTCAGAACCGACATACACCCCTTTCTACTTCACATTACAGTGGATTGAATGCCTTACGTAAGCTGTATGATTTAAGTAAAGATATGTTGCACCATAATATTGGTTACCGTACAGAGCTTCTTACATTAGACCGTTATCGATTTGCACTTAATAAAGAAGATATTACTGACCGACAGAAGGTTTTAAATTTTATACCTTGGCGTCTACCTGATAATCTTATTGATACTCTTAGTAAGGGAAGAAACTTTATCCCTACACCACTATGGTACCGTAAGAAACAACCTTTAAACCTTAAGCATATGGTCTAAGATAGCCTTGAACGTATCACTAAACGTACAATTTGTCATATATCATCACATTCATTGTGGTGTACACCTTCATCAAATGTACTTCTATATACACATGTAAACCATCCTGACCTACCACAATCTTTGATTAGTTCGATACTTAACAGCATCAACAGTGAACACAATCATTTTAATTTGCATCATGCTTCGCATCGGTTATATTAAAAAAAATATCTCTAAATTTGAGACTAAAACAATTGATTTCTATGCTATAATCACCGTGGTATTATAATTTCACAAATGATTGCTTTTCGATTTAAAGATTCTACTATAGATAAAGACATTCTGTCTAAACTTATCAAAGTAAAGGCTTGAGACATTTTATGCCCTCTCTCAATCTTGTACCTAAAGTACATAAACTGAAACAGTTTCCATCCCCTGATCGTGAATTAACGCTTAAGGCGCGCCCAATTCTTAATGTACATTCTGCTATTAACACCACTGCTTGTGAATTTCTACGCTATATAGATGATGGCATCATGTTCATTGAAATGGATTATAATAACTTATGTGTTCTTAAATCAGCTTCGAACATACTACCCCCGCCATATCGATTTGTAAGTTTCAGTTGGCAAATTTCATGTCAACTTTTTAGACATTACCTTCAGTATTAATCATGTTATGATCTTAAAACAGTTTGCACATTGGTTTATACCAAAAGACATTCAATACATATTTATACACACATTTTACAAGTGATCATCCTATCAGTGTTCAAATGTATTGTGACTACTGAATGTTTTAGATAATACCGCCATGCTTCATGTAAAGAGGATTATATGCATTACATTAATCTTTTCCTGATTTGACTTTTGAAATGTGGATACCCTGAAGAATTTTTACTGAAACACATCTTACCTTTTGATAAAGTTATGCTGAAAGATATGGCTGTCAGATGCAACTATTGAAAATGATAATTTTAATGATACTTTGGACGCGCCCACTAGTACAGGTGTGGCAGATGTACAGAATAATGATCTCCCCATTGTTTTTGTACCGTTGCACGTCTCTAAGGCTATACGCAACAATTTCTTTGCTAACAAATTAAACCATAAATTACTCACTAAAAACGCCTACACAAGAAATTATTTATGTAGTTGGGCCCCCTTTATACGCAATGTAGTACATCAGTCATTTTTATATTAAATACCATCTCGCAATTATAATTAAACTCATATGATATATCTACCAAGCTTAGTACAGAGCTTTTTATGGTAATATGCCCCACCCCGGCTTTATATAGTGTAATTTGCAACCATATACTATATATTTATCCAGATAACATGGACTGGGAAAACGAAGATAACATGGACTGGGAAAACGAAGTCCTCACCTACTTCACTAATACTTTCAAAACTACAACAGAGTACATTACTACTGAAGAACTGCAGAACCTGAATCTGCATGGTTATTCTCTCTTCTAAAAGTTATATAGAGGTTTCTACCCATATAACAATGTTTTTAAACTCAAAATAATCCCTAACTATAGCTCAATTATCCATATGTATACTGGTATCAGATTTAGTACCATAGATTTTCGACTCATTAGCCTGTTTAATATTTTTATCTATAAAGTCACTGGTGATATTGTCATTAAAATTACATGCCCTTATGATCGTTTACAAAAATTACATGCCCTTATGATCGTATCTGTAAACGATTTCGCATTCTATATAAATTGTACAATTTCTACCTGTTCACGGACACAGATTGTTATATTCCCATGGACTAGTTTTTGGCAGATCACCTACCAACACTTACTATTCCCCTAGAAATCATGGTTATGCACCTCTAATGTAAACTGTATGCCCTTTAAGTCATGTCCATTGACTTTTATAACTACCCTTTTAAACAACAAATATAAAAAATTACATATTTTTTTCTCGACAAAAGAGTGATCTAAAAATCACGCAGTTGGCCTGTTTTCTTATATTTGACTATGGCGCATGCGTGGTTATTTCATTTTCAAAGCAGACGCTTTTGGTTAACCTTCAAAATTTTCCTCATGTTTTCTCTTCTCATAATTCTGATACTGATGAGAGTGTACCTCGTATGTATCAGTTATACATATGCACACCTTCGTCCATTATTTTCAAAGTTTTAGACGGTAATTTGTCTAAAATATCTGTGTGAAAAATGTGACTACCCAACTTTCAATGACGTCACCATATTTTAGCTGCCAATTACAACCGCATTAATTTGCACATGGCTCTCGATGCGCTGTTTATTTCATGTATCTTGTTTGTCTTGGTGATATGCGAAAAGTACAAAGCTAGTGGACAATTGGGTCAAATAACTTCAAACTTGGTCCAAGAATTATTGCAGCAATATCTGACACTCATATCATTTTGTGAATATTTACCAACTGATTTTCATTTCCTTTAGTGGTGGAATAGCCCTTCTTGGCATGCTTGACAATGATGAGTACAAAAACTTCACGGCCTTTTCAGTTGGCATCGGAATAGTTCAGTTAATCTCAACCAGTATGCCCATGAAATACTGTCAATTTTGTTTCTATTTATGGTCAAACTAGTTTAGTTTATAATGTGCATTGTCTAGTGAATTTAGCAGCAGATACGGAGAAATTTGGACCTCCATATCCAGAGAAGTAAAGGTATGATCAGAAAACCAAACACTGCACTGACTCAACTAATTCGGCGTTTGTCAGAAGTTCAGAACAGCAATACATTAATTCCACATAAGACAATCCTGATAAAATTTTCACTTCACAACACTCCAGTGCCCCTATATCAGATGATATGAAGATCGTAACACATTTTTAGCAATACAAGACATTACAGATGAAGAATAATATAAGAATATCTATTTCCAAAAAGGACCAAACATTTATGATTGGAAACACAATTTGTCAGGTTTGTAATATATTGAAACTTGGAAATGAAATCAGGGTTGTGTAGATATTTCAAAACTAGATGAGGCTTTTTCAATGTTGCACTCAATTCTGATACCTTGAACATCTTTAAAGTGACAGATCTTAGTTCATTCATGGCAAATATCTTGCTACAATTTAAGGAATACGTTGTTGTATTCTCATTTGTTCTGATACCAACAAGCTTTTTAAATTATGAGATATGTGCTACGGCATATAGAGAACACATTATGTCATTTGAATTTTTTTTAATGATCTTTGTAATCATGTCGATCATCCCTATGATAGGGCCCTAATTGATCTGACTCTCACAGAAGCATGACATTATCAAATGTTACGATGAATTATATCCCAAATATGGTTATTCTTGCATCAACTATATTACCGATGTTACACAGGTTGATTTGGACGATATATTTTCTGAAGTGAATGTTAGAATTAATGTATTAAACAAACACCTTGAAGACTTTTAGGGGGCCTCGGTGGCTCAATCGGTTAGGGGTACAACTCCAAGCCGTTTCGCCTTCCAGCGCTGGCGATAAGGGTTCATATCCACATGTTTCCATCGTGGACTTTGTAACTCGAAATCGTTATCTGGGGAAAGTTGTCAGTTTCTTGCCGATGGCCGGTGGTTTGCCGCACACGGTCGACGAGTTTATCAGCCATTGAAATCACTGTTAGATTAGCCGTAAGTGTGCGGATTTCCTCCACCATTAAAACTGGCAATGTCGTGATATGGCCTTAGTGGCTAAAGCGACATAAAACCCCAATCAATCAATCAATCATGAAGACTTTTATGACCTTAACATGGAAATGAAAGATTTTAGAGATGTTAGTTTGTCTCAGAACCGACATACACCCCTTTCTACTTCACATTACAGTGGATTGAATGCCTTACATAAGCTGTCTGATTTAAGTAAAGATATGTTGCACCATAATATTGGTTACCGTACAGAGCTTCTTACATTAGACCGTTATCGATTTGCACTTAATAAAGAAGATATTACTGACCGACAGAAGGTTTTAAATTTTATACCTTTGCGTCTACCTGATAATCTTATTGATACTCTTAGTAAGGGAAGAAACTTTATCCCTACACCACTATGGCACCGTAAGAAACAACCCTTAAACCTTAAGCATATGGTCTATGATAGCATTGAACGTATCACTAAACGTACAATTTGTCATATATCACCACATTCATTGTGGTGTACACCTTCATCAAATGTACTTCTATATACACATGTAAACCATCCTGACCTACCACAATCTTTGATTAGTTCGATACTTAACAGCATCAACAGTGTACAGAATCATTTTAATTTGCATCATGCTTCGCATCGGTTATATTAAAAAAATATCTCTAAATTTGAGACTAAAACAATTGATTTCTATGCTAATCACCGTGGTATTATAATTTCACCAAGTAATAAAAACCTTGGCATTTCTATTAATACCACGCTTGGTACGCCCATTAGTATCGTAGGCAACTTGATGCTACAACTTATGAAAGGCACCCTTATACTCTACCTGGTTTAATTAACAGGTATTTCTGATATGCATTTGATTGCTTTTCGATTTAAAGATTCTACTATAGATAAGGACCTTCTGTCTAAACTTATCAAAGTAAAGGCTTCAGACATTATTATACACTCTCTCAATCTTGTACCTAAAGTACATAAACTGAAAGAGTTTCCATCCCCTGATCTTGAATTAACGTTTAAGGTGCGTACACATCTTAACGCACATTCTATTATTAATACCACTGCTTCGAATTTTTTGGGCAATAAGCTTGATGGATATCTCAAACAGTTACACTATTATTTTTGATTATCACAATTTACAACAGACTATATGTAAAGATGCATTGTATGCTATTTATGAATTTCGAACTCCTCACGTCGAACCAAAGCAACTCACAATATGGGTTCATTTCATTCGATCAGTGCTTTATATACATCAATTAGAAATATTGATTTTCCGACAAAAAGACGGTTTGGCAATGGGGTCTTACTGCCAATATTATTTTGTTAAGATGTGAATACTACATGTATCAAAACATTGAATTCAGTAAATATATACGTATATTTCTACGCTATATAGATGATGGCATCATGTTCATTGAAATGGATTATAATAAATTATGTGCTCTTAAATCAGCTTCGAACATACTACCCCCGCCATATTGATAGAATTGTAAGTTTCAGTTGGCAAATTGCATGTCAACTTTGTAGACATTACCTTCAGTATTAAAGGCACGTGAGGCCTTAGTTGTCGAAAATATTCATATTTGTTCCAATCACCATAAACAGAAAAAACAGTAAAACGCATACAGTTTCGTTCATATATACCATGATCATCGCATAAACAGCATGTTATCATAAAGACCTACTATATTTTACCTAAGCAAGAGCCTGATTGTGTTACAGAAGACAGCACAATGCTACTGGCTAATCACACACAAATGGCATAAACGCTCTTTATTAGTTCCATATCAGGAATTCACCCACAAAGAACGCTCTTTGTGTTTACCATCATAATATAAACAAACACCAGAAAAGTTACTTTTTATGCTTTTGTTTACATAACAATGGTCAACCATATGACAATAACATACTGTTTATGCGATATTTCTTATTTGTATACGGACAAAGTCTGTCTACATTTTGATGTTCTTTCTGTTTGTGGCGGTTTTTGACGGTTGGAAATATTTTCACAGGATACCCACCGCCAAGGCCAACCGTACCTTTAATCATATGTTATGGTTTCAAAACAGTTTGCACATTGGTTTATACCAAAAACCATTCAATACATATTCATATACACATTTTACAAGTGATCATCCTATCAGTGTGTTTAAATGTATTGTGACTACTGAATGTTTTAGATGATACCACCATGCTTCATGTAAAGAGGATTATATGTATTACATTAATCTTTTCCTGATTTTACTTTTGAAATGTGGATACCCTGAAGAATTGTTACTGAAACACATCTTACCTTTTGATAAAGTTATGCTGAAAGATATGGCTGTCAGATGCAACTATTGAAAATGACAATTTTAATGATAGTACATGTGTGGCAGATGTACAGAATAATGATCTCCCCATTGTTTTTGTACCGTTGCAGTTTTCTAAGGCTATACGCAACAATTTCGTTGCTAACAAATTAAACCATAAATTACTCACTAAAAAACGCCTACACAAGAAATTATTTTAATTATATGTAGTTGGACCCCCTTTATACGCAATGTAGTACAACACTCCATTTTATATTAAATACCATCTCGCAATTATAATTTTACTCATATGATATATCTACCAAGCTTAGTACAGAGCTTTATGGTAATATGCCCCCACCCCGGCTTTATATAGTGTAATTTGCAACCATATGCTATAGTTTTATCCAGATAACATGGATTGGGAAAACGAAGATAACATGGACTGGGAAAACGAAGTCCTCACCTACTTCACTAATACTTTCCAAACTACAACTGAGTACATTACTACTGAAGAACTGCGGAACCTGAATCTGCATGATATTCTCTTCTAAAAGTTATATAGAGGTTTTCGACCCATATAACAATGTTTTTTAAACTCAAAATAATCCCTAACTATAGCTCATTTATTCATATTTATACTGGTATCAGATTTAGTACCATAGATTTTTGACTCATTAGTCAGTTTCATATTTTTGTCTATAAAATCACCAGTAATATTGTCATTAAAATTACATGCCCTTATGATCGTATCTGTAAACGATTTCGCATTCTATATAAATTGTACCATTTCTACCTGACATAGATTTTTCTATTACCATGGACTAGTTTTTGGCAGATCACCTACCAACACTTACTATTCCCCCAGAAATCATGGTTGTGCACCTCTAGTGTAAACTGTATGCCACTTTAAGGCATGTGCATTGACTTTTATAACTACACTTTTAAACAAATATAAAAAATTATATATTTTTTTCTCGACAAATGAGTGATCTAAAACCTTTCGTGTATTTCTGCACTTGTAATAATTCACAGTAATTCACTCATGGTAAAATATAGTCATCAAAATTCACAACCTGTACTCCATTATATCCCCCCTACTATATGAGTTCGTGGTACATAGAGGTTATTCAGCTGGATCGGCTTAGCTGCATACTAGGTGGCGCTTCCCGGAGTATGCTTATTATGTTTAAAAGTGCCGAAAAGCGATGGTTTGTTGTTTAAACACTACATCACCGGGTACAGAACTGACGAAGATTCCAGTGATATTTTGTATTTATTACTACAGACCTACACTTATACTAACATATATACACCTGCTTATTCCTGTACATAACTGAAAATTAACCCTTTCGATGCCTCGCGGCCTACTCATACATCCTGAATTTCTAATTTGGTAAAACCCAACTATGTACCATGGTCCCATCTTTTACTGAAACTACCGGTATGGGACAATCATGATACTTAACTTTAGTTATTAACTTCCTACTTACATGTATTTTTTTATGATGGTACGTGATTTTACAATACAGGTACACATATGCTTGTCATATAGTATATTCATATTTTCTAAATTTCAAAATACCAAGCATACTTCTGTTATGCTCCTGTTTTCATTTATTCGACTGCTAAATTGTCCAAGTGGCGCTTCTGAATGTGTACCTAGATTTTGAATACCTTTGTCCAGGTTACCGAATACATGTTTACCTCTGTATTCTGCCATGTTCCCAGCCCCCTGGATCTCTATATTGTTACAACAGATAACCTAACACGGCACTGACTGAACTAATTCGGCTATTGTCAGAAGATCAGAACAGCAATAAATTAATTCCTCATAAGACAACTCGGATACACTTTTCACTTCACAACACTCTGGGGACCCTATGCCAGATGATATGAACATCGTAACACATTTTGAGCAATACAAGACATTACAGATGCAGAATAATATAAGACTATCGATTTCCAAAACGGACCAAACATTTCTGATTGGAAACACAATCTGTCATGTTTGTATTTATTGAAACTTCGAAATGAAATCAGGGTTGTTTCAAGACTAGATGAAGCTTTTTCAATATTCCACTAAATTCTGATAGCTTGAACATCTTTAAACTGACAGATCTTAGATCAACCTTGCCACATTGTGATGTGTCAAAATTCCATGCCAAATGTCTTGCTACAATTTAAGGAATACATTGTCTTATCATTTTCTGATACCAACAAGTAAGTATTTGAATGAATTAGATCACTATTACGAATACAACAAATATGGTGGACCCCCACGTGTCTATCAAATTTTCTGGTATCAGTGAATTACAATTTAGACCACACATTAAAATAAATCTATTATTAAATCTAAAGCTATTAATTATGAAGATGTGTGCTATTGTACAAGTTATATTATACTTTTCAGTAAGTTCATGACAACTTGAGAAATACTTGGGTGCCCTAGTCAAAGTGGGATTGGCAATATTCCAGAACAAACGCTTGTAATACCCCCATGTATGCATGGTGGACTTCCAAACACTGGGTATTTCAGATATATTTATACTTTTGTATTTGCTTATTGGTTTAATTTAAAGCAGATAGAGATAGGGCATAATTTTCCCCAAATGCTCAAGTACTGCATCCTAACTTCAATGTTTTTTTGTATTCTACACTAAATCGTGGACCATTTAAGCAATGCTTCAAATTTGATCATGTTTAAATTAAAACCCAAATTCAATCTTAAGTTTTACTATCATAAAATCACTGCAAGTTGCTAATTCCATTTGCCAGACAGGAATTCCATGGAAGACAATCTGTTTCCCAGGTGTCAAACCCTGATGGTTCCATATATATACCCTACTTTTTGTGAAACGGTTTTTATAGGAGGCTTTTTCGGACCAATATGAAAATATATATACCAGTAATGCATTGATATGAAGCAGAAACATTGTTTTGCATGGGACAAGAGTACTCTTGTTTTCTACAAAGAACAAGAATCATGGTGTTATGTCACTAAAGCTTTACGACTTAAACAATTATTGAACAGATAATAACTTGTATGAATATACATGCGCTGAAGAATGGTGGATTGCTGGAAATTGCCTTCAAGAAATAAGTGAGCCATGAATGGCAAAGTAAATTCTAGTAAATTTTTTGAAGTGAGATATCAGGCAAACTCAGGGATCATAAAGTTGATTATACCATCAGAAACTTGCATATAAACGCGCCACAACCTCCGGGTGATGCCTCTGTCCAACATTCACACTAATTAGTCAAACTTTATAAACACGTTTCACTTTTGCACTGTTTTGAAATTGTAACTTTTCTATGTCATAAATGAGTGTTTTCTTGCACATCGTGTTCTTAGTTAATTATTAAGATGTTCTAACACTTTAGTAAGAATGCTCCAATTATCTGAATCTGAAGAGAGCCCCTTATTTAAAAAAAAAAAAATTATCTGTATGCAAACTTTCTCAACAAAGTTAGCGATAGCTAACTAGCTGATTTCGCTATAACCCCCAAATTCTAACGAATTAATTGGACATTTAGCTGTCAAACACTTTTCACGTCAAGTGTAAATTAAGCATCCGTTTGGTAGTCGGTTACTCGTTTGGATCTAAATGCCAATAAATTCACTCCATATACCTGGCATCAATGAAGGCAATTGTGATCGCTTTTAGTGTCATATATAATAGCTACGGTGAAGTTTTGAAGTGAATTTCAGGGATGTCGTTTATTTTAGGGCTTCTACATTTGCTAGCATCGAGCACTGTACATCGCATGGATCCAACCATCCATAAATTGTGATTAAGTTATTGACAATTAATTGATGATCTATGAAATAAGTTGTGTTATGATGCTCATCTGAGGAATGTTATTTGAGTGTGGAATTCAAGGACATTAGCTGTCAAGTGTAAATTAAACATCCTTTTGGTAGTCGGTTACTTCTGCTTGGATCTAAATACCAATAAATTCACTCCATATACCAGGCATCACTGAAGGCATTTGTGATCGCTTTTAGTATTATATATAATATATACAGTGTAGTTATGAAGTGATTTCAGGGATGTCGTTTATTTTACTATAGCTAATTAGTAGCTACTACGTTTGCTAGCATTGAGCACTGTACTCATGGATCCTACCGTCCATAAATTGTGATTAAGTTATTGACAATTAATTGATGATGTAAGAAATAAATTGTTATGATGCTCATCTGAGGAATGTTATTTGATTGTGGATTCAAGGCCACCATAACGAATAAATTAATCAATTGTGCATTCAGTTTTGTCATTTTATATTACCAGTCAGTAGCCTAAATGTGGCTCAGGTCCAGAAAAAAAAATATCGGCCGAACACTTACATTATCAATAAGTGATGAATTAATTATAACAACCCAGAACATGTCTAGAGATGATTTGACGTGCGTTGAGTATGGCCTTGTTGGGATCTAAGGATGACCATTTCGACATCTTCAGGTACACCGCAGTGGTTTTGACCGAAAACTTTCGTTTCGGGAGGGTGTCGCGATGGAAGTGTAGGTATACCAGCTTACTCGGTGCATCGCACCTTTTGATGCGACCAGTCAGTAATATCGTCATATTTGCGAAAGAGTCATAAGTGTTCAAGTCGCTCTTGATAATTAGAACAGCCCAGGCCTGTAGCTGTGAGAGATTTGGTTGCGATGTTCTTCCAATCACATGCAGGTGTTTTTTATTTGAAGAAAAAAAAAACGAATACATTTTGTGCTTTGTTTTGAGACCCAAACACTGACTTCTTCAGGGGCACATATGCATTACCGTTAGGAATACTTGAGCATTCGAAAAATAAACTATACCTGAATAAGAAAAAATAAACTATACCCGAATAAATTTGGAGGCACCAGAAAACGAATGACCAATATCGTTACAGATAAGGCTAGAGTGACGGGGGTCTTAGGCGAAAAAAAACGAATACATTTTGCGCTTTGTTTTGAGAACCAAACACTGACTTTTCAGGGGCACATATGCATTACCGTTAGGAATACTTGAGCATTCGAAAAATAAACTATACCCGAATAAGAAAAAATAAACTATACCCGAATAAATTTGTCAATTTGGAGGCACCAGAAAACGAATGACCAATATCGTTACAGATAAGGCTAGAGTGACAGGGGTCTTAGGCGAAGGGGCGATGATGTGGCGGGCATTGGGTCTGCCACAATCAGTATTCAGCTATCGCGGAGCACTTATTCAATTTAAAAACTGAATATGAAGATGATCTTCCTATTTTGGCTGTGAGTTCCATTTCGAGTCGATTCGTCGTCTTCTGAGTAATACTATTCAGTTGGCCACAGCCCATTATTAAGATCATAGTGCTAAAATGGGTAGTTTGCAGCTTTACAAGGTAAATCTCACACTGCGGGACATTACGTTGACCTTAGAACTACATGCAACATTACATAAGTTATGAAACACATCTTTGGTATGGATACTTTCTGGCCGAGGTGTGAATTTGCGAAATCTCGTGGAATTATTCACTGACATCTGACAACTAACCTTCATAACGTCATTTGGATTTTTACCCTTTTTCTCCAGATACTAGATGATCTACTCTAAGATATACTCCATTTATGCAGATTGGCTTGATGAACAACACAGCCCCATATATGCCTCACTTATCTAATTGTTAAAGTCCCATGGCGAAAAGGGGCACATACATATAGAAACTGCTATCTTGGGCTAAACGTGTGATATCATTGGCACAATAGGTAATTATGGCAGAAAGGAAGCTCCATAATAACACTAGCATTATATGTGCATACATTTCTCTTAAGGGCATGGATACAAGTAGAACTACAGGAATTTTACTTCGCATGTAGTAGGTGCGGTAGATACATTTTATATGCTTGTTTCCATTCATATTATGGCACCATATCGTTTTCTACGACGAAATGCCTGCAAACCATACTGTGCAAACTTGCAGGTGTATGAACGTACCCTAAATGACATAATTGGAACCATAACAATGGAAAGAAAGGGAGATCCCCAATAGGAGTTAGTCCCCTTTCACATAAGTATGATTAACATCATATCACACTAAGCAGGGCTGACAAAATAGGGAGAACAGGAGAGAGGATATTTAAAAAAAAAGAGATTCCAAGTCATTTCTTCATTGTCAGGAGATAAGTCTCGAGTCCTACCAACGGTAGCTTAAATGACCGTCTTTGTTTGGCGATGGTGAAGACAACGATTGGGCCATCCGAAATTCACATGATTTCATCATGCTCGACCATTCAACCAACCACCAGCCCAGTCTTTACTCCATACCAAATTATATAATATAGCTGGTGGTGTCATTAGACAGACTAGAAATAATAAATTCATTGCAGAAGTGTACATGCTTACTGTGACTGAATCGAACATGGTATTAGGCAGGGAAGTAATGTTCTGGCTGCAACAAAAGCGAGAACCTTCGGGTGTGGAAGATGTTCGTCATATGCTACGAGCGATGAACCAAACACAACCGGGAAACTTTAATATTCTATTGATACATCATTTCTCGTTTGTCTGTCGCTTGATAAAGTCTATCTTAGACGAAAGCTCGTGAGAAAAAAAATAAATTATACAATAGGTCTTAAAGGTGTTGTTACCATTATATATATTCATTAGTTAACAAAGATTGCCGAAAATTGCAGTCACAATCATACCATTTCGGAACGTTTGAACTACATACATTTATAAATATTTACTTCTGAATTCCGGACGAACCTTTCTTCGTTAAACAAACGACAACGATTCCACCAACCAGAATGATTGCATAATTCATGCATGAGAATGGCAGCACCTTTTTGATATAAATCTATGAAATAACTACTGGTAGGAAGATTTCTCTATTGATACGTGAAAAACTTTAATATTTCTTCCGCGTTTCACAAAGTTACGATATACACCCATCTGAGTCAATATGTTCATAAACCTATATTTACATACTGTTCTTATACCTGAACAAAATGAACCGACGTCACATATTATTGATCTAAATGTATGGTTGGTAGAATAGGGTTATGAATACATGTACTTTTTTTGTACAACTGTCCATTAATCGATGAAAATATTTAAATCAAAATGTATAACTCGTATAATAAAATGTCATGCCAATGACAGCAAAACTTAGTATATTTCAAATATAACCACTGCAAATGCCTTGTGTGTATTGAATGCCCACGGTACTTCTTTTGTGAGTGAACTTCAGGAAGACATATCCATAAAGAACCTTTGAGTTTATCAAACTCGTTGTAGCTAACGATAACACGAAGAGCAATACATGGTTCAGTGAACGTCCCCAATATACAGAATATTGAGTTTCTCAGAGTTTAGCGGATGGAAAGAGTCAGTGCGTTTGCAGTGCAAAAGCTCTGTAAAATATTCAAAATTAAGTATAGCTATTTTTCCAAGTGTCACATCCATGAAATATAATTTCACTGATGAATTTGTAATCTAATAGCCTTGCCATGGATGTACACATTGCATATCGGTGGTCAAGTTTGCATTCTGTATGTTAAATGTCACCCATTATTTTGTCTTTCAATACATATAAGGCCAATTGCGCCTACATTGTGGAGTGCTTTCATTGGTGGAAGATAATTGCAATTGGGTACAGCAGCAGACTCATTCCCACGACACTCACTTGAATGGCCAGTCTGGATTTATACAGCGCCTTAAGGTTCTGTGGGGGAGCTGGGCATTGGGAGCCGAACAGAGCACGCATGGCCACGAAGGCGCCGGACAAAAAGGCTGTTATCTCCACCCCCAAAAAACACAAACATTGACTTCAAGTCGGCGTTGCTTTCGTCGCGAACCCTGCCCCGCAAGGTTACAGCATGGGATGGGAACAGTCCATTTATCAAATGAAAGTAACGAATGGAAGGCTGTTACCTCCATGCCCAAAAACACAAACATTGACTTCCAAGTGGGTGTTGCTTTAGCCGGAAACCATGCCCCGCAAGATAAAAGCCTGGGAGGATGAAGCCATCAGTCAATTTACAGTAAATGGTTCCATGAAAGTTACATCTGAATGGTGTGAAAAAGAAAAGATAGCAGGTAAGACTTATTTATTACACCGCAAGATAAAAGCCTGGGAGGATAGAGACAAGTCAATTTAGCGTAAATGGTTCGATGAAAGTTACATCTGAATGGGGGAAAGATCGAAGGTAAGACTTATTTATTACACCGCAAGATAAAAGCCTGGGAGGATGGAGACAACAGTCAATTTACCGTAAATGGTTCGATGAAAGTTACATCTGAATGGAGTGAAAAAGAAAAAAGATTGGTAAGACTGATTTATTACCCTGTGGGGGGAAAAGATCGAAGGTAAGACTTGTTTATTACACCGTAAGATAAAAGCCTGGGAGGATGGAGACAACAGTCAGTGTACCGTAAATTGTTCGATGAAAGTTACATCTGAATGGGGTGAAAAAGAAAATAAGATCGGCAAGACTTATTTATTACCCCGTAAGATAAAAAGCCTGGGAGGATGGAGACAAGTCAATTTACCGTAAATGGTTCCATGAAAGTTACATCTGAATGGGGGGGGGGAGAAAAGATCGAAGGTAAGACTTATTTATTACCCCGCAAGATAAAAGCCTGGGAGGATAGAGACAACAGTCAATTTACCGTAAATGGTTCCATGAAAGTTACATCTGAATGGTGGGAAAAGATCGAAGGTAAGACTTATTTATTACCGCTAAAGATAAAAGCCTGGGAGGATGGAGATAAAGTCAATTTACTGTAAATGATGGTTCCATGAAAGTTACGGCTGAATGGGGTGAAAAACAAAAGAAGATCGAAGGTAAGTAAGACTTATTTATTAACCATGTCTTTATTAAATATTCATTTACGAGTAGATCCAAAGCGAAATGTTCAGATACAAAGTTCAACAAAAGACCTTGCTTTCCCAAATACTAACATTGAGTTCAGGTGGGCATTGTTTGACCGGTGATATACTTGTCTTGGAGGAAGGGGACAATAGCTGGACTGTGGAAAATCGCGATTGATTGGGGAAAGATGATCAAATGTTTAGATTTATTTACTTTACAGGAAGCGCCTATGTGATCGAAAACGATGGCAACAATTGGATGTTGTTGCTTTCAAATTTGTGTGTTAAGTATGCCACCCATTATTTTATATCTTGGGAAAGAAATAAGTCCTATTGCGCAGAACTTATGGGCGCTTGGTTTTGGTGGACGTGATTGGCAATTGGGTACTGCAGAGGACACTCATTGCCACGAACGCTCCAGATAAAAAGTGGAAGGCTGTTATCTCCATCTCAAAGAATACGAACATTGAATTCTTCACAAACCTTGCTCGGTGCGATACTTGTCTGGGGACAACAGGCGATATGCGGTTGAAAATTGTGTGAAAATCACGGCTGAATGGAAAGATGATCAAAAGTTTGAATTTAATTACTCTACAACGAGCGCTTGTGTGATAGAAAATACATAACAATAGATGGAAAGATGTTGCCTTGAAAGTTTGTTGCTTAAAAATGTCCCCCTTGATATTTATCTTGGAAAAAAAAAACTCATTTCCATGAAAAATCCTGCAAACGCGGAAAGCTGTTTTCTCCATCTCAAAGAATACCAACATTGAGGTAATTCAAGTGGGCATATTTCGGCAACCTCGCCTGATGAGATGCTTTTTGGGATTAGGACAACATGACATCGACTTTTCCTCCACCACCAGAAAATGGTACTGGATTTAAGTACATTATATAGCGGGTGTCATTTGGAACAAGATTCTGCTACTTCATTTAAATTTGTTGCTGTTTTTCAATTTACAATTATTGCTTCTAATCATTTGGTTTTATAACTTATGTTTTTCAGGCAATTATCCCCACATTATTACTAAAGGCAATTTAATTAGTTAAAGAAATATTCAGCTTTTATTATAAGTAAATAATAGTTATGTTATGAACTTGAATTTTTCTTTCAATATTAGTTAATGGATTTTGGTGTTTCTCTTGAATATGTTCCTAGGTTTTTAAATGAGGTCTTGTGTGTATTTGTGCAGCATGTGCTGTAAGTAGCCATGCACTATTATTGTCTTAAATGACAACCCTTCCACGATATCAACTTTTCAGTGAGAGCTTCAAGTGGCAAGTTTGATTAAGTGGTACGGGTGAAGCGTGACGTTGCTGCAAGTTAATTTGTCAACTTCCGGTTTGAGAGTGTCGCTTCTTTAGCAGGTAATCGCAGTTCCATTCCATGATTCCACCGAAATGATTAGCTACAGTTGGAAGAATTATAAGTAGGCATATTATCTTATTTATATGAATTTTGATTGACTAACTATGTTTATGTGTACAGTATGAAGAGCCCATGACACGTCCATCAATAAATGTATACATGTTTCGTGGGACTGTTTATATATACATATATAAGACTGGAGTAAAGTTGAGACCAACATGTCTTTGTTAATTTTGGTGCCCAGATTTCAACGAAATTTGGTGTGGTGACTCAGGGTACCCTGGCAGAGTGTATAATGGCGTTAGTTTTTTCTAAATTTTGATTTAAACAAATTTAAATGAATAAAACAAATATGAACATATGTGAATATTTAGGTACAAATAAACCTATTTGCACGAGAATATGTTGCAGCACCAGATATAGGGGAATGTTGGTCACAGTTAGACATGGGTCAGAGTGAGATATTGCCTCTAACATTTATCTAATTTCCAGACCAATATCCACGGCGCCAGTCAAGCGATATTAGCCATATAGCACATTTTACTATATTTCTTCAAAATGCAATCATCAGGTGAAGGTTGAATCTGGCCAAGCGACCAATTTTCAAGGCAAAATTATTTAATTTAATTTTTGCAATTTTAAAGGTACTGAATCCGAATTAACCCTCGCAGATTATTATTTCCTTGACTTCGGAGATGAAAAATATTTGATTCAAGTCGTGGAACCCACAACATCAAAGCTCAGAGTGATCAGATACCGATTTTTAAAATCTGTCATTTTAATTTTAAGTGGTCCAGCAAACAGCAGACGAGAATACTTTTTCTGACCAAATTGCAGATGAAGATGGATAATTCTAAAATCAACTGTTTTTTTTTTGTGTGTGTCAGATGTTTGACAAATCAGCAATATTCGTTGAGCAAAAAGTTGATAAATTACAAGTTTTTGTCAATTTTATGCTATAATTGACTGCAGTTTTTTTTTTCGAGCAATTAATCGATTCTGTCAACTGAAGCGGCATTTCAAAAAATCTTCTTGTTGTTGGAATCTGATGATATGGGGACTATTGATTCGGATTGAGGACCTTTAATGGAAAAATATCTTTATTGGATAAATTGACATATAATACTGAATACATTTTTATGAATACGGGTTACGTGGATGGGGCACAATGACTCAATGAGACATAATTTATGGCCTGTGGTATGATCCAACTTCAGTAGATGATAGGCACTTCAAAAAGGAATGAGATAATTTGCCAAATGACTATTGTTTTGGGGCTGGAGTGGATAAATAATTTAGATCAAACAAACTGATGTCATTGTGCAATAGTGGTATGTTCGGTGCATTTCCTATATGGTTACTACTTAGGGGTGACCCCTTCTGTGAAGTAGCTGATAAGAAACAAGTATTAAGGGTGGTCCCAGCTCGAGATTGCATGCTTGTTCGTGACTTTTATCGTACTCTCATATGTTTAATCATTGTGATGGTCAATAATAGTGATAGCGGAGACCTAGACTGATTATTAACAATATTGATGGAAATTTAATTCTATTTCAATTTAATTCTATATATGTCTCTTTGCCAAAAAACTTAATGATCGTTGAGAATTTTATCTAAAATTACTAATCATGCGACACATGCTGACACTATTGATAGTGTATAAACATTTTAATAATTGCCCGGGAGGAATGGCATTATTCTTGACAGGCATAGATACATAGATGTTCATGGCATGGTCTGAGAAAATGCTACTATATTAAACATTTATATGATTGCCTCATTAGTCATGTACATGTATAACTAGAAGGTCGTGACAGTTCAACTAAGTTTGCCTGGAATTATAATGTTTAGCATACATATTATTCCAATCCCAATGTGTCAAGTCGACAATAGCAAGTACGCAGGGCTATATAATAATTTTTCCACAAATAGCCACTAGTTTAGTAGTTAGTATATATGCTAGCCATGCTGATCAAGCTCCCGCTTAATGCTTAAGGTTTAAATCGAGAACTAAGTGTTAAAATCATGAATTATTTAATATGTGAGAATGCTAAAATTAATCACTGTGCAATATAATTATTAAATTTAACTTGATGTGTGCATCACAGGAAACAGAATTCATACACACAGATGGAAAGTTGACCCGGAAGCATATCCTCTCACCAGTCATGCACTGCATGAACTCTTCAGTGTGCCGAGACCAAGTGGGATTGGGAGATGTTCTTCTTTTCCTTCACTCAACAAGAAGATAAATGACTCACTTTGTTAGTCATCAATTCACTGGGCTTCACATGTTTGTTATATCTGTGTGTCGACTGTAGATGGCTAGAATTGTATTTTGACCTGAGTCACGGCATTCACAGTGAGTGGGTGAGGCTGCATCAGTGCATGAGCCTGAAGTCGTTGATATAAACTAAATTTAGTAATCCTAATATTATTAGATTAGTAAGCCACATGAATGCTTTCACTGCGTCCACAAGTTCCAGCTACGCGCTACGTTCAACGGTTCATGACTGAACTATACTGTCTATAGTAAATTAGTCAGCTCTAAAATGTCCATTTTCTTATTTCCTTGACCCAAGTTGAGGCTTGACCTGACAGTGTTAGATATTAACAATTAAATTTACTATTTAGAGAAGTAGTTAGTAGATTGAACGATTTGCCGCTTGTAGATGCAACTCTAAGTCTAACCACTAATTGACTAAAGTCTAAACCAGTCCAGCCTCAGGTGAAAACAGGCTTAAAATTGAACAATAACAGAACAAGTCAAATCGCCGTGGTGATCAGTCTGCACAGACCAGTCCACATTCCATTCCAGTGACCTTCATTTTCATATTTTTTTCAGTCACAGATTCGTCATTGAGTTTCTTTCCGACTGACTGATTTTCACTTTGAACACAGTTCACTTCAACTTCAAAACAAGTTGTTGTTGTTGTTGACGTTATTCTTCTTTTGACTAAAGTCATTCCAGTATAATGCCTAATGGGCTCGTTGTGCTATCTTCGCTTGTGCTTTCTCGTTTGTTCTTAACGCTTACGTCCTGTGATACCGTTGTACATTTAAAATACGAGCGATAACAATAACAAGCAATTCAATTTCAAATTTCGCAAACAAGAGAGCGCCACCATTTTGTAACGAAATTACGTCATCATTTCCAACGTTGCTATGGCCTGCCAGGTGACGTAATATTCTAACTGTAACGGTACGGAATCTGGCGAGGTTTGCCGAATGCTATGCGCCCGTGTCAGCTAAATTCCCATTAAGCATTTAATTTTGAATAAGGTTGATTTTGTGTTTCAAATTTAATAGTGTTGCTATGGGGAGGCTGATCGAAGAAGAAAAATAAATTCGTTTTATTAATTTGTCAATTCTATTCCAACATGGCGGCCACCATAGGTCTGAATCGCCCGGATGTAAAAACAATTTTTTCATGTTGATGGGGTATAGAAATTACTGACGTCACAAATATACTTGCGTCGCTTATGTTACCGTAAAACAACCCTTTAAGTTGTGAATATCATTATCATTAAAGACACGGTTGGCCTTGGCGGTGGGTATCCTGTGAAAATATCTCCACCCGTCAAAAACCGCCACAAACAGAAAGAACATCAAAATGTAGACAGACTTTGTCCGTATACAAATAAGAAATATCGCATAAACAGTATGTTATGGTCATATGTTTGACCATTGTTTTGTAAACAAAAGCATAAAAAGTAACTTTTCTGGTGTTTGTTTATATTATGATGATAAACATAAAGAGCGTTCTTTGTTGGTGAATTCCTGATATGGAACTAATAAAGGGCGTTTATGTCATTTGTGTGTGATTAGCCAGTAGCATTTTGCTGTCTTCTGTAACACAATCAGGCTCTTGCTTAGGTAAAATATAGTAGGTCTTTATGATAACATGCTGTTTACGCGATGGTCATGGTATATATGAACGGAACTGTATGCGTTTTTATGTTTTTCTGTTTACTGTGTTTGGAACAAATATGAATATTTTCGACAATTAAGGCCGCACGTGCCTTTAATTAAATCGTCCCTACTTTTATATTGGCAAGTAATAACATGCCAATAGATAATTTTAAAAGTATATTGTATAAGTAATTTATTTGACTTATCTTCTTAGTAAATTTTCAATTACTTCATTCATATTCTCAGAAAATATTTCTAAGTCAATCATGTTAACATCAAAAAGATCATTATAACAAAACAAATAAACATGCAATATACGCAAATTCTTATTCTACTTGCAATAAACTTTTGGAACTTGTATGTCAAATTCTGGCACTTGGAAGTTCATGGTTTTAAATTTGAAACCACAATTAATACATATGGTACATTATAGTAGAGTTCGTTTTTGTAACATAATACCGGTCTGTTCAGGGAATGAAAATATTTTTATTGCGATTTGATCAATCATATGCCACGAAAAAGCATACATTCGAGTCAATCTAGCAACAATGGCTGAATGCAAAATATGTTTAAAATTATTCAAGAAAATACGATACAGGAACAGACAATCTAAGAGAAATGCATATTAATTCTGGGACAATATGTGAAGATTGTGACTATAAGTGTAAGATGTGGGTAAATCATTTTCTCACCAGAAACGAATGTATGGTTGTGCCGTTCAAGTCACCAGCATGCCACCTGTGGACCAGAAAGATGCAGTGTCAGTGCCAGAGACCCATGTGATGTCAATAATAGTTGACATGGGAGGGAGACACATGGGCGGAAGTTCAGAATGAAGACCAGAATGCGGTGCAAGATGAAGAGAACCGGACATCGTCTCGAGAGAAACGGCTGTCAATTAAATACGAAGTAGATGAAGACCTGGTAGATCAAAACTAATGTATAAATAAACATTTCATGAAATTTGTGTGGTGAAATATTTATGGGGCTTCTAAAAGTTCCATTTCAGTATTTAATTTATGTTATAAAGCTTTATATTCTAAGTCCAAATAATCTATATCTTATCAGCTATCTAATGTTAACTTTTAACGTATATAGATTAAACGTTCTCCTTTAATATTTCAACTACCTAAATTGTACCATTGTCGATCAACCTCAAATTCCAAACATTCAGCATCCGATGTGTAAACACATCATTTATGCCCAATTATTCATGTACGCAAATTCTAATTCTAGTTATTGTTTTGAGTTGTATGTCAAATTCTGGCACTTTAAGTTGATGGTTTGAAATTTGAAGCTGCACGTAATACATTATAGTAATGCTCATGTTTGTTACACAATACCAGTCCGTTTCTGGAATGAAAATATATTAATAATCGTATGGCACGAAAAGACATGCATTCAAATCAATCTAGCAACAATGGCTGAATGCAAAATCTGTTCAAAATTATTCAAGAAAATACACTACAGAAAGAGACATCTAAAAGAAATACATATTAATCTTGGGACAATAATATGTGAAGAGTGCGATTACAAATGCAACAGGTGGGGAAATCCTTTTCTCCACCAGGAAATAATTCATGGTTGTGCAGTTCAAGTCACCAACATGCAAGCTTTGGGCCAGAATGGTGAAGTTGCAGTGCCACATACCCATGTTATGTCATAAATAGTGTTGAGGGAGGATGGAGACACATTGGAGGAAGTACATTGTGAAGATCAGAATGCAGTGCAAGATGAAGAGAACCGTACATCGTCTTGAAACGGCTGTTAATTATATACGAAGTAGACGAAGATCTGGTAGATCAAAACAAATATATACATAAACATTTCATGCAACATGTGGTGAAATATTTATGGAGCTTCTAAAATTTACATTTCAGTATTGAATTTATGTTATAAAGCTTTATATTCTTAGTTCATATAATCTGTTATCAGCTATCTAATGTAAACATTTAACTTACTAAACTTTCTCCTTTAATATTTCTACCATCTAAATTGTACCATTGTCGATCAACCTCAAAGTTCACACATTCAGCATCCGAAGTGTAAAAACATTTATTTTGGCCACATTATTCATGTATGCAAATTCTAATTCTAGTTAATTTTAATATTATATAATAACTTTTTGAGTTGTACATGTAGGTCAAATTCCGGCACTTTAAGTTAATGGTTTGAAATTTGAAGCCGCACAAAATAAATATGGTAAATAATAGCAAAGGTAGTTTTGCTACACAATATCAGTATAATAATAAGGAAAATATTATTCGGACATCATAAATCATATGCCACGAAATGCATGCATACGGGTTAATCTAGCAACAATGGCTAAATACAAAATCTGCTTAAAATTATTCAAGAAAATCAGCTACAGGAAGTCATCTAAGAGAATACATACCAATCCTGGGACAATTCTATGGAAAGCGAGTGATTATAAGTGTGCAACAGGTGGGGGAGATAATTTTCTCCAACATGAGCGAGTTCCTTTGTTGTGCCATTCACGTCACCACCATGCACGCTGTAGACCAGAAGGGTGCAGTCTCAATGCCACAAACCCCCGTGATGTCACTGATAGTGTTTAAGGGGGGAATGAAGATCAGAATACGCTGCAAGATTAAGAGAGCGACATCGTCTCGATAGAAACGGCTCTCAATTATATACGAAGTAGATGAAGAAGACCCGGTAGATCAACACAAATGTATAAAATTTCATGCAATTTGTGTGGTGAAATATTTATGGAGCTGAAATTTCCATTTCACTCTTCAATTTATGTTAGAAAGCTTTATATTATGTGCATTTAATCTATATCTTATTAGCTATCTAATGTAAACTTTTTAACTAGATTAAACTTTCTCCTTTAATATTTCAACCACCTAAAGTGTACCATTGTCGATCAACCTAAAATTTCACACATTCATCTACCGAAGTGTAATAACATAATGTATGTCAACTGATTCGATTCATATACGCAAATTCTAATTATACTTGTTAATTTTAATGAACTTTTTGAACTAATATGTCAAATTCTGGCACTTAAAAGTTGAATTTTGAAGGTGCAATAAATACATAATAAATACAGATGGTACAGTACATATACATAGTTAGGATAGTTTTTGTTAACACAATACCAGTCCGTTCCGGGACTGAAAATATATCAATAAGGAAAATGTTTATATGGACTTCATAAATCATATTAGAAACATGTTAGAATGTTCTTTTTAAATACTCACCAAATGTCGTTCTGGGTCTCTACAATGTGACACTGCATCCTTATCTATTTCTCTCACATCTACTTTACGTCCGAGGAGATGATAAATATAAGCACACGTTACAGAGCTCAACAATAAGCTAGAAGTTGGACTTTATCATACTAGTTGTAGCTACATATATCATTCATATTACATTTTCAGCTGATACAAATTTCAGTCGAAAACTTTTACTGACGATAAATGTCCAATAGTTATACAATGTGACGAAAGTTGGGAGGGGTGCTGCATCCTGTCACTACGTCCCTGGTCGTTGGGCCGACAGCTGAAATGTTATTAGAGTTATTCTGATTTTGTATATTACAGCTGAACAAGCAACCGAATTTCAATTACGTCTGGACAATCTGAACGAGGAAGTGAACGGCATTGTGGATGGCGACAAAGAAGCTAAAACAGCAAATGGTCAATATTGTGTGTAATAATCAAGCCTGCAAATGTATCATACCATGAATCTCTATGGCCACCCACAGTAGAGAACGTATTCCGCCAGTACATAATATGGGAACCTTCTGGTTTTGACAGGAACCTTATAAATTTAAAAAAATAACACCGAGAATATATTTCTTTGCTATTATCTGTTCCTTGATAATGCACTTCACTGTGGGTAAAGGTTCCAAATCGAAATTACACGATTCAAATGACTTTGTGAGCTATTTTACTTTTCGGCGCTTACAATTGTGGCATTTCTCCTGGTAATTAATTCAATGTTTATTGCGATATCGGCTCACGCATCAGAGAAAAGTATGCAATCTCGAACTGGGACCACCCCCCAATGTGTAGTAGATTATTGAGGAACACATTGTCGTATTGACAAAGAGAAACCGGGAAAACTTTGAACACAGGTGTAACTTTGACAGATTTTTCAAATAGTTTTCAATATGTTCCGGTAAATGAAAAATATTGAAAATAAATAGCATGTCCATTTGTTATGATTTTATCTTTTGTTCGGCCTTGAAATGTTTAATTTCTCATATTTTTATTTCTCATTGGGTAACTTTGAACGCTGACTGCTTTTGTGAGGCATGGTGGTGTTTTCATCATCTCATTCTGGTCACATATCTAATATATATTGAATAAAAAATGCTGTGGATATTATTTAAACCGGTGTATATGTGTTGATGCACGTTCAATAAGTCTGAAATCTGGCCGTGAGGCTTGTCTGTCTCACAACCTAAATTCGTAATTATAGACCTGGCTATTCGTAATAATTTAGGTTGAGGCAAATAATTAAAACATGTTTATTTGTGGTCAGATTTAATGATCTTGAATTATGTTCGCAATGTTCTAAGATGAATATGTGCATTGCACCGAGAGTACCAACAACGTTGTTTTTCCTAAATTCCGTTGTTCATAAATGTCAGGCATTGGCAGTGATTGTGCCATTTTGGAACCTTGCTATTTTAGCTCAAAAATGTATACTCATTGTGGGGACGCCGTTCATAAACAGTAAGAACCATAAGTTCAACATCATGATCAGTTGAAACATCTCGAGTATGTGTCACGAGTACAATAAAAGATTCAGCAGACCACAGTGTCCCCCGAAAACGTGGCAAGTCGATGCCGCTTGTTAAAGAAATTAAATTAAGTCGAAAAGGGTTAATAACTCCGTAAAAACCAATTTTTCCCTCATCTATATATATGTTGCACATCTCCGATATGTGGATAACACTATTCTGAAGTTTCAAATATCTACGATAAAAACTATAGGAGTTGATTACACCACGAAGATACCCTCATCCAGAAAATTATAAACAAAATTAAACTTTTGTAAGTCGAAAAGGGTTAATAACTTTGTCAAAACATAATTTTTCCGTCATCTATATACATGTTGCACATCTTCAATATATGGGCAACAATATTCTGAAGTTTCAAAACTCTAGGATGAAAACTGTAGGAGTTGATTACACCATGAAGGTACTCAAAAGTGTGACGGACGAACGGGGCCCATTTCTATAGTCCCTCGAAAATTAATTTTTCAGGGAACGATGACCGCTTCCAAAAACATAGCATATAACCCCTCAGTGGAAGGAGGTTTTTGCAATGAGGGACCATATATTATGTGTTAAAGAAAAATATGAACAAAATGTTCCTGATTGTTGTGTGCTTGAAGCAATGTGCGAATCTTACCTATGGTGTAGGTAATTGGCCACATAACGTGCAAACAATACATATGCATCAAACACCCATATGGTTATATGTTTATGATTTTGCGCAAGCTGTTTAAGCAAGATAATCACATTGAGAAATGGGGAATACTCTTTATAACAGGTTGAACATGATACTTCCATATGACACATTCGCGAAAACAGACAGAGTGTTCAAAGTTACCCCAAACGTCGGGGTAACTTTGAACATGTCATCAATGTAGTCACACATTAAAAAATACCTTTGTTTTGAGAGAACTCATCTTCCCATGTTGTTGAAAGCACTCAGATCTTACATATCTTAGCTTTTTTAAAATATCGACAGAGAAACACAACAAGTTTTCAAAGTTACCCCGGTTTACGGTAGGATACTTATATTTCCTGCCTTGTTTGTTCAATGTTATTAATTTACGTCACAACGGGTCAAAAGACAAAACATCAGAAAGTTCACAGGTTTAGTACTGGTAGAATATGTATGATCTCTTCGGGCGTTAGCCAGAGTAGAGGTTCATGCCATGATCTGCCGTGTTTGCAGTCGAATCCCCTTTAGTTTAAACTCGTGTTAAAATTATGGCACTTGGCGGTTTATAATTAAAGCATCGATAATGTATCATTCAATATCTTCATTTGGGCCTAATAAGGCTCTGGTATGTTACACCGCATTACCACGAGTTCGTTTCGGGGATCAACATGTGTCGATACATCAGGATAATATTTTTTTTTAAATATACAGACTTCATAATTTATGAATTATGCCAGAGTCGATTTATATTCCGCAATAAAATAACGTGCCTCGAGTGGAACAATAAAGAGCGTTTGTTTCCAGACTATTCCTGATTAGGTGTCAATAAAGAGCGTTATTAGTTTATGCGCGAATATCTGCAAATTGACACAGATTGTCATCAATTTATAGTAATTCCGAGTTGTCATGTAGCTTATACATAATTATCATCGAAAAATATTCCAGGAGTAGGTTTGGTGTGTGATTATATATAACACTCGCTTTGTAAGAACTTGTAAAGAATGGGGTACTTTATACACTAAATCCGATCATTTATGTGACCATAGTTTAAATTCATCTCCTTTTATAATCAACTGAGTCAACAGAACATATGCAACAAAATGAATTAATTTGAGCCATGCATTAGTGCAAAATACACTTGCAAACATGGCAATTATAATGAAAATAAACAAAAAGCTGTCCAGAGACAGTGGAGTGATAAGTTCATTTTCATTATAATTGTCAATACCATGTTGTTTGCACCTGTCATAGAGCACACAGTATATTTTACACTAATCCATGGCTCAAATTCATAATTTTTTTGCATATGATATATTCGGCTGGTGTATAATAGGAGATGATCCCATGAATGACCCGATTTAGTATACAATCACACTTTAAGCGACATGGATGATGCATGTTTTTTCAACGTTCAAATGTTTCGAAATTCTTATTAGAATGTAACATTGACTGCATGGTTCAAATAAAGAGCGTTATATGTTGCTATGTTCCTGATATGGTATGAATAAAGAGCGTCAAGTTCGCTATAAAAAAAGAAGTGATTTTGTCAAAATCTGTCTGGAATTTCTTTCTATCATAGTTTTTAAAGATATTTTATGTACAGTATGTGTTTTTCTTGAAGGGGAGACTGGTGAGAACTGGGAAAATTTAGCCAATTATTTTGGTAATTGTAGCTAGATAGCTGCTGAAAGGCTCTATGATGTTACCAAACACACTGGGTATACGGACACAAGGGAAAATATTGTCTGTCTGATTAGACAGATCAAAGATATTAAAGATACAGGCAAACATACTTAAAAATTCCACAAGACTCATGAGGCCCGTGATTTCCATTCTCATTAACAATTAATTTATTGCAGATGTAACAAAGTTAGGTTTTCATCTTTCGTTTTATATCAGCGCGTCATTTCATTTCGTTTTTGTTCACCTATCAACCCTTCGCCTCATTCATAACATCACCCGTTTGGAAACTTTGGTTCGTTATATATCATTATTTTATTCGCGCAAGTAATATTATTTGTCATGTTATTCATTGTAATTGCTAGCACATTGTTTACTGTAGACGTCACGATCCGGAAGCTTAACTTCCGGTTCGTGAAATCACTGCGCGCTTAGATACGGTTACTGGGAACGCACTGCGTGCCCTCCCAGAGTAGGGAACGCAGTGTGTAACCAGTAAGGGAACGCAGTCTTGTGAGGGAACGCAGTCACGTGACCGTAGGGAACGTACTGTGGGCCCTCTAGGGAACGCAATCTCGGGGTATAAAAGGCTCCCCCATCCGTAAGGGAAGGCAATCTCACATTATTTTGGTCAGACGATACGATACATAATAGCGATCTCAAACTTAAGTTCTCTGAACTATTTTGCAGTACTAAGGTAGTAACGTACGCACGTTATTGAGACAAGTCAGCCCATTGACTACATTTGAGTAGGCGTTCCGTTGGGAATTTCCGATCTATTTTGGATACCAAGAGTAATGTTATTGTTTATCATGGATACAATCCGATGTATCCTGTTTTCGTGTTAAACTACCGTCTTTCACCCAACGTAAATACCATTTGAGAAGCTTATTTCTCACATTGAATATTGTTAGTAAAACAATACCGTGATGTATTCAACTAATATATGAATACAATTTTTGATAATCAATCGACGTAAATAATGAGAATTAATTGACATTAATTCTAATAGATATAGATCAGGACACTTTATGTTTATGTCTTATTCCATTTACGGGAACGGTGATTAGGGAGCTAGCAGTCACAAAATGTACCCTCATTGCAAATACATGAAATCAGTACTACATCATGAATAATAGATGTCAGACTAGTACAGAATAAATGATTGATTTATGATTATTCAATTAATTTATTATGCCCCCGATCTCCGATGGAGATTTGGGGGTATATAGTGGAGCCCTCCGTCCGTCCGTCCTTCCGTCCGTACGAACGTTTCAACTCATAACTTTGGTTTCGCTAACTCAATTCAGTTGATCTATGGTATGCTAATAGACCAGCCAGGGGGACAAGATTTCCCCATAACTGCGGTTTCATCCGCCCATTTTTTCCAGAGTTACGCCCCTTTTTGGACTTAGAAAATTGTCGACCCGTATGAACGTTTCAACTCATAACTTTGGTTTCGCTAACTCAATTTAGTTGATCTTTGGTATGCTAATAGACCAGCCGGGGGGACAAGATTTCCCCATAACTGCGGTTTCGTCCGCCCATTTTTTCCAGAGTTACGCCCCTTTTTGGACTTAGAAAATTCAGTTTTCTGTGGCATACGAACGTTTCAACTCATAACTTTGGTTTCGCTAACTCAATTCAGTTGATCTTTGGTTTGCTAATAGACCAGCCGGGGGGACAAGATTTCCCCATATCCGTGGTTTCGTCCGCCCATTTTTTTCAGAGTTACACCCCTTTTTGGACTTAGAAAATTCAGGTTTTCTGCTACTTTTTTTGGTTTCCAGATGATAACTTGATTTTGGATTGTTTACTCATGAATAACATAACTTTACAAAGTGCCATTTAATAAGCATTTGCACAAAAATAAGAAAAATCCTCTGATTGTACAGTCGGGGGCGTTACCTCCGCCCAGCGGTGCACTTGTTGATTTAATTCTACTCACCATTGAGATAGAACCTTCATTGAGAAGTGGGACTGGGCAACGGGGCATATTTAATTCCTCTCGTTGTCAAGTTAAGCTACTATAGAATATCATATAGTCTTTATAGACATTATAAAGTAACTTAGAGGAAGCAGCGATGTATATATAGGGCGATTGGAGCCTCAGTGCTTGACCAATAGCCGGTATATGAAATATCGCGGAGCGCGTGACTTCGCGATATCTCATTTCTCTCGTGTTTTCGTCGTATGCGGGATTGTCTTGTTTTGCTTCTAAAAGAATATCTACTTCTTAAAAAAACGTGAGTATTGTACTTATGTTCTAAAATAAAACTTTTGCATAATAATCGAACTAAGCGACCGGTAATCTTATAACGTTCGTCGTAAGATGCTCCTAGACGAATTAAAAACATTAGATTCTCCCGTAACGAAAACTGAACAACAAATATTCAAAGAAAACACAGGAAAAATACCGGGGGGGGGGGGGGAATCGTGAGATCATGGATCCGATATAAATTGGAAGTATATCTTAAAGATCACATCGAATACCAGTTTAGTATACACACTTTAGCTGTGTTTCAACCATGTCCATTAAAGTTGCCATTTCGTGGAAATGTTTTTTAATTTCCGAAATTCGAGCTATTGGGGGTGGACGTCTGATACCATTTTATGTGTGGCAGACTTAGAATTATTGCAGCCACATGAAAATGGCCGCAATTAAAATAGAAAGCGTGCAATATTTATATTGCTGATACATCAGACGATGACTCTCAGTTGCATTTAAGTATTTTTTTTTATTTTTGGGTTCATAACTTTACATGAAATGAGCATTAATTGTTAAAAATGTACATTTGCCAATCTAGCATACTCGTGTTCGAATTTCAACAACTCCTCCAAAATAACCAGATGTGGCATGAAACCAATGCATTAATTTGTTTTCTCATATATCCCTGAGTGACTTTTAGCATACTTTGCAAAGTTTTATTACAGGAAATGTTTGTTATATCACAATGTAAGTGTGTTGTTTTGAGAGTGACAGCCTTTCTCGTTTTTATCGGGGAGGGCTACCACTTTCTCAAGTTTTCAAAAATGGCTCTGACAAAAATGGAATGGGTGGTGATTTTAAAATCATAATATAGCAATATGTGTCCTTCAATCAATTTCATCATATTTTACTAATTTTTGTACACTTTATTCTTGTAAAATTAATATTGGTCGGATTTTCTTTAGAATATAAATGTTCAAGCACAGGGGTGGGAACTTTAGCACGTAATCAAACATGACCGAAATTGGAATAAAATGATTACCTAATTTTGATTTGGCATATGTCTCGGGATGACTGTTAGCAAATTTTACAAGGATTAATAACCACGTTTTATCAATATCTTATTTCGAAGTTGAGCAAATTTCATCGATATCCGACAACTGCAACTGGTATATCAGCGAGCTTGGATACGGTCCATGGAAATTGTAGTTCTGTATTTCATGTTCAATTGTCAAAAATAACTTGAGAAAGTTTCCTATTGCCTTAACATGCTGTACATTCTATGTCCATGAATACTGGCATATGGTGTATAATATTAAATGTTGTAGCATTTGAGAAACTAAGTCTACATGTACATTATATTTTTTTTTAGAGAACGACCAATCACCTGTACAGGCTTCAAACAAATGATCAATCTTCTAATTGAGTGCAGCACTTACATTTGAGGTATGTTCAAAACATTTTAAAATAAGATCTTAAGCATTATGCTAGGCCCTACTGTTAATATATAGTTCAGTGATATCGTAATCCTCAAATCTGCAAAGCAGAATGAACACGCTACCCCTACCCAACCAAATTTGTAATTAATTGTAATGTAATTCACATGTGATTAGTTGTTAGTCGTCTGGGGTAAACAGCACATACCGGTATTGCATGACTATCCGGATAAAGTTCCTTTCATCTTTTAAGTTAATAATAAACGCTCTTTATTGCTAATTATTTGTGCCTCTTTAAATAATTTGAGGTCAAATGCAACTATTCCAGGACATTCACTTGGTCATAGAGGTAATCCATCAGTGCCAATTTTCCTATTTCCTAATTTATTTCAAACTGGTGAAAATTTATAAAGTCTCAGCAACCCCACCCCCATGTCGCCATGCCCCCAAATGGGATCGACCTTGGAAACAAACTGATTATTAGTATTATATACTACCCGGTAGTAGTTATGGCTTCCTTTGTTCTTTCAGTATGCCTGTGAGAAAACGGAAGTGTATCCGCCAAAAAAGAAAGTACCAGTGGAAGAAGCAGAAAACTGAAGACGAACCTTCTGCCATATCAGATGCTACACGCATAACACCAGGTCCAGAAAGTTCTGCTACAAATATCTCTGATCTGAGGCTAAATTGAAGAAATAATCGGTTTATATAATGTTTAACATGATAATTAATGTTGAAAACTGCTGTCTGTTATACATGTATATGTTCTTAGTAAAGATCTATTTCTTTAACTTTAATAAACACTTATTTACATAAATACTTACACAGTTGTTTGTATAACTCTTTGTTTAAAAAGAAAATACTTAATGATAGCTACTAGACTACTAGTAAGTGTGGATGTCATGCTGTAGTTGCACTATGAACACTGAAGTCACACGCAAGATTAAACAATATTGTCATTGGCTTCGTTGTGGATTAAAACACGTCAAATTAGCGATGATTAGCCCTCTCCGCGATGTGTCAACATTGTATTAACTGAAGTGTGGTCATATTCAATTCTCATTGCTTTGGGACAGATTAAACTTCCTGCTTCCTTCAAGGCTTCAAGCCTAGTTATATAAACACCATTAAGATTTGCTAATTGATCATTCACCACCTTGAATTGTCATTAATAGTTGCCTAATTACGCTCTTTTAGTTAAGAAATAATTCGGCGGAAATGACAACAATCATTACAATGCTCATTCTATGAGTATGGTGCTTCAATTTCAAAGCTTTATTTTTAATGAACATTGTGTGCTTTCCCACTTTTATTAGGCCACTATAAACAATAAACAAAATGTATTCAATGTAAAATTAATTCAAGCATTTATTATAAGCGGGTAAATGAAAGAAGCTAGCGTCAGACAGGAAACATTGTGTGCTATCGATACTGTTCCGAAACAAAACGATAGCAAAAGACGCCATTTTGTTTACGCAGTGGTTATAGCAACAGGCGATCTCGCAGTCAGGCGCTCGTTAATTGGGAAACAAAAGAATCCGCGATATATCGCGTTACTCTGCGAGAGTTGCCTATCCATCTCATTTACGTCCATGGAGGAAGACACCCCCCTCACAGGTTACATAATTTGGTGGCAGCGGTTAACGGATCGATTCAAACCAGAATCACGAGCAGTAGCTCACAAATTTGACTCATTCACAATGACGAAAGACAGAAGACGGAAAGTTGTTACACGTAGTTCAGCGAAAAGACAGGCTGACTTCGTAGATGAGACACATAATTGCATGACAGATGACACAATAAATAACATAAATTGTGAGAAACAACCAGATGACATTATTGACAAAGACAACTTATTTTAGTGGCATTGCTCTCATTATGGGCCAGAAGTAAAAACGTATGCCCATTATGTTGGATTACAAGTTCGACTCCCCTTTAGTGTTAGAAGATTTTGATAAATTTGGTTATCCTTTTGACGAGGATAATGTCTGCTTGTATAATAAATTGGTACTCGACTGCATCTCAGAAGTGAGCAACATTACCCCCCGGGAGAATGCTCCTATAATCTCATGAGTATTATACCATCAACTGGTCTTCTTCTTCCGAAACCTAGATGCTGCTGTTCAATCCCAGCGTAGGACTGCCTATGACTTATATCTAAACAATGCTGCCTCCGTCCCAAGAATTGTCCATCAGCTTTTTCCTTTGCTTCATATCAATATGAGTATATCCGACATCAAAACACCCCAGGATTCAAGATAGACTACTGGAAAGGGTGCAGTATGACTCTCTTGGAAAATAATTGGAGCTGGGTTCACATTGATGGAGGGTCATTGTATGCTCCTTTTGATTATATCTTAGTGATCTTTACAAGAAATCTTGACTCAGCTTGCATGCTTCTTACAGTCTGGATTGCATCACATGCTGCATTCCGACAAGAGTTTTACATTCGGGTTGAGTCCTTGTGGAAGAGGATTCAAAGGGATCATATTAAGATGAAGAAGCGAGCTACCACCTTGATGAAGTCCTGGGAAGCTCTGTGCCTAGGGTTTGTTATCAGACGTGTAGATGATCTGTTCTACAATAGTGCCTTTCTTGAAAAGACTACTCAGGATTTGTGGGACAATCGGATAGATGTGGCATTCTATCTTCATATCTTTCAGGATATGGAGATAATGGAGATCCTAGAAGTTATGGGAATGAATAAAATCGGAGGTCATCCATTTATCTCAGGGTTAGAGGGAATAGAGAAGCTGACAACGCGAACCCAACAGACATTAGACTTAGATTTGGCTTACATCCATCAAGCGAGGAACCTATTGGTCCTTGATTATTGTAAGGAATTCTTCCGACAGAAGGGTAGGTGGCCCCTGGTTGAACTGCATATGGGGGTAAGTCCTATCATTGAGCAAGCTGCAATGATAAATAAGTGGGTGTCGGACCCCGATCTAACCAGGTTCGGAAGTCGTCCTACCATATCTGATTGGTCTCTTGTTTCACCGGGGAAAGAACTTACTTTTGACATCAAATCCAATCTAATTCCCTTTCTAAAGGATAGGGCGTTAGCTGTCTGTCAGAGCAAAGCAGTAGAGTCATACATCCATAAGAAGCCAGTCCCTTGGAGACAGAAGAAAGTTCTTCTCAGGTTTGTTACCTTGAGAGATGCTGGGGGGATTTTTTGGAGTATATGAGACTCTTCTCACATGCTTTAGATGAAGTGAAGGATTCCTTGGTAATCAAGCTCACAAGGAAGGAGGCCGAGATGAAGCAAGAAGGGAGATGGTTTGGCCAAACAACATTCAATCAGCGATTACAGCTCCAAACAGTAGAATATAATACAAAGAGGTACTTAAAATCCTTTGTTCCGCATCAAGCCATGACGCCTACAGACCTCGAATTGTTGAAAAAGATCTTTGGAATGCCGAGGTTACAGGGAGCCCGAGAAGGTTATACAACGGTGATTATGGTTATAGATTTCAGTGGGTGGAACAGTGCATTCCGAGTTGATTCTGTCGACCCAACATCGAGATTCCTCAATCAGGTGCACGGTTGTTAAGACTGGGCGAACATTATGGCTGCATTCCATCATACTCATTTTTATGCACCAACCAGGACCGGGTGTTACTTCTGGGCCGGCCAAAGTGGGGGCATTGAAGATTTGGCCCAATCAACATGGGGTTGGCTTAAAGTAAAGGCATATCTCTGAGGCTTGATTCATTTGGTTTTCCATATCATATTCTCTGGAAGGGAGATGATTTCCGGGCAATTGTCGAGATTCCAAATGTCCACATAAAAAACAGAGGACTAGCTCCGGTGATCGATGGCATCAAGGCTCAGATTATTGATTCAGCCAAAAGGATTGGGCATACAGTCAATGTTATAGTCATTTGCTTCAACGAAACTGTTCGCTTTCAGTAAGGAACTCGTTGTCAGTAATGTGTGGGCATCCATGAATCTTAAGAAAGGAGCCAAGATCCACCCTATGGATAACTCTATCTTAGCCACAAGGAGTGAGTCGATTGCCTCTATCTTCTTCAATGCTCATTCGTGTGCGGGGAAAGGTGTAAACCCCATTACTTCCTTGTTCGTAGTGTATTGGGTGACCCTTTGGTTTATAGATGTTACTGATGATTGCACATCTGTCGAAAAAATCATGCTACTGAACATACCAAACGTTTTAGGGGGTGAACCAATTCTTTTCCTCGACCAGATTATGGTGAGAGCCGAGAATGATAATCTAACAACCGCTGTTACCTATTTCTCATATCTTATCCAAGCTGAACCCTCTTGGGCTCCCTGGATCCTGGCAACCCTCAACCAGCCTTGGAAGATCAAACTGGACTACACTAGGCTTCTCACCGACATTTATTCCATCCCATTCGAGCACCTACCAGTCATGTAGTGGCAACCAAGAAACCAGCTCCCGAGACACTGGTATCAGACCCAGGGCTGGATTGTCCAGCTGTTACCTGGAATTCGCACAGCATAGACCTCTTGCTACCTTCAGCGGTCAATTCGCCAGTCTTCGATCCAAATATTTTTCTGGCAGAAATACCCAAGAATCCGGTTGTACATGACTCAGGACTCTCAGAGGACGTTATGGCGGCTGACTTCTTGGAGGCCCTGGAGGACATTAATGCTAACTTCCCGGATGAATCCGACCTGGTGAGCAAGATTACTCCTCTGAGTGAGGTCCGGAATGGTGCGAATAACTGTGATGTAAACTTGGTGATTTCCTCAAGGGCGGCGACAACAATTACCCCTTCATCGGCTGATCAGCCATTAGATTTATCTACCAGAGCAAGACCAGTCACGGTGTGCACCACAGTCATGCCGCAGAAACAATCGATCACGACCCAAACAGAGATCAGAGATCAGGTCAGTGATGTGGGCACGCAGGCGGATAGTGCGCCAGAAATGTACCATCCGCAGAAGGTACAGGAAAAGTTCAGACTTAAAATGGACCCGAACATTACTTAACCGGAGCCATTCTCCACCTACGAGCAATTAAGCTCGGACCCTCGATTTTTATTTATCGGGGCGCCTTCCATGTACATGGAATGCCACACTGCCCAACTGCTACGAGCGACTCGAACTGGAGCACGGGCACATCTAGAGAACTATAAGAGGCGTTTCATTCCTTATGGATACTTGTGCATTAAGAAGGTGGAGAGTGTGAGGATGGCAGATGGGAGAACATATTCTCTGAACCAGGGTTGGGTCAATTACATTGAAATGTAATTAATTACAATAACAATTACATTGAAATATGTCAATTACAATTACAATTACATTGGAAATGCAATGTAATTAATTACAATTACAATTACATTGGTTCAATTACAATTACAATTACTTTTGGTTAATGAAAATCGGGATTCGGGAAGAGCTTCAAGGAGGAAAGTCATTTGTGTTTGATGAACTTTATTGATATACATAAAATATAAAAGCAAATTAATGTAACACAGTGAAAAAATGTAAACAAAACAATAAAACAACAACTACATGTAGAGCACAAATTGTTCATTTGATGTGGTGGTTACACCTGCCATCGTCATTCTTTCGAATTGCAGCTAGCAGGATTAACCCAGGAAAGTTTGTACAATTAAGTATTGATCCCTATGTTTCCGCTGAAACAAAAATAATTAACATTAAGATACATCATTATGTATAATTTGCCTACATACTAATAGCAGGGATTAAAACAATCAAGCCAGCTAGGGTTGTAAATCACACACAATGACATAATCAGGATTATGAAGTAAAACAGGCCACCTGTCTAAGGCTGCCTTTGTTAGGGGATTAACGCATTGATAAAATACTGCAGTGGAGTCATATAATTAGGACAGCAAGACAGATTAAGTGCACAAAACTGACCAGATATTGAGGTGAATATAGTTAAACTCAAAACAAATAGACTAAATGATGTTTAGTTATGAAGACAAAATGAATTTATTATTAATTTTATAAAACAATTATTGTTTTAAAATGAATGTATTACTTTTAAAGATATATTCCGGGAATGTTCAGAAACAACAATAATGTTTATGAAAAAAACCATTTTTTTTTTAATTCAATACATGTACTTGTATTAATTATGTACATATTGTCATGATGATATACACATTATTGTAGGTGTATTAAAATATATACATATAATAATAACAATAACATATATAAATAATATAAAATGAAATTCAACATGACTTACCTTTAGATGTGTGATGAAATTTGAAGTTGCTTTTGCTGAACCCGAAATCAGTGTTGGACAATGCTATGACAACAACCCAATATTCATGGTGACAGGTCACCACCAATGATGCACTATCAAAACATTGTTTATATTAATTCTATTGTGACCCACAACTTGTGAGTTGTTTTAAATCAAACCACAATTAGACTATCAAAACATTGTGTGACTTCTATAGTGAGAAGGTTTCATGACTCCATCTTTGAAGTTTTAATTTAGAACATATATATATGAAACTACTAACATAGAAGGAAAATATGAGGATAATGACCCCATGTGTATAACACTAGTCAAGTAAGTTAGTAACCAAGTGTTTTACCTGATACTATTAACATAGCATAGTCATGTCACATTTCAGATACAAATGCTGATGTGTTAACTTGTTATATTGGTCTGTATTTTTGGAATGTAATTGAAAATGTAATTGAAATGTAATTGAAATTACACCCCTTTTCTCAATGTAATTAATTACATTCAATTACATGTAATTGAAAATACCTTCAATTACAAATTACATCCAATTACTTGGGAAAATGTAATTAATTAATTCAATTACAATTACAAATTACAATTACCCCAACCCTGCTCTGAACGAAACCTGGTTTCGAGACCCCGAGGTTAAGATCGAAGTTTCACAGGCAAGTCAGACAGATAACACCACCAGGAAACCTGAGGGTAGGAAACCTTTGGATCTGTCGATGAAGAGAAAATGAGAAGAGTAGATGGCTGGCACGAAGATCAAATAATTATTTCTCATTCCGTTCATTTTATATACCGTTATCGTTTAAGTTAAGTTCGCGGTCGAACAATTTTTCTCTAAAGGGGGGATGGTGTAACAAAGTTAGGTTTTCATCTTTCGTTTATCAGCGCGTCATTTCATTTCGTTTTTGTTCACCTATCAACCCTTCGCTTCATTCATAACATCACCCGTTTGGAAACTTTGGTTCGTTATATATCATTATTTTATTCGCGCAAGTAATATTATTTGTCATGTTATTCATTGTAATTGCTAGCACATTGTTTACTGGTGACGTCACGATCCGGAAGCTTAACTTCCGGTTCGTGAAATCACTGCGCGCTTAGATACGGTTACTAGGAACGCACTGCGTGCCCTCCCAGAGTAGGGAACGCAGTGTGTAACCAGTAAGGGAACGCAGTCTTGTGAGGGAACGCAGTCACGTGACCGTACGGAACGTACTGCGTGCCCCCAGGGAACGCAATCCCGGGGTATAAAAGGCTCACCCCTCCGTAAGGGAAGGCAATATCACATTATTTTGGTCAGACGATACGATACATAATAGCGATCTCAAACTTAAGTTCTCTGAACTATTTTGCAGTACTAAGGTACGCCCGTTATTGAGACAAGTCAGCCCATTGACTACATTTGAGTAGGCGTTCCGTTGGGAATTTCCTATCCTATGTATCCTGTTTTCGTGTTAGACTACCGTCTTTCACCCAACGTAAACACCCTTTGAGAAGATTATTTCTCACATTGAATATTGTTACTAAAACAATACCGTGATGTATTCAACTAATATATGAATACAATTGTTGATAATCAATCGACGTAAATAATGAGAATTAATTGACATTAATTCTAATAGACATAGATCAGGACACTTTATGTTTATGTCCTATTCCATTTACGGAAACGGTGATTAGGGAGCTAGCAGTCACAAATTGTACTTCATTGCAAATACATGAAATCAGTACTACATCATAAATAATAGATGTCAGACTAGTACAGAATAAATGATTGATTTATGATTATTCAATTAATTCATTGATTTAATTCTACTCACCATTGAGATAGCACCTTCATTGAGAAGTGGGACTGGGCAACGGGGCATATTTAATTCCTCTCGTCAAGTTAAGCTACTATTTTAATGCATGAAATCAGTACTACATCATAAATAATAGATGTCAAACTAGTACAGAATAAATAATTAATTCATTGATTTAATTCTACTCACCATTGAGATAGAACCTTCATTGAGAAGTGGGACTGGGCAACGGGGCATATTTAATTCCTCTCGTCAAGTTAAGCTACTATATAATATCATATAGTATTTATAGACATTATAAAGTAACTTAGAGGAAGACACCCCCTCACAGGTTACACAGACATATGTAGATGCATGTAGCTAGTATACATGTAAATATTGGTCATGAATTGCATGTGATGCAATGAATTCTTATTCATTAACCTAATACATTTGACTATATACATGTGCACATAATCCTGCATATGGCATGATTTGCCAGCCTACCAAATTTGAATTGATTATGGACATGGCTAGAGCACCTCCATTGGATTGGGGGGGGTCCAACTTTAAAATTTACAACTGCACCCGCTTCCATAAATAGACCCACACATGTCCATATTCGAGAAATTCTATCTGCACCATTCATGGGTTGGAATTTTCAACTGTTGAAAATGTTCGACCGGACTCCACCACCCCCACGGTTGGAACAATTCCAGTGATGACAATTTGAGTCATATATTGACTGCAAGTGCAGAGAATTAATTTTGTGTAGATAAAGAACACATATGCTTAATACTGGATGGAAACGACAATAATTCAACTTATCTTTGATCTGATATTTCCAGCTTATTATGTTGTGTCAGACATGAAATCTCTAACTATTGAAAACTTTGACCTAAGTTGGGAATGCGACACCCCAACCCCTATATCGTCCCTGATCACATGCTGACAAACTGACAATGTCCCAGTTCTCCCCATATCATCAAGATACATACGAATCATTTATTGCCATATCGGCTCACAAGTCACAGAAAAGCATGCAATCTCGAGCTAGGACCACCCCATAATGTGAAGTAGATTATTGAGGAACACGTAATAAGAGATACTTTTATTATATGCTTCCCTATTAAATAGTGGGAAATTGCCGTGGCGTAGAGCGTTATATCCATCGCCTGGACCGACTCGATGGATAACACCGACCAACTCGATGGATAACACAATAGTATTACTTATTCGTAGATTACTTCCGGTTTATAGCGGCGAATCACATTAAGTTTGAAAGCGTATCAATAACAGCCGGACTATTTTTTTTAATTATTGATTTTTACGGTAGCGAAAGAGTTTTTCCCCCTGGATTGTTCTTCTGTGCTAATTAATACTATACGTAATAGTAAATTTAAATTGAAGGTACTTTAGGTATTCATGCAAACAATCTCCGTCTGCATCATAATAAATAGAAAATTTTCACAATTTACGAAGATATGGACTCTACATTTGATAATTTGCAATTAGATCAAGAACTTGAAGAAGTAACTTGGGATAAAGTTTTAGCAAATTTAGAAGAATGGAATAGTGAATTTGAAGATACTACTGGTACTGGTAGTAGTAGTACTGCCAATTTGCATGTAGATATCCATCCTCCATTGACATTTTGCAGTGACATTCCAACTCCAAGCACTTATGCTACTGCCATTGCTACAGTCAGCACCACAGAAACTAGCCAGAACCCTCTGTTTCTGCTCTTTCGATCTCTCAACATCATGAACCCTGATTGGGATATCTATCTGTTCTGCAACGAAACGAAGATTCACTTTCACTTCTTGATGCGTTACTTGCGTTTTCACGTCAATATCCCTGCGAAGACATCTCAGTTCATCTAAAATCGCTATTAAAATGAGTGTATCACCACCTATAGTCATTGTCGTATTAGCTTTGACTGTTGACTGTGGCGCAGCATATGTATTCTGTGCAACAGGACTACTGTATATCTCACTCTGAAGAAATTCTGTTAACGGATCCATCTCTTGATAGCAATGCAATGTAAGGTTGATCAAATTCGAAAATATTTGTATACATTTGACACGGGCGACAATGAAATCACATGTCGCATTGGCGTTAAAATTGACAAATATTTCCTGCCGTTGTGTTTTTTCAGAGACGGATCAACATGCATATTTTTCTTGATCATTATTGCATAGCGATCAAACAAATGTTTTTAATTTCGTTAGATCATTATCTATTATTTGGTACACATGATTGATATATTTATTACCTCGTTAGGAAAATATGGAATGTTTTTCTAGTTTTTGTTTTTGGAATTGTACATATTTTATACATAAAACTGAACACAAGAATGTTACACGGGCGTCAATGAAAACACAACGCATCAAACTTAAAAATTGACAAGTATTTCCTCAAGTTGTGTTTTTTCAGAGACGGATCAACATGCATATTTTTCTTGATCATTATTGTATAGCGATCAAACAAATGTTTTTAATTTCGTTAGATCATTATCTATTATTTGGTACACATGATTGATATATTTATTACCTCGTTAGGAAAATATGGAATGTTTTTCTAGTTTTTGTTTTTGGAATTGTACATATTTTATACATAAAAACTGAACACAAGAAACATACTGAACATTTTTCTTGATCATTGCATTTGATAACTTTACTTGGTCATCGTTTATGAACGAAGATGAATTCATATGTTAAAACATCTTAATTAATTGTATATACTATCATGAATTTAATCTATAACATATCGAAATGGTGAAACTAACAGATAATGCACTGAAAAGAAACACAACGTCAGGAAACATTTGTCATTTTTAACGTCAAAGTATTATGTGCTTTCTCTACCGCCCGCACAATCGTGATATATGTTCAAGCACGGCAGCGAACAATTTATTCTGCATTCAAAGATGACTGCTGTAAACATAACCGATCTTGACGAGATAATGGTCCGTGGGGTATACTGTAAAGCAGTGTACGGCGAAGAAATATATCTATTTTGGAAGGCACTCAGCATTGGGATTTATGGGACGACCGATGGATGGATGGTTCTGAGAGATGCGGCCGTTGACCTGTACTACACAGAGAGGGACGAACTTGGTGCGTCGGCACAAGACTTACGACACTCACCACTTTTGGCCGAATCAAGATTGATGGTTGAATTAGCGGCGACTGTTATACAGCGACCTATCGTCATGTTTGATGCTACCAAAGGCGGCTACAAATCAACACCAAGATTCAAGTCATCAATACCTCTAGTGTGGATCCCCCACGTTTGCCACGAGCATTATTGTGAATGCGAAATATGGATGAGGAGAGGAGACAAATCAATTGAAGTTTTGGCGAACAAAGAAGTTCAATGTGGCGGATTCTAAACTATAACAAAAATAAAACGGCCCTTTTCAGGGCCACCAACTGATCGAAAAGATACTCTTGATAGCTAATTGATATTTTCCAAAGTGAGATTTTCCTTTTGAAAAAAATAATTCTAAGTCCATTTTCATTTTTTCGATCAGAAATGTCACATCAATGACAGGAACATCTATCCTCAGGGGGGAAACTATGGCCCAGTACCCCCTAGACATGGGCACTATGGCCCAGTACCCCCCAGACATGGGCACTATGGCCCAGTACCCCCCCAGACATGGGCACTATGGCCCAGTATCCCCCCAGACATGGGCACTATGGCCCAGTGGGCCATAGTGCCCATGTCTGGGGGGTACTGGGCCATAGTGCCCATGTCTGGGGGGTACTGGGCCATAGTGCCCATGTCTGGGGGGTACTGGGCCACAGTGCCCCCATTACTACTAAGGCTAACCAGAGAGTCGTCACCAACCCCGTCTGTTGATCATGTGTCGACGATTTCAGAAGATTCTCATGCAAAGCGAACCAGAGAGTCGTCACCAACCCCGTCTGTTGATCATGTGTCGACGATTTCAGAAGATTCTCCACAAAAGCGAATACATGGGAGATGGAACTGGGTGCGGATGCACGGCACTGAAACAAGGGCCAATGCTATTGCGACGACCGGCCAAACATGGGTGGCCATTCGGCTACTGGCCGTTAAATAGGAACATTGGAACAGAAACAATACAGACACAAAGAAATGAGAGAATGTGGATCACCGTGGCAACATGTAACCCCGAAGTGATCGTGGACCAGCTAAGTGAAGTGTCGGGAGTACAGTGCGTGTACACCCTACCGAGAGACGGGGCGCTGGCTCCCCATCTAAATAACTTTTCTCGTCATGGGGCCTCCCCAAAACTAAATCAATGGGTAAATTTATTTCTCGCCGAAACATTAATTCATATGTTGAATAACCAGTAGCTTCATGAACAGCTGACCTATAAGCCATTAGCAGTAATGAAAGATGTTCTGTGAAGATTGATTCTGGACATGCTATCCAGTTGGGCGAGAAACCAGCTGTGCATTTGATTTACCAGCGGAAAGTAAAGACTTGGTTAAGTTTATTTGAGATGCAAAGTTTTTATAATGCAAAGGGACTGCTCGATGCACTAGCGGGTGACTGGGTTCTAAATTAAAAATAGATCACAATATTCAATTGTTAAAGGCACGGGAGGCCTTAGTTGTCGAAAATATTCACATTTGTTCCAATCACCGTCAACAGAAAAACATTAAAACGCATACAGTTTCGTTCATATATACCATGACCATGGCGTAATATATACCATGACCATCGCGTAAAGAGCATGCTATCGTAAAGACCTACTATATTTTACGTAAGCAAGAGCCTGATTATGTTACAGAAGACAGAACAGTGTTACTGGCTAAACACACACAAATGATACAAACGCTCTTTATTAGTTCCATATCAGGAATTCACCAACAAATAACGCTCTTTATGTTTACCATCATAATATAAACAAACACCAGGAAAGTAACTTTTCTAATAGGGAATGCTCCAGACGGGAGACCAACCACCCACCCATAACAAATAATATAAACACACAATGTAAACATCCGCTAGCACATGCGCAATATGAGACCTGACATGATATTTTACTACGAATGCAATGATAACGCCTATGAGTAGTACAGTTGCAATCAAAATAATACAAACAATTACCAGATATATATCTTCGTTTAGGCCATGTTTATAGTCACAGTTGGCAGGGGGGGGGGGGGGGGGGTTTAATTGTGTGATATATTACATATGTTGAAAACTGGTTCACTTGGGACCTATACTTATGACTTGGGCACATATAACTCATTAGAAGCGATTTTGGGCTCAGTGTAGCCTAAGGCAACTATATGTTTTTTTTTTAAATATTAAAATTAGTATCATTCATTTAACTCCAATTTGTATGGGAGGCCAAATTCACATTTAATAATTAATTGCGCTTAAGCGCAAATAATTACGCTTAAGCGCAATTCATGGTTATATGTAACAAAACACCCCTGGTGAATAAATAGGTTTCTCCATAACTTAGCATTAACTCCTATTGACATGTCACTTCTTGGTTTCATTGGTTTGGATGGGTATAGGGAGCTAGCCCAACTTCTTTATCAAAATGGCTGACTCGCAATAGTATCACCTTCTGTTTTAGTTTGGAGCGATTCGTGATAGCATTATATTATCTTCGGTATATATTAGTTGGGGCTACTTGCAATAGCATTACTTTCTGTATTAGTCGGGGCGACATTGATTTTCTTCAATTTTCGAGTATACAGGCACACCATATGAGGGAAGCAAGCCCTCGTTGACACCACATTCACACTATATGATCATTGAAATGCTATAGATTTGTGCAAGAGCTGCTGATTTAATAAGAAAAACTAGAGCTTCAGGACTGAGACACCAAAGCTCCAGTAATTACACACCATTTTTTTGGACAGGGATGCTGATAATATGAAAATAGGGTTTTTCCCCCCTGTTTAAGTCAATAAGTAAACCATACAGTAATGCTCTAATTAATCGACTCCTTAACCACAGCAGAATTATGGATAACTTTTCAGGATTTAGTCGGAAATATGGCTTGTTGCCATTCATCGGAAAGCTCTCGAGAGCTTTTCGATGAATGGCAACAAGCCATATTTCCGACTAAATCCTGAAAAGTTACCCATAATTCTGCTGTGGTTAAGAAGTCGATTAAATAGAGCATTACTGTATGAGGTAAGAAAGCCCTCATGCAGTGACACCGCATGCATGTATAGGATATTACCATAGTAAAGGCTAAAATCTGTGCAAAAATACATTAAAAACATCAAACAAAACATTACTAGAGTTCCGGGAAGGCGACATCAATTCTTTGGATAGAGGGATGCTGATAATATGTAATTAGGGGATTCTCCTTGTTGAACACATACTCACAGTTTGACTGTTGAGTACAGGTCAAAATTAGCCCAATGCTCATCTTGTGTTGCTAGGTGATACACCAGGTCATGCTAATAGTTTATGGTAGGTTAGATAGTAGTCACAATTACGCTTAAGCGCAATTAATTGCGCTTAAGCGTAAATGCCCTATTTGCGCTTAAGCACAATATGTGGTATTTGCACTTAAGCGCAAGCGCAATTATTTGCACTTAAGCGCAAGCGCAATTATTTGCGCTTAAGCGCAATCAATTGCGCTTAAGCGCAATCAATTTGCGCTTAAGCGCAATTCATTATTAAATGTGAATTTGGCCTCCCATAAATTTGGGCACTGTACATAACCTATTCCATCACTGTTAGGTATCTACTTCAAGCACTTTTGTTGTTTGTGGATAGGTATGCATCTATGCAAATAGTTTTCACAAAGTTTGGGCTCCTCGGTGGGTATTAAGGGTATGGAGACAGCCCAACACCCACAGCACCCATGATAAAACCATACAGCACCCGTGCCTATGAAAACATATTTCTGAGTCAGCCATCTCTCAGACTATACCCATTCTGTAAATGATTCCACATTTCACTTTAGAATATATAGAGGCAATGGGAAAAAAATATTTGGGCACCTGAATGGGATTTTGGGCTCTATTCAGGGGGGATATTTGGTTTTTTTAATGGTTAAATTGGTATATTTAACTTGAATTGGGCCATATGACCCATTATATGTATCTACTTCCAACACTTTTGTTGTTTGTGGATAGGTATGCATCTATGCAAATGGTTTGCACAAAGTTTGGGCTCCTCAGTGGGTTTTAAGGGTATTGAGACAGCCCAACACCCACAGCACCCATGATAAAACCATACAGCACCCGTGCCTATGAAAACATATTTCTGAGTCAGCCATCTCTCAGACTATACCCATTCTGTAAATGATTCCACATTTCACTCTAGAATATATAGAGGCAATGGGAAAAAAATATTTGGGCACCTGAATGGGATTTTGGGCTCTATTCAGGGGGGATATTTGTTTTTTTTAATGGTTAAATTGGTATATTTAACTGGAATTGGGTCCTGTAAAGGTATATACTTCTAGGTCTCCTAGTGTTTTTGGAAATATCTGCATCAGTATAAGAAGATTTGCAAAAGTTTGGGCTCCTTAGTGGGTTTTAAGGGTATGGAGACAGCCCAACATCCACAGCACCCATGACAATTCAAGTTAAATTGGTATATTTAACTTGAATTGGGCCATATGACCCATTATATGTATCTACTTCCAACACTTTTGTTGTTTGTGGATAGGTATGCATCTATGCAAATGGTTTGTACAAAGTTTGGGCTCCTCGGTGGGTTTTAAGGGTATTGAGACAGCCCAACACCCGCAGCACCCATGATAAAACCATACAGGCACCCGTGCCTATGAAAACATATTTCTGAATCCGCCATCTCTCAGACTATACTCATTCTGTAAATGATTCCATATTTCACTCTAGAATATATAGAGGCAATGGGAAAAAAATATTTGGGCACCTGAATGGGATTTTGGGCTCTATTCAGGGGGATATTTGGTTTTATTAATGGTTAGATTTGTATATTTAACTGGAATTGGGTCCTGTAAAGGTATATACTTCTAGGTCTCCTAGTGTTTTTGGAAATATCTGCATCAGTATAAGAAGATTTGCAAAAGTTTGGGCTCCTTAGTGGGTTTTAAGGGTATGGAGACAGCCCAACACCCACAGCACCCATGACAATTCAAGTTAAATTGGTATATTTAACTTGAATTGGGCCATATGACCCATTATATGTATCTACTTCCAACACTTTTGTTGTTTGTGGATAGGTATGCATCTATGCAAATGGTTTGCACAAAGTTTGGGCTCCTCAGTGGGTTTTAAGGGTATTGAGACAGCCCAACACCCACAGCACCCATGATAAAACCATACAGCACCCCGTGCCTATGAAAACATATTTCTGAGTCAGCCATCTCTCAGACTATACCCATTCTGTAAATGATTCCACATTTCACTCTAGAATATATAGAGGCAATGGGAAAAAAATATTTGGGCACCTGAATGGGATTTTGGGCTCTATTCAGGGGGGATATTTGTTTTTTTTAATGGTTAAATTGGTATATTTAACTGGAATTGGGTCCTGTAAAGGTATATACTTCTAGGTCTCCTAGTGTTTTTGGAAATATCTGCATCAATATAAGAAGATTTGCAAAAGTTTGGGCCCCTTAGTGGGTTTTAATGGTATGGAGACAGCCCAACACCCACAGCACCCATGACAATTCAAGTTAAATTGGTATATTTAACTTGAATTGGGCCATATGACCCATTATATGTATCTACTTCCAACACTTTTGTTGTTTGTGGATAGGTATGCATCTATGCAAATGGTTTGCACAAAGTTTGGGCTCCTCAGTGGGTTTTAAGGGTATTGAGACAGCCCAACACCCACAGCACCCATGATAAAACCATACAGCACCCGTGCCTATGAAAACATATTTCTGAGTCAGCCATCTCTCAGACTATACCCATTCTGTAAATGATTCCACATTTCACTCTAGAATATATAGAGGCAATGGAAAAAATATTTGGGCACCTGAATGGGATTTTGGGCTCTATTCAGGGGGGATATTTGTTTTTTTTAATGGTTAAATTGGTATATTTAACTGGAATTGGGTCCTGTAAAGGTATATACTTCTAGGTCTCCTAGTGTTTTTGGAAATATCTGCATCAGTATAAGAAGATTTGCAAAAGTTTGGGCTCCTTAGTGGGTTTTAAGGGTATGGAGACAGCCCAACACCCACAGCACCCATGACAATTCAAGTTAAAATTGGTATATTTAACTTGAATTGGGCCATATGACCCATTATATGTATCTACTTCCAACACTTTTGTTGTTTGTGGATAGGTATGCATCTATGCAAATGGTTTGTACAAAGTTTGGGCTCCTCAGTGGGTTTTAAGGGTATTGAGACAGCCCAACACCCACAGCACCCATGATAAAACCATACAGCACCCGTGCCTATGAAAACATATTTCTGAATCCGCCATCTCTCAGACTATACTCATTCTGTAAATGATTCCATATTTCACTCTAGAATATATAGAGGCAATGGAAAAAAATATTTGGGCACCTGAATGGGATTTTGGGCTCTCTTCAGGGGGATATTTGGTTTTTTTAATGGTTAGATTTGTATATTTAACTGGAATTGGGTCCTGTAAAGGTATATACTTCTAGGTCTCCTAGTGTTTTTGGAAATATCTGCATCAGTATAAGAAGATTTGCAAAAGTTTGGGCTCCTTAGTGGGTTTTTAAGGGTATGGAGACAGCCCAACACCCACAGCACCCATGACAATTCAAGTTAAATTGGTATATTTAACTTGAATTGGGCCATATGACCCATTATATGTATCTACTTCCAACACTTTTGTTGTTTGTGGATAGGTATGCATCTATGCAAATGGTTTGCCACAAAGTTTGGGCTCCTCAGTGGGTTTTAAGGGTATTGAGACAGCCCAACACCCACAGCACCCATGATAAAACCATACAGCACCCGTGCCTGTGAAAACATATTTCTGAGTCAGCCATCTCTCAGACTATACCCATTCTGTAAATGATTCCACATTTCACTCTAGAATATATAGAGGCAATGGGAAAAAAATATTTGGGCACCTGAATGGGATTTTGGGCTCTATTCAGGGGGGATATTTGTTTTTTTTAATGGTTAAATTGGTATATTTAACTGGAATTGGGTCCTGTAAAGGTATATACTTCTAGGTCTCCTAGTGTTTTTGGAAATATCTGCATCAATATAAGAAGATTTGCAAAAGTTTGGGCCCCTTAGTGGGTTTTAAGGGTATGGAGACAGCCCAACACCCACAGCACCCATGACAATTCAAGTTAAATTGGTATATTTAACTTGAATTGGGCCATATGACCCATTATATGTATCTACTTCCAACACTTTTGTTGTTTGTGGATAGGTATGCATCTATGCAAATGGTTTGCACAAAGTTTGGGCTCCTCAGTGGGTTTTAAGGGTATTGAGACAGCCCAACACCCACAGCACCCATGATAAAACCATACAGCACCCGTGCCTATGAAAACATATTTCTGAATCCGCCATCTCTCAGACTATACTCATTCTGTAAATGATTCCATATTTCACTCTAGAATATATAGAGGCAATGGGGAAAAAATATTTGGGCACCTGAATGGGATTTTGGGCTCTATTCAGGGGGGATATATGTTTTTTTAATGGTTAAATTGGTATATTTAACTGGAATTGGGTCCTGTAAAGGTATATACTTCTAGGTCTCCTAGTGTTTTTGGAAATATCTGCATCAGTATAAGAAGATTTGCAAAAGTTTGGGCTCCTTAGTGGGTTTTAATGGTATGGAGACAGCCCAACACCCACAGCACCCATGACAATTCAAGTTAAATTGGTATATTTAACTTGAATTGGGCCATATGACCCATTATATGTATCTACTTCCAACACTTTTGTTGTTTGTGGATAGGTATGCATCTATGCGAATGGTTTGCACAAAGTTTGGGCTCCTCAGTGGGTTTTAAGGGTATTGAGACAGCCCAACACCCACAGCACCCATGATAAAACCATACAGCACCCGTGCCTATGAAAACATATTTCTGTATCTGCCATCTCTCAGACTATACTCATTCTGTAAATGATTCCATATTTCACTCTAGAATATATAGAGGCAATGGGAAAAAAATATTTGGGGCACCTGAATGGGATTTTGGGCTCTATTCAGGGGGGATATTTGTTTTTTTTTAATGGTTAAATTGGTATATTTAACTGGAATTGGGTCCTGTAAAGGTATATACTTCTAGGTCTCCTAGTGTTTTTTGGAAATATCTGCATCAGTATAAGAAGATTTGCAAAAGTTTGGGCTCCTTAGTGGGTTTTAAGGGTATGGAGACAGCCCAACATCCACAGCACCCATGACAATTCAAGTTAAATTGGTATATTTAACTTGAATTGGGCCATATGACCCATTATATGTATCTACTTCCAACACTTTTGTTGTTTGTGGATAGGTATGCATCTATGCAAATGGTTTGTACAAAGTTTGGGCTCCTCGGTGGGTTTTAAGGGTATTGAGACAGCCCAACACCCGCAGCACCCATGATAAAACCATACAGCACCCGTGCCTATGAAAACATATTTCTGAATCCGCCATCTCTCAGACTATACTCATTCTGTAAATGATTCCATATTTCACTCTAGAATATATAGAGGCAATGGGAAAAAAATATTTGGGCACCTGAATGGGATTTTGGGCTCTATTCAGGGGGATATTTGGTTTTATTAATGGTTAGATTTGTATATTTAACTGGAATTGGGTCCTGTAAAGGTATATACTTCTAGGTCTCCTAGTGTTTTTTGGAAATATCTGCATCAGTATAAGAAGATTTGCAAAAGTTTGGGCTCCTTAGTGGGTTTTAAGGGTATGGAGACAGCCCAACACCCACAGCACCCATGACAATTCAAGTTAAATTGGTATATTTAACTTGAATTGGGCCATATGACCCATTATATGTATCTACTTCCAACACTTTTGTTGTTTGTGGATAGGTATGCATCTATGCAAATGGTTTGCACAAAGTTTGGGCTCCTCAGTGGGTTTTAAGGGTATTGAGACAGCCCAACACCCACAGCACCCATGATAAAACCATACAGCACCCGTGCCTATGAAAACATATTTCTGAGTCAGCCATCTCTCAGACTATACCCATTCTGTAAATGATTCCACATTTCACTCTAGAATATATAGAGGCAATGGGAAAAAAATATTTGGGCACCTGAATGGGATTTTGGGCTCTATTCAGGGGGGATATTTGTTTTTTTTAATGGTTAAATTGGTATATTTAACTGGAATTGGGTCCTGTAAAGGTATATACTTCTAGGTCTCCTAGTGTTTTTGGAAATATCTGCATCAATATAAGAAGATTTGCAAAAGTTTGGGCCCCTTAGTGGGTTTTAATGGTATGGAGACAGCCCAACACCCACAGCACCCATGACAATTCAAGTTAAATTGGTATATTTAACTTGAATTGGGCCATATGACCCATTATATGTATCTACTTCCAACACTTTTGTTGTTTGTGGATAGGTATGCATCTATGCAAATGGTTTGCACAAAGTTTGGGCTCCTCAGTGGGTTTTAAGGGTATTGAGACAGCCCAACACCCACAGCACCCATGATAAAACCATACAGCACCCGTGCCTATGAAAACATATTTCTGAGTCAGCCATCTCTCAGACTATACCCATTCTGTAAATGATTCCACATTTCACTCTAGAATATATAGAGGCAATGGGAAAAAATATTTGGGCACCTGAATGGGATTTTGGGCTCTATTCAGGGGGGATATTTGTTTTTTTTAATGGTTAAATTGGTATATTTAACTGGAATTGGGTCCTGTAAAGGTATATACTTCTAGGTCTCCTAGTGTTTTTGGAAATATCTGCATCAGTATAAGAAGATTTGCAAAAGTTTGGGCTCCTTAGTGGGTTTTAAGGGTATGGAGACAGCCCAACACCCACAGCACCCATGACAATTCAAGTTAAATTGGTATATTTAACTTGAATTGGGCCATATGACCCATTATATGTATCTACTTCCAACACTTTTGTTGTTTGTGGATAGGTATGCATCTATGCAAATGGTTTGTACAAAGTTTGGGCTCCTCAGTGGGTTTTAAGGGTATTGAGACAGCCCAACACCCACAGCACCCATGATAAAACCATACAGCACCCGTGCCTATGAAAACATATTTCTGAATCCGCCATCTCTCAGACTATACTCATTCTGTAAATGATTCCATATTTCACTCTAGAATATATAGAGGGCAATGGAAAAAAATATTTGGGCACCTGAATGGGATTTTGGGCTCTCTTCAGGGGGATATTTGGTTTTTTTAATGGTTAGATTTGTATATTTAACTGGAATTGGGTCCTGTAAAGGTATATACTTCTAGGTCTCCTAGTGTTTTTGGAAATATCTGCATCAGTATAAGAAGATTTGCAAAAGTTTGGGCTCCTTAGTGGGTTTTAAGGGTATGGAGGACAGCCCCAACACCCACAGCACCCATGACAATTCAAGTTAAATTGGTATATTTAACTTGAATTGGGCCATATGACCCATTATATGTATCTACTTCCAACACTTTTGTTGTTTGTGGATAGGTATGCATCTATGCAAATGGTTTGCACAAAGTTTGGGCTCCTCAGTGGGTTTTAAGGGTATTGAGACAGCCCAACACCCACAGCACCCATGATAAAACCATACAGCACCCGTGCCTGTGAAAACATATTTCTGAGTCAGCCATCTCTCAGACTATACCCATTCTGTAAATGATTCCACATTTCACTCTAGAATATATAGAGGCAATGGGAAAAAAATATTTGGGCACCTGAATGGGATTTTGGGCTCTATTCAGGGGGGATATTTGTTTTTTTTAATGGTTAAATTGGTATATTTAACTGGAATTGGGTCCTGTAAAGGTATATACTTCTAGGTCTCCTAGTGTTTTTGGAAATATCTGCATCAATATAAGAAGATTTGCAAAAGTTTGGGCCCCTTAGTGGGTTTTAAGGGTATGGAGACAGCCCAACACCCACAGCACCCATGACAATTCAAGTTAAATTGGTATATTTAACTTGAATTGGGCCATATGACCCATTATATGTATCTACTTCCAACACTTTTGTTGTTTGTGGATAGGTATGCATCTATGCAAATGGTTTGCACAAAGTTTGGGCTCCTCAGTGGGTTTTAAGGGTATTGAGACAGCCCAACACCCACAGCACCCATGATAAAACCATACAGCACCCGTGCCTATGAAAACATATTTCTGAATCCGCCATCTCTCAGACTATACTCATTCTGTAAATGATTCCATATTTCACTCTAGAATATATAGAGGCAATGGGGAAAAAATATTTGGGCACCTGAATGGGATTTTGGGCTCTATTCAGGGGGGATATATGTTTTTTTAATGGTTAAATTGGTATATTTAACTGGAATTGGGTCCTGTAAAGGTATATACTTCTAGGTCTCCTAGTGTTTTTGGAAATATCTGCATCAGTATAAGAAGATTTGCAAAAGTTTGGGCTCCTTAGTGGGTTTTAATGGTATGGAGACAGCCCAACACCCACAGCACCCATGACAATTCAAGTTAAATTGGTATATTTAACTTGAATTGGGCCATATGACCCATTATATGTATCTACTTCCAACACTTTTGTTGTTTGTGGATAGGTATGCATCTATGCGAATGGTTTGCACAAAGTTTGGGCTCCTCAGTGGGTTTTAAGGGTATTGAGACAGCCCAACACCCACAGCACCCATGATAAAACCATACAGCACCCGTGCCTATGAAAACATATTTCTGTATCTGCCATCTCTCAGACTATACTCATTCTGTAAATGATTCCATATTTCACTCTAGAATATATAGAGGCAATGGGAAAAAATTATTTGGGCACCTGAATGGGATTTTGGGCTCTATTCAGGGGGGATATTTGGTTTTTTTAATGGTTAAATTTGTATATTTAACTGGAATTGGGTCCTGTAAAGGTATATACTTCTAGGTCTCCTAGTGTTTTTGGAAATATCTGCATCAGTATAAGAAGATTTGCAAAAGTTTGGGCTCCTTAGTGGGTTTTAAGGGTATGGAGACAGCCCAACACCCACAGCACCCATGACAATTCAAGTTAAATTGGTATATTTAACTTGAATTGGGCCATATGACCCATTATATGTATCTACTTCCAACACTTTTGTTGTTTGTGGATAGGTATGCATCTATGCAAATGGTTTGCACAAAGTTTGGGCTCCTCAGTGGGTTTTAAGGGTATTGAGACAGCCCAACACCCACAGCACCCATGATAAAACCATACAGCACCCGTGCCTATGAAAACATATTTCTGAATCCGCCATCTCTCAGGACTATACTCATTCTGTAAATGATTCCATATTTCACTCTAGAATATATAGAGGCAATGGGAAAAAAATATTTGGGCACCTGAATGGAATTTTGGGCTCTATTCAGGGGGATATTTTGGTTTTATTAATGGTTAGATTTGTATATTTAACTGGAATTGGGTCCTGTAAAGGTATATACTTCTAGGTCTCCTAGTGTTTTTGGAAATATCTGCATCAGTATAAGAAGATTTGCAAAAGTTTGGGCTCCTTAGTGGGTTTTAAGGGTATGGAGACAGCCCAACACCCACAGCACCCATGACAATTCAAGTTAAATTGGTATATTTAACTTGAATTGGGCCATATGACCCATTATATGTATCTACTTCCAACACTTTTGTTGTTTGTGGATAGGTATGCATCTATGCAAATGGTTTGCACAAAGTTTGGGCTCCTCAGTGGGTTTTAAGGGTATTGAGACAGCCCAACACCCACAGCACCCATGATAAAACCATACAGCACCCGTGCCTATGAAAACATATTTCTGAGTCAGCCATCTCTCAGACTATACCCATTCTGTAAATGATTCCACATTTCACTCTAGAATATATAGAGGCAATGGGAAAAAAAATATTTGGGCACCTGAATGGGATTTTGGGCTCTATTCAGGGGGGATATTTGTTTTTTTTAATGGTTAAATTGGTATATTTAACTGGAATTGGGTCCTGTAAAGGTATATACTTCTAGGTCTCCTAGTGTTTTTGGAAATATCTGCATCAATATAAGAAGATTTGCAAAAGTTTGGGCCCCTTAGTGGGTTTTTAATGGTATGGAGACAGCCCAACACCCACAGCACCCATGACAATTCAAGTTAAATTGGTATATTTAACTTGAATTGGGCCATATGACCCATTATATGTATCTACTTCCAACACTTTTGTTGTTTGTGGATAGGTATGCATCTATGCAAATGGTTTGCACAAAGTTTGGGCTCCTCAGTGGGTTTTAAGGGTATTGAGACAGCCCAACACCCACAGCACCCATGATAAAACCATACAGCACCCGTGCCTATGAAAACATATTTCTGAGTCAGCCATCTCTCAGACTATACCCATTCTGTAAATGATTCCACATTTCACTCTAGAATATATAGAGGCAATGGGAAAAAATATTTGGGCACCTGAAATGGGATTTTGGGCTCTATTCAGGGGGGATATTTGTTTTTTTTAATGGTTAAATTGGTATATTTAACTGGAATTGGGTCCTGTAAAGGTATATACTTCTAGGTCTCCTAGTGTTTTTGGAAATATCTGCATCAGTATAAGAAGATTTGCAAAAGTTTGGGCTCCTTAGTGGGTTTTAAGGGTATGGAGACAGCCCAACACCCACAGCACCCATGACAATTCAAGTTAAATTGGTATATTTAACTTGAATTGGGCCATATGACCCATTATATGTATCTACTTCCAACACTTTTGTTGTTTGTGGATAGGTATGCATCTATGCAAATGGTTTGTACAAAGTTTGGGCTCCTCAGTGGGTTTTAAGGGTATTGAGACAGCCCAACACCCACAGCACCCATGATAAAACCATACAGCACCCGTGCCTATGAAAACATATTTCTGAATCCGCCATCTCTCAGACTATACTCATTCTGTAAATGATTCCATATTTCACTCTAGAATATATAGAGGCAATGGAAAAAAATATTTGGGCACCTGAATGGGATTTTGGGCTCTCTTCAGGGGGATATTTGGTTTTTTTAATGGTTAGATTTGTATATTTAACTGGAATTGGGTCCTGTAAAGGTATATACTTCTAGGTCTCCTAGTGTTTTTGGAAATATCTGCATCAGTATAAGAAGATTTGCAAAAGTTTGGGCTCCTTAGTGGGTTTTAAGGGTATGGAGGACAGCCCAACACCCACAGCACCCATGACAATTCAAGTTAAATTGGTATATTTAACTTGAATTGGGCCATATGACCCATTATATGTATCTACTTCCAACACTTTTGTTGTTTGTGGATAGGTATGCATCTATGCAAATGGTTTGCACAAAGTTTGGGCTCCTCAGTGGGTTTTAAGGGTATTGAGACAGCCCAACACCCACAGCACCCATGATAAAAACCATACAGCACCCGTGCCTATGAAAACATATTTCTGAGTCAGCCATCTCTCAGACTATACCCATTCTGTAAATGATTCCACATTTCACTCTAGAATATATAGAGGCAATGGGAAAAAAATATTTGGGCACCTGAATGGGATTTTGGGCTCTATTCAGGGGGGATATTTGTTTTTTTTAATGGTTAAATTGGTATATTTAACTGGAATTGGGTCCTGTAAAGGTATATACTTCTAGGTCTCCTAGTGTTTTTGGAAATATCTGCATCAATATAAGAAGATTTGCAAAAGTTTGGGCCCCTTAGTGGGTTTTAAGGGTATGGAGACAGCCCAACACCCACAGCACCCATGACAATTCAAGTTAAATTGGTATATTTAACTTGAATTGGGCCATATGACCCATTATATGTATCTACTTCCAACACTTTTGTTGTTTGTGGATAGGTATGCATCTATGCAAATGGTTTGCACAAAGTTTGGGCTCCTCAGTGGGTTTTAAGGGTATTGAGACAGCCCAACACCCACAGCACCCATGATAAAACCATACAGCACCCGTGCCTATGAAAACATATTTCTGAATCCGCCATCTCTCAGACTATACTCATTCTGTAAATGATTCCATATTTCACTCTAGAATATATAGAGGCAATGGGGAAAAAATATTTGGGCACCTGAATGGGATTTTGGGCTCTATTCAGGGGGGATATATGTTTTTTTAATGGTTAAATTGGTATATTTAACTGGAATTGGGTCCTGTAAAGGTATATACTTCTAGGTCTCCTAGTGTTTTTGGAAATATCTGCATCAGTATAAGAAGATTCGCAAAAGCCCCTTAGTGGGTTTTAAGGGTATGGAGACAGCCCAACACCCACAGCACCCATGACAATTCAAGTTAAATTGGTATATTTAACTTGAATTGGGCCATATGACCCATTATATGTATCTACTTCCAACACTTTTGTTGTTTGTGGATAGGTATGCATCTATGCAAATGGTTTGCACAAAGTTTGGGCTCCTCAGTGGGTTTTAAGGGTATTGAGACAGCCCAACACCCACAGCACCCATGATAAAACCATACAGCACCCGTGCCTATGAAAACATATTTCTGAATCCGCCATCTCTCAGACTATACTCATTCTGTAAATGATTCCATATTTCACTCTAGAATATATAGAGGCAATGGGGAAAAAATATTTGGGCACCTGAATGGGATTTTGGGCTCTATTCAGGGGGGATATATGTTTTTTTAATGGTTAAATTGGTATATTTAACTGGAATTGGGTCCTGTAAAGGTATATACTTCTAGGTCTCCTAGTGTTTTTGGAAATATCTGCATCAGTATAAGAAGATTCGCAAAAGTTTGGGCTCCTTAGTGGGTTTTAATGGTATGGAGACAGCCCAACACCCACAGCACCCATGACAATTCAAGTTAAATTGGTATATTTAACTTGAATTGGGCCATATGACCCATTATATGTATCTACTTCCAACACTTTTGTTGTTTGTGGATAGGTATGCATCTATGCGAATGGTTTGCACAAAGTTTGGGCTCCTCAGTGGGTTTTAAGGGTATTGAGACAGCCCAACACCCACAGCACCCATGATAAAACCATACAGCACCCGTGCCTATGAAAACATATTTCTGTATCCGCCATCTCTCAGACTATACTCATTCTGTAAATGATTCCATATTTCACTCTAGAATATATAGAGGCAATGGGAAAAAATTATTTGGGCACCTGAATGGGATTTTGGGCTCTATTCAGGGGGGATATTTGTTTTTTTTAATGGTTAAATTTGTATATTTAACTGTAATTGGGTCCTGTAAAGGTATATACTTCTAGGTCTCCTAGTGTTTTTGGAAATATCTGCATCAATATAAGAAGATTTGCAAAAGTTTGGGCTCCTTAGTGGGTTTTAAGGGTATGGAGACAGCCCAACACCCACAGCACCCATGACAATTCAAGTTAAATTGGTATATTTAACTTGAATTGGGCCATATGACCCATTATATGTATCTACTTCCAACACTTTTGTTGTTTGTGGATAGGTATGCATCTATGCAAATGGTTTGCACAAAGTTTGGGCTCCTCAGTGGGTTTTAAGGGTATTGAGACAGCCCAACACCCACAGCACCCATGATAAAACCATACAGCACCCGTGCCTATGAAAACATATTTCTGAATCCGCCATCTCTCAGACTATACTCATTCTGTAAATGATTCCATATTTCACTCTAGAATATATAGAGGCAATGGGAAAAAAATATTTGGGCACCTGAATGGGATTTTGGGCTCTATTCAGGGGGATATTTGGTTTTTTTAATGGTTAGATTTGTATATTTAACTGGAATTGGGTCCTGTAAAGGTATATACTTCTAGGTCTCCTAGTGTTTTTGGAAATATCTGCATCAGTATAAGAAGATTTGCAAAAGTTTGGGCTCCTTAGTGGGTTTTAAGGGTATGGAGACAGCCCAACACCCACAGCACCCATGACAATTCAAGTTAAATTGGTATATTTAACTTGAATTGGGCCATATGACCCATTATATGTATCTACTTCCAACACTTTTGTTGTTTGTGGATAGGTATGCATCTATGCAAATGGTTTGCACAAAGTTTGGGCTCCTCAGTGGGTTTTAAGGGTATTGAGACAGCCCAACACCCACAGCACCCATGATAAAACCATACAGCACCCGTGCCTATGAAAACATATTTCTGAGTCAGCCATCTCTCAGACTATACCCATTCTGTAAATGATTCCACATTTCACTCTAGAATATATAGAGACAATGGGAAAAAAATATTTGGGCACCTGAATGGGATTTTGGGCTCTATTCAGGGGGGATATTTGTTTTTTTTAATGGTTAAATTGGTATATTTAACTGGAATTGGGTCCTGTAAAGGTATATACTTCTAGGTCTCCTAGTGTTTTTGGAAATATCTGCATCAGTATAAGAAGATTTGCAAAAGTTTGGGCTCCTTAGTGGGTTTTAAGGGTATGGAGACAGCCCAACACCCACAGCACCCATGACAATTCAAGTTAAATTGGTATATTTAACTTGAATTGGGCCATATGACCCATTATATGTATCTACTTCCAACACTTTTGTTGTTTGTGGATAGGTATGCATCTATGCAAATGGTTTGCACAAAGTTTGGGCTCCTCAGTGGGTTTTAAGGGTATTGAGACAGCCCAACACCCACAGCACCCATGATAAAACCATACAGCACCCGTGCCTATGAAAACATATTTCTGAGTCAGCCATCTCTCAGACTATACCCATTCTGTAAATGATTCCACATTTCACTCTAGAATATATAGAGGCAATGGGAAAAAAATATTTGGGCACCTGAATGGGATTTTGGGCTCTATTCAGGGGGATATTTGTTTTTTTTAATGGTTAAATTGGTATATTTAACTGGAATTGGGTCCTGTAAAGGTATATACTTCTAGGTCTCCTAGTGTTTTTGGAAATATCTGCATCAATATAAGAAGATTTGCAAAAGTTTGGGCCCCTTAGTGGGTTTTAAGGGTATGGAGACAGCCCAACACCCACAGCACCCATGACAATTCAAGTTAAATTGGTATATTTAACTTGAATTGGGCCATATGACCCATTATATGTATCTACTTCCAACACTTTTGTTGTTTGTGGATAGGTATGCATCTATGCAAATGGTTTGCACAAAGTTTGGGCTCCTCAGTGGGTTTTAAGGGTATTGAGACAGCCCAACACCCACAGCACCCATGATAAAACCATACAGCACCCGTGCCTATGAAAACATATTTCTGAATCCGCCATCTCTCAGACTATACTCATTCTGTAAATGATTCCATATTTCACTCTAGAATATATAGAGGCAATGGGGAAAAAATATTTGGGCACCTGAATGGGATTTTGGGCTCTATTCAGGGGGGATATATGTTTTTTTAATGGTTAAATTGGTATATTTAACTGGAATTGGGTCCTGTAAAGGTATATACTTCTAGGTCTCCTAGTGTTTTTGGAAATATCTGCATCAGTATAAGAAGATTCGCAAAAGTTTGGGCTCCTTAGTGGGTTTTAATGGTATGGAGACAGCCCAACACCCACAGCACCCATGACAATTCAAGTTAAATTGGTATATTTAACTTGAATTGGGCCATATGACCCATTATATGTATCTACTTCCAACACTTTTGTTGTTTGTGGATAGGTATGCATCTATGCGAATGGTTTGCACAAAGTTTGGGCTCCTCAGTGGGTTTTAAGGGTATTGAGACAGCCCAACACCCACAGCACCCATGATAAAACCATACAGCACCCGTGCCTATGAAAACATATTTCTGTATCCGCCATCTCTCAGACTATACTCATTCTGTAAATGATTCCATATTTCACTCTAGAATATATAGAGGCAATGGGAAAAAATTATTTGGGCACCTGAATGGGATTTTGGGCTCTATTCAGGGGGGATATTTGTTTTTTTTAATGGTTAAATTTGTATATTTAACTGTAATTGGGTCCTGTAAAGGTATATACTTCTAGGTCTCCTAGTGTTTTTGGAAATATCTGCATCAGTATAAGAAGATTTGCAAAAGTTTGGGCTCCTTAGTGGGTTTTAAGGGTATGGAGACAGCCCAACACCCACAGCACCCATGACAATTCAAGTTAAATTGGTATATTTAACTTGAATTGGGCCATATGACCCATTATATGTATCTACTTCCAACACTTTTGTTGTTTGTGGATAGGTATGCATCTATGCAAATGGTTTGCACAAAGTTTGGGCTCCTCAGTGGGTTTTAAGGGTATTGAGACAGCCCAACACCCACAGCACCCATGATAAAACCATACAGCACCCGTGCCTATGAAAACATATTTCTGAATCCGCCATCTCTCAGACTATACTCATTCTGTAAATGATTCCATATTTCACTCTAGAATATATAGAGGCAATGGGAAAAAAATATTTGGGCACCTGAATGGGATTTTGGGCTCTATTCAGGGGGATATTTGGTTTTTTTAATGGTTAGATTTGTATATTTAACTGGAATTGGGTCCTGTAAAGGTATATACTTCTAGGTCTCCTAGTGTTTTTGGAAATATCTGCATCAGTATAAGAAGATTTGCAAAAGTTTGGGCTCCTTAGTGGGTTTTAAGGGTATGGAGACAGCCCAACACCCACAGCACCCATGACAATTCAAGTTAAATTGGTATATTTAACTTGAATTGGGCCATATGACCCATTATATGTATCTACTTCCAACACTTTTGTTGTTTGTGGATAGGTATGCATCTATGCAAATGGTTTGCACAAAGTTTGGGCTCCTCAGTGGGTTTTAAGGGTATTGAGACAGCCCAACACCCACAGCACCCATGATAAAACCATACAGCACCCGCGCCTATGAAAACATATTTCTGAGTCAGCCATCTCTCAGACTATACCCATTCTGTAAATGATTCCACATTTCACTCTAGAATATATAGAGACAATGGGAAAAAAATATTTGGGCACCTGAATGGGATTTTGGGCTCTATTCAGGGGGGATATTTGTTTTTTTTAATGGTTAAATTGGTATATTTAACTGGAATTGGGTCCTGTAAAGGTATATACTTCTAGGTCTCCTAGTGTTTTTGGAAATATCTGCATCAGTATAAGAAGATTTGCAAAAGTTTGGGCTCCTTAGTGGGTTTTAAGGGTATGGAGACAGCCCAACACCCACAGCACCCATGACAATTCAAGTTAAATTGGTATATTTAACTTGAATTGGGCCATATGACCCATTATATGTATCTACTTCCAACACTTTTGTTGTTTGTGGATAGGTATGCATCTATGCAAATGGTTTGCACAAAGTTTGGGCTCCTCAGTGGGTTTTAAGGGTATTGAGACAGCCCAACACCCACAGCACCCATGATAAAACCATACAGCACCCGTGCCTATGAAAACATATTTCTGAATCCGCCATCTCTCAGACTATACTCATTCTGTAAATGATTCCATATTTCACTCTAGAATATATAGAGGCAATGGGAAAAAAATATTTGGGCACCTGAATGGGATTTTGGGCTCTATTCAGGGGGATATTTGTTTTTTTTAATGGTTAGATTTGTATATTTAACTGGAATTGGGTCCTGTAAAGGTATATACTTCTAGGTCTCCTAGTGTTTTTGGAAATATCTGCATCAGTATAAGAAGATTTGCAAAAGTTTGGGCTCCTTAGTGGGGTTTAAGGGTATGGAGACAGCCCAACACCCACAGCACCCATGACAATTCAAGTTAAATTGGTATATTTAACTTGAATTGGGCCATATGACCCATTATATGTATCTACTTCCAACACTTTTGTTGTTTGTGGATAGGTATGCATCTATGCAAATGGTTTGCACAAAGTTTGGGCTCCTCAGTGGGTTTTAAGGGTATTGAGACAGCCCAACACCCACAGCACCCATGATAAAACCATACAGCACCCGTGCCTATGAAAACATATTTCTGAGTCAGCCATCTCTCAGACTATACCCATTCTGTAAATGATTCCACATTTCACTCTAGAATATATAGAGGCAATGGGAAAAAAATATTTGGGCACCTGAATGGGATTTTGGGCTCTATTCAGGGGGGATATTTGTTTTTTTTAATGGTTAAATTGGTATATTTAACTGGAATTGGGTCCTGTAAAGGTATATACTTCTAGGTCTCCTAGTGTTTTTGGAAATATCTGCATCAGTATAAGAAGATTTGCAAAAGTTTGGGCTCCTTAGTGGGTTTTAAGGGTATGGAGACAGCCCAACACCCACAGCACCCATGACAATTCAAGTTAAATTGGTATATTTAACTTGAATTGGGCCATATGACCCATTATATGTATCTACTTCCAACACTTTTGTTGTTTGTGGATAGGTATGCATCTATGCAAATGGTTTGCACAAAGTTTGGGCTCCTCAGTGGGTTTTAAGGGTATTGAGACAGCCCAACACCCACAGCACCCATGATAAAACCATACAGCACCCGTGCCTATGAAAACATATTTCTGAATCCGCCATCTCTCAGACTATACTCATTCTGTAAATGATTCCATATTTCACTCTAGAATATATAGAGGCAATGGGGAAAAAATATTTGGGCACCTGAATGGGATTTTGGGCTCTATTCAGGGGGGATATTTGTTTTTTAATGGTTAAATTGGTATATTTAACTGGAATTGGGTCCTGTAAAGGTATATACTTCTAGGTCTCCTAGTGTTTTTGGAAATATCTGCATCAGTATAAGAAGATTCGCAAAAGTTTGGGCTCCTTAGTGGGTTTTAATGGTATGGAGACAGCCCAACACCCACAGCACCCATGACAATTCAAGTTAAATTGGTATATTTAACTTGAATTGGGCCATATGACCCATTATATGTATCTACTTCCAACACTTTTGTTGTTTGTGGATAGGTATGCATCTATGCGAATGGTTTGCACAAAGTTTGGGCTCCTCAGTGGGTTTTAAGGGTATTGAGACAGCCCAACACCCACAGCACCCATGATAAAACCATACAGCACCCGTGCCTATGAAAACATATTTCTGTATCCGCCATCTCTCAGACTATACTCATTCTGTAAATGATTCCATATTTCACTCTAGAATATATAGAGGCAATGGAAAAAAATTATTTGGGCACCTGAATGGGATTTTGGGCTCTATTCAGGGGGGATATTTGGTTTTTTTAATGGTTAAATTTGTATATTTAACTGGAATTGGGTCCTGTAAAGGTATATACTTCTAGGTCTCCTAGTGTTTTTGGAAATATCTGCATCAGTATAAGAAGATTTGCAAAAGTTTGGGCTCCTTAGTGGGTTTTAAGGGTATGGAGACAGCCCAACACCCACAGCACCCATGACAATTCAAGTTAAATTGGTATATTTAACTTGAATTGGGCCATATGACCCATTATATGTATCTACTTCCAACACTTTTGTTGTTTGTGGATAGGTATGCATCTATGCAAATGGTTTGCACAAAGTTTGGGCTCCTCAGTGGGTTTTAAGGGCATTGAGACAGCCCAACACCCACAGCACCCATGATAAAACCATACAGCACCCGTGCCTATGAAAACATATTTCTGTATCCGCCATCTCTCAGACTATACTCATTCTGTAAATGATTCCATATTTCACTCTAGAATATATAGAGGCAATGGGAAAAAAATATTTGGGCACCTGAATGGGATTTTGGGCTCTATTCAGGGGGGATATTTGGTTTTTTTAATGGTTAAATTTGTATATTTAACTGGAATTGGGTCCTGTAAAGGTATATACTTCTAGGTCTCCTAGTGTTTTTGGAAATATCTGCATCAGTATAAGAAGATTTGCAAAAGTTTGGGCTCCTTAGTGGGTTTTAAGGGTATGGAGACAGCCCAACACCCACAGCACCCATGACAATTCAAGTTAAATTGGTATATTTAACTTGAATTGGGCCATATGACCCATTATATGTATCTACTTCCAACACTTTTGTTGTTTGTGGATAGGTATGCATCTATGCAAATGGTTTGCACAAAGTTTGGGCTCCTCAGTGGGTTTTAAGGGTATTGAGACAGCCCAACACCCACAGCACCCATGATAAAACCATACAGCACCCGTGCCTATGAAAACATATTTCTGAGTCAGCCATCTCTCAGACTATACCCATTCTGTAAATGATTCCACATTTCACTCTAGAATATATAGAGGCAATGGGGAAAAAATATTTGGGCACCTGAATGGGATTTTGGGCTCTATTCAGGGGGGATATTTGTTTTTTTAATGGTTAAATTTGTATATTTAACTGGAATTGGGTCCTGTAAAGGTATATACTTCTAGGTCTCCTAGTGATTTTGGAAATATCTGCATCAGTATAAGAAGATTTGCAAAAGTTTGGGCTCCTTAGTGGGTTTTAAGGGTATGGAGACAGCCCAACACCCACAGCACCCATGACAATTCAAGTTAAATTGGTATATTTAACTTGAATTGGGCCATATGACCGATTATATGTATCTACTTCCAACACTTTTGTTGTTTGTGGATAGGTATGCATCTATGCAAATGGTTTGCACAAAGTTTGAGCTCCTCAGTGGGTTTTAAGGGTATTGAGACAGACCAACACCCACAGCACCCATGATAAAACCATACAGCACCCGTGCCTATGAAAACATATTTCTGTATCCGCCATCTCTCAGACTATACTCATTCTGTAAATGATTCCATATTTCACTCTAGAATATATAGAGGCAATGGGAAAAAATTATTTGGGCACCTGAATGGGATTTTGGGCTCTATTCAGGGGGGATATTTGGTTTTTTTAATGGTTAAATTTGTATATTTAACTGGAATTGGGTCCTGTAAAGGTATATACTTCTAGGTCTCCTAGTGTTTTTTGAAATATCTGCATCAGTATAAGAAGATTTGCAAAAGTTTGGGCTCCTTAGTGGGTTTTAAGGGTATGGAGACAGCCCAACACCCACAGCACCCATGACAATTCAAGTTAAATTGGTATATTTAACTTGAATTGGGCCATATGACCCATTATATGTATCTACTTCCAACACTTTTGTTGTTTGTGGATAGGTATGCATCTATGCAAATGGTTTGCACAAAGTTTGGGCTCCTCAGTGGGTTTTAAGGGTATTGAGACAGCCCAACACCCACAGCACCCATGATAAAACCATACAGCACCCGTGCCTATGAAAACATATTTCTGAGTCAGCCATCTCTCAGACTATACCCATTCTGTAAATGATTCCACATTTCACTCTAGAATATATAGAGGCAATGGGGAAAAAATATTTGGGCACCTGAATGGGATTTTGGGCTCTATTCAGGGGGGATATTTGTTTTTTTAATGGTTAAATTTGTATATTTAACTGGAATTGGGTCCTGTAAAGGTATATACTTCTAGGTCTCCTAGTGATTTTGGAAATATCTGCATCAGTATAAGAAGATTTGCAAAAGTTTGGGCTCCTTAGTGGGTTTTAAGTGTATGGAGACAGCCCAACACCCACAGCACCCATGACAATTCAAGTTAAATTGGTATATTTAACTTGAATTGGGCCATATGACCGATTATATGTATCTACTTCCAACACTTTTGTTGTTTGTGGATAGGTATGCATCTATGCAAATGGTTTGCACAAAGTTTGGGCTCCTCAGTGGGTTTTAAGGGTATTGAGACAGACCAACACCCACAGCACCCATGATAAAACCATACAGCACCCGTGCCTATGAAAACATATTTCTGTATCCGCCATCTCTCAGACTATACTCATTCTGTAAATGATTCCATATTTCACTCTAGAATATATAGAGGCAATGGGAAAAAATTATTTGGGCACCTGAATGGGATTTTGGGCTCTATTCAGGGGGGATATTTGGTTTTTTTAATGGTTAAATTTGTATATTTAACTGGAATTGGGTCCTGTAAAGGTATATACTTCTAGGTCTCCTAGTGTTTTTGGAAATATCTGCATCAGTATAAGAAGATTTGCAAAAGTTTGGGCTCCTTAGTGGGTTTTAAGGGTATTGAGACAGCCCAACACCCACAGCACCCATGACAATTCAAGTTAAATTGGTATATTTAACTTGAATTGGGTCATATGACCCATTATAGGTATCTATTTCCAGCACTTTTATAGTTTTTGGATAGGTATGCAACTATGCATTTATACAAATGGTTTGCACAAAGTTTGGGCTCCACAGTGGGTTTTAAAGTTATGGAGACAGCCCAACACACACAGCTCCCATGATAAAACCATACAGCACCCGTGCCTATGAAAACATATTTCTGAGTCAGCCATCTCTCAGACTATACCCATTCTGTAAATGATTCCACATACCTATTCTGAAAATTAATCCAATTTACTTCAGAATATATGTAGGCAATGGTAAAACAATTATTTGGGCACCTGAATGGTATTTTGGGCTCTGGTCAGGGGGAGGGGAATATTTGGGTTTTTTAATAGTTAAGTTGGTATATTTAACTTGAATTGTGACCCATTATAGATATCAACTTCCAGTACTTTTAGTGTTTTTGGAAATATATTCATCTGTTTAAGAAGATGTGCAAACGTTTGGGCTCCTCAGTGGGTTTTAAGGGTGTGGTGACAGCCCAACACCCACGGCACCCATGATGAAACCATACAGCACCCGTGCCTATAAAATCATTTTTCTGGGTCTCAGACTATGCCCATTCTGAAAATGATATATTTTGGCACCTGGAAGTTATTTTGGGCTCTGGTCAAGGGGAGTGGAATATTAGGAATTTGAATAGTCAAGTTGGTATATTTAACTTATATTGTGCCATTATTGATATCTACATCCAGGGCTTTTAGTGTTATTGAATAGGTAAGCACCTATGTAAATGATTTCCCGTATTGGATTTAAGAGTATGGAGCCAGCCCATCACCCACAGCACCCATGGTAAACCATACAGCATCTGTGCCTATAGAATCATATTTTGGGGTCAGTGTTCAATCAGACAACACTCATTTATGAAACATGATTCCACATATGACTTTAGAGTATAGGCAGGCGATCAACAGAAAATATTTTGTTACCTGGAAGGGAATTTGGGCGAGGGGAGAGGAATATTTGTGTTTTTAATAGCCATATTGGTATTTTAGGCTTAGGAATCAGTCCAACACCCATACCACCCATGATAAAACATATGGCACTGGTACCTATAAAATAATATTTTGGGGTCAGTGTTATCTCAGACACCGAACAAAAAATTATTTGGGCTGAGGGGGAGGTGAATATTTGTGTTTAATAGTCAAATGGATAATTTGAACTTGAATTGGGCCCAGTAACCCATTTAATGTTTGGGCACGTTGAAGGGATTTTGGGCTCAGGTGAGGTGAATATTTGTGTTTAAAGTCGATTGGGTATTTTTTAACTTGAATTGGGCCCAGTACCCATTAATTTGTTAATGGATAGATCTGCATCTGCATAAAATATTTACTGAAGTTTGAGCTCCTGGTTGGGCTTGAAGGGCACGGAGCTGGCCCAACACCTGCAGCACCCATGATAAATCCAATGGACCATGCAACACCTGTGCTTATGAAATAATATTTTGGGGTCAGTCTCAGACTCTACTCATTCTGAAAATGATTCCACATTTGACTTTAGAATATAGGCAGGCACTGAACAAAACAATTTGGCCACATGAAAGGGATTTTGGTCTCAGTGGGGAGGTGAATATTTGTTTGTTCATGGTCTAATTGGTATTATTAAATTGCATTTGATGAGCGAAATAAGCTCATATCAATATAGGCTCTGTGTGGAGATAAACGTCCAATATGGGACCATGATTTCCATACAAATAAGCACGCAACGGTCTTATTTTAATGAGCGAACTAAGTCCCTATTGGTATTATTTAATCACAATATACGCTCTATATGGACTTAAAATTCAGTTTTTAAAACAGTCGAATATGGGACTATCTCCGGATGCAAAAAGCCCATATTGGTATTATTAAATCTACCGTTTTTGATCGTAACATATCCTCACAAAAATAGGTTCATAGTGGAAATAAATATCAACATATGATTCAATAGACTTATTTGATTCAGAAATAAGCCCACAGTGAGCTTATAGCCATTACGCCATTGAATCGCGAGGGTCGCATATATAAAAAATAAAGAGTGTGCATCTGATATTGGTCATGTCGATGAAAAAAGCTAGATTAATAATAATAATATGGGTTTATTTCGTACGAAAATAGTCCCATATTGGACTGTTTTAAAAAACCGCGTTTTAGGTCCATATATAAAGCTTATATTAAATAACGCCAATATGAGCTTATTTCGCACATTAAAATAAAACCGTTATGTGCTTATTTTCACGAGGATGAAATGTACATGGAAAGTCTTGTGTTGGTTTATTCGTGTTATTTTTCAGCCTGTTCTTGAGAAAATAAGCCCATAATGTGATTCTGAAATAAGCACATATTAAGCTTAAACCCTTATTCCATTGATTGGCGCGAGTCACAGTGAGAACACCGTACAAAGAGCGTAGCTTTGGTAAGTCGTGTTGATGGAAAAAGGTTAGATTAAATAATGCCAATATGGGCTTATTTCGTATGTAAATAGTCCCATATTGTACTGTTTTAAACAGCCTGTTCCCAAAAAAAAAACGGGCACATTATCTGCTTATAATAAAAAATAATTTAGGTAGATAATCTGCTTAGAATCGCCTCATTTTGAGTCGATAATGTGATAAAAGTGAGAGCATAGTCACATTATCGACTGACAATGAGTCGATTGTAAACAGATTGTGTGCGGAAAATGACACAAATAAGCCAACTTACGACTTTCAAGTGTAAGCTCTTTAACATGTGTTTTCAATGTGGCCCGCGCCATAGAACCAGATAACGATATGATCTATTATCTGCTTATTTCACAATTAAATAATCATATTATGTACTTATTTCACATTATGGGCCGATTATGTGCGTATTTGCGCGAGGATATGTTGTGACACGAGCTCCATGAATTCCGTTCCCAGTTCACAGTTCCCTATTCTCCTAAAATTGCACTTTTCGTTTACTAAATCGGCTGCGTAGCCAGAGTCATGGTGGCCACCCGGGAATCCTTGTATTTTCGTGCGGTGCCACCCAGCGGGCATCTATAGGAAAGGGACGCGACTATGCAGCCCCTTCCAAATTTTCGAAAATCGGGCTGAAGTCGTGCATGGGGTGTCAAAATAGCACTTTTCGTTACTAAATCGGCTGCGTAGCCAGAGTCACGGTGACCACCCGGGAATCCTTGTATTTGCGTGCGGTGCCACACAGCGGGGATCTATATGAAAGGGACGCGCCCATGCAGCCCCTTCCAAATTTTCGAAAATTGGGCTGAAGTCGTGCATGGGGTGTCAAAATAGCACTTTTCGTTACTAAATCGGCTGCGTAGCCAGAGTCATGGTGACCACCCGGGAATCCTTGTATTTTCGTGCGGTGCCACCCAGCGGGGATCTATAGGGAAGGGACGCGACCATGCAGCCCCTTGCAAATTTTCGAAAATTGAGCTGAAGGCGTGCATGGGGTGTCAAAATAGCACTTTTCGTTACTAAATCGGCTGCGTAGCCAGAGTCGTGGTGGCCACCCGGGAATCCTTGTATTTTTGTGCGGTGCCACCCAGCGGGCATCTATAGAAAAGGGACGCGACCATGCAGCCCCTTCCAAATTTTCGCAAAATCGGGCTGAAGGCGTGCATGGGGTGTCAAAATAGCACTTTTCGTTACTAAATCGGCTGCTTAGCCAGAACCATGGCGGCCACCCGGGAATCCTTGCATTTTCGTGCGGTGCCACCCAGCGGGCATCTATTGGACAGGGACGCGGCCATCTAACCCCTTCCAATTTTTCGAAAATTGGGCTGAAGTCGTGCATGTAGCTAAACATAGCACGTTTTGTTACTAAATCGGCTGCGTAGCCAGAACCATGGCGGCTACCCGGGAATTCTTTAATTTTCGTGCGGTGCCACCCAGCGGGCATCTTTATGACAGGGACGCGGCCATATAGCCTCTTCCAATTTTTTGAAAATTGGGCTGAAGTCGTGCATGGAGTTAATTTTTTTTACTTTTTGTTACTAAATCAGCTGCGTAGACAGAACCATGGCGGCCACTCGGGAATCCTTGTATTTTCGTGCGGTGCCACCCAGTAGACATCTATTGGACAGGGACGAGACCTTATAGGCCTTTTAAATTTTTCGAAAATTGGGTTGAAGTCGTGCATGGAGCTCCAAATCGCACTTTTCGTTGCTAAATCGCCCGCGTAGGCATAACCGTAGCAGACACGTGGCTATCCTTGCGGAATCTTCTTGTGCCACCACTATTACATCTAAAAATCACAAACTAGGTCACATAAACTTGTCCAAAATAGGACATTTTTCGTTAGTCGATAATGTGCTGAAAAGGAGACCCTATTAGTCACATTATCGACTCATATAGAGGCGATTCTAAGCAGATTATGTGCGAACAATGACAAGAAATAAGCTAACCCACTACTGTTCAGCTGTACGCTCATTAACATGTGTTTTCACTGTGGATCGCGACTTAACACAAAATGATGACTATGACTCCATTATCTGCTTATTTCAGAATCAAATAATCATTTTATGTACCTAATTGGAATTATAGGTCGAATATGTGCGTATTTGTGCGAGGCATAACCATAGCAGCCACTGGGCTATCCTTGTGGATTCTTCTTTGGCCACCACTAGTCCATCTAGAAATCACAAACTGGTTCACATATGCCTGTCCAGCTGTTAATAAATTGGGTGTAAGTCGTGCATCGGATGAAAATAATGAAAAAAATGTCATTTTTCGTTGCAAATCGTCTGCGTAGGCATATCCATAGCAGCCACGGGGCTCTCGTTGTGGATTCTTCTTATGCCACCACTAGTCCATCGAGAGATCACAAACTGGTTCACATACGCCTGTCCAGCTGTTCAAAAATTGGGCGTAAGTCGTGCGTGGGGTCAACATAATGAAACAAAGTTCATTTTTCGTTGCTAAATCGCCTGCGTATAGGCATAACCATAGCAGTCACGAGACTATCCGTGTGGATTTTTTTTCTGCCACCACCAGTCCATCTAGAAATCACAAATCAATTAACATGCTCCCGTCCAGCTGTTCACAAATTGAGCGTAAGTCGTGCGTGGGGTCAAAATAATGAAAAAAAAATCATTTTTCGTTGCTAAATCGCCTGCGTAGGCATAACCATAGACGCTACGGGGCTATCCTTGTGGATTCTTCTTGTGCCGCTACAAGTCCATCTAGAAATCACAAAATATGTCATATAAACTTGTCCAGCTGTTCAAAAGTTGGGCGTAAATCGTGCGTGGGGTAAAAATATGACATTTTTCGTTGCTTAATCCTGAAAACCAGCACATTATTTGCTGAGAAGAAACAATAATTTAGGTAGATAATCTGCTTAGAATCTCCTCATTTTGAGTCGACAATGTGCTGAAAATGAGTTCCTATTAGTCAAATTATCGACTCATATAGAGGCGATTCTAAGTAAATTATGTGCTGACAATGACAAAAATAATAACCAAACTTTTCAGGTGTACGCTCATTAGCATGTATTTTCACTGTGGCACGCGCCAAAACACGAAATGACGACTATGACTCCATTATCTGCTTATTTCATAACCAAATAATCACTTTAAGTACCTAATTAAAATTTAGGTCGGTTTTGTGCGTATTCGTGCGAGGATATGTTACTAAATCGCCTGCGTTGGCATAACCATAGCAGCCACAGGGCTACCCTTGTGGATTCTTCTTATACCACAATTAGTCCATCTATAAATCACAAACTAGTTCACATACGCCTGTCCAGCTGTTCAAAAATTGGGCGTAAGTCGTGCGTGGGGTCAAAATAATGAAAAAAAGAGATAATTTTTCGTTGCTAAATCGCCTGCGTAGGCATACACATAGCAGCCACGAGGGTATCCTTGTGGATGCTTCTTATGCCACCACTCGTCCATCTAAAAATCACAAACATAGTCACATAAGCCTGTCCAGTTGTTCAAAAATTGGGCGTAAGTCGTGCGTGGGGTCAAAATAATGAAAAAAAAATCATTTCTCATTGCTAAATCGCCTGCGTAGGCATAACCGTAGCTGCCACGAGTCTATCCTTGTGGAATCTTCTTGTGCCACCAATAGTGCATCGAAACATCACAAACTAGGTCCCATAAAATGCAAGGAATTCCAGGGTGGCCGCCATGGTTCTGGCTACGCAGCCGATTTAGCAACCAAAAAATGCAATTTTTAGCTCCATGCATGCACGACTTCAGCCCAATTTTCAAAAAAGTGGAAGGGCTATATGGCCGCGTCCCTGTCCTATAGATGCGCGCTGGGTGGCACCGCACAAAAATACAAGGATTCCCGGGTGGTCGCCATGGTTCTGGCTACGCAGCCGATTTAGTAACAAAAAGTGCGATTTTGAGCTCCATGCACGACTTTAGCCCAATCTTCGAAACATTGGAAGGGGCTATATGGTCGCGTCCCTGTCCTATAGATGACAACTGGGTGGCACCGCACGAAAATACAAGGATTCCCGTGTGGCCATCATGACTGTCTACGCAGCCGATTTAGTAACTAAAAGTGCTATTTTGACACCCCATGCACGACTTCAGCCCGATTTTAGAAAATTTGGAAGGGGCTGCATGGTCGCGTCCCTTTCCTATAGATGCCCGCTTGGTGGCACCGCACGAAACTACAAGGATTCCCGGGTGGCCACCATGACTCTGGCTACGCATCCGATTTAGTAACGAAAAGTGCAATTTTAGGGGGACTGGGAACTGGGAACGGAATTCATGGAGCTTGTGACAGGACATATCACGCTCTTTATACTTGCGCCAGTCTATGCTGGGCGCAAGCAATGTTTTCGGTCAGGATCTCTGTTTATCTGTTTATTTGTCTGTCCTTCCACGAATATGTTACGTCATACCGGAAGTACAGAATGTAAAGAATGCACATGCGCTAATATGAAATGATGGCACCAATTGTAATTTAAATCCACATTTATACTAAATTTGCATTGTTATCTCGTTTTATTTTGGTAATAAATCGTTCATAAAAGAACAAAATTGAAAGATTGCTTTCTTTGAAACTCGGAAAATTATTTGAGATCGAGTCTAAAAGATGCGTGCGGAATCGTTTTTTTTTTCTCGCATAGAAAATGATGTGCGAACAAATTTCTGGAAACTTTCTTCGACGTTCAAAACATTTCCGAAAGACGCAGGTGCATATAAACCATGTCCGGCCAAACGATCGAGCGCATGGTTCTAGACAAAATTGTACTGAAAAATATGTTGAAACATGGATTATTAAAGCGCCTTATTAATTAACTGGGAAAACATGCTTTCTCATTCTCAAAGCAATTGGCATTTTGAAGATATGTTCCCGAAGACCGTAGATCAGTCGCTATAAGGGCATGTTCACATTGACACATTGATAATCAAAGACTAACCAATGATCGCGTGTCTTTTATTTAATTGTGTCGGAATTGACTTTGACGTTTTTTGCCGCTGAAGTGCAATGACATACACAAAGCATTCTAGTCAAACTAGTAATGTAACCCAATTGGTATATAATATATAACCAATCGTATTCACACCCTTCATATGAGCGATGTCTATATTGTTCTATAAATATGTCAAACAACTCTTACGTCATTAGTAAGACCATAATTAGTGTAATAGATCAACTGGAGATAACAGAGATATTCTGTCCGTACACACAAATATTTCAGCGATGGATGAACTGTAATTTGATATCTAGATTCTCTATCGATCTCTCAAAAGAGGGTCCAGCACCCGTGGTTCAAACTGCTGTTGGCAAGATATCACAAAACATGCCATATGTGTGATGGGTGCATTCTAGTGCAAATGTGTTTTACTACGGTTCGCGTCATTCCACTGAATAGCGGGTATAAGCTCACTAGGCTTATTTTGTATGTAAATAGTCCCATATTGTTCTGTTTTAAACAGCCTGTTCTCCCTAAAATCCGCACATTACCTGCTTATAATAAAGCTTTTTATGTATATACTCTGCTTAGAATCGCCTCATATTAAGTCGGTAATGTGCTGAAAATTAGAACATTTTAGTCATAATATCGACTCTTAATGAGGCTATTCTAAGCAGATTATATGTGGACAATGAAACAAATAAGCGAACCCATGGCTTTTCAGGTGTACGCTCTTTAATATGTGTTTTCACTGTGGCCCGCGCCATAATACGAAATCACGGCTATGACTCCAGTATATGCTTATTTGAGAATCAAATAATCACAATACGTAACTATTTCACATTATAGGTCGATTATGTGCGTATTTATGGGAGGATATGTTAGTTTTAAAAACCGTGTTTTATGTCAATATAGAGCTTATATATATTGCGATTAAATAAGCCAACATTAGCTTATATGAATAAAATTAAGTGCTTATTTTCAAGAAAATAGCCTGACCTCTGCATGGTAAATGTTGAGTTGTTTAATCGTCTTGTTTTCCAGCCTAGCTGTTCTCGTGAAAATAAGCACAACACGGGCCAATATCATATTGGTATGTGCTTATTTTCACGAGACCAAGCACAACACGGGCCAATATCATATTGGTATGTGCTTATTTTCACGAGACCAGGCTGACATCTGCATGGTAAGTCTTGGGTTGGTTTATTTGTGTTATTTTCAACACGAATTGCTAAAATAAGCATAAGGCGGGCTTATCGCATATTGAAATATCCCAAGCATATATATAGTGTTCAATTAATGACAATATGCAGTCTGTTCTCGTAAAAATAAGCTCATAACGGGCTTATTTTAATGAGCGAAATAAGCTCATACTGGCATCATTTAACCTCAATATACCTGAACTTTTTATATATTGACCTAAACACGGTTTTTAAAACAGTCAAATGTTGGACTATTTTTACACGGAATAAGCCTATCTTTGGTATTATTTAATCTACTTTTTTTTCTTCGCAACACATCCTCATGTAATTAGGTTCATATTGGTCCTAAATATTCACACTGTTCATATGGATTTATTTGATTCTAAAATAAGCCCACGGTGAGGTTATCTCTATCATTCCTTTGAATGGCGCGGGCCACAGTTAACACACATTATAAGGAGCGTGATTCTAGTAAGTCGTGTCGATGAAAAAAGGTAGATTAAATAATGCCAATATGGGCTTATTTCGTATGAAAATAATCCCATATTGGATTGTTTAAAAAAAAAAAACCGTTTTAGGTCCATATAGAACGTATATTGCGGTTAAATAATGCCAAAAGGAGCTTATTTCGCTCAGCAAAAAAATCCCGTTATGAGCTGATAGCTACATGGTAAGTCTTGATTTGGTTTATTTGTGTTGTTTTGCACAACACGAATTGCAAAAATAAGCACAAAACAGGCTTCTCGCATATTGAAATATCCCATATAGGGCTGTTTTAATAACTATAGTTTAAGCAAATATAGAGCGTATAGTGTTTTCGAATAATGTCAATATGCAGTGATACTGTACCCATGTATATGGTGCACATACCCAAATATACCGTGGTATCTACGAAAGTATACTCTCATACCCACATCTATAAGCGTTTTGTGTCCATATATAGCGTATATTGCGGTTAAATAATGCCAATATAAGCTTATTTCGCTCAAAATGTGCTTATTTTCACAAGAACAATCTGTATGGTAAGTCTTGAGATGGTTGATTCGTGTTTGTTTTCCACTCTATTGTCATGAAACTAAACACAATATGGGCTTATCTCATATTCAAATATCCAATATACACAAAAAAGGGCTGTTTTAATAGCCAGCGTTTATGCCCACATGGAGCGTTTTTGAGTTTTCAAATAATGTCAATTTGTAGCCTGTTCTCGTTAAAATAAACACATAACGGGGCTTATTTTAATGAGCGAAATAAACTAATATAGTCGTATTATTTAACCTAATATACATGCACGCTATATATATGGACCTATTAAACGCGATTTTTAAAACAGTCCAATATCTAATTATTTTAATAGCAGCATATCCTCGGGTAAATACATGTAGGTTCATATTGGACCTAAGTATTCACATAGGTTAATTTTTGGACTTGATTCTGTAGTAAGCACACAGTGAGCTTATAGCCAGTATTCCGTTGAATGGCGAGGGCCACATAGAAAACACATTATAAAGAGCTTGAATCTGGTAGGTCGTGTCGATGAAAAAAGCTAGATTAAATAATACTAATATGGGCTTATTTTGCGTTATTTATAGGTCCATATATAAACCGTATATTGCGGTTAAATAACGCCCAAAGAAGCTTATTTCGCTCATTAAAACAAGCCCGATATGAGCTTGTTTTCATGAGAGGCTGAAATGTGCATGTGCTTACAACTATTTGAATCTAATCTGGATTCATGGAGCAGGTCGCTGTCACAATGTCAACAATTAGTCACATCCATGTCCCCAAGTCACGGTATTAATGACTTCTTCGATAACTCAATACAGAAACAAATATTTAATGATAATATTCGCACCAAACTTCTCAAAAATAGCAATCGACGTGATCATCCAAGGAACAAACTTAGAACGTATAGAACATTCAAAACGATGACTTCTTTGGAAAAATATATCAACGTCATTTCCGTCCCAAAATAGCGTGAATCCCTGACAAAATTAAGAATAAGTTGCCACACCTTGGGCATCGAACGCGGACGCTACTTCGATTTCTCCGGCGGCCTGGAACCGCCACCCCCTCTTCAGTTAGTATCCTGATATATCAGGTTACGTATCCTGATATATCAGGTTAGTATCCTGATATATCAGGTTATTATCCTGATATATCAGGTTACGTATCCTGATATATCAGGTTACGTATCCTGATATACCAGATTAGTATCCTGATATATCAGGTTATTATCCTGATATATCAGGTTATTATCCTGATATATCAGGTTACATATCCTGATATATCAGGTTACGTATCCTGATATATCAGGTTATTATCCTGATATATCAGGTTATGTATCCTGATATATCAGGTTATTTATCCTGATATATCAGGTTGTCTCGACCAATCCAGAATGTCGTCTTTCATTGGCGGAGGCTTGTGGTTGGTTCCATATTAAGTTTGGTGACGATGAGGATGAGTGATGTGGCATGTACATGTAGGCGATTAACCACACACCCCTCACCAAACTTCATATGGATCTTCAGGGTGACCTCTAGATGGGAGCCATCTATTTTTTCCCGAAATTCGTTAGAAAACATGGCCGCCATCAGTCATCTTGGATTTCAAATTTGGATCCATTGGCACACCCAGCAGAACAAATATCGGAACAAATATTTTAAAACTTTATACAGGCGTGTTTTGGGTCACCTCTGGGGATATCAAATGTTTCCGAATTTCGTTGAAAGCATTTCCGCCCTTTTGGATTTTAAACTTTGTATGACTAAATGATTTGGCACACAATACAGACCACATCTTTTATATAGTCCTTACTGAACTTCATATGGATCTTCTGGGAGATGGGAGCCACCAAAAATGTCATTGAAAAACATGGGAGGTATCCAATTATTACGCAATTCATGAAAAGAAAACATGGCCGCCAGCAGGATTTCATTCGCACACCATGCATCCCTCATTTATTGGTGAAATGTTTTAAATGAAAACAAGAGATGGACTGTCGTCCGGTGCATACCCCCTTGTGGATTACCGCCTAGTGTGGGCATATCTATAACTTATGACTGCTATACTCAGACAGATTGGACCCAAAAAATCAGAATTTTCATATAAACAAAGATGAATAACTATAGAACAAAAAACAAAACAAAACAGTTGAATGTGCCATTAAATGTCCTCATATTGGTGAACATACATACAAAATTTCATTGAGATCCGAGCATTACTGTTCAAGTTATGACCTGAACAGACATCGGATGGACCAAACAGCCAACATTTCCAGATAAACAAAGATGAATAACTCTAGTATGGAAAAGCGAAACAGAACAATGGAACCCTCTATTGAATGTTATCATACTAGTGAACATCCATACCAAATTTCATTGAGATCCCAGCACAACTGTTGAAGTTACGACATGAACAGACACCAGACGGACCAAAAATCCAAAATTTCCAGATAAACAATGATGAATAACTCTAGAATGGAAAATCCGAACAAAACGATGGAAACCTCTATTTAATGTCCTCATAGTAGTGAACATCCATACCTAATTTCATTGAGATCTGAGCACTACTGTTAAAGTTATGACATGAACAGACATCGGACGGACGTACTGACGGACGCACATACAGACGCACGGACGGACGGAAAAATGGGTATAACAATATCATCTACAGAATACAAGCCCATTGCGTACATTATTGTAACTTTTTGACTTTCCTTCTTCTATAGGAGTCCTTTATCATTCTATTGACAGCTCAGCATGAAATTAACACCTACCAACGTTGAGCTACAGTGTCATTGACACTTTCATTTGAACTTATTATCTAATCATTTCCGAAGGGAACTACTCGTCAATGATTATTTAGTATAGAAAGGGTTAATAATGGACTGGTCATCGCTCAGTGGATGGTTCGGTTCTTGCTAACACTTCCGTGACTGGGGCTCCTTGAAATTTTGCAAAAACCTGTGCCAATGAACTCTTTTATATATGCGAGTCTCCTACTGGTAGCCTCGCATATATAAGAGCATATACATTGGCCTAACAATATTGACTAAGAATCCAACCAACCACAAGCCTCCGCCAATGAGACGACACTCTGGATTGGTCGAGACATAACCTGATATATCAGGATACGTAACCTGATATATCAGGATACGTAACCTGATATATCAGGATAATAACCTGATATATCAGGATACATAACCTGATATATCAGGATAATAACCTGATATATCAGGATACGTAACCTGATATATCAAGATAATAACCTGATATATCAGGATACGTAACCTGATATATCAGGATAATAACCTGATATATCAGGATACTAACCTGATATATCAGGATAATAACCTGATATATCAGGATACGTAACCTGATATATCAGGATAATAACCTGATATATCATGATACGTAACCTGATATATCAGGATAATAACCTGATATATCAGGATACGTAACCTGATATATCAGGATACTAACCTGATATATCAGGATAGGTAACCTGATATATCAGGAAACTAACTGAAGAGGAGGTGGCGGTTCCAGGCCGCCGTAGATTTCGACGAAGCGGACCGAATTTGCGAAACATGCAATGAAATCGACAATTATTTACTGTACTTCTGTCAGACGAGCGCGCCCTATTCTACGAGAACATATCACCCAATCTGTTAAACATCCCCAACGAGAAACTATTTAAACAAATAATGATCAGCAGCGACTCAAAAACTATGCGGGCTTTGGGGCACACTTTGTCCACTATGGATTGAAAAAGAAAGGGGTTTGGCAACAGAGTAACGACTCTTAAATCGAGTACAACAAAAAAGGAACAAAGATTCTTCAACTTGAGACCATGTCAGTGTTGCCAGTATCAACTCTGAATGGTACGTTTGCCAATCATCTACATATATTATCTGAACGTATGATAGGCATATACCGGTATAACATATGTATATTGTCATATATAAGCATATACCGCCATATATCATTGTTGTTACATTGTACTTAACTTTGTTTCATGTAATCCGTCCATTTTGTCTTGTTATTCTGTATTCATGTACATTTGACCATATATGGTGTAACGTACAAATAAACATGATTGATTGATTGATTGATTGATTGGTAAGTCATGTGTTTATTCGTGTTGTTTTCCAGCCTGTGTTCGAGAAAATAATCCCATAACGGGCTTATTTTAATGAGCGAAATAAGCTCATATTGGAATTATTAAGACTCATTATATATGTATGCTATATTTGAACCTAAAACAAGGATGTTAAAACAGTCCAATATGGGATTATTTCCATAAGAAATAAGCCCATATTGGTATTATTTAATCCACCTTTATTCATCGCAACATATATTCTCGTAAAAATAGGTTCATATTGGACCTAAAGATTCACATAGGTTCATATTGGACTTATTCGATTCTGAAATAAACCCACAGTGAACTACTACCCGCTATTCAGCTAAATGGCATGGACCACAGTTAAAACACATTTTAAAGAGCGTGAGTCTGGTATGTCGTGTCGATGAAAACATTGAGGTTAAATAATGCCAGTATGAGCTTAATTCGCTCATTAAAATAAGCCCGTTATGCTGCGTTATGTGCTTATTTTTATGAGAACAGGATGAAACATGTCCTCGTGCAAATAGGTTCATATTGGACCTACATGTAACTATTCACAGGTTTATGTTGGAACTATCTGATTCTGAAATAAGTACATACTGAGTCCCTTATTCCGTTGAATGGCGCCAAACACCTTACAAAGAGCGTAGCTTTGGTAAGTTGTGTTTATGAAAAAAGGCAGATTAAATCATTCCGATATGGGCTCATTTCGTATGTAAATAGTCCCATATTGTACTGTGTTTTAAACAGACTGTTCCCCAAAATTCCGCACATTATCTGCTTATAAATAATTTATTTTTGGTAGATAATCTGATTAGAATGTCCTCTTTTTCAGTCCATAATGTGCTGAAAATGAGAATATTTTAGACACATTATATATCGACTCATAATGGGGCAATTCAGATTATGTGCGGACAATCACACAACTAAGCCAACCCATAACTTTTCAGATGTACGCTATTTAAAGACATAATATGGATTTGTTCGGGTATGTGAAACTGATAAGTTAGCATTCAGGCGCTATGTCAACTGGAGGAATGTAGCATTTTAGTAACATATGGCAATAGTCCCATATTGTACTGCTTTAAAAGCCGAGATTTAGGTCAATATAGAGCTTATATATATTGCGATTAAATAATGCCAAAATTATCGCTCGTTAAAATACGGCCGTTAAGTGCTTATTTTCACGAAAATAGCTTGACATCTGCATGGCAAGTGTTGAGTTGTTTAATCGTGTTGTTTTCCAGCCTGTTGACGTGAAAATAAGCACACCACGTGCCTATCTCATATTGTTATGTGCTTATTTTCATGAGAACAGGGTGACGTCTGCATGGTAAGTCTTGAGTTGGTTTATTTGTGTTGTGCCACAACACGAATTACTAAAATAAGCATGACGAGCTTATCGCATATTGAAATATCTATATAGGGCTGTTATAATAACCAGCGTTTAGGCCCATATGAAGCTTATTTAGTTTTCAAATAATGGCAGTTTGCAGTCTGTTTTCGTGAAAATAAACACAAAACAGGACTTATTTTAATGAGCGAAATAAGCTCATATACATGGGTATAATTTAACTTAATATGTATACATGTACGCTATATATATGGACCTATAAACGCGGCTTTTTAAACAGACAATATCAGACTGTTCTATCGAACTAGTCCCATATTGGTATTATTCAATCTAATTTGTTTTCATCGCAACATATCCTCATGTAAATAGGTTCATATTTGACCTTTAAGTATTCACATAGGTTCTTTTGATTCTGATATAAGTCCACAGTAAGCTTATAGCCATTATTCGGTTGAATGGCGAGGGCAGCATTGACTATAAAGAGCTTGAATCTGGTAGGTTGTGTCGATGAAAAAAGATAGATTAATAATACTGATATGGGTTTATTTCAGTAAAAACAATACAATTAGGGTAGCATTGGTAAGTAAGTGATAAACTAAGGTAGATAAAATAATGCCAATATGGGCTTATTTCTTATGTAAATAGTCCCATATTGTACCGTTTTAAACAGCCTGTTCCCCAAATTCCCGCACATTATCTGCTTATACAAAAAGTAAACATTCTAGGTAGATAATCTGCTTATGAACGCTCTCAGTTTGAGTCGATAATGTGCTGAAAATTATACCAAATTAGTCACATTATCGCCTCATAATGGAACAATTCTAAGCAGATTATGAGCGGACAATGACACAACTAAGCCAACCCACAGCTTATCAGATGTACGCACTTTAAAGACATATTATGGACTTGTACGGGTATGTGAAACTGATAAGTTAGCATTCAGGCGCTATGTCAAGTAAATCGACCATACCTCTCCATAGAAATCATCGTCTGAACTACGCTCAATTGTAAATATTTACTTCTGGAATCGGGACTATTGGCGACAATACGAGCTTATATCATATTATTATGTGCCTATTTTCACGAGAACAGTCTTGAGTTGGTTTATTTGTGTTGTATTCCACAACACAAATTGCAAAAATAATCATAAGATGTTCTTATCGCATATTGAAATATCCCATATAGGGCGGTTATAATAATCAAATAATCAAATAATGACAATATGCAGCTTGTTCTCGTAAAAATAAGCTCATAACGGGCTTATTTTAATGAGCGAATTAAGCTCATACTGCCATTATTGAACCTAAACGCGATTTTTAAAGCAGTCAAATGTTGGACTATTTCTATGTAAGCCCATATTGGTATTATTTAATCTACTTTTTTTCATCTCAACATATCCTCAGGTTTATATTGGACCTAAATATTCACACAGTTCATATTGGACTTATTTTATTCTGAAATAAGCCCACGGTGAGCGTATACCAGTTATTCCGTAGAATGGCGCGGGCCACAGTGAAAATACCTTCTAAAGAGCGTGAATCTAGTAAGTTATCTCGATGAGAATAGGTAGATAAATTAAATAGTGCCAATATGGGCATATTTCGTATGGAAATAGTCCCATGTTAGACTGTCTTAAAACCCGCATTTTCTGTCCACATCGTATACTGCGGTTAAATACTGGCAATATTTAGTTCATAATAACATGGCGTTTATGTGCTTATTTTCACGAGAACAGTCTGCATGTTGACATTATTTGAAAACTGAAATACGCTCCATAAGGCCTAAACGCTAGTTATTAAAACAGCCTTACATGTATATGGGTTATTTCAATATGAGGAAAACCCGTATTGTGCTTATTTTCACGAGAACACGATTAAACAACTCAAGACTTGTCATGCTGTTCTCATGAAAATAAGTACAAAACGGACATATTTTAATGCGCGATATAAGCTGATATTGGAATTATTTTGCCACAATATACGCTCAATATGGATCTAACACACTGTTTTTATAAATAAAACAGTACAATATGGGATTATTTCCATACATATCAAGCCCAAATTGAAATGATTTAATCTGCCTCTTTTCATGGACACGACTTACCAATTTCACGATCTTTATAATGTTTTCACTGCGGCCATAACGGAATAACGATTTAAGCTCACTATGGGGTTATTTCATAATCAAATTATTTCAAATATCAACCTATGCGAATAGCTACATGTAGGTCCAATTTGAACCTATTTGCACGACGATGTGTTTCATCCTGTTCTCGTAAAAATAAGCACATAACGCTGCGAAACGGGCTTATTTTAATGAGCGAATTAAGCTCCCATTGTCATTATTTAACAACCTAAACTTGTTTATCGACATGCAGCCTGTTCTCCCGAAAACCCGCAGATTATCTGCTTATACATAAACGTTTAGGTAGATAATATGCTTAGAATCTCATAAATTTAAGTCGATAATGTGCTGAAAATGAGACAATTTTAGTCACATTATCGACTGCCAATGAGTCGATTGTAATCAGATTGTGTGCAGAAAATGACACAAATAAGCCAACTCACGGCTTTCATGTGTATGTTCTTTATAGCATGTGTTTTCAATGTGGCCGCGCCATAAAACGAAATGACGGATATGATCTATTATCTGCTTATTTCACAATAAAATGTACCTATTTCACATTATAGGCCGATTATGTGCCTATTTGAGGGAGGATATGTTGCGACACGACATACCAGATTCACGCTCTTTATAATGTGTTTTAACTGCGGCTCGCTTCATTCAACTAAATAATGGGTATAAACTCACTAATGGCTTATTTCCGAATCAATTAGGTCCATTGAAACATATGTTAATATGTATGCCCAATATGAACCTATTTTCGCGAGGATAAGTTGCGATGAAAAACGGTAGATTTAAAGGTACTCAATCCGTAAAGAGGGTCCCCATCTCAACAGATTCCAACAACAACAATCCGATCAGAGGGTCCTATATTACTATTTCTTTGGCTTTGGGGGTAACAAATATTTGATTCGAGTCGAGGAACCCATCAAACAAAGCTCAGAGTTATTAGATATTGATTTTTGAAATTTGTTAATTGCTCGAGATGAGTACTAATAACTGCCGTCAATTTGGTAACCTGCACGAGATTTTACGCCAAAACTCTATTCAAACAGACAAGGATGGATAAATCTATAATCAAGTGGTAATAATAACGAAATTTTGACTGTCTTCTGGGCCAGAAAGAATTCCCGATAATGAAAAATAATAGATTTCTAAAATCGATATCTAACAAATCTGAGCTTTGATGGGTGACTTCCTCGACTCGAATCAAATATTTTTGACCCCCGAAGCCATTGAAATAGTAATTGAGAGGAGTTTTATCGGATTGAGCACCTTTAATAATGACAATATGGGAGATAGTCCCATATTGGACTGTTTTATAAACTGAGTTTTAGGTCCATATAGAGCGTATATTGTGATTAAATAATACCGATAGGGGCTTATATCGCTCATTAAAATAAGACCGCTACGTGCTTATTTTTATGGAAACCATACATGTACTCCCATAGTGTACGTCTATCTCCACACAGAGCCTATATTGATATGAGCTTATTTCGCTCATTAAAATAAGCCGGGAGTGTGGCTATTTTCACGAGAACAGGCTGTGAAGTAGCATATACATGTACTATACATTCCTTTTTCATATACATATGTTGTACTTCCGTATATTATTCATATTAAAATATTCTTCATATTTCATACAGAATACTATATCATTATGTCCATGCAGTGTATCACAACTACAATTTACCATATCTTATCCTAATTTAATTAAAGGTTTAAACCAAAACATAGTTCGTACTTTAATTGGGTCGGGTTGTTCCGGGTCGCTTGGTGTCGGTTGTGCCTGGGGCGGATGGTCCCGTTCCTGTATATACAAGTATATACATGTGTATATAGTACATCTGACTACAGACCGAATCGGGACCACAGGGACAACTCGCGCGGGCGTATGTTAGGGTGGGTTGTCCATATTTTCCGGGGCTGGTTGTCTCACGTTTTTATTAGCTCACCTGAGACGAAGTCTCCGGTGGAGCTATTGTGATCTCTCTTCGTCCGTCGTTCGTCCATCGTCCGTCCGTTCGCCCATCCGTCCGTCTACAATTCTTTGAACATCTTCTCCTCTGGAACCATGAAACCGAATGGGTTCATATTTGGTGTGTATGTTTCCTAGGTGACTCTCATTCAGATTTGTTCAAATGAGGACACTGGGTCAAATAGTTGCGAAGCCAGGGCCATAACTCTTTGCCACCATAGTAATTCTTACAACGACTTCTCAAATTTCATGGGGCCGAATGGGTTCGTATTTGATACAAAGGGTCCTTGGGGGACTGTTATTCAGATTTGTTCAAATGAGGTCACTGGATCGAATGTGGGCGGAGCCAGTGACGTAACTAAAAAAAAAAATTAATTAAGATTTTTCGAATTTTCACCTTGCTCAATTTAACAAACAAACAAATTAGTTTTTAAAGGTACTCAACCCGATAAAACTCCTCTCAATTACTATTTCAATGGCTTCGGGGGTCAAAAATATTTGATTCGAGTCGAGGAAGTCACCCATCAAAGCTCAGATTTGTTAGATATCGATTTTAGAAATCTATTATTTTTCATTATCGGGAATTCTTTCTGGCCCAGAAGATAGTAAAAAATTCGTTATTATTACCCACTTGATTATAGAGTTATCCATCCTTGTCTGTTTGAATAGAATTTTGGCGTAAAATCTCGAGCATGTTACCAAACTGACGGCAGTTATAAGTACTCATCTCGAGAACATAAGAATTTTCAAAAATCAATATCTAATGACTCTGAGCTTTGTTTGATGGGTTCCTCGACTCGAATCAAATATTTTTTACCCCCAAAGCCAAAGAAATAGTAATATAGGACCCTCTGATCGGATTGTTGTTGTTGGAATCTGTTGAGATGGGGACCCTCTTTACGGGTTGAGTACCTTTAAACATTTTATAAAATTTGAAAAAAGTGACACCATTATAACATCTGCAGAGTTATGAAACTTTAATCTTTAATGAAATTACAGAAATATTCCATTACCCATCCCCCATCCCATATGGCCCAGACCCACCCCACCCTGCAGTGGCCTGCACCCAACCAACATCCCTTCCAACGGATATCATCTCCAGCTTCCAACTTTAATACCTGTTCTATTAAAGTTGCAGATATATCTTTGTGGATAGACAGAGAGAGACACATGTCATTAATCTAGATTACAATAAAATGTCATCTGGCAGCTTGTGTAAACATTACTGCTAGCAATTTTAAACAAACTGCCTGAATTTAGTGTCTGACATTTGCACAATGAGGTCCCCAGAGGGTGAATTTAGTGTTGCAACCCTGTACAGCAGGCTAGCATCACCAAATACACCCTCCATGGACCTAATTCTGCTTAGGCATCATCTTCTGGGAAGTATCTTAAGTATCAAATTGAAATTTTGTTTTAGTTACTTTTTTACTTTTTCCCTTCTGTTCAGTTTCTATGCCCCCCCCACTAATTTGCAGAAGATAAAATGCATAATTGAGGTGCTCAATGGGTGTGCATTACAAACTTCAACTTTAGAACTTAAATCTGTTCATATATAGGTTTCCCATGGCTGGTGAGGCCTAATCAGACTGAGGATGAATCTGGTGATGCTAGCACACCTTGCGGAATATTGTCATTAAATTCACCATTTGGGGACCTCATTCTGCAAATGTCTGACACACTATATGCAGACATGGCTGGCATATTATTTTCTTAACCACCGCTTATCCAGATGAAATCATACCCTGATTTTTCAAAGAAACATGGGGGGGTATATTGGATTGAATTTGTCTTATGTCTGTCAGGCGGTCCTTCCACTAGTCTGTCTGTTGGGATGTCTATCCATCCGTCTATCAACAATTGTTTTCTTCTCCATATTAAAGACCAAATATGTTTATATATTTCAGTGTGCATGTTCCCTAGGTGACTCACAATCAGATTTGTTCAAATAAGTTCATCATATCAAATAGGTGCGAAGCTAGGGCCATAACTCTTTCCCTCCATAGTAAATCTTAAAATTTCTTCTCAAGAACCATTGAGCCTATATTAGCTTATATTTGGTATGGATGGGCCTTGGGTGACCGGGTTCAGATTTGTTCAAATTGGGTCATTTTAGGAAATGAGGTCCCCATAGGGTGAATTCGTTGATGCTTTTCCACCTTGGGGAATAGTGTCATTAAATTCACCTTTTGTGGACTTCATTCTGCAAAGATCAGACATACTAAATACAGACTTGGCTGTACCAATATTATTTTCTTAACCACGTACCATTTATCCAGGTGAAATCATACCGTATTGGATATTGGGGGGGGGTATATTGATATTACTAGATGAATGGATCTCATAGATGGGGATTCACATTTGTTCTAATAGGGGCAGAGATAAGAGATTTAACTCTCCTATATCCTTGTACTAGTTGTAAAATTCAACCTAAGAGGGATGTGCAAAATGATTTCTGTGAACTTAGTACTGTGGTATGGTTGTCTTCTGTAAAATGTAAGAGGTTGGAGATTTGTCAGTGGTGTGCAATTAGAAATTTCAAGTTGAAGAGCCCTGCTCATCGGAGAACCTCCATCTATGTCCATGTTTAGAACTACTTGTCTTAAGTGATATTGTCACGTACTGACTCTTGTAGTCTTCAGAGTCCCATTCTTCTCAGTCTTTACAGTCTGGTGAGCTACACACAGTCATTGACTGTCTTGTTAAATAATTGTTGTCATCTTCACATTTTTTGTTTATTTATTCTTGGAAATGTAATTTTCATATTTTAAGACACTACTATATTACACGATTTGATATCCCAATATATTATAATCTTAAATTATTTGCCATCGTTTTGTCGACGTAATCGGTAGTATACGGATGGCGACGAGGTCGGTATTTGAGATTGGACACTTGAGAACTATCTGAATATGAACACCAAGTAACAGTCTGTTTATGTGAAACTGAGCTTATTTTAAAATTGCGCGAAATAAGCTCATGTTGGCAATATTTGAAAACTTAAATAAGCTCTATATGGGCCTAAACGAATAGCGTACAGGAAGGTAACACCCTGATTGTATAGATTACCCAGGGTATCCCCCCTGACGGGCCCTGAGTGTATAGAATACCCCGGTTTACATGGCCCAATTCAAGTTAAATATACCGACATTAATATTAAAAAACATATTTTGTCCTTCACCTGAGCCCAAATATGATTTTAAAGACAAGGGTGCTGTATGATTTATCATGGGTGCTGTTGGTGTTGTGCCAGTCTCAGTAAACTTAGCGTACATTTGCTCCCAGAGTTGCGCACGGTACGAGCGCGACTAGCAATTGTACTTCGAAATTCATTACGACTGGTGTTGTGCCACCTGCTCACCATTATAAATCACTCCCAGGTGCCCAAACTTTTGCGAACCTTCTTATACTGATGCACATCTTTCCAAAAACACTACTAGTAAGAGACATAGAAGTAGATACCTATAATGGGTCACAGGGCTCAATTCAACTTGACCATTAAAAAACCCAAATATTCCCCTCCCCCTGACCAAAGCCCAAAAATCCCATTCAGATGCCCAAATAATTTTTTCCCATTGCCTCTATATATTCTAAAGTGAACTGTGGAATCCTTTTCAGAATGGGTATAGTCTGAGAGATGGCTGACTCAGAAATGTTTTCATAGGCATGGGTGCTGTATGGATTTATCATGGGTGCTGTGGGTGTTGGGCAGTCTCCATACCCTTAAAACCCACTGAGGAGCCCAAACTTTGTGCAAACTATTTGCATAGATGCATACCTATCCACAAACAACAAAAGTGTTGGAAGTAGATACATATAATGGGTCATATGGCCCAATTCAAGTTAAATATACCAATTTAACTTGAATTGTCATGGGTGCTGTGGGTGTTGGGCTGTCTCCATACCCTTAAAACCCACTAAGGAGCCCAAACTTTTGCAAATCTTCTTATACTGATGCAGATATTTCCAAAATCACTAGGAGACCTAGAAGTATATACCTTTACAGGACCCAATTCCAGTTAAATATACCAATTTAACCATTAAAAAAAACCAAATATCCCCCCTGAATAGAGCCCAAAATCCCATTCAGGTGCCCAAATTTTTTTTCCCATTGCCTCTATATATTCTAGAGTGAAATGTGGAATCATTTACAGAATGGGTATAGTCTGAGAGATGGCTGACTCAGAAATATGTTTTCATAGGCACGGGTGCTGTATGGTTTTATCATGGGTGCTGTGGGTGTTGGGCTGTCTCAATACCCTTAAAACCCACTGAGGAGCCCAAACTTTGTGCAAACCATTTGCATAGATGCATACTTATCCACAAACAACAAAAGTGTTGGAAGTAGATACATATAATGGGTCATATGGCCCAATTCAAGTTAAATATACCAATTTAACTTGAATTGTCATGGGTGCTGTGGGTGTTGGGCTGTCTCCATACCCTTAAAACCCACTAAGGAGCCCAAACTTTTGCAAATCTTCTTATACTGATGCAGATATTTCCACAAACACTAGGAGACCTAGAAGTATATACCTTTACAGGACCCAATTCCAGTTAAATATACCAATTTAACCATTAAAAAAACCAAATATCCCCCCTGAATAGAGCCCAAAATCCCATTCAGGTGCCCAAATATTTTTTTCCCATTGCCTCTATATATTCTAGAGTGAAATGTGGAATCATTTACAGAATGGGTATAGTCTGAGAGACGGCTGACTCAGAAATATGTTTTCATAGGCACGGGTGCTGTATGGTTTTATCATGGGTGCTGTGGGTGTTGGGCTGTCTCAATACCCTTAAAACCCACTGAGGAGCCCAAACTTTGTGCAAACCATTTGCATAGATACATACCTATCCACAAACAACAAAAGTGTTGGAAGTAGATATATATAATGGGTCATATGGCCCAATTCAAGTTAAATATACCAATTTAACTTGAATTGTCATGGGTGCTGTGGTAGTTGGGCTGTCTCCATACCCTTAAAACCCACTAAGGAGCCCAAACTTTTGCAAATCTTCTTATACTGATGCAGATATTTCCAAAAACACTAGGAGACCTAGAAGTATATACCTTTACATGACCTAATTCCAGTTAAATATACCAATTTAACCATTAAAAAAAACAAATATCCCCCTGAATAGAGCCCAAAATCCCATTCAGGTGCCCAAATATTTTTTTCCCATTGCCTCTATATATTCTAGAGTGAAATGTGGAATCATTTACAGAATGGGTATAGTCTGAGAGATGGCTGACTCAGAAATATGTTTTCATAGGCACGGGTGCTGTATGGTTTTATCATGGGTGCTGTGGGTGTTGGGCTGTCTCAATACCCTTAAAACCCACTGAGGAGCCCAAACTTTGTGCAAACCATTTGCATAGATGCATACTTATCCACAAACAACAAAAGTGTTGGAAGTAGATACATATAATGGGTCATATGGCCCAATTCAAGTTAAATATACCAATTTAACTTGAATTGTCATGGGTGCTGTGGGTGTTGGGCTGTCTCCATACCCTTAAAACCCACTAAGGAGCCCAAACTTTTGCAAATCTTCTTATACTGATGCAGATATTTCCAAAAACACTAGGAGACCTAGAAGTATATACCTTTACATGACCTAATTCCAGTTCAATATACCAATTTAACCATTAAAAAAAAAAAATATCCCCCTGAATAGAGCCCAAAATCCCATTCAGGTGCCCAAATATTTTTTTCCCATTGCCTCTATATATTCTAGAGTGAAATGTGGAATCATTTACAGAATGGGTATAGTCTGAGAGATGGCTGACTCAGAAATATGTTTTCATAGGCACGGGTGCTGTATGGTTTTATCATGGGTGCTGTGGGTGTTGGGCTGTCTCAATACCCTTAAAACCCACTGAGGAGCCCAAACTTTGTTCAAACCAATTGCATAGATGCATACTTATTCACAAACAACAAAAGTGTTGGAAGTAGATACATATAATGGGTCATATGGCCCAATTCAAGTTAAATATACCAATTTAACTTGAATTGTCATGGGTGATGTGGGTGTTGGGCTGTCTCCATACCCTTAAAACCCACTAAGGAGCCCAAACTTTTGCAAATCTTCTTATACTGATGCAGATATTTCAAAAAACACTAGGAGACCTAGAAGTATATACCTTTACAGGACCCAATTCCAGTTAAATATACAAATTTAACCATTAAAAAAACCAAATATCCCCCCTGAATAGAGCCAAAAATCCCATTCAGGTGCCCAAATATTTTTTTCCCATTACCTCTATATATTCTAGAGTGAAATATGGAATCATTTACAGAATGAGTATAGTCTGAGAGATGGCTGATTCAGAAATATGTTTTCATAGGCACGGGTGCTGTATGGTTTTATCATGGGTGCTGTGGGTGTTGGGCTGTCTCAATACCCTTAAAATCCACTGAGGAGCCCAAACTTTGTGCAAACCATTTGCATAGATGCATACCTATCCACAAACAACAAAAGTGTTGGAAGTAGATACATATATTGGGTCATATGGCCCAATTCAAGTTAAATATACCAATTTAACTTGAATTGTCATGGGTGCTGTGGGTGTTGGGCTGTCTCCATACCCTTAAAACCCACTAAGGAGCCCAAACTTTTGCAAATCTTCTTATACTGATGCAGATATTTCCAAAAACACTAGGAGACCTAGAAGTATATACCTTTACAGGACCCAATTCCAGTTAAATATACCAATTTAACCATTAAAAAAACCAAATATCCCCCCTGAATAGAGCCCAAAATCCCATTCAGGTGCCCAAATATTTTTACCCATTGCCTCTATATATTCTAGATTGAAATGTGGAATCATTTACAGAATGGGTATAGTCTGAGAGATGGCTGACTCAGAAATATGTTTTCATAGGCACGGGTGCTGTATGGTTTTATCATTGGTGCTGTGGGTGTTGGGCTGTCTCAATACCCTTAAAACCCGCTGAGGAGCCCAAACTTTGTGCAAACCATTTGCATAGATGCATACCTATCCACAAACAACAAAAGTGTTGGAAGTAGATACATATAATGGGTCATAAGGCCCAATTCAAGTTAAATATACCAATTTAACTTGAATTGTCATGGGTGCTGTGGTAGTTGGGCTGTCTCCATACCCTTAAAACCCACTAAGGAGCCCAAACTTTTGCAAATCTTCTTATACTGATGCAGATATTTCCAAAAACACTAGGAGACCTAGAAGTATATACCTTTACATGACCTAATTCCAGTTAAATATACCAATTTAACCATTAAAAAAAACAAATATCCCCCTGAATAGAGCCCAAAATCCCATTCAGGTGCCCAAATATTTTTTTCCCATTGCCTCTATATATTCTAGAGTGAAATCATTTACAGAATGGGTATAGTCTGAGAGATGGCTGACTCAGAAATATGTTTTCATAGGCACGGGTGCTGTATGGTTTTATCATGGGTGCTGTGGGTGTTGGGCTGTCTCAATACCCTTAAAACCCACTGAGGAGCCCAAACTTTGTGCAAACCATTTGCATAGATGCATACTTATTCACAAACAACAAAAGTGTTGGAAGTAGATACATATAATGGGTCATATGGCCCAATTCAAGTTAAATATAACAATTTAACTTGAATTGTCATGGGTGCTGTGGGTGTTGGGCTGTCTCCATACCCTTAAAACCCACTAAGGAGCCCAAACTTTTGCAAATCTTCTTATACTGATGCAGATATTTCCAAAAACACTAGGAGACCTAGAAGTATATACCTTTACAGGACCCAATTCCAGTTAAATATACAAATTTAACCATTAAAAAAACCAAATATCCCCCCTGAATAGAGCCAAAAATCCCATTCAGGTGCCCAAATATTTTTTTCCCATTGCCTCTATATATTCTAGAGTGAAATATGGAATCATTTACAGAATGAGTATAGTCTGAGAGATGGCTGATTCAGAAATATGTTTTCATAGGCACGGGTGCTGTATGGTTTTATCATGGGTGCTGTGGGTGTTGGGCTGTCTCAATACCCTTAAAACCCACTGAGGAGCCCAAACTTTGTGCAAACCATTTGCATAGATGCATACCTATCCACAAACAACAAAAGTGTTGGAAGTAGATACATATAATGGGTCATATGGCCCAATTCAAGTTAAATATACCAATTTAACTTGAATTGTCATGGGTGCTGTGGGTGTTGGGCTGTCTCCATACCCTTAAAACCCACTAAGGAGCCCAAACTTTTGCAAATCTTCTTATACTGATGCAGATATTTCCAAAAACACTAGGAGACCTAGAAGTATATACCTTTACATGACCTAATTCCAGTTCAATATACCAATTTAACCATTAAAAAAAATATATATCCCCCTGAATAGAGCCCAAAATCCCATTCAGGTGCCCAAATATTTTTTTCCCATTGCCTCTATATATTCTAGAGTGAAATGTGGAATCATTTACAGAATGGGTATAGTCTGAGAGATGGCTGACTCAGAAATATGTTTTCATAGGCACGGGTGCTGTATGGTTTTATCATGGGTGCTGTGGGTGTTGGGCTGTCTCAATACCCTTAAAACCCACTGAGGAGCCCAAACTTTGTTCAAACCAATTGCATAGATGCATACTTATTCACAAACAACAAAAGTGTTGGAAGTAGATACATATAATGGGTCATATGGCCCAATTCAAGTTAAATATACCAATTTAACTTGAATTGTCATGGGTGCTGTGGGTGTTGGGCTGTCTCCATACCCTTAAAACCCACTAAGGAGCCCAAACTTTTGCAAATATTCTTATACTGATGCAGATATTTCCAAAAACACTAGGAGACCTAGAAGTATATACCTTTACAGGACCCAATTCCAGTTAAATATACAAATTTAACCATTAAAAAAACCAAATATCCCCCCTGAATAGAGCCAAAAATCCCATTCAGGTGCCCAAATATTTTTTTCCCATTGCCTCTATATATTCTAGAGTGAAATATGGAATCATTTACAGAATGAGTATAGTCTGAGAGATGGCTGATTCAGAAATATGTTTTCATAGGCACGGGTGCTGTATGGTTTTATCATGGGTGCTGTGGGTGTTGGGCTGTCTCAATACCCTTAAAACCCACTGAGGAGCCCAAACTTTGTGCAAACCATTTGCATAGATGCATACTTATCCACAAACAACAAAAGTGTTGGAAGTAGATACATATAATGGGTCATATGGCCCAATTCAAGTTAAATATACCAATTTAACTTGAATTGTCATGGGTGCTGTGGGTGTTGGGCTGTCTCCATACCCTTAAAACCCACTAAGGAGCCCAAACTTTTGCAAATCTTCTTATACTGATGCAGATATTTCCAAAAACACTAGGAGACCTAGAAGTATATACCTTTACATGACCTAATTCCAGTTCAATATACCAATTTAACCATTAAAAAAAAAAAATATCCCCCTGAATAGAGCCCAAAATCCCATTCAGGTGCCCAAATATTTTTTTCCCATTGCCTCTATATATTCTAGAGTGAAATGTGGAATCATTTACAGAATGGGTATAGTCTGAGAGATGGCTGACTCAGAAATATGTTTTCATAGGCACGGGTGCTGTATGGTTTTATCATGGGTGCTGTGGGTGTTGGGCTGTCTCAATACCCTTAAAACCCACTGAGGAGCCCAAACTTTGTTCAAACCAATTGCATAGATGCATACTTATTCACAAACAACAAAAGTGTTGGAAGTAGATACATATAATGGGTCATATGGCCCAATTCAAGTTAAATATACCAATTTAACTTGAATTGTCATGGGTGATGTGGGTGTTGGGCTGTCTCCATACCCTTAAAACCCACTAAGGAGCCCAAACTTTTGCAAATCTTCTTATACTGATGCAGATATTTCAAAAAACACTAGGAGACCTAGAAGTATATACCTTTACAGGACCCAATTCCAGTTAAATATACAAATTTAACCATTAAAAAAACCAAATATCCCCCCTGAATAGAGCCAAAAATCCCATTCAGGTACCCAAATATTTTTTTCCCATTACCTCTATATATTCTAGAGTGAAATATGGAATCATTTACAGAATGAGTATAGTCTGAGAGATGGCTGATTCAGAAATATGTTTTCATAGGCACGGGTGCTGTATGGTTTTATCATGGGTGCTGTGGGTGTTGGGCTGTCTCAATACCCTTAAAATCCACTGAGGAGCCCAAACTTTGTGCAAACCATTTGCATAGATGCATACCTATCCACAAACAACAAAAGTGTTGGAAGTAGATACATATATTGGGTCATATGGCCCAATTCAAGTTAAATATACCAATTTAACTTGAATTGTCATGGGTGCTGTGGGTGTTGGGCTGTCTCCATACCCTTAAAACCCACTAAGGAGCCCAAACTTTTGCAAATCTTCTTATACTGATGCAGATATTTCCAAAAACACTAGGAGACCTAGAAGTATATACCTTTACAGGACCCAATTCCAGTTAAATATACCAATTTAACCATTAAAAAAACCAAATATCCCCCCTGAATAGAGCCCAAAATCCCATTCAGGTGCCCAAATATTTTTACCCATTGCCTCTATATATTCTAGATTGAAATGTGGAATCATTTACAGAATGGGTATAGTCTGAGAGATGGCTGACTCAGAAATATGTTTTCATAGGCACGGGTGCTGTATGGTTTTATCATTGGTGCTGTGGGTGTTGGGCTGTCTCAATACCCTTAAAACCCGCTGAGGAGCCCAAACTTTGTGCAAACCATTTGCATAGATGCATACCTATCCACAAACAACAAAAGTGTTGGAAGTAGATACATATAATGGGTCATAAGGCCCAATTCAAGTTAAATATACCAATTTAACTTGAATTGTCATGGGTGCTGTGGTAGTTGGGCTGTCTCCATACCCTTAAAACCCACTAAGGAGCCCAAACTTTTGCAAATCTTCTTATACTGATGCAGATATTTCCAAAAACACTAGGAGACCTAGAAGTATATACCTTTACATGACCTAATTCCAGTTAAATATACCAATTTAACCATTAAAAAAAACAAATATCCCCCTGAATAGAGCCCAAAATCCCATTCAGGTGCCCAAATATTTTTTTCCCATTGCCTCTATATATTCTAGAGTGAAATGTGGAATCATTTACAGAATGGGTATAGTCTGAGAGATGGCTGACTCAGAAATATGTTTTCATAGGCACGGGTGCTGTATGGTTTTATCATGGGTGCTGTGGGTGTTGGGCTGTCTCAATACCCTTAAAACCCACTGAGGAGCCCAAACTTTGTGCAAACCATTTGCATAGATGCATACTTATTCACAAACAACAAAAGTGTTGGAAGTAGATACATATAATGGGTCATATGGCCCAATTCAAGTTAAATATAACAATTTAACTTGAATTGTCATGGGTGCTGTGGGTGTTGGGCTGTCTCCATACCCTTAAAACCCACTAAGGAGCCCAAACTTTTGCAAATCTTCTTATACTGATGCAGATATTTCCAAAAACACTAGGAGACCTAGAAGTATATACCTTTACAGGACCCAATTCCAGTTAAATATACAAATTTAACCATTAAAAAAACCAAATATCCCCCCTGAATAGAGCCAAAAATCCCATTCAGGTGCCCAAATATTTTTTTCCCATTGCCTCTATATATTCTAGAGTGAAATATGGAATCATTTACAGAATGAGTATAGTCTGAGAGATGGCTGATTCAGAAATATGTTTTCATAGGCACGGGTGCTGTATGGTTTTATCATGGGTGCTGTGGGTGTTGGGCTGTCTCAATACCCTTAAAACCCACTGAGGAGCCCAAACTTTGTGCAAACCATTTGCATAGATGCATACCTATCCACAAACAACAAAAGTGTTGGAAGTAGATACATATAATGGGTCATATGGCCCAATTCAAGTTAAATATACCAATTTAACTTGAATTGTCATGGGTGCTGTGGGTGTTGGGCTGTCTCCATACCCTTAAAACCCACTAAGGAGCCCAAACTTTTGCAAATCTTCTTATACTGATGCAGATATTTCCAAAAACACTAGGAGACCTAGAAGTATATACCTTTACATGACCTAATTCCAGTTCAATATACCAATTTAACCATTAAAAAAAAAATATATCCCCCTGAATAGAGCCCAAAATCCCATTCAGGTGCCCAAATATTTTTTTCCCATTGCCTCTATATATTCTAGAGTGAAATGTGGAATCATTTACAGAATGGGTATAGTCTGAGAGATGGCTGACTCAGAAATATGTTTTCATAGGCACGGGTGCTGTATGGTTTTATCATGGGTGCTGTGGGTGTTGGGCTGTCTCAATACCCTTAAAACCCACTGAGGAGCCCAAACTTTGTTCAAACCAATTGCATAGATGCATACTTATTCACAAACAACAAAAGTGTTGGAAGTAGATACATATAATGGGTCATATGGCCCAATTCAAGTTAAATATACCAATTTAACTTGAATTGTCATGGGTGCTGTGGGTGTTGGGCTGTCTCCATACCCTTAAAACCCACTAAGGAGCCCAAACTTTTGCAAATATTCTTATACTGATGCAGATATTTCCAAAAACACTAGGAGACCTAGAAGTATATACCTTTACAGGACCCAATTCCAGTTAAATATACAAATTTAACCATTAAAAAAACCAAATATCCCCCCTGAATAGAGCCAAAAATCCCATTCAGGTGCCCAAATATTTTTTTCCCATTGCCTCTATATATTCTAGAGTGAAATATGGAATCATTTACAGAATGAGTATAGTCTGAGAGATGGCTGATTCAGAAATATGTTTTCATAGGCACGGGTGCTGTATGGTTTTATCATGGGTGCTGTGGGTGTTGGGCTGTCTCAATACCCTTAAAATCCACTGAGGAGCCCAAACTTTGTGCAAACCATTTGCATAGATGCATACCTATCCACAAACAACAAAAGTGTTGGAAGTAGATACATATAATGGGTCATATGGCCCAATTCAAGTTAAATATACCAATTTAACTTGAATTGTCATGGGTGCTGTGGGTGTTGGGCTGTCTCCATACCCTTAAAACCCACTAAGGAGCCCAAACTTTTGCAAATCTTCTTATACTGATGCAGATATTTCCAAAAACACTAGGAGACCTAGAAGTATATACCTTTACAGGACCCAATTCCAGTTAAATATACCAATTTAACCATTAAAAAAACCAAATATCCCCCCTGAATAGAGCCCAAAATCCCATTCAGGTGCCCAAATATTTTTACCCATTGCCTCTATATATTCTAGATTGAAATGTGGAATCATTTACAGAATGGGTATAGTCTGAGAGATGGCTGACTCAGAAATATGTTTTCATAGGCACGGGTGCTGTATGGTTTTATCATTGGTGCTGTGGGTGTTGGGCTGTCTCAATACCCTTAAAACCCGCTGAGGAGCCCAAACTTTGTGCAAACCATTTGCATAGATGCATACCTATCCACAAACAACAAAAGTGTTGGAAGTAGATACATATAATGGGTCATATGGCCCAATTCAAGTTAAATATACCAATTTAACTTGAATTGTCATGGGTGCTGTGGGTGTTGGGCTGTCTCCATACCCTTAAAACCCACTAAGGAGCCCAAACTTTTGCAAATCTTCTTATACTGATGCAGATATTTCCAAAAACACTAGGAGACCTAGAAGTATATACCTTTACAGGACCCAATTCCAGTTAAATATACCAATTTAACCATTAAAAAAACCAAATATCCCCCCTGAATAGAGCCCAAAATCCCATTCAGGTGCCCAAATATTTTTACCCATTGCCTCTATATATTCTAGATTGAAATGTGGAATCATTTACAGAATGGGTATAGTCTGAGAGATGGCTGACTCAGAAATATGTTTTCATAGGCACGGGTGCTGTATGGTTTTATCATGGGTGCTGTGGGTGTTGGGCTGTCTCAATACCCTTAAAACCCACTGAGGAGCCCAAACTTTGTTCAAACCAATTGCATAGATGCATACTTATTCACAAACAACAAAAGTGTTGGAAGTAGATACATATAATGGGTCATATGGCCCAATTCAAGTTAAATATACCAATTTAACTTGAATTGTCATGGGTGCTGTGGGTGTTGGGCTGTCTCCATACCCTTAAAACCCACTAAGGAGCCCAAACTTTTGCAAATCTTCTTATACTGATGCAGATATTTCCAAAAACACTAGGAGACCTAGAAGTATATACCTTTACAGGACCCAATTCCAGTTAAATATACAAATTTAACCATTAAAAAAACCAAATATCCCCCCTGAATAGAGCCAAAAATCCCATTCAGGTGCCCAAATATTTTTTTCCCATTGCCTCTATATATTCTAGAGTGAAATATGGAATCATTTACAGAATGAGTATAGTCTGAGAGATGGCTGATTCAGAAATATGTTTTCATAGGCACGGGTGCTGTATGGTTTTATCATGGGTGCTGTGGGTGTTGGGCTGTCTCAATACCCTTAAAATCCACTGAGGAGCCCAAACTTTGTGCAAACCATTTGCATAGATGCATACCTATCCACAAACAACAAAAGTGTTGGAAGTAGATACATATAATGGGTCATATGGCCCAATTCAAGTTAAATATACCAATTTAACTTGAATTGTCATGGGTGCTGTGGGTGTTGGGCTGTCTCCATACCCTTAAAACCCACTAAGGAGCCCAAACTTTTGCAAATCTTCTTATACTGATGCAGATATTTCCAAAAACACTAGGAGACCTAGAAGTATATACCTTTACAGGACCCAATTCCAGTTAAATATACCAATTTAACCATTAAAAAAACCAAATATCCCCCCTGAATAGAGCCCAAAATCCCATTCAGGTGCCCAAATATTTTTACCCATTGCCTCTATATATTCTAGATTGAAATGTGGAATCATTTACAGAATGGGTATAGTCTGAGAGATGGCTGACTCAGAAATATGTTTTCATAGGCACGGGTGCTGTATGGTTTTATCATTGGGTGTTGGGCTGTCTCAATACCCTTAAAACCCGCTGAGGAGACCAAACTTTATGCAAACCATTTGCATAGATGCATACCTATCCACAAACAACAAAAGTGTTGGAAGTAGATACATATAATGGGTCATATGGCCCAATTCAAGTTAAATATACCAATTTAACTTGAATTGTCATGGGTGCTGTGGGTGTTGGGCTGTCTCCATACCCTTAAAACCCACTAAGGAGCCCAAACTTTTGCAAATCTTCTTATACTGATGCAGATATTTCCAAAATCACTAGGAGACCTAGAAGTATATACCTTTACAGGACCAAATTCCAGTTAAATATACCAATTTAACCATTAAAAAAAACAAATATCCCCCCTGACTAGAGCCAAAAATCCCATTCAGGTGCCCAAATATTTTTTTCCCATTGCCTCTATATATTCTAGAGTGAGATGTGGAATCATTTACAGAATGGGTATAGTCTGAGAGATGGCTGACTCAGAAATATGTTTTCATAGGCACGGGTGCTGTATGGTTTTATCATTGGTGCTGTGGGTGTTGGGCTGTCTCAATGCCCTTAAAACCCGCTGAGGAGCCCAAACTTTGTGCAAACCATTTGCATAGATGCATACCTATCCACAAACAACAAAAGTGTTGGAAGTAGATACATATAATGGGTCATATGGCCCAATTCAAGTTAAATATACCAATTTAACTTGAATTGTCATGGGTGCTGTGGGTGTTGGGCTGTCTCCACACCCTTAAAACCCACTAAGGAGCCCAAACTTTTGCAAATCTTCTTATACTGATGCAGATATTTCCAAAAACACTAGGAGACCTAGAAGTATATACCTTTACAGGACCCAATTCCAGTTAAATATACAAATTTAACCATTAAAAAAACCAAATATCCCCCCTGAATAGAGCCAAAAATCCCATTCAGGTGCCCAAATATTTTTTTCCCATTGCCTCTATATATTCTAGAGTGAAATATGGAATCATTTACAGAATGAGTATAGTCTGAGAGATGGCTGATTCAGAAATATGTTTTCATAGGCACGGGTGCTGTATGGTTTTATCATGGGTGCTGTGGGTGTTGGGCTGTCTCAATACCCTTAAAACCCACTGAGGAGCCCAAACTTTGTGCAAACCATTTGCATAGATGCATACCTATCCACAAACAACAAAAGTGTTGGAAGTAGATACATATAATGGGTCATATGGCCCAATTCAAGTTAAATATACCAATTTAACTTGAATTGTCATGGGTGATGTGGGTGTTGGGCTGTCTCCATACCCTTAAAACCCACTAAGGAGCCCAAACTTTTGCAAATCTTCTTATACTGATGCAGATATTTCCAAAATCACTAGGAGACCTAGAAGTATATACCTTTACAGGACCAAATTCCAGTTAAATATACCAATTTAACCATTAAAAAAAACAAATATCCCCCCTGACTAGAGCCAAAAATCCCATTCAGGTGCCCAAATATTTTTTTCCCATTGCCTCTATATATTCTAGAGTGAGATGTGGAATCATTTACAGAATGGGTATAGTCTGAGAGATGGCTGACTCAGAAATATGTTTTCATAGGCACGGGTGCTGTATGGTTTTATCATGGGTGCTGTGGGTGTTGGGCTGTCTCAATGCCCTTAAAACCCGCTGAGGAGCCCAAACTTTGTGCAAACCATTTGCATAGATGCATACCTATCCACAAACAACAAAAGTGTTGGAAGTAGATACATATAATGGGTCATAAGGCCCAATTCAAGTTAAATATACCAATTTAACTTGAATTGTCATGGGTGCTGTGGGTGTTGGGCTCTCTCCACACCCTTAAAACCCACTAAGGAGCCCAAACTTTTGCAAATCTTCTTATACTGATGCAGATATTTCCAAAATCACTAGGAGACCTAGAAGTATATACCTTTACAGGACCCAATTCCAGTTAAATATACAAATTTAACCATTAAAAAAACCAAATATCCCCCCTGAATAGAGCCAAAAATCCCATTCAGGTGCCCAAATATTTTTTTCCCATTGCCTCTATATATTCTAGAGTGAAATATGGAATCATTTACAGAATGAGTATAGTCTGAGAGATGGCTGATTCAGAAATATGTTTTCATAGGCACGGGTGCTGTATGGTTTTATCATGGGTGCTGTGGGTGTTGGGCTGTCTCAATACCCTTAAAACCCACTGAGGAGCCCAAACTTTGTGCAAACCATTTGCATAGATGCATACCTATCCACAAACAACAAAAGTGTTGGAAGTAGATACATATAATGGGTCATATGGCCCAATTCAAGTTAAATATACCAATTTAACTTGAATTGTCATGGGTGCTGTGGGTGTTGGGCTGTCTCCATACCCTTAAAACCCACTAAGGAGCCCAAACTTTTGCAAATCTTCTTATACTGATGCAGATATTTCCAAAAACACTAGGAGACCTAGAAGTATATACCTTTACAGGACCCAATTCCAGTTAAATATACCAATTTAACCATTAAAAAAACCAAATATCCCCCCTGAATAGAGCCCAAAATCCCATTCAGGTGCCCAAATATTTTTACCCATTGCCTCTATATATTCTAGATTGAAATGTGGAATCATTTACAGAATGGGTATAGTCTGAGAGATGGCTGACTCAGAAATATGTTTTCATAGGCACGGGTGCTGTATGGTTTTATCATTGGTGCTGTGGGTGTTGGGCTGTCTCAATACCCTTAAAACCCGCTGAGGAGCCCAAACTTTGTGCAAACCATTTGCATAGATGCATACCTATCCACAAACAACAAAAGTGTTGGAAGTAGATGCATATAATGGGTCATAAGGCCCAATTCAAGTTAAATATACCAATTTAACTTGAATTGTCATGGGTGCTGTGGGTGTTGGGCTTCTCCACACCCTTAAAACCCACTAAGGAGCCCAAACTTTTGCAAATCTTCTTATACTGATGCAGATATTTCCAAAAACACTAGGAGACCTAGAAGTATATACCTTTACAGGACCCAATTCCAGTTAAATATACCAATTTAACCATTAAAAAAACGAAATATCCCCCCTGAATAGAGCCAAAAATCCCATTCAGGTGTCCAAATATTTTTTTCCCATTGCCTCTATATATTCTAGAGTGAAATGTGGAATCATTTACAGAATGGGTATAGTCTGAGAGATGGCTGATTCAGAAATATGTTTTCATAGGCACGGGTGCTGTATGGTTTTATCATGGGTGCTGTGGGTGTTGGGCTGTCTCAATACCCTTAAAACCCACTAAGGAGCCCAAACTTTGTGCAAACCATTTGCATAGATGCATACCTATCCACAAACAACAAAAGTGTTGGAAGTAGATACATATAATGGGTCATATGGCCCAATTCAAGTTAAATATACCAATTTAACTTGAATTGTCATGGGTGCTGTGGGTGTTGGGCTGTCTCCATACCCTTAAAACCCACTAAGGAGCCCAAACTTTTGCAAATCTTCTTATACTGATGCAGATATTTCCAAAAACACTAGGAGACCTAGAAGTATATACCTTTACAGGACCCAATTCCAGTTAAATATACCAATTTAACCATTAAAAAAAACAAATATCCCCCCTGACTAGAGCCAAAAATCCCATTCAGGTGCCCAAATATTTTTTTCCCATTGCCTCTATATATTCTAGAGTGAGATGTGGAATCATTTACAGAATGGGTATAGTCTGAGAGATGGCTGACTCAGAAATATGTTTTCATAGGCACGGGTGCTGTATGGTTTTATCATGGGTGCTGTGGGTGTTGGGCTGTCTCAATACCCTTAAAACCCGCTGAGGAGCCCAAACTTTGTGCAAACCATTTGCATAGATGCATACCTATCCACAAACAACAAAAGTGTTGGAAGTAGATACATATAATGGGTCATAAGGCCCAATTCAAGTTAAATATACCAATTTAACTTGAATTGTCATGGGTGCTGTGGGTGTTGGGCTGTCTCCATACCCTTAAAACCCACTAAGGAGCCCAAACTTTTGCAAATCTTCTTATACTGATGCAGATATTTCCAAAAACACTAGGAGACCTAGAAGTATATACCTTTACAGGACCCAATTCCAGTTAAATATACCAATTTAACCATTAAAAAAACCAAATATCCCCCCTGAATAGAGCCCAAAATCCCATTCAGGTGCCCAAATATTTTTACCCATTGCCTCTATATATTCTAGATTGAAATGTGGAATCATTTACAGAATGGGTATAGTCTGAGAGATGGCTGACTCAGAAATATGTTTTCATAGGCACGGGTGCTGTATGGTTTTATCATTGGTGCTGTGGGTGTTGGGCTGTCTCAATACCCTTAAAACCCACTGAGGAGCCCAAACTTTATGCAAACCATTTGCATAGATGCATACCTATCCACAAACAACAAAAGTGTTGGAAGTAGATACATATAATGGGTCATATGGCCCAATTCAAGTTAAATATACCAATTTAACTTGAATTGTCATGGGTGCTGTGGGTGTTGGGCTGTCTCCATACCCTTAAAACCCACTAAGGAGCCCAAACTTTTGCAAATCTTCTTATACTGATGCAGATATTTCCAAAATCACTAGGAGACCTAGAAGTATATACCTTTACAGGACCAAATTCCAGTTAAATATACCAATTTAACCATTAAAAAAAACAAATATCCCCCCTGACTAGAGCCAAAAATCCCATTCAGGTGCCCAAATATTTTTTTCCCATTGCCTCTATATATTCTAGAGTGAGATGTGGAATCATTTACAGAATGGGTATAGTCTGAGAGATGGCTGACTCAGAAATATGTTTTCATAGGCACGGGTGCTGTATGGTTTTATCATGGGTGCTGTGGGTGTTGGGCTGTCTCAATACCCTTAAAACCCGCTGAGGAGCCCAAACTTTGTGCAAACCATTTGCATAGATGCATACCTATCCACAAACAACAAAAGTGTTGGAAGTAGATACATATAATGGGTCATAAGGCCCAATTCAAGTTAAATATACCAATTTAACTTGAATTGTCATGGGTGCTGTGGGTGTTGGGCTGTCTCCACACCCTTAAAACCCACTAAGGAGCCCAAACTTTTGCAAATCGTCTTATACTGATGCAGATATTTCCAAAAACACTAGGAGACCTAGAAGTATATACCTTTACAGGACCCAATTCCAGTTAAATATACCAATTTAACCATTAAAAAAACCAAATATCCCCCCTGAATAGAGCCCAAAATCCCATTCAGGTGCCCAAATATTTTTACCCATTGCCTCTATATATTCTAGATTGAAATGTGGAATCATTTACAGAATGGGTATAGTCTGAGAGATGGCTGACTCAGAAATATGTTTTCATAGGCACGGGTGCTGTATGGTTTTATCATTGGTGCTGTGGGTGTTGGGCTGTCTCAATACCCTTAAAACCCACTGAGGAGCCCAAACTTTATGCAAACCATTTGCATAGATGCATACCTATCCACAAACAACAAAAGTGTTGGAAGTAGATACATATAATGGGTCATATGGCCCAATTCAAGTTAAATATACCAATTTAACTTGAATTGTCATGGGTGCTGTGGGTGTTGGGCTGTCTCCATACCCTTAAAACCCACTAAGGAGCCCAAACTTTTGCAAATCTTCTTATACTGATGCAGATATTTCCAAAATCACTAGGAGACCTAGAAGTATATACCTTTACAGGACCAAATTCCAGTTAAATATACCAATTTAACCATTAAAAAAACCAAATATCCCCCCTGAATAGAGCCAAAAATCCCATTCAGGTGTCCAAATATTTTTTTCCCATTGCCTCTATATATTCTAGAGTGAAATGTGGAATCATTTACAGAATGGGTATAGTCTGAGAGATGGCTGATTCAGAAATATGTTTTCATAGGCACGGGTGCTGTATGGTTTTATCATGGGTGCTGTGGGTGTTGGGCTGTCTCACTACCCTTAAAACCCACTGAGGAGCCCAAACTTTGTGCAAACCATTTGCATAGATGCATACCTATCCACAAACAACAAAAGTGTTGGAAGTAGATACATATAATGGGTCATATGGCCCAATTCAAATTAAATATACCAATTTAACTTGAATTGTCATGGGTGCTGTGGGTGTTGGGCTGTCTCCATACCCTTAAACCCCACTAAGGAGCCCAAACTTTTGCAAATCTTCTTATACTGATGCAGATATTTCCAAAATCACTAGGAGACCTAGAAGTATATACCTTTACAGGACCCAATTCCAGTTAAATATACCAATTTAACCATTAAAAAAACCAAATATCCCCCTGAATAGAGCCCAAAATCCCATTCAGGTGCCCAAATATTGTTTTCCCATTGCCTCTATATATTCTGGAGTGAAATGTGGAATCATTTACAGAATGGGTATAGTCTGAGAGATGGCTGACTCAGAAATATGTTTTCATAGGCACGGGTGCTGTATGGTTTTATCATGGGTACTGTGGGTGTTGGGCTGTCTCAATACCCTTAAAACCCACTGAGGAGCCCAAACTTTGTGCAAACCATTTGCATAGATGCATACATATCCACAAACAACAAAAGTGTTGGAAGTAGATACATATAATGGGTCATATGGCCCAATTCAAGTTAAATATACCAATTTAACTTGAATTGTCATGGGTGCTGTGGGTGTTGGGCTGTCTCCATACCCTTAAAACTCACTAAGGAGCCCAAACTTTGTGCAAACTATTTGTATATAGATGCATACCTATCCACAAACAACAACAACAGTGTCTATAGTATAGTATTTGAGGAGCATTGCCATTATGGAATTTATTCTGTCATTTGTCAACTATTTACAGCTTATTTTTTTATATAAATAACTAAACACCTTATGAGATGTCTGGAAAATAATGATATATTATTGTGACCCATTATAGGTATATAACTGTAAGGAAACACAGATTTATAAAACTTTAGTCATGTTATCTGAGAGATAGATGTCTTTGTTCGGTATTCTGGTCATTACTGTATACTGTTATTCTGAAATTACGATCTTGCGCCGTTGCGCATGCCCGCCCGGATGTTTACATTATTAGCGGTGTTTGTATACAATCGGTTTGTTATGGGTGGGTGGTTGGTCTCCGAGCTCGAGCTTTATGTCTCTCTAACTTTTTATGCTTTTGTTTACATAACAATGGTCAAACATATGACCATAACATACTGTTTATGCGATATTTCTTATTTGTATACGGACAAAGTATGTCTACATTTTAATATTCTTTCTGTTTGTGGCGGTTATTGACCGGTGGAAATATTTTCACAGTATACCCACCGTCAAGGTCTCCAAACCAAACCTTCTGGTGTCAATTCGAATGTTGTCATTTGGCTATTACCACGTTGTCATTCCTGACTGTATCGTACCAGGTGATTTATGTAACTCCATGTTGTCGTCTTTCCACGAAAGGCCAGCGAGTGAGATGGTATTAGAGTGCTGTCCAGCTTATGGGGCAGTCTGAGACTCATTTCACTTCATTGACCTCCCAGGAAGATTAAGACAACATGGCTGTGCATAGACCACCTGTGCGTTACATAATTGTGTGCAATGATCAAAATATACTTGTTGTTGAGTCTAAGCCAAACGGGTACGTTCGTTGTGATTATTATATTGTTCATATTATAATTATTTTCTAATAAAAAAAATAAAAAATAAAATAAAAAAAGATTAAGCCTGCACATAGTTAGACCATGCCATGAATCTTTACTGTGGGCAACCTCCCCTGTATAGATCATATTCCGCCAGTACAAAACCTGGGAACGTTTTGGTTTTGACAGGGAACCTTATAAAGTTGAAAAATAACACGGGAATATATTTCTTTGTTATTATCTGTTCCCTAATAATGTACTTCACTGTGGGTGAAGATTTCAACTCGAAATTGCAAGATTCAAGTGACGTTGTGAGCTATTTTACTTTTCGTCGCTTATAATTATGGCATTTCTCCTGGTAATTAATTCAATATTTATTGCCATATCGGCTCACAAGTCACAGAAAAGCATGCAATCTCGAGCTAGGACCACCCCATAATGTGAAGTAGATTATTGAGGAACACGTAATAAGAGATACTTTTATTATATGCTTCCCTATTAAATAGTGGGAAATTGCCGTGGCGTAGAGCGTTATATCCATCGCCTGGACCGACTCGATGGATAACACCGACCAACTCGATGGATAACACAATAGTATTACTTATTCGTAGATTACTTCCGGTTTATAGCGGCGAATCACATTAAGTTTGAAAGCGTATCAATAACAGCCGGACTATTTTGTTTAATTATTGATTTTTACGGTAGCGAAAGAGTTTTCCCCCCTGGATTGTTCTTCTGTGCTAATTAATACTATACGTAATAGTAAATTTAAATTGAAGGTACTTTAGGTATTCATGCAAACAATCTCCGTCTGCATCATAATAAATAAAAACACCAAGAGGAAGACTGACTACGACACGAGACTTTTCTGTGAGTTTCTCCTCACCATGAATGAACAGCGTCAGCCAGAGTTCATACCACCTGACAAACTGTGCGGATATATTTCCAATTTTCTGCTGTCCGTGAGAAAGAAAGATGGTCGGAATATGAGCCAACCTCACTGCGAGCGTTTATCTCATCACTTGACAGGCATTTACGATTGAATTCGTATCCGATTTCAATAATCGATGACCACCAGTTTGCTAAATGCAGAGAAACACTCAAAAGTAAGCAAAAACAGCTGAAGGCGATGGGCAAAGGTAACAAAGTGAATGCAGCTGACCCTATTTCTTCAGAAGATTTGGATAAGCTGTATGAAGCTCAAGTTCTCGGACCATTTACACCGAAATCACTAATGAACTCAATGTGGATGATATGTTCATTGCACTTTGGAATGAGGACTGGCATTGAAACACACTCACTCAGATGGGGCGATGTTGAACTTCGCGAGGATGGCAATGGTGAGGAATATATCGTTTATTCTCAAGAGAGGCAAACTAAAACTAGAACAGGTTAGAATCCACGTGACATTAGAAAAACAAAGCCCAGGGCCTACTCTATTGCTGATCCAACGAAGGACCCTGTCGCTCTTTATAAGTTGTTTGCTGATAAGAGACCGGGGGAAACCAAAGATCCTGACAGTCCTTTTTTCTTGGCTCTGAATCACCAAGGGTGGAGTAAGGGGAAACCATGGTATAAAAGAAATGCGTTGGGCCTAAATTACATATATGCCATCATGAAGAACATGCTCGACGATGCAAATCTGACAACATATAAACGTTTGACACCATACAGCGTTCGTAAACATCTTGTGCAGACGCTGAACGACAAAGGTGTTCCAGCTCATCAAATCATTCAGATTTCCGGACACCGTAACGTCAACAGTTTGCTGAACTACTCGAAAATAAATCCCGTACAAAGTAAACAGATATCATCACTATTATCACATTCAGCTTCCACCGACAGCATGGGCAGGAATGAATCTGTACATGTATATGACATTTCTGAAACGGAGCAAGTAGATAGGTCTACAGTGATAGATATTCCAGCCAATCCAGGCCAAAATTCTACGCCAGTGAGTGTGCCTGATGATAATCGGAGCCCTACAGTCATTGATATTCCGCATACAATTTCTACGCCAGTGTCAGTGAATGTGCCTAATCGGAGTTCTATCGACAGTGGTTCATCGGGTATGTTATCGTCAATTTTCGCTGGGAACACTTTTCATGCACCCATCAATGTGTACTTACAGAGTTCATAGAACCAGAAAGTCACGATGAATGAAATGAAACTGAACAGTCCTGTTTCGGCCAAGCAGTATAAGCGAATTCGAAGGATTTATGACTCAGACAGTGATTGAATTGATTTGTTTTAAAATGTTGTATTTTATCGATAACAAATAATTTAATACACAAAGCTACTCGCGAGCAAAGTTCTAAAATATTTGATAGAATCATGGAAGAAGATAACGATTTGAAAACTTCCGACTTTCGTGAACTTTAATTTCAATAATTTTAGTTATTTGACTGTTTAATGTTACTAGTTTGAATTAGTTTAGCTGGCCTATCATTCGCCATATGCGTATTGTATGATAACAGTCAACCAACCTATTTACTTGTTACACATTTCGTCAAAATCCAACACGATTTCTCCTACTCGAAAAAGTTTAATTCCTAAAACGGAAGTGATTTGTTAGCGATAAAAACACAATGGCCGATCGATAGCTTGTGAGCCATGTGCTTTCTCGCTAAATAAAGACTTAAAATGTTCATAAACTGTTATTTAATTGTTATAATGTTAACTTAACTTGTTTTATTATATTTTATTATCATTAAATTATGTATACATTAATTTTCTCACATCATTTCAGAATAAAACAATGGGGACTATTTTTTATGGCGGATATGCTCGATATTTGTCATTCAGTGGTGAACAAATCAATTGATGGAATGTAAACAAAATGCAAATATCGCTTTGTAACAGTTTGAAGTGAACTGTGGGACAAACTAGCAGTTTTTGGGGCCGTTTATAACGTAGCGCATATAATAAAAAGAAAACCTACGGGTTTTGGTTGAATACACGAATTATCTCATTCGTGGGTGCAAGGAAATACAGAATTTCCACTCGCGGCTTGCAGCCGCTCGTGGAAATTCTGTACTTCCTTGCACCCACTCATGAGATAATTCGGGTATTCAACCAAAACTCGTAGGTATTCTCTATATATTTCCTGCCTTGTTTGTTCAATGTTATTAATTTCTGTCATAACGGATCAAAAGACAAAACATCAAAAAGTTCTTATAGTACTTGTAGAATCTGTATGATCTCTTCGGGCGTTAGCCATAGTACTAGAGATTCGTGGCATGATCTACCGTGCTTGCAGTCGAATCCCCTTTACTTTAGTTTAAACTCATGTTAAATTCTGGCATTTGGCTGTTTGAAATTGAAGCCGCGAGATTGCACCCTTCAATGTCTTCATTTGGGTCTAATAAGGCTCTGCTATGTTACACTGCATTACCACGAGTTCGTTTCGGGTATCAACATGTGTTGATACTTCAGGATAATATTTTTTCAAATATACGGACTTCATAATTGATCAATTATGCCACGAAGAGTCAATATATTCAAAACTGGCTGCAATAAAATAACGTCACTCGAGTGGAACAATAAAGAGCGTTTCTTTCCAGCGTATTCCTGATAAGGTGTCAATAAAGAGGGTTATTAGTTTATGCGCGAATGTCAGCAAATTGACACCGATTGTCCTCAACATCGTAATTCCGAGTTAGAATGTAGCTTATTTCATACATAACTATCGTGGTAAAAATATTCCAGGAGTAGGTTTGGTGTGTGATTATATATAACACTTTGTGAGAACTTGTAAAGAAAGGGTTACTTTACACTAAATCTGGGTCATCTATGACCATTACCATAGCTTACATTCATCTCCTAGTATACTCAACAGAATATATGCAACAAAAATGAATGAATGAATTTGAGCCATGCATTACGCCATTAGTGCAAAATACACTTGCAAACATGTCAATTATAATGAAAATGAATAAATGGCTCGAGACAGTGGAGTGCTGAGTTCACTTTCATTATAATTGTCGACACCGGTACCATGTTGTTTGCATCGTTCATAGAGCACACAGTATATTTTGCACTAATCCACGGCTCAAATTCATTAATTTTTAGCATATGATATATTCGGCTGACGGCTGGGTATAAATTATAACAAGAAAACCATAGTCAGAAATGGTAACGCCACCAAGATTATAGTATTACATATAAATAGAAATTATAAAAAATACATAAAATATTTTGATAACAATTGCGTTTAAACAAGTAATCCTTCAAATTATTACTAACAAAGCAAGTAAATGACTGTGGGGTCACTCAACAGATTATAAAGACTTGGACTTAGTATACTGTAAATACTGGGACTGTATATTTTTAAATTTTAGTCTAAAATTTAAATGAAATAATTAAAAGATAAAATTTAGCAAGTAGTAAAAGTTAATTTTATCATTTAATTTATTTTTTTGGTTAAATAAAGGAATAATTTAAATGTAAAATTTGGTTTAAAAAAAAATGATTGACCGTGGCTCTTCCAATAATTGCGCGACTGACCTGGTCAATTGTTCTTAAGAAGTTGTTTTGAGAATTACTATGGAGGGACATAGTTATGGCTGTGGCTTCGCGAGTAATTGACTTGGTGACGTGATGTTAACAATCTGAACTCCAGTAAACCAAGGACGCTCCATACCAAATATAAGGTAAATAAATAATTCTTTATAAGTTGTTTTAATATTTACTATGGAGGGAAAGAATTGTGGTGCTGGCTTCGTAACTATTTGACCCCATTGTAACAAATATAAATATTAGTCACTCAGGCAATAGATATGTATCTATTCTGTATATTAAGTTATTGGGTCTTACGTGTGTTGAGATGTCTAAATATGTTTTGATGGACAGATCGCGCAAGCGCAAGGGACCCCGCCAATCTTATTTGTTGTGCTTCCAATTGTTGACTTATTAAATATGCACATATACTTAAGAAACAGTCGCGTGCGAAGCGCGCTCCCGTAGGTCGGTTTTTGGATGCCAGTTAATGAAAATATCATTGAAATAATCGGTTTCCCCCCAATAAACATCCATATATTCAATATACATGTTTTTGGAGCAGAATTAGGTAGACCATATTGAACGACATAATTCTGCTGTGGTTAAGTGGTCAATTACTTTGGACATTACTGTATGTAGATGGAGTTATCATTAGACCTCACATCCTTATATGGGATACAGTAATGCCCAAAGTAATTGACCACTTAACCACAGCAGAATTATGGGTAATTTTTCAGGATTTAAAATCCGGAAAAATTACCCACAATCTGCTGTGCTTAAGTGGTCAATTACTTTGGACATTACTGTATGTGGATGGAGTTATCATTAGACCTCACATCCTTATATGGGCTACAGTAATGCCTAAAGTAATTGACCACTTAACCACAGCAGAATTAAGGGTAATTTTTCAGGATTTAAAATCTTGAAAAATTACCCATAATTCTGCAGTGGTTAAGTGATCAATTACTTTGGACATTACTGTATGTAGATGGAGTTAAACCTCACATCAGTTTGTTGGGGATTTGGACCTTGACTTGGGACCTTTTTTTTTTAACGCAACAAATGCGAGTACACCTTATACACAAATTTCTGATGTAGCCAGAGTTTTTATTGGATAATATTAGTTTGAAGCCTGCTTACATTTCAATATGTTGTCACTTTTGTATTCTCTGCAGCAGCTAGAACTCGGCGCGTTGAAGCAAAAGTTATAAAAGAAAAATGTGTACGTAACGAGACTATAATACAAATGAAAAAATAAATTGAGGGAGGGGTGGGCATTACAGGGAACTAAGGGTTGAACCGATATAAATCTGTAGAGCGATAACGACCAATGTTGACATATTATGCATCTCAACTCTACTGTTGCAACAAGGTTATAAAATAGGGGGGGGGGTGTCAGAATTTTAGTCATCTCTATATAGTGCCAGAATAGTAATTTATGGACTTCTATAGTGGTACAATACAAATTAGAATCAAATGATAAAAAATATGTATGTAACACAACTATACCGATGAAAATAAAAATAATAATTTAGGCCGGGATAAGATGTTGGTTTGGTTATATGGACTCGGAGAAAAAGGGGTTCGTACCGATGAACTGACATAAATTAGTGGAGCGATGTTGCCATGTAATGCATCGCAACTGTACTAAAGCAGCAATGATATAAAATTGGGGGGGCCCGGGGGGGTCGGAAATTATCTCTATCTCTATAGATGGCACCAGAATTATATAGAAAGGAATAGCAATTGATATACGTATACGGTATACTATAGTAATACCATAGACATATAAGTACAAGTATCACGCAATAAAATATTTCGTAACGTGACTATAGCGATGAAAAAAATAAATAAATTGGACTGGGATTAGAGATTGGGTTGGTTATATGTGGATAATTGGATATGGAATTCATACCGATGAAATGATACAAATTAGTGGAGCGATAAAGACCAATGTTGACACTTAGTCAGGCTACGCGGGGGAAATAGGGGTTGATACGATAGACCGAAATAAATTTGTCGAGTGATAATGACCAATGTTGACGTATAAAGTAACGCGACTGTACTGTTGCACAATTATCATGTAGAACCAGTCAAATATGGACTCTGGTGCCAATATGGAACAGCTCAGAAAACATTTGAAGGGGCCTAAAATTTATTTAACATGGGATCTGCCATACAAATCGATTTATGTTGATAAATCTCTTATTTTTCAAAATTTTAAGCTGAGACTTGGTGTGTCTGAGTGGGATACGTATATATTCCTAAAATGATAGGATACAGCACATAATTATGTTTTAGGTGGAAGAAATGAATTTTTTTCGATGATAAAATTTAACAATAAGTTAATAACATGGGTGGGATTTGCAAATAAAATCGATTTATGTTGACAAAACTGTCATTTTTCAAAATTTTGAGTTGAGAATTCGTGTGTCTGTGTGTAATACTTATATATTCTTAAAATGACAGAGTCCAGCGCGTAATTATGTTTTAGATGGAAGAAATTGAATTTGTTTTCGATAACCATCTACGGCCGTACGACGGGTTTATCGAGTACGCTATTTTATAAACAAACTTTTGTCAATAGCCGTTTTGGTCAAACTAAACTATTTTCGACCGGGAAAGCAGATCCGAATAGTAGCTAAGATGTATTTAGATAGAATTATCAAAAGAATTTGACCGATTAGGGTGCATTTTAAAAGAATGGAGTGGAGAAATCTTGGTGACATTTTCATAAAACACGCCGATAATTCCAAAGATAAAAGATGGCGGTTATCACAATAGAACAGGCATAATATTACCCATAATTCACCTCACAACACCAGGGGGCTTACCCATAATTCACCTCACTATACCAGGAGGCTCCCAATGGGTTATATATTATTTTCAGGCTATCAGATTATTTATATTTTCAACAACATATTATTACACCGGTGACTTTAAGATTACAATTTCAGCCTGTCCTGACTATCGATACGATTGAGTCATATTTTCAAAAACATATTATACACCGGTGGCGTTAACTTTACAATTTCAGCATCTATGTGATTCTATCGGTACGATTTGAGTAAGGTACAAAAAAAAGAAATCTTCGCCCACTCGACCACAGAATTGGAGACTACCACTGAATATGAAAAACAGCCACACTAGAAACACCACACATGGTGGCGTAATAATAAATAAATTAAACCATAAACTCTTACCATAATTACAGAAAATAAAAGATGGCCGTTACTACAAAAAAAACAGACATGCGCACTCCAATTAAAATTACCCATAATTCAGTTCACTACACCAGGGGCTCCCAACAGGTTATACAATATTTTCAGGCTATCAGATTATTTATATTTTCGACTTTAAGTTTACAATTTGAGCCTGTCCTCACTCTATCGATACGATTTATCATAAACATATTATACACCAGTGGCGTTAACTTTACAACTTCGGCATCTACGTGATTATATCGGTACGATTTAGTAAGGTACAAACAATCTCCATAAAATACCCACAATTCAGTTCACTACATGCAGGGGCTCCCAATAGGTTATTCCCATTTATTATGGGCTCCCAATAGGTTATACAATATTTTCAGGCTATCAGATTATTTATATTTTCAACAACATATTATTACACCGGTGACTTTAAGTTTACAATTTGAGCCTGTCCTGACTCTATCGATAGGATTTATCATATTTTCATAAACGTATTATACACCGCTGACGTTAACTTTACAATTTCGGCATCTACGTGATTATATCGGTACGATTGAGTAAGGTACAAACAATCTCCAAGAATACATTCGCCCTGTACTCCATGCGATATAAAAAAAACAAATGCTAGAAACACCACACTAGGTGGCGTAATAACTAGATAAGAGATGGTACCATGAATGGCCGGATTTAGTGTACAATCCCACTTGAAGCGAGAATACATGTTTTTTCAGCATTCGAATGTTTATAAATTCTTATTATCATGTAAATATAACATTGACTGTACGGTCCAAATAATGAGCATTATTGTTGCTATGTTCCTGATATGGTATGAATAAAGAGCGTTTATGTTCGCTATAAAAAATGATTTTGTCCAAATCTGTCTGGAATTTCTTTCTATCATAGTTTTTATACATATTTGTGTACAGTATGTGTTTTTCTTGCAGGGGAGACTGGCGAGAACTGGGACAATTTATAAATATAACCAATTATTTTGGTAATTGTAGATAACTGCTGAAAGGCTCTATGCTATTACCAAACACGAAACAAGGGATATATTGTCTGTGATTAGAATATTAGAATTGAGATAACTCCCAATTAAATGAATTGTTTTTTTCGTGGGTGAACTGGGACAGTGTGGGGACATGTGGGTCAAAGTGGGACGGCCAATTGTTGCTTGAATAAACAATATTATGAATTTAAATCCATAAATTTTAAATTTGGTTGCTAAAAATCATCATAACAGAGAAATTGAATATCAAAGATATCTGCGATTTTTTTGCCACAGGACAAATTAAAGATACAGGCAAACATACTTAATAATTTCACATAACTAATGAGGCCCATGATTTGCATTCTCGTTAACAATTAATTTATTGCATACATATATGTAGATGCATGTAGGTAGTATACATTAAATATTTTTCATGTGATGCCAATGAATTCTTATTCATTAGCCTAATACATTTGACTATACACGCGTGCATGTAATCCTGAATATGGCATGATTTGCCAATTTTGACAGCCTACCAATTTTGAATGGATTCTAGCCATGGACATGGTTAGAGCACCACCTCCATTGTATGGGGGGGGCAACTTTAAAATGTCCAACTGCACCCCCTCCATAATCAGACCCAAACATTTCCATATTCGAGAAATTCTATCTGCACCAATTTTCAACTGTTGAAAATGTTCGACCGGACTAAACCCCACAAGGAACAATTCCAGTGATGACAATTTGAGTCATATATATTGAATGCAAGTACAGGCAATTAATTGTTTTTGTACAAAAGAACACATAACACTAAATACTGGTTTGAAATGACAGAACCAAAATAATTCAACTTATTATTGATCTGATATTTCCAGCTTAATATGTTGTGTCAGGCATGAAATTTCCAACTATTGAAAACTTTGACGTAGTTGGGAATCATCAATGCGACACCCAAACCACTATGTCGTCCCTGATCACATGCTGACAAATTGACAATGTCTCAGTTCTCCCCACAACCTCAAGATACATACGAATCTTAATTAAAACAATAAGCAGTAGCAATTGAAATAAAGTAATTGTTTTGTCATTAACTAACATAGTTTTGCCGAGTAACTGGTATGTTGAAGTTATACGTATGCTTTCAACGTGCAGGCCACTAAAATCAAAGTGTCTGTCTAAAAAGATGATTTTTATGTCTTATTTCGCATACAATTAATTTTGCCTCGAATAAAAACTTTGAGCAACTTGAAATATAAATTTTGTTTGAGTATTTCATCATGCATTATAATGCATCAAACATCAGTTCAAATTGTCACTGCAATTTCAAGCCACGCCCAAGTTAAGCCACGCCCCTGTCCAAGTTATCCCCAGTCTCCCCTACTAGTCCAGGTTGTGGTGGAAAGTCATATTGGACGAGACGCGTAGCGTCGAGTCCAGACCACAACCTGGACGAGTACAAGAGAACACATACTGTACACAACATTCACTGTAAAATGACATTTTTATTATCCATATATGTGTGTTTATCCAAATGACACCACCTGGAGTTACGATCATTTGCATAAGTGTTTTTCTTGTATGAGACCGGGTTGTGGTGAAGTCATATTGGACGAGACACGCAGTGTCAAGTCAAATATAACTTTTCACCACAACCTGGACGAGTACAAGAAAAACTCATACTGTACACAACATTGTATAATGACATTTTTATTATCCATCCCTTAACTAACATTATTTCCGATTGGGCAAAAGCCGCCACGTGATAATCCTGGAAAAAGTCATATTGGACTCCCGAATGTCATATTGGACTCCCAAGTGTGCAATATGACTTTTTTATCGGGACTATATGACGTCACAACTTAACTCTATTGCGACATGAATCGGTGAACTTGTGATGCGCGCGGAACACTGGCGTTGAGTTTGTTTTCACTTCCGTGTTTACCATTCCAAATTATGCTTTCTGGTGATCAAAATACAGGCTTTTATAGAGAATTAAAGCCACATGGCGGTTTGCGCTCCAAAATACACAAAATAGTGTTCGCTTTTGAAATTTTCCCGCTATGAAAATAGATAGATAAATAGACAGGTGCATGCCAGAGCAAATCTAAAAAAAATTAGTGTCAAACTTTTGAGAATGTTTTTGGATAGAATGATCATCACAATTCAAAATAAAAAAATGCGCCACCTTGAAAATGTCCTTGAATCCAAGATGGCCTCCAAAATCTAAAATGATGTATCCATGACTAAACTGTTGTCAGGTGATGTCTTGATAAAAGCACTAACAAACCAACCATATTGATGATGATTTTGATCCAAAATGGCCTCAAAAATCCAAAATGGCCACCATAAGGCCAATTTTCCTATCATGTGTAATGTTGCTGGGACTGAAAGTTAGTCCTATCAGCATAAAGCATCGCTATATGTATGTCGTAATTGTTCTTAAATGTTGAGTTAATAAAATAACTTATAAACTGACCAAATTAATGATGGATTTGATTTCAAAATGGCCACCAAAATACAAAATGGCCACCATATGGTAAAATTTTCAATCATGTGTAATGTTTCTGCAACTGAAATTAGTCTTATCAGCATGAAACATTTAGGTTTTATGTCTAAATTGTTATTAGATGATGAATTGATAACAAAAAACTAATAAATTGACCACATTCAGGATGAATGTTATTTCAAAATGGCCGCCAAAATGGACGCCATATGGTCAATTTTCTTATCATATGTTATGTTGCTGGGACTCAAAGTTAGTCTTAGCAGCATGAAACATTGATGTATGTATGTATTAATACTTCTTAGATGATGAATTAATGAAAACAACTAATAAATTGACAACAAAAAGGATGAATGTTATTTCAAAATGGCCGCCAATTTCCAAAATGGATGCCATATGGTCAATTTTCCTATCATGTGTTTTGTTGCTGGGACTGAATGTTAGTCTTAGCGGCATGAAACATTCATGTGTGTACATTTTAATTGTTCTGGGATGATGAATTAATAAAATAACTAATAAATTGACCACATTAACCCTTTGGTGAGTAGAATGACATATATGTCGCCGTAGGGTTCGCGAGTGGAGCGACATACATGTCGTTTCAGGAAGTGTCAATTTATGTAGACATAACGTCAATAAATCATCTGATTTATAAATGATTTGTATAGGAGTTATTTTGATTAATATAATGTCCCAAATGTTTAAGTTCAATCGATTATGATAACACACGTTAACAGAAAATGCACACATATTAAAACAAATTATTGGACCATTTTGACCCAAATTTGTTAATAATTATTGCTATGACGTTGACGTTAAATTTACTCATGACGTCGTGTATATACTATCCAAAGGGTTAAGGATTGATGTTATTTCAAAATGGCCGCCAAAATCCAAACTGGCCGCCATATGGCCAATTTCCTCAATCCTGTGTAATGTTGCTGCGACTGAAAGTTAAGTCTTATCAGAGTGAAACATTGATGTTGTATGTCTAAATTGTTATTAGATGATGAATTGATAAAACAAAAATAATAAATTGAACACATAAAGGAAGAATGTTATTTCAAAATGGCAGCCAAAATCCAAAACAGACGCCATATGGTTAATTGTCCTATCATGTCAATTAATAACTGATAATTGTCCTATCAGTTGCTGGGACTGAAAATTAGTCTTAGCAGCATGAAACATTGATGTATGTATGTATTCATTGTTCTTAGATGATGAATTAATAAAAGAAACTAATAAATTGACCACAAAAAGGATGAATGTTATTTCAAAATGGCCGCTAAAATTAAAAATGGCCACCATAAGGCCAATTTTGTATGTCTAAATTGTTCTTAGATGAATTTAGTTTAGATGAATTTAGTTTAATAAAATCTAATCAAATGACCACATTAATGATGAATATTATTTCAAAGTGGCTACCAAAATTCTAAATGGGTGCCATATAGTCATTTTTTTCTAACAAGGTTAATGTTGCTGGGTCTGAAAATTAGTCTTTTCAGCATGCCACTTTGATGAATGTATGTCTTAATTGTTCTTGGATTATGATATAATTAAAAAAACTGATAAACTGACCATATTAATTATTAAAGTTATCTCAAAATGGCCACCATAATCCAAGTTGGCCACCATATGGCTACGTAATTGCTGCATTTGTGATTAAAAACTCATGTAATCGTGAAAAAAATTACACCAATGATGGTCACTTATACATTATGTGGAAATTAGTAATTGACAATATGTTGTAGAAAACATCTCATGAACACCGATACATGGTTATACGTCATGAAATACAACACTTTGTTCTGACAAGTGGAATGTGGTTGTATAAGTAATTTCTTTCACTTCCATCCTGTGCCATGTCAGTATAATGAGTTTATATATGTAGACTCTGAGAACGTTCACCTCCCTTTTGGAAAGAACCCGTTTAACAGTGTCAATGGTAATGTGTCTGTTCTGTACCTGTGAGTTGAGCGATGCAGAAATAGAAAAGAGTGATTTCACTGATCGGTTCACTATATTATCTGTTGATATGAGAAATCAAGGATACATGGAACCACATATTACTCGTTTATAGTTTGAAGTATAATAGTTTCAACAATAAACTTGCTATAACTAGTGTGTAATGATTACTCTCTGAACTGTCATTGTTTAAAGTTTCATCATTATCATCACTGATGCTGCTGTCATCAATCTGAGCAACTGTATGTGACCCTGACTTCTCCCTTCCATTTGGTGGGGTGAATCAACACTGTCTGGTGTCAAACTGTCATATTTAGATTTGAGATTTGTGTAGCCAGAGTAATGTGATAGTGTGAGCCAGTTTAAGCATTCAAACCATTCTTGTAGTTATGGAGTTGTTCTCTGTGACGCTATGTATACATATCATCGTCTGTATGAGTGTTTGGGCACTGCGGATACCAGAACAGGTTGTCTTCGAGGAACCAAGGGTTTTTAACAGTCCCATTTTCTTATGACTGATCATCTTCAGATAACTCATTTTCCCGATTCTATATTGGAATGAAGTTGTGTCGCACCCGGTTAAGCTATGGTAAGCCGGCATGATCGCACACACCGTCGCCGTAGAAGCTGCAAACTATTTGTATGCTGACATAACGCATGTGGTCAAACTTCATCCACCATGTGTGAGATGGCCTAATAAGCCTTGTGCATGACTAAATCCCTCGGCTTGCCCTACAGCTAACATTATTTTTACATCCGATTGATCATTGATCCCAAACTTCAGATGTCTCTCTGGGTTGACATCTAGTATAACTTAAACATTTAAACTAACCATATTGCTCCATTGACTGTAAGATATAACATTATCCCCTCTCCACATTGAGCTATAGTGTCATTGACACTTTCATTTTATTAATTCATTGTCTAAGAACAATTAAAGATGGTCTATCTTTTTGCAAACACGTGTTATATAGTTTCCATGGTATAATATACTATATATGAATTGAAGATCCACGCTTCGATAGATTAATAGTGATTATATTTTGATAATATATTCTGGTATAAACATGTGTAATCGTTTATCAAACCACCAATAGTGGTAATTGTTAACAGAGACCAGAAATTTTATTGTGCAATTTTGTCATAAATAAACTTTAATTAGACTCATTATCGCTTATAACTATGGAATACAACAATACAACCAAACAATCTGGGACATTTTATGTTCAGTGCAGTGGGTAAACTCGAATAATCGCTACCTGATATCGCATGAACGGTATGTTCTAAAATAGTAACAAATGTATGTCCCATTTAATCATCGCATAAAACATATTACAAATAGAATCAAAATTCATTGATAGTTCTAAGCGTCTCTGAACAGAGGTGTTATATTCATATTTATCATTTTATACCCACGAAACTACATAAAACTTGTTATGTGAAGAGATAGACCATCTTCAAGACATACATACATCAATGTTTCATGCTGATAAGACTAACTTTAAGTCCCAGCAACATAACACATGATAGGAAAATTTACCATATGGCGTCCATTTTGGATTTTGGCAGCCATTTAGAAATAACACCAATTCTTAATGTGGTCAATTTATTAGTTGTTTTTATTAATCCATCATTTTGCGGCCATTTTGAAGACATACATACATCAATGTTTCATGCCGATAAGACAAACTTTCAGTAACAGCAATATTACACACATTAGGAAAATTGAACTTGTGGTGGCCATTTTCGATTTTGGTAGCCATTGTGCAATATATTCATTATCAATGTGGTCATTTTATTAGGTTTTTGATATTAATCCACAATCTAAGAACTATTAAGACATACATTCATCAATGTTTCATGCTGATAAGGCCAACTTTCAGTCCCAGCATCATTACACATGATAGGAAAATTAAACAAATGGTGGCCATTTTGTATTTTGGTGACCATTTTGAAATAACATTCATTATCAATGTGGTCAACTTTTTTGTTTTGTTTTATTAATTCATCATTTAAGAACAATTAAGACATACATACATCAATGTTTCATACTGCTAAGACTAACTTTCGTTTACAGCAACATTACATATGACAAGAAAATTGCCCTTATGGCAGTTAATGGCGGCCATTTTGGATTTGGGCGACAATTTTGAACTAAAATTAATCATTAATGTGGTTAATTTATTCGTATCTTTTATTAATTCATCATCTAAGAACAATTAAGATGTACGTACATCAATGTTTCATGCTGATAAGACTAACTTTCAGTCCCATAAACATAACACATGATAGGAATATTAGCCTTATGGCGGCCATTTTTGATTTTGGTGGCCATTTTGAAATAACATTCATCATTAATGTGGTTAATATATTAGTTTTTGTTATTAACTCATCATCTAAGAATAATTAAAACGTTCAAACATCAATGTTTCATGCTGATAAGACTAACTTTCAGTCACAGCAACATTACACATGATAGGAATATTGGCCTTATGGCGGTCATTTTGGATTTTGGTGGCCATTTTGGATCAAAATCATCATCAATATGGTTGGTTTGTTAGTATTTTTTATCAAGTTATTATCTGACGACACTCACAACAGTTTAGTCATGCATATATTAAGGTTTCATGCTGATAAAACCTAAATGCAACACCATCAATGTGATACAAGATAGGAACATTGGCCTCATGGTGGCCATTTTGAAATTTGGCGGCTATTTTGAAATAACAGTCATCATTAATGTTGTTAATATATTAGTTTTTTTTATTTATTAATTCATCATTTAAGAATAAATAAGACATACATACATCAATGTTTCATGCTGATAAGACTAACTTTCAGTCCCAGCAACATTACACATGATAGGACAATTGGCCTTATGGTGGCCATTTTGGCGGCCATTTTGAATCAAAATTATCATCAATATGGTTGGTTTGTTAGTGTTTTTATCAAGTTATCATCTGGCAACAGTTTAGTCATGCATATATTAAGGTATCATGCTGATAAAACCTAAATTCAGCACCATCAATGTGATACAAGATAGGAAAATTGGCCTTATGGCGGCCATCTTGGATTTTGGCAGCCATCTTGGATTCAAGGACATTTTCAAGGTGGCCCATTTTTTTTATTTTGAAGAGTAATGATCATTCTATCCAAAAACATTCTGAAAAGTTTGACACTAAAATTGTTTAGTTTGTTCTGGAGTCGCACCAGTCAATTTGATCTTATGTGTTCGTGCTGTAACCTGTGAGGGGGTGTCTTCCTCTGGGTTACTTTATACTGTCTATAAAGACTATATGATATTCTATAGTAGCTAAACTTGACAACGAGAGGAATTAAATATGCCCTGTTGCCCAGTCCCACTTCTCAATGAAGGTTCTATCTCAATGGTGAGTATAATTAAATCAATGAATTAATTGAATAATTATAAATCAATCATTTATTCTGTACTAGTCTGACATCTATTATTTATGATGCAGTACTGATTTCATGTATTTGCAATGGAGTACAATTTGTGCCTGCTAGCTCCCTAATCACCGTTTCCGTAAATGGAATAGGACATAAACTGAGTGTCCTGATCTATGTCTGTTAGAATTAATGTCAATTAATTCTCATAATTTACGTCGATTGATTATCAACAATTGTATTCATGTATTAGTTGAATACATCACGGTATTGTTTTACTAACAATATTCAAAATAAGCTTCTCAAAGGGTGTTTACGTTGGGTGAAAGACGGTAGTCTTAACACGAAAACAGGATACATAGGATTGTATCCATGATAAACAATAACATTACTCTTGGTATCCAAAATAGATCGGAAAATCCCAACGGAACGCCTACTCAAATGTAGTCAATGGGCTGACTTGTCTCAATAACGGGCGTACCTTAGTATTGGAAAATAGTTCAAGGAACTTAAATTTGAGATTGCTATCGTATCGTCTGACCAAAATAATGTGAGATTGCGTTCCCTTACGGAGGGGGGGGGGGGTCCTTTTATACCCCGGAATTGCGTTCCCTAGATGGCACGCAGTACGTTCCCTACGGTCACGTGACTGCGTGCCATCACAAGACTGCGTTCCCTTACTGGGTACACACTGCGTTCCCTACTCTGGGAGGTCACGCAGTGCGTTCCTAGTAACCGTATCTAATCGCGCAGTGATTTCACGAACCGGAAGTTAAGCTTCCGGATCGTGACGTCACCAGTAAACAATGTGCTAGCAAATATTACTATAAAATAATGATATATAACGAACCAATGTTTCCAAACTGGTGATGTTATGAATGAGGCGAAGGGTTGATAGGTGAACAAAAACGAAATGAAATGACGCGCTGATAAACGAAAGATGAAAACCTAACTTTGTTACACCATCCCCCCTTTAAAGAAAATTGTTCGACCGCGAACTTAACTTAAACGATATATAAACTGAACGGAATGAGAAATAATTATTTGCTCTTGGTGCCAGTCATCTACTCTTCTCGTTTTCTTTTCATCGAAAGATCCAACGGTTTCCTACCCTCAGGTTTCCTGGTAGTGTTATCTGTTTGACTTGCCCGTGAAACCTCGATCTTTACCTCGGGGTCTCGAAACCAGGTTTCGTTAAGAGAATATGTCATCCCATCTGCCAACCTCACACTCTCCACCTTTTTAATGCAAAGGTATCCATAAGGAATGAAACGCCTCCTATAGTTCTCCAGATGTGCCCGTGCTCCAGTATGAGTCGCTCGTAGTAGTTGGGCAGTGTGGCCTTCCATGTACATGGAAGGCGCCCCGATGAATAAAAATCGAGGGTCCGAGCTTAATTGCTCGTACTTGGAGAATGGCTCTGGTAGCGTGATGTTCGGGTCCATTTTAAGTTTGAACTTTTCCTGAACCTTCTGCGGATGGTACATTTCTGGCTCGCTATCCGCCTGTGTGCCTACATCACTTCCCCGATATCGGATCTCCGTTTGGGTCATGATTGATTCTTTCTGCGGCATCACTGGGATGCACACCGTGACTGGTCTTGCTCTGGTAGATAAATCTAATGGCTGATCAGCCGATGAAGGGGTAATTGTTGTTGTCACCGCTCCTGAGGGAATCACCAAGTTTACATCACAGTTATTCGCACCATTCCGGACCTCACTCAGAGGAGTAATCTTGCTCATCAGGTCGGATTCATCCGGGAAGTTAACATTAATGGCCTCCAGAGCCTCCAAGAAGTCAGCCGCCATAACGTCCTCTGAGAGTCCTGAGTCATGTACAACCGGATTCTTGGGTATTTCTGCCAGAAAAATATTTGGGTCAAAGATTGGCGAATTGACCGCTGATGGTAGCAGGAGGTCTATGTTGGGCGAATTCCAGGTAACCGCTGGACAATCCAGCCCTGGGTCTGATACCAGTGTAACGGGAGCTGGTTTCTTGGTTGCCACTACATGACTTGGCTTGTCAAATTTTATCGACACCGTCTCTGTCGTCACCTTCCGTTCTCGATCAGTTGGTGCCCTGCTGGTGACCATCGCTCTTGGTGTTGCAACTCTGATCTGGGATTTTATCCTTTGGGATGCATTCCTTGCCTCTCTATCACGGCCTCTTCTGCTACTATCGCCATCGCCTCTGTCTCTATCATTCCTGTTATTGTCCCTCTCCCACGTCATTTCCCGATCAATCGCTTTCTTCGTGATGTTGTGTTGTTTTTCAAGGTGATGCGCCATGACGTAACGCCTCCCCTCTGCCACCTTGTACGTGCAGAACGGACATCCGACTGTTTCCCCGTGGGCATCTCGGTGGTGTCGGCTCCGCTGCTTTCTGGTGATGAATTTCCGGTTACAATCCCAACATTGAAACTCTTCGGTTGGCTTCGCTCTTGCTGACATCTGGGAAAATAAAAACAAATGTTTCTTTCAGCTATAGTGCCTAATGGGCTGCGCCCTTAAATGCCTATCTCTTAAAATTATTGGGACCGCGTTACCGTTTTAGGACCCGGTATGAACCAACGCTTTGCCCTTCCTTTGAATTCTTTCAATCTGTCAGCGTGTACTACCCTAGAATTGAATTTTGCCCCTCTCTTGATCCTATATAGAACATCTGTTAGAGTTTCAATGATAGTATATGGTCCATCAAACTTTTTTGCAAGTTTTCGTGAAAGCCCCTTTCCCACATGAGTAACTATAAGTAACACCATGTCGCCTACTTTCAATTTTATTTTATCGTCGCTGCGAGTTCTTATGTCATATTGTCGTTTCTGTCTGTCGCTGGCATGTTTCATATTGTTGCGGGCTACGTCATGTATTTACTCCAGTTTATTTTGGAGTTTCTCAATATACTCCGGGACATCGGCCTGTCCTGCTTCATTGTAAAGTCCATATTGTCCAATTGTCCGCGGGTATAAAAGGTCAACTGGCATGTCAGGTTCTCTGCCCATCATCATCATACATGGTGTGTACCCTGTGCTGTCATGCACTGATGTTCGGTATGCAAACATCATCAGTGGTAAGTATGTGTCACAATCTCGCTGTATTTTGGAGATATATTTACTGAGCATGTCCTTAAGCGTACGATTATGGCGTTCTACAAGTCCATCGGAACGAGGGTGAAATGGAGTCGTACGAGTTTTGTCAATGTTTAAAAGTTTGCACAAATGCTGAAATACAGCACTTTCAAACTGTCTGCCTTGATCGGTATGTATTTGTAAAGGTATACCCCAACGAGTAATGAACTGTTTGAGGAATATGTCAGCAATCGGTATGGCCTCCTGATTAGGCATGGGGTATGCTTCTGCCCACCGCGTGTAATAATCCATAATGACCAGAATGTACCGATTCCCCTCTCTAGTTTTTGGAATTGGACCCGTTATATCGATTGCAACCCGTTCCATAGGTGCGCCCACCAAATACTGTTTCATTGGTCCCTTGAGCATCTGACCCGGCTTCCTCTTCTGACATTCGGGGCATTTCTGCACATAAGTATGGGACATGTTAAAATACCCTGTCCAGTAAAATCGGTCACGTATGCGACCCGTGAGGCGATTTGTACCCATATGTCCTCCCATGGGATCCATATGAAGCATTTTCAATTCTTCTTGCTGCCAACATGTTGGCAGTATCAATTGCCATATTATCTCATCTCGGTTTTCATCCACCCACTTTCGGTATAATACTCCATCACGCAATTCTATTCGGTTCCATTGAAATATGTCCCCACCGGGGTTTCTCAATGCCTTGTCCCTTCCACTCAACTATTTTCCCTAGGTCCTTGTCACTGGCCTGAGCCTCTCGTATTTATGTTGTGGTTCTTCCCGCTATCCATGCCTGAGCAGTTGAATTCTGTGGTTGAGAGCTCACATTGGATGGCTTTGTTTTTTGTCTCGTCACCATGTTAATGCTTTCTTTACTTTCCTCGCATTGACAGTCACTTTTAATTACATCTCTTCTCATTAAATTCTCACACTTCGTACATTCTGTACATGGTCTTGATCGTGACAGCCCATATGCATTGGCATGTAACTTGCCCGGACGGTGCTGAATTGTAAAATTGTATGTCTCCAGAATGTTAATCCATCGGGCCACTTGTCCCTCCGGATTCTTGAACTTCCGTAGCCAATTCAAAGCCCCATGATCGCTCCTGACGACAAACTTTGTATTAAATATGTATGTGTGAAAGTGTCGTACTGCATCTACAATTGCTAATAACTCCTTCCGTGTTACACAATATGAGCGTTCGGGTTTAGATAGGGTCCGGCTATAATAAGCCACTGCATGTTCCCCATCTTCATGCACTTGGGACAACACTGCCCCGATCGCATCCCGTGAGGCATCTGTATCGACAATAAATGGTTTGGATAGGTCTGGGTATCATAAGATTGGCTCTTTTATAAGGGTCGCCTTTAATGTCTGAAATGCGTCTTCACATTCCTTCGTCCATACAAACTTGGTGTCTTTCTCAGTCAATTTATGAAGTGGCTTCGCAATATTTGCAAAATTGCGAATGTGTCTCCGGTAGTATGAGCACAAACCAAAAAAACTACGGATGTCCTTGACCTTGGTGGGTATCGCCCATGTTTGTATCGCCTGTATCTTCCCTGGATCAGGCTCGACTCCTTGTTCAGAGACCATGTGTCCCAAGAATGAACACTTTTCTTTGAATATATGACATTTCTTTCTTGGGTGAAATTTTTAGCCCTGCATCTTTGAGACGTGTGAGAACCTGATCTAACCTTTCGCATTGACCTTGGAATGACCTTGGAAAAACCAGGACATCGTCAACGAACAACAAGCATGTATGCCACTGTAGTCCGGCTAGTACAGACTACATCAAACGTTCAAAGATGGCTCCTGAATTGCATAACCCCATTGGCATAACACGGAATTGATAATGTGAATTGGACGTTAGATTGGAGGTGACGAAAGCTGTTTTGGGCCTATCTTTCTCTGATAACGGAGTCTGCCAATATCCGGCCAATAAATCCAACGACGAGTAGTATTTTGAGTTTCTGAGACAATCCAGACAATCATCCTGCCTAGGTAGAGGATAAGAATCACGTACAGTGACATCATTTACCTTCCGGAAATCTACACAAAACCGTATTTCTGGCGGCTTGTCACTTGAAGGGTCCTTCATCTTCTTTTTAATGATGACCACTGGGCTAGCCCACCCTGATGGTGATTTCTCTATGACCCCGGCTGTCAACATTCTCTGAATTTCACTCTCGACCTGAGGTCGAAGTGCAAATGGGACTCGACGTGGTGCCTGTTTTATGGGACGTGCATCTCCTGTGTCTATGGTATGCTCTACCAAATGTGTTCTCCCTAGATCTTCCTTATTAACAGCAAATACTGTTCTATGTTTATATAACAGTTTCTTAACTATCTCTCTCTGTTCCTCTGATAAACCTTCCCCACTTTGCTCCATTAAAATTTCCATGTGTTCCGGCAATTCAACTGGCCCCTCTGATATGTTATCTTTTTCTGTTATATTACATATGATTTCTGCACCTTCTTCGATCTCTCTAGATTCTTTCTTTTTCGCGACATCGCCCTGTGTCACTGTTGTCTGAAAAGTCTGGATCTGATTTGCCCGAATGAGTTCACATTCGGCTACATGACTATTTTTGTATAAAGTCTTTGGTTGGCTATCCATGTTTATCAGTCTGATAGGCACATCATGCCGTGATGGGTCAAAAATGCTAGTGGCTAACATTAAACCATTCTTTCTGAGGCATCTCCCCCAGATGATATTATCGCATTTCTTCCTATTATATCATCATTCTCTACCTTAACTGGCAAAATTATTTCTGATAAAGGTGGAATAATGGCATTTTCTTGCAGAGTCAGTCTGAATGTTGAGTCAAGTTGACTCTCTAATTGGCATCCAAAGTCCATGTTGTGCATCTTTAAGATCTTCTGTTTAAAATTCAGCTCACATCCATTACAGTTGAGAAAATTGTACCCCAAAATTGCTGGGGTGTCCAAATCAGCCACTATCATTCGGCATGGACAATCAAATTCTCCTAATTTAATGGAAAATATGGCAGCACCCAGGGGGGTAACTTTTCCCCATCGGCCATCTTTAATTGACCACAGCGACTTTCCAGTCGTGGTCTAGAGCTCTCTGGTATTTTATTGAAAATCTTTGAGTGCAGAATTGATACCGTAGCACCGGTGTCTATGAGACACTTGACTGCTTGGCCATAAATGTTCACCTGCAAGAACATACCATCATGTTGCTGCTCCGAAATTTCATATATCAATTCGGGTCTTGTAATATCATACATAATGTCCAAATCTACTGCTGCCTCTTGACCCCCAGAAACAGCATCTAGCAGTTTCCCTGACTGGTCTGGGTCTCAACACTGGTTACTTGTGTTGCACTGGGCCTATTGAATCTCATATGTTTATCTCTGTTATTGTACTTTGCATCCCTTTGTTTTTTTTAAGCATTTATCCTCAGTGTGATTGTCTTTCATGCAATAATTGCAATGTTTCCGTTGGGGCCTTTCCCTTCGCATTGCTCCCTCAACTGCATCTGTCACCATTTGCCTCAATTTTCCATCCTCCACCTGCGCATTATTATTCTCTCTTTCCTCTCGTACCATACCGTCCAAACATTCAGTTTGCATTCGAACTCTGTTATTTTGATAAAGACCATATTGGCTCCGCCTATTTCTGCTGCTCTGAAACGCCTCATACTTGAGCGCCAAACTAAGTGCATCCTCAATATTTTCAGTGCTGGTCTGGCATATAGACCATTCCATTTCTTGGTCGTGGAGTGCATCTCTGAATGCTCTATATGATAAACTATCCCTAACATCCTGTGGAGCAGTAGGATATGCCATCCGAACCAGTCGTTTTATTTCTTGTGCCAATTCAGGCAATGATTCTTTGTCACGACGTGTTCGTGCCTCCAACTGAGATCGATACATTTCAGTCTGGTTCTTGGGTTCGAACCGTGATGTTAATACGGCCAGGAGCTCATCGTAATTGTCTAACTGATCTGGTCTTATATCAGCTAAAACGCCTCTAGCCGATCCCCGTACATGTATACTGAGCTGCATCAACTTCATATCGGTTGACCACCCATTTATACGGGCTACCATATTGAAGTGGGCCATGTAATCTGACCAGCTAGATCTGCCATCATATACATCGGGTCTCGCCCCGGGGCCACCCCTGTTATATGTGTTTCCCTCATCTGGCCTCCTGAATGGACCACCCCTATAATATGTAGGGATATTAGCATTGTTTTCTCCTGGAAACCTGCTTATGTTCCCTGGATTCTGAAACTTATCATATCCATCTGTCTCATATGAATGTTCCATATCTCTCATGCCTACATCCTCATATCGGTTGGGCTCTATGCATCTCTCATCGCCTCTGATATCCCCACTAATCGCATTTGCGTTGTGGTCATAATTGGGATGGTGTACACCATAGAAGTTATTACCGGTACCAATGTCTCCCCTATGTGGATTTGTGTCCAATTCAGCATAAGCGTCCCCACCTCCCCTTGTTTTAAAATGTGAATATTCTCTATATGGCTGTCTATGTGGGGTATATGCATTATTTCCATGCATTGAGTGAATGCTACTAGCGTTAGCAGTTTTCGGAGGTCCCACTGGATTTGCATTATAGCCCATTAATCTCCCTGGCCTGTCTCTATAAGCTGGGTTTATGTGACCCACATTATCTGTTATGCCATGATCTGGGTTTCGGCCTGACCAGTGTGTAGAGGTGTTGCCTTCATATGGTGGGCATATGTCTTCCCTATTAATACCGGTACCAGTAGCCCCTCGATTGTGTGTATGAATGCCACTGTTTGTCTCTGTCTGATGTTTCTCTATGTTGTGTGTTGTAATCACAGTTTCCTTTGTCTGAGAATTCTGTATGTCCTCTAGTTTAGACATAACTGTCTTAATATGTTTTTCCAGTCCATCTAGTCTTTTTACCAGCGTACTGTCATTGTCAATAATGTCATCTGGTTGTTTCTCACAATTTATGTTATTTATTGTGTCATCTGTCATGCAATTCTGTGTCTCATCTACGAAGTCAGCCTGTCTTTTCGCTGAACTACGTGTAACAACTTTCCGTCTTCTGTCTTTCGTCATTGTGAATGAGTCAAATTTGTGAGCTACTGCTCGTGATTCTGGTTTGAATCGATCCGTTAACCGCTGCCACCAAATTATGTAACCTGTGAGGGGGGTGTCTTCCTCTGGGTTACTTTATAATGTCTATAAAGACTATATGATATTCTATAGTAGCTTAACTTGACAACGAGAGGAATTAAATATGCCCTGTTGCCCAGTCCCACTTCTCAATGAAGGTTCTATCTCAATGGTGAGTATAATTAAATCAATGAATTAATTGAATAATTATAAATCAATCATTTATTCTGTACTAGTCTGACATCTATTATTTATGATGCAGTACTGATTTCATGTATTTGCAATGGAGTACAATTTGTGCCTGCTAGCTCCCTAATCACCGTTTCCGTAAATGGAATAGGACATAAACAGAGTGTCCTGATCTATGTCTATTAGAATTAATGTCAATTAATTTTCATAATTTACGTCGATTGATTATCAACAATTGTATTCATGTATTAGTTGAATACATCACGGTATTGTTTTACTAACAATATTCAAAATAAGCTTCTCAAAGGGTGTTTACGTTGGGTGAAAGACGGTAGTCTAACACGAAAACAGGATACATAGGATTGTATCCATGATAAACAATAACATTACTCTTGGTATCCAAAATAGATCGGAAATTCCTAACGGAACGCCTACTCAAATGTAGTCAATGGGCTGACTTGTCTCAATAACGGGCGTACCTTAGTATTGCAAAATAGTTCAAGGAACTTAAATTTGAGATTGCTATCGTATCGTCTGACCAAAATAATGTGAGATTGCGTTCCCTTACGGAGGGGGGGGGGCCTTTTATACCCCGGGATTGCGTTCCCTAGAGGGCACGCAGTACGTTCCCTACGGTCACGTGACTGCGTTCCCTCACAAGACTGCGTTCCCTTACTTGGTACACACTGCGTTCCCTACTATGGGAGGTCACGCAGTGCGTTCTTAGTAACCGTATCTAATCGCGCAGTGATTTCACGAACCGGAAGTTAAGCTTCCGGATCGTGACGTCACCAGTAAACAATGTGCTAGCAGTTACAATGAATAACATGACAAATAATATTACTTGCGCGAATAAAATAATGATATATAACGAACCAATGTTTCCAAACTGGTGATGTTATGAATGAGGCGAAGGGTTGATAGGTGAACAAAAACGAAATGAAATGACGCGCTGATAAACGAAAGATGAAAACCTAACTTTGTTACAATGCCATAACAATGGTATCTGGTGACAAGAATTTAATAATAGAACAGTCCTCCTGCATTTATCAGCGACGGTGCGAGGGGGTTCCAGGCAGGAAGATAATATTACTAATATAATAATAAGTAATTATATTGAGATGCCTTTGTATTTAAATTTCAACCCAACATATGGTAGTAAATTGCATGATTTGCCGTATATGTACTGAATATATATATATATGCATGATTTGTTTGTGACTCGACATCGAAATCAACATTGAATTGAGTACCCGTGAGAAAGTCCATGATTGTAAAGGATGCCAATCAAACTCGCCTCAACAAAGTGGCATATTTTATGCGACATCGGGTTGGGATATTCACCTATACATTGTGGAATACAGTATTTACAGAGACTCGATATCAACTGAGAAGTATATTAGCTGCACTGTTTTTTTATGTTGTAAACTTCCCTTTCGGAACATGAAACAGTTCACATTATTTGAAATGGTGTAGAATGAGCTCTATGGGCGTAGCCATGCATGCATGGTACATATAGAGGAGCGGTCTTGACCAGAAATTGATTTGATTTATTTTTTACACACGGAAAAATTAGAAACCATATCAAAGTAGAAGATGCCAGCTTCATGTTCCACACTGCTGTGAAATTTGAAAGTGGTGTCGTTGCTATGGGAACAGCGTGTAAACAATGTAGACACATTTTGAGGAAAAACACTTTAAAAGAAATGTAATTATATTATAGAGACCGAAACCGATGGTGAAGATGCTGTTTTTGCGTTATTTTTCCATGATGTCTATTTTCTAACTACTCCAATATCAAATGGGATAAACAGGTGTGTTATGTAGATTGTTTGCCATTTTGGGACAGACATTCTGCATTATATGGTTTACGACTATACATTGTTTGTGTATATTTCATTTTATTACTAATTTCATTAGTTGGTGCACCTATCACAGAAAAATGTTCGCATTTTTATTTTTTCGATTCTGATAACTAAAGCGTCGTTTGAAGAAATGTTGTTGTTGTTGTTGTTGTGGCTGTAGTTGGAATTTGATGATACGGGAACCATCGCATCGGATAATGTACCTATATCGGAATATTTTAAATTTATTTATTAGTCTGAATTTTCCAACCATTTATTGTTTTCAAGAATGCTATACATCACCCACCACGCGGCTTCCGCTGGCGCCGTGTCACTCACTGGTTGGTATTTGGAAAGAACAAGAACACCATAGTCAGAAATGGTAACGCCCTCAAGATAATATTATTAGCCCCCATAAATATAAATTATAATATAAAAATATATTGGCTACATGAATATTATGAATTCCGTTAAAACAACTAATCCTTCAAATTATTAAAAAAAACTACGGCTTATTACTGCAGGTTTCTCATTCACCAAACCAGAAAGCTTTTAATTGCGGATCAAAAATTGTTTTCCCGCCATAAAATCTTCAAGTGTGCATGGCCCAGCCATTGTTCATACCTAAATATCGAACGCAATTAACGCGGTCATAATAGTTACATACTGCAGCTTTAAGACATCCAGCGAATACACACCCCACGAAAACCCGAAATGTGTTGTCCTGCGAGATATCCCATCGCTATAGCTCAATTTGACACGGCCAGATTAGCCTTCCTACAATATCCTAAAACAATAAAGCTTCTCAAAACATCGGCATAGTCAATATAACTTTCACGAACTTGGACATCGACACTTTCTAATCGCTCTACATAAGCATGGTGAGACCTATCATCAAATACTGTGACTGCATGGGGCCCACATCACACATATCAAAGCATTGTATTAGAGAAATACAAAGAAAAGCAACGAAACTAGTTCGTCAAATCAAAACTGTATGCTACCGAGACAGAATGATAAGACTCAATCTGATGTCTTTAAAATATCGAAGATTTAGAGGAGTTCTAATCGAGGTATATGAATTGTTGAATGGTCATTACAATATCAATGCCTGTGACCTATTAGAAAGACATTCATCAGAAAGAACAAGAGGACAAAATAAAAAGTTACAGATACCCATTGTTAACAAGGCCATAGGAAAATATTTCTTCGCGCAGAGGTGGTAAATAGCTGGAACTCTCTGCCAGACTTCACTGTTGAGGCCCCAACACTCGATCAATTCAAAATATACATAGACTCATTCTTCTGTTATATAAATTACGAGTTCGACAAGAATTAGTAATATGTTCAAGTGACTCAGAAGTAAATATCGAATGACGATACATATATTTGTAAACAAACATTGCAAATAATGTTGTTGGACGAAAGTCGCAAGACTTGTTCCGTATTATGATGATGATATGATTGATACAACAAACCACTATTATGATTATCGTGTCGCTATTTGTTTAAAATACGTATCAATTGACATATACACACCCTTGTGTCCTTGTTTCTCTTTTTCTTTGGGTATATTGTTGTTTATTATTGTTTATTGACATTATTGTTATGAATATTTACTTGAGAAAAGGTTGGTGCCAGCTTCAATACATTCCAATACATTTTATGAGTCTGTATTTTTATAATTCAATTTTATTTGTATGCTGGTGTCTTTAAGACAGCATTATAAATGGAATTGAATTATAAATAAAAATCGGTGTTCGAAAATAGAAGTTACTGAATCTATACACACAGAGACTCCAGTATAGGGGTCCTGGAACATATCTTTTTTCTCTTTTTTTTTGTTCTTTGGTTTTTTGATGTCATATATGCTTCACCTATATGATAAAATTTTGGAATAGGTTAAAATTCATGTAAACAATATACTATATATCCTTCACCCAGATTATTATAAGGAAGGAACAGGTTAAAAATGATAGATGTTTTATCAATAATACTAGCTTGGGTGCATGCTGGATGATATTGTTTTGTTATGTGTGCTGAACACATCTGTTTTATATCCAACACAATATTGCTTTTTGCTTGGGATAGGGGGTTATGAAAAAATGTAAAATCAATTTGTTTATCAAAACACAATGTTCATTTAATATTTATAAATCATCATGGTACGGATAGGCGCTGTAAACTGCAGAGGTTTGGCTTCAGATGTAATCAAACGTAAAGACTTTTTCAATAGACTCCGAAAAGATTATGACATGTATTTTAATAGATGCTCACTCTTCAAAACAAAGTGAAAAAATTTGGCGATCTGAATGGGGCACCGAAATGAAATTCGCTTCCTTCAACAGCAGCAGTAGAGGTATAGTAGTTGGTTTCAATGGCTCCTTCGAATATAAAATAAATATCACCATTCCAGATCCTAATGGCAACTATATTATAATTGACATGACGTTTCAGAACGAAAGACTATGATTTGTGGCTGTTTATGGTCCCAATAAAGATGATCCTCAATTTTTTGAAAATATTTTTAAAAAGGTGGTGGAAATTGGCAATTTGTCAAGCATCTGGGTCGGTGACTGGAATGTTGTACAAGATTATGAACTAGACACATCGTTATGTTAGAGAAAATAATCGTAAAAGTCGTGAAAAAATAAAAAATATGTCAGAACTTGGCTTAATAGATATTTGGGGACAGAAAAACCAAAAAGTTAAGAGATACACCTGGTATGGAGCCAAACAGAAATGTAGTAGACTTGATTACTTTCTTATATCAAAAGAACTGGAACCATTTGTAGAGGCTGCTAATATAGGGCTTAAATACAAATCTGATCACGCTTTGATAAACATGAAACTCATTCATCAGTCAAAAAAGAGGACAGGGTACCTGGACATTTAATAACTCCCTTCTTGGAGATCCAAACTATGTATCATTTGTTAAAGAAACAATAGATAAAACAGTAATACAAATCAGAAGTGAACAAAAGCTTCCAGCTAATACTGACCATCAAATGTTATGGGAAATGATCAAGCTAAAAATAAGAGGTATTACTATTCCATATTGCTCGAAAAAGAAAAAAAGATATATTGAAAAGTAAAGAAGCTCTCGAAGAAAAAATCAAACAAAACCAACAACTATATGATGAGACAAAGGACATACAGTATAATATCTTGATAGATAAACTAGAAAAAGAACTTAATGTATTAAGACATTCTGAGGTTATGGGATTATTAGCCAGGGCAAAGGCAAAATGGCTGGCCGATGGGGAAAAAATACAAAATATTTTGCACACCTAGATAAACGAAACTACACAGAAAAATTAATTCCGAAAGTCATTCTCGATGATAATACCACAATCACAGACATCGTAGAAATTCTTGAGGAACAAATTTTTTTTATGAACCTCTCTATAAAGCTCATAAAGTAACATCAAATGAAGCACTTCTAAACAAATTTTTAGATAACAATAATCCAATTATTGAAATTAAAACACAAGAAGACACAAGGTCGTGCGAAGGACTCATAGAAAATCAAGAGCTTCTTTCGGCTTTAAAGTCCATGAAAAATGACAAATCTCCCGGAATTTATGGATACACTGCAGAGTTTTACAATTTGTTTTGGAATGACATATCATCTTTCTTGTTGAAATCAATAAATTCTTCTTATGCAATTGGAAAAATGTCAATAACCCAACGACAGGGAATGATAACATGTATACCAAAACCTGGAAAAGACAAGGCATACATAAAGAATCTGAGACCAATCACACTATTGAATGTAGATTATAGATGGGTGACAACTTTGTATAACGAAGCAAATAGTCTTGTTATTAATAATGGTCACCTCTCAAAATCATTTCTAATTGAAAGAGGAGTGAGACAGGGCTACCCATTATCTCCTAACCTTTTTATCCTCTGCATTGAAATTTTCTCAGGGGCAATAAAATCAAACGACACAATAGTAGGAATTAACCCGAATGACAGAGAATATAAAATAAGTCAATATGCGGATGACTCCACTCTGTTTCTAGACGGAAGCAAAGAATCACTCGAAGGAGCTATTGATGTTATAAAAGAGTTTGAATCAATATCAGGCCTTAAAGCCAATTTTGAAAAATCTGAAGCCGTATGGTTCGTAGCTAATAAGGGTTCCCAACAAACAATTAATACTTCTATTAATTTGAGATGGAATCTAAGAGGAAAATTTAAATCGCTTGGTTTCATATTCGATACGATGGATCCCTCTTTGGTAAATGAAAACTGGATAAAAAAGAAGGAAAGTATGGCAAATATTTTAAAACATTGGGCTTTGCGGACACTGTCACACATCGAAAAGTTAGCCGTAATAAAAATGTTGGTCCTCCCTATCTTAATTCAAACAATGACGGTTCTCCCTACCCCCCCCCTGATGTGTTCTTTAAAGAATTGCAAAGCTTGCTCTTTCAGTTTTTTTGGAATAAAAACGCGATAGAATAAAAAGAGACTCTTTAATTCAGAATATTGAATCAGGGGGGCCCAAAATACCAGACCTGAAAATATTTTCTAAATTGACTTGGCTCAAAAAATTTCTGGACCCTTTTAATTTTTAAGGAATGGAAACTAATCTTTATAGATGCTACACATAAATTTGGGGGGACATCAATGCTAAACCTCAACAAACCTAGTCTTCTAAATATATCAAAATCCTTTAATCCGTTCTGGAAAGATGTCATATCAGCTTATGCATTATTAGTCAAAGAACATGTAAATGGCAATTATTGGAGCCAACCAATTTTCCATAATCTTCATATAAAAATTCAGAATAAATCTATCCAGTTTAAAGATTGGATAGACAGACAAGTTTTATATATTAATGATATACTGAATGCTGATGGATCTTTCATGACTACTGAACAAATATACACTACATATGGATTAAAGATCAATTATCTTGCCCTTAATGGGCTTATAATGGCAATCCCGAGTCAATGGCGTAGGGAAATGAAAGAATCTAAAATGAAACTCTCAAATATTATTCAACAAGATATCCTTAAAAAAATAGTTCTTGAGAAGTATCTCAATAAGTTTTTGTATTGGGAACTCATCAAAATCCTTGTTCCGAATAAACCATGTTCACAAATTGGGTGGACTGAACATAGAGCCAGAACATCTCAATTGGCAGAAAATATATATGAGACCATTCCTAATTACCAAAGATTCAAAATTGCAAGCCTTTCAATTCCAAATTAATCATGGTATTTTGGTAACCAACACTTTTCTAGAGAAATGTAAAATAAAAGACTCTAGCATGTGCACATTCTGTAAAACTGTAAGGAAAACAATCGAACATGCTATTGCCTTTTGCCCTAAAGTAGAATTTTTGTGGAAAAAACTGTCTGAAATTCTAATGCAATATTGTAGTTTAGAAATGGCTCTGAGGAAGCAGAACATCATGCTTGGTTTAGACATAATGCTATATCACTCATGAAAAGATATATTTACATCACCAGATGCAAAGAGGCAGAACTTAAATTGGACAGTGCTTTTAATTTCTTTATGTACCAATACCAAATTGAAAAAAATGCAACTATGTGTAACCAAAATACAAAAATAACTTTTGGAAAGAAGTGGGACAGTGTCCTAGCCCAATACAAAATCCTCTCTAATGATTGACTCCACATACATTTACAAACATATTTATTTATCCAGAATTTTGCCCATGACATTAAAAAAAAAAATTACAACAAAATATATGTACATAAAAAGTCTCGCCTCTGCAGTCTCTTAAATACAAGTTAATAGTCAGCTAATATTAGCTTCCTGAATGTTTAGCGAAAACACTGAGCCAATGCGTTCCCTAATGTACACGGGTCTCCCATGCGGAGCGTCGCATATGTGAGAGAATGCATTGGCCTAGCAATTTTTACATTGACCATGTAAACTGGTGCATTCTTTTATATCCAGCCAGGAAGGGATTAATATAAGAATTACATAGAACAAAATTTAGCTGTCTGAATTTATGACACTGACTGAGCCAAATTAACAACAATATGAATCGGTTCTAAAGTCCGACGTTGCCGTGTTGTATTGACGTCGGACTTTGGATCGCAAGGTTCGCTCGCCGTCAAGGGCCGCGGTTCGAATCCCACCTAATCCCCACAAAAATTGCACTGTCTCAAAAATTAAATTTAGTTCAAAATTGTTTTATGAAGAGATAATCCATCTTTGAGGGATAAATACTAATATCCCATGTAATATGTGTTGAAGCGGAAATATTTGTACCATTTGAATAGCGGGTACCAGCCCAAATATGGGTAAATCACTCAAAGCGAAGAAGGCTCAAACAATTTAACAAAGTATCGCGCTATTGGGAATCGGGATCTCTTTGTCAGTTCGATCATCCACAAAATTCAACCGAATTAGTCCGGAAGCTAATAGGGGTACCCTTGCACCCCCCCTGGGACTTAACATCACCCCACTCATTTTGTTCCTTATTATGTCCTTCAACTTTTAAGCAATGTTAACAAGACAAAAAAGTGGTCGTGTAGACTCCAGACAAGATGGAATTCATCATGGCCGCCGTTTTTCAGACGACCCTACGTCAGTTTTATGCAAATTATAACTAGTAAATTGTATATAAATGTATATATTTTCGTGAAGCTGAGACATAATTACACTTTTTTGGGGCAAAATTGAAAATCACCATCCAAGCTAGCCGCCAAAATGGCCGCCGGAAGTTGAAAATATGACTTTTTCACAAATATCTTCTAGATCAGTACATGCTGTTTGGAACTGGTTAAGTAATATTACTTTATTTTGTGTTTGTATAATAACTGATCATTGGAGCAATTAAATATGCAATTATTGGGGTCCTAGCCCCTTCCAATCCCTCAAAAAATCGATTTTACAGAACGCGGTATAAAATTTTACAAAAAAATCACAATTGGTATTCTAGTCATATTTCAACAAGAAATGAACAGAACTTTGTAATTTAAGTGAGGCATATCATTACCTATGAATATTCTAACTCACTGGAACCAAAATTCTTACTTTGGCTCAAAATGGCTGCCAAAATATGGAAAATGGTAAATACTGCCCCAGGGTGTCCTGCAATCGCTTACAAGTTGTGATTGATGTATACAATTGGCTATTCTTTATTCTTTAGGGGGGGGGGGGTGCAAGGGTACCCATATTAGCTCCCGGACTAAATGAATTTAATAGCTCTTAATAATAAGCACTACATATACATTTTGCTCTTGAAAGTTGATTAGTGATTAGAGGAAACTGATATTTTCACACCGTGGGGACCTCATTCTGCTTAGGTCTCAACTCCTATGTGAGATCTAGGATCAGATTGAATTTCCACAGTTAACCCTTTACCCAACAGAACGGCCCTGTGCCAATGCATTCTCTTATATATGCGAGTCGACCATAGGTCGCCTCGCATATATAAGAGAATGCATTGGCTTAACACATTAAAAATTATAAAATTGTTAAAGAATGTAAGAAAAAATGGTAAAAAGTGTTAGGCCAATGCATTCTCTTATATATGCGAGGCGACCTATGGTCGACTCGCATATATAAGAGAATGCATTGGCACAGGGCATAACTGTAACCATCACAATGTGGTCAATGAGCCGGTTCCAATGATATCCATATTTGTATGGTAAAAAGTGTTTAGGCCAATGCATTCTCTTATATATGCGAGGCGACCTATGGTCGACTCGCATATATAAGAGAATGCATTGGCACAGGGCATAACTGTAACCATCACAATGTGGTCAATGAGCCGGTTCCAATGATATCCATATTTGTATGGTTTTATTGAGACAGACCCAAGATAATTTAGGCTGTTGAAGCTTTATTTGGCCGGTTTTGGCCGGTTTGTTGGGTAAAGGGTTGAAGTTTGTGATGTTCACTAATTAGTCACCTCGATCATACATGCTATCTGCAGATTAGCGGAAGTGGGATGTACGTCAGGGATGTTGTGAGCTCTGTTCCTATGTTGATAAGAAAGAGTGTGTATTGTCTTAGAGAACGTGTGACTGAATCTGACAATACAGTTTGCATGCATTCATTAATTCCGATTTATTTTATGAATCTTATATTTTCAAACATTGGAAAGAAATTCTGTATTACATATAATTGATATTTCTATCATATGGGCCATTTGAGCCTGAATTAAATAAACTATATATATAATATATTAGCGGATATAGAAACTTCCCAGAAGGGAAAAAGTTTTTAATAAAATCAATATTAATTTGAGACTACAGATACTTCCCAGATGAGGCCTAAGTAAAATGAGGTCCATATAGGTTAAATTTGGTGATTCTAGTCATATGGGCGGGATAGCGTCACTAAATTCACCCACTGGGGACCTCATTCTGCAAACGACAGACACACTATTTGCAGGTTAGTGAGAACAAGGGTGCGTTGATACACTGGCAAATTTGCGTTGTATTTTTTGTAGGCATTTCTTCAAAACAATATGATGGCAGAATATGAACGGCGACATGTCGCGATTGTATATAAAATGCATCTGTATCAAAGTTAACGACACGGGAAGTAACATTTGCCAAATTATTTTCGAATTTGCCAAATGTTATCCCTGATAGTATCATTTTCTGCAACCTTGATTGGATCTTATGTTTCGACACTCGCGGTTTGAACGACGTTTGATATCGATAGTAAAGAATTTAGATAATAATCATACTCGCATCGATATTGTGGCCACACAAAATACGGGTAATCTTTCCACCCATCAATACTAATGCTATCAGATTAACTTCATCTTAATATATGTGATAACTGTTCCGAAACCACATACAACACCGCTAATATAATTATATTTTATAACAGTTTCCTGAAATGAATGGTATTGATTGACCAATATATTTTCATCTTTCTCCAGGAATTAAAAAGTGCATGACTTGCCCAAACATTTGCCAAACGAAAATATTTTTTGCCAAATGTGAATTATTTTTTGCTTATGGCAAATTTGGCAATTGGCTGCGCGAACCCTATTGCGAACATTTACCTTCACATACATGTATTATTGATTCTTGCTAGATAATTGCATGTCATAAACAGGTAAATTTCGGTAGGATCAATACAGATGAAACTACGTGTAGTTTTTACTTCTCGTGTAGATAGCTGTGGTACATATTCATTTTATAAGAATGTTTGCGTTTGTTTTCTGGTACATTATAGCTTTCTGTATCGGAATACTTGCAACAACAACAACAACAGAAAACAGAAAGAAAAAAACCATAAAAAAAACCCCGCGGCCTAAGAATTAGCATTTATAGAATGTCAATAATTATGGGCTTATCGAACATATTGGCTAAATGATTTCACCCAGTAATTTTTTTTCCACACTCTATAACACGTAACGTAATAATACAGAGTCCAGAAGGATTATGTTGACTATGCCTATCACCTAGATTAATGACGTCACAGACAAGCCCTAGAGACGTAGACCGACACAACGTTACGTTTGATTCATATTCGTTAAATTCTCAGCCGTGTTTGTATGCATATCTGTAATAACTACTGTGTGTTTTCAATTATTTGTATTCTCTCGTTTATATTAGTTGGAATATTATCAGAATTGTGTCTAAACATGCCACCCGTAATTTTTATTCTTAAGGACAATTCGGGATTTCTACACAGAGGAGCCTTCGGTGTGCTCGGTTCAGTTGAGGAGCTCGGCAATTGGGATCCGAACGGAGCACTCGTGGCAACGAAGGCTCCCGACAAGAATTGGAAGGCTGTTGTCTCCATCCCCAAGAACACGAACATTGAGTTTAAGTGGGCGTGGCTTTCTTCGGAAACCATGCCCCGCAAGATAAAAGCCTGGGAGGATGGAGACAACAGTCAGTTTACCATAAACAATGGTATGACAGTTACTGCCAAATGGGGCGAAAAAGAAAAGAAGATAGAAGGTAAGACTTATTTATTGATCATGTATTCACTGATGTATTTATTAAATATTTTTCATTTACGAGTAGATCCGATGTGAATTGTTCAGATAAAAAGTTCAACAAACGAATTTGGTATCTGAGCATTTACTCCAATGAATAGAAATCATACTACGCTTGTTTGATATGTTTGTGGTCTTTGCTTATATTTCCCGAACACCCCTTCAGACAAATAATAGACAATTCTGGTGTATACTTCTCTAACTGCTGGGAGAAACCGTTTTGTTTCAGGTTGTTAGAAAAAATAGGGTAGGAGTGCAGGGATTTATTTGTTAATATTTTTTTTATTCTCATTATTACATGAAATTTTGGTGATATTCAAGATATTCGCTGACTCAGTATTTAATACAACAAATGTCATGAACGTTTGTTGGAGATGGAATACTAAATATATCCACCACAATGTAATGACACAATTGAAATAAGTGATCCTAATTACGTCACGTGATTATATATGGGTTGCATAATGATTACATGAAAGAATATCCCCTCAGGCCCGTTCCAAACGACGGATTTTTGTCGACTCGAATCTAATTATATTAAATCCGTCGGTGATGCGTCTGCGGTCGATTTTGTTACAGACGGACGCATCTTTGTCGCGTCGAATCTAATACATCGGTCGATTTATTTAAAGGTGGATTCCCGGTTACCGTCACAAAATGGTCACGCGTAGATATAGAGTACATGTATACCGGTATGTTATACATATATACACAGATACAGTACAAATTATGTATATGAATGTTCGCGATGGCAGCACGAATATATGTGCATGTGTATATGAGGATGTATATATTACATATAGGTATATAATATACTATATAGGCGTTACAAATAAATGTTATATCGTGCAACCAATTGACATGTATGTGTATACCATGCATGTAAATACTGGTATATATGAATTTCATATACTACCACCCCAACTCCTTATAATAAGGAATACCGGTATATATGAATTATTATAAATCATAGGCTACCACCCTCTACCCCTTATAATAATGGATACCGGTATATATGAATTATTATAAATCATAGGCTACCACCCTCTACCCCTTATAATGAGTAATGCCGGTATATATGAATTATTATAAATCATATAGGCTACCACCCTCTACCCCTTATAATAATGGATACCGGTATATATGAATTATTATAAATCATAGGCTACCACCCTCTATCCCTTATAATGAGTAATGCCGGTATATATGAATTATTATAAATCATAGGCTACCACCCTCTACCCCTTATAAGGAATACCGGTATATATGAATTATTGTAAATCATAGGCTAGTCTCTTATTTATAATAATTCATATATACCGGTATTACTTATTATAAGGGGTAGGGGTGGTAGCCTCTGATTTATAATAATTCATATATATACCGGCATTACTCATTATAAGGGGTAGAGGGTGGTAGCCTGTGAATTATAATAATTCATATATACCGGTATCCATTATTATAAGGGGTAGAGGGCGGTACCACCCCTTATCCCTTATAGTAAGTAATACCGGTATATATGAATTATTATAAATCAGAGACTACCACCCCCTATCCCTTAAAATAAGGAATACCGGTCTATATGAATTATTATAAATCAGTTGCTACCACCCCTACCCATTATACCGGTATATATGAATTATTATAAATCAGCGATACCATATTCATTATAAGATGTGAGTCAGTAACATGCCCTGTTGGTTGAGAAATCAAACTACCAGAATACCTAAGCAATGCTTAGATATAGCATATATATAATCTCTCTCTCTTTATAATAAAGAGAGCGTGCGACAAATGACGGCATGCTGGGTATTTCCGCAGATAAGGGGAACTCCCTCATTATTATATCATTATCATATCATTTGCATTCGTACTTCGGCAGCTTTCGGCTCTTCTCGTCACATGTATTAGATTCGAGTCGACAAAAATCCGTCGTTTGAAACCAAGACGGATTTCAGACGCATCACCGACGAAGATTCGTCTGAATTGGACGGAGATTCGTCTGTGATGCGTCCGACACGGATCTAATTGTTTCAAACGTCGCATTTTAGACGCATTTAATACAATTGTGGGTCTGGTATTAGATTCGAGTCGACAAAAATCCGTCGTTTGGAACGGGCCTCAGTTGGCTACCCTACATATATTTTATATATCAAATATGATCGACTGACAATGTACCTGCGCACAACTAGAAACTAATTGCAGAATATATCTTGCAGTACAAAAACAATTATTTGATAGCTATATTGTGAAATCAGTGCTCAGGTTAGGTTTCGGTATTTCTGAAGTGCAATAAAAAAGTTTAGGGTCGGCACCATTCAGATAGAATATATAGGGTCGGTTCTTAGCTTCACTTTTGTTACATCGCGGTTCCGATACGATTCTAAGCGCCACCATATATGTCGATACATACGCTAAACGTTCTTATACGGAATATATTTGCCACAGAAAGGCAAATTCAAGTGATTGAATTCAGAAACTTTCTTCGGCATGATCAATAAAGAGCGTTCCTTGTTAGTCTATTCCTGATATGACATAAATACAGAGCGTTTATTGCACTTAAATTAAAAAAAAACTGCTGGAAAATAGCTATGACAATTGCAAGTATTTTAAAGAGCACAAATAAGATAATATTCCACTGTATACATGATGCGGGTATAACATAAATATCTAATACAAATTAATGTCTTTTAGGCAGGGTGGGAGGGGGGGGGGGGGTATTGTCAAAATGTTTCTACAGTCACGTGGTGGGTGGCCCATCACGATTCCCGGCATTATTCATATGAGAGGCAACATCAATTTAATGATGTATTATTTATATATTAATTGTCATACTCATCAGAATCTTGCGTTTGATTTAATTAATTTTTACCGAAGATAGCACCCGGAAACCACATTACATGGAGCGGACGAACGAACAATTTTGATTTCTGAAGTCGATCTAATTTTGTCGGGCGACAATTATCACGCGTTTTTTAAATATATTATCCATCCCGGATTCCGATAGTCTGTAAGAGGGTATCACCCCCCCCCCCCCATTTCGGTACGCGGGATTCAGGGTGTTTTGAAGCCGTACGCGGGATTCATACCCCGGAATTAACTGGTATTCGGGTTCAAGTAAAAACATCTTGGACGCAGGTTTTGATGGCGCAAAATAATATTTTGTGCTAGTTATCTGTATGAATGAGTGGGTAGAATAGCTTCTTGAGCATATTCGACCAACATGCCATCATAAAGTATCATTAATCGTACCATAACGGCCTCATAACGCCTATAATACTCTACTCCAATATCATGTCAGGTATAATGGGTTATAATGTGTCTATTTAACTTCTGCTTGTATCTGTCTGATATTAAAACAGTCAATTTGTATGTCATTTATCGCATATTATTTCTTAAAATGTATTCAGGATTCAACCCCCCCCCCCCAATTAACTGGTATTCAGGATTCGGGGGGGGGGGTGATACCCTCCTGTAAGGAAACTACATGATTCATTATTACGCGCGAATAACACATAATTGTATACGTATACATAATTATATTCTTCTATGAACGACACGTTATACAATTATTCGTCTATACCTGACAAGAAAACCATAATCAGAAATGGTAACGCCCTCAATATCATATTATTAGCCATAAATATAAATTATAATATAAAATATATTGGTTACACGAATGCACCGCCTCAGAATTTCGTTAAAACAAATAATCCTTCAAATTATTACAAAAAACTACGGCTTATTACTGAAGGTTTCTCATTCACCACACCAGAAAGCTTATAAATGTAGATCACAAATCGGAGGCATTGTGTTCCCACCAAGAGTGCATGGCCCAGCCCATTGTTTATACATAAACATCGAAAGCAATTAACACGGACATAATAGTTACATACCGCAACTATAAGACATCCAGCGAACACACACCCCCACGAAAACCCGAAATGTGTTGTCCGCCTTTGTCCTGCGATATATCCAATCACTATAGCTCAATTTGACGCGGACAGGTTAGTCTTCCTACAGTATCCTAAAACAATAAGCTTCGCAAATCATCGGCATAGTCAACAGAACTTTCACGAACTTGGACATCGACACTTTCCAATCGCTTTACATAAGCATGGTCAGACCTATCATCGAATACTGTAACTATGCATGGAGCTCACATCTCAAATATCAAAGCATTATGTTAGAGAAATACAAAGCACAACAACGAAACTAGTTCGTCAAATCAAAATTCTATGCTACCGAGACCGATTGATAAGACTCAGTCTGATGTCTTTAAAATATCGAATATTTATAGGAGATCTAATCGAGGTATATAAACTGTTGAATGGTCATTACAATATCAATGCATGTTATCTATTAGAAAGACATTCATCAGAAAGAACAAGAGGAAATAATAAAAAGATATAGATGCCCATTGTTAACAAGGCCAAAGGAAAATATTTCTTGACGCAGAGGGTGGTAAATAGCTGGAACTCTCTATCAGACTTCGCTGTTGAGGCTCCAACACTCGATCAATTCAAAATATACATAGACTCATTCTTCTATTACATAAAATACGAGTTCGACGACAAGTAAAATGTTCAAGTGACTCACAAGTAAATATCGAATGACGATACATATATTTGTAAACAAGCATTGCAAATAATGTTATTGGGACGAAAAGTCGCAAGACTTGTTCCGTATGATGATGATTATATGATTGATACAACAATCCACTATTATGATGATCGTGTCGTTATTTGTTTAAAATACGTATATACATTGACATCTACGCACCGTTCCCTCATTAACATCAACATATTTCGACCATTTTAGGGGACCTCCGTGAATTCGAAGACCTCCTCAAATATACGAATTGTCACACCGACCAGCACCAATTAACGATCCGTGGCTGACTCGGCTGTATATCGACTAACCTCTTTAAAATACGTATCAATTGAGATATACGCACCCGTTCCCTCATTAAAATCAACATATCTCGACCATCTAGGGCACCTCCGCGAATTCGGCAACTTCGCAAATTCACCCCCCGCAAATAGGGGACCTACTGTAAACTGTTACACCGATCAGCACCCAATTAACGAACCGGTGGCTGACTCGGCCGTCTCAGACTACACTCTAAAATAACAATTGACATACGCATTTTACAAATTATTTTTTCATTTCTTCTATTTGTAATTGGCATAGCTTATCACAAACTAAAATCAACGACAATAAACGAAATTCCAACCACACCTTTTACCGGACTCGGGTCGCATTACAACTTTTAATGCGCCCCAAAACAAGTAGAAAAAAACCCATTATCTATAAATAAACCGCCGAGCAAACCATAGCTAACTAGAATCTCTAGGATAGTATACACCTGAAGGCGTAAATAACGACACTTTTGAAAACCGTGTGTTGGTCCACGTGCTCGCTTTGCAGTGTCAAGTGTGGCACCATTGGAAACATGAGTAATGTCAATCGTCGGTCTCCCTGTCCCCCATAATATCTTCAGTAATTCTAAAAAAATGTCAACTAATCCAAAATATGCCCCAGTGTATGTACGTCATACACATTTCTTTCGTTTGATATGTAACTTGACAAAGTCCATTTTAGCGAAGTCGACATATATATAAACCGCCGAGCAAACCATAGCTAACTAGAATATCTAGGATAGTATACACCTGAAGGCGTAACTAACGACACTTTTGAAAACCGTGTGTTGGTCCACGTGCTCGCTTTGCAGTGTCAAATGTGGCACCATTGGAAACATGAGTAATGTCAATCGTCGGTCTCCTTGTCGTACGGGACATTCACAAGTTCGGCAATTGCGATCGTAATAATTGAATTGGTATCACTACTTACCGGACAGGAAAAATTGACTACCGCTTTTTATCGGTAGGTTTTTCTAGTTTTCGATAGGATATCTCGACTTCCCATCGTTTGATACTATCAAATCACACACCAAAAGAAAGGAAATTTCATGGCAAATAAGACACAATGTAATATATTGTGACTGAACAGAATGATTTTGAGAATATATGAAAAATTTGATAGACGGTGTGTTTTTCCCAAAATCGGACTTGTGAACCTTGTCTCTGTTAAAGTATATAATTATTGGTATATCTGGTATTCCCCCAGGGACCTGAGGTTTTCCCCATATATTGAGATTTCGCCATTTCATACCCCTACTTTTCTAAGTAGAATGGTGATATTGGATTGACTTTGTTCGTTCGTCTGGCCGGCCGTCCATCCGTCCATAATCCGGTATAAATGACATTGTGTATGTACGTCGCCTCCATGACTGCTTAAAAAAGGTAAATTACATTGTTAGCGTTTTATCTTTGATTATCTGGAATTATTTGGTTTTCTTCTTCAATGTTTTATTGCCCATAAATCACATATATACAAGTATAATGCGACAATAGAGCCATATATATATAAAAAACATAACACATTCAATGTCAAGAGGTGCAGACAAGAGGGACACACATACATGCGCACATATACATACATATATACATACATATATATACATATACACATACATACATGCATACATACACATGCACATACATACATATACCCGCGTACATACACACATACGTACATACATACATATGGGTAACATGATAATAATTCATCTCCAACTTGGTCAATTCAGCGCTGTGTGTGAGGGCGACTGACCGGGGCTCGGTGTGGGGAAACCCACGAGACACAGGTCCGTCTCCCACACCCACCAGCGCCGAATTAACAAGAATCGTACATGTGCTCAGCTCAGCGGTGATCCAATTTTCTGGTTAGTTGTCTGATAAAACAACATAATTTATTTAATGGTACTATATCTTTCGGATTCATTATTTTTTCAAAGCCAAACAAATTATTAAGTTCAGTTAATGATGATGGGAGGAAACGTCTTCTGAGCGAGCTAATTTCCGGACACTCAAATAGATAGTGGTACTCGTCTCCAATCGGTTTACTGTCGCATAATGTGCAAAATCTTTTATCTATGTCTATATTGTGCCACGATCCGGTTTCTATTGGGAGCCAATGGTTGGAACATCGAAATTTTGACAATGTTTGCGCTGTTCTTTGGTTTAATACTGAGAGGTATTTTTCTCTGCCAAATCTTATCTTAAAAAGCCTATACGTTCTACATTTATTCATGTTTTTAATATCATTTTTCCATTTTATCTTAAATTGGTTCTCAAATGTGGTCTTGATGTGTTCTTTAAACCAGCGGGGATTGCTACTTTCTGAAAATTGATTGATCCATATATCTGACAAACCTAATTCCGATAAAAGATGTTCAATATGGCTAATCCATGGGTCATAAGGTTGTTGTCCTATTGACTTATGCAGGGAGTATTCGTACAGTATCTTGTTAATCTTCATATTATTATTATTAAAAACAAGATTAGCCCAACAGTTTAAAATTCTACATTTAATATCAATCACAAGTGGGTATACACCTGTTTCACCATATACCATAACACTTGGTGTGCTTGGTTTCAGCCCTAGGACATATTTTAAATTTTTTAGCTGTAGTTTCTCAAGATCTTCGTGGTGCTGGAAGCCCCATATTTCGCACCCATACAGCAGAATCGGTTTTACAGTTTTTGCAAATAATTCAATTTGCGGATCCGGGGGAATATTCATCTTTCGCGCTTTATTTAGCAGGCCAAACATAGCTCTGTTTGCTTTGTTTAAGAGTTGCTTAATCGTTTTGGAATAAGAACTGGATCTGTTAAAGATTATTCCAAGGTACGTGAAATGAGAAACAATTTCCAAAGGTTGTCCGTTAAACATGATACGAGATTTTGGAATCCTTTTGCCACCGAAAACCATCAGTTTTGTTTTATTGACATTAACCTGAAGTTTCCAAAAGGAGCAGTATTCAGAAAAGGTTGTCATTGCCACACGCATGTCTGTTTGGTCCGTCGGAGCAGATATTTCAGCCATTGTGCATCGGATCTCAACGAAATTAACATGGATTTTCGCCATCTGGAATGTTTAAAAAAAGTGTAAAAAATGCCGTTGTTTGTAATTTACGTACTCGAGGTATCCCTCTTTGTTTATCGCGAAACAATGTTTTCTTTTTGTTCTTCCGCTTGATTATCTCATCATCCATGGATTACAGGGTCTGATAAAATTTGTCATGGGGACTCGCCGTAGGAAGTGCTTTCAAAAATAAAAAAAAACAGAGGGCAAATAACATGTTTGCATTTTCTGTTCTTGTATTACCCTTCTTTTTTTTCTTTCTTGAATGTTTTCTTGAATGTATTTTGTTCGTCCGTCTATTACATCTATGGGTTATAGGATCTTAATGACATTTGCTATGGACATTTACCAATTTTTAATTACAAAGGCTTTTTATTAGTTTTGTTGATAAAGTCAATCTCCTCGGTATTTCGTTGATTATTAAAAGCATTCCACCAGTTGTCAATAACATGGGGGGGGGGGGGGGTCTGCTGCAATTTTTTTCCGAACACTAGGCGGGGGTTGGTGGATGGTTCGGCAGCCCGGCTTACACATTTTTTCCTGGCCCTGTAAATTTTTTCTAGAGTCATTTTTCTTCAAAATAATGGGACAAATGGTTTTAAGAATGCTTCTATTATGCAATAGGTATGCACTTAAAGCCACATGGCGGTTTGCGCTCCAAAATAATATTCTCTTTTGAAATTTTCCCGGTACAAAGATAGGAAGATAAATGCATAAACTACCTTTCTACGACAAATATATGTCCCAAAGAGACGCATTGAAGTCATGAAAATTACAACAAAATTGCAATGTTCGGGACCCGAACAATATTTTCCAACCTGCCATTTTGGATGATGCAATTAACCACCGGCAACAGCCGAGGATTTCCGGGTGTATTCGTAAATAAGCGTTTTATAATTTCCGGTACGCGGTAAAGGGGTTTCAATTTGATCGTATGTGTCCCTGTGAGAAAAATGGTCTCTATTGACAAGAATTTAATGATGGACGGTCATCCTGAATTTACCCGAGACGTGGCGATGGTGCGATTGGCGGGAGGGGGTTCAGAAAGGAACATAATATTACTTATACATGTATAATAAGTAATTATGTTGAGATGCATTTGTATTTAAATTTCAATCCAACATCATTATCGTAGTATATTGCATGATTTGCAGTATATGCTGAATATATTTTTATTATAGAATATAGGAATGAGTCGACAAGTATTAGATCATGTTATGAATTTATACTCTGGCTACCGTAGAGATAATATTCAACCAGTTAAAAATATGGGCACGTTTTAATGTTTTGACGCAGAACTTTATGCGTATAGCATTGAAAAAAAAACAACTCAGTGACTATATATATTTATTTATTACTTGTTCCTTCATAATATATTTCACAATAGGGGGTGTTACACTCCAGATTGCATGATTTGTCTCTGACTTTTTTGAGTCGACATTTACTCAACAAAGTTACATATTTCATGCAACATCGAGTTGGGATCTTCGTGAACTACGTATGCACAGTGGAATACACTATTTACTGAGGAACGATATAAACTAAGAATATATTAGCTGCACTGTTTTAAAAAAAATATTTATAAACTTCCCTATCTGAACATGATAAATTTCACATTACTTGAACTGGTGTAGAATTATATCTACGGGCGTAGCCAGGGTAGAGATTCATGATATGATCTAGCTAAGTATATATATGCATATAGTTTTTCATAATTAACGTAGATCCGTCCATTGCATGTTTATATGTTGAAATCAACTGAAGACAATTTAAGATAGACAGGCGGGGAGAGTGCGCACACACGCACGTAGCATTGGAACTTGGATTAACTGTTTTGAATATATTTTTTTAACTCACGGAAAAAATAGATATCATATGAAATGAAAGTAGAAGATGTGAGCTTAGTGTTCCGCGCTGCTGTATAATTTGAAAGTTGTGTCGTGGGAACGGCGTGTAAACAATGTAGACACATTTTGAGGAAAAATTATTTAAAACAAATTTAATCCTATTCTTTATACTACTGAAACCGATGGTGAAGACGCTGATTTTGGTGTTATTTTTCATGTCTATTTTCTAACTATTCCAATATCAAACGGGGGTAACATGTGTGATATGGCCATGTTGTGACAGACATTCTACATAATTATATGGTTTACGACTGAGCATTGTTTGTGTATATTACATTTTATTACTAAAGCCACCTATCACAGAAATTCAGCATTTTTCAATACCAATTATTGTCATCATGGATGCCACTTTGAATAGAACATTTTGCTTTAAGCGGATCGATCGGATTTTGGATATGTTATAGAGGATATGATTATTATTCCTCTTCAAAATGGAATAAAAACCAACTTAGTCCAAATATTTTCTACGTCTAAACTTTTATCGACGAGACTATATTTTGTCTTTTCAGCATTTACCCCTGACCTGGAGGTCTTACATCTTATCCATTTTCCCACATTTCGTCTTGTGACTCAGAGGCAGGTGGTTTTAATTAAACTGATAGTGAAATAAAATAAACGAATTTTGAGTGCTCCAAGCAACATATATGTACTGGTTGTATCCATATATAGACTCTAAACTACACACGGAGAATAGAGCTAGAAACATATTTTCCCAATTTTAATTTCGGTCCTAAATTAGTGTTTCTCTGCATTCGGTGGTTACCAAAATATTAGACTTGAGTCGAGGACCCCACCCACCAAAGCTCAGAGTTATCAGATGTCGATTTTTGATATCTTATATTTTTCAACACCTGGGTAGGTACTCAATCCGACCAGACGCTCCAAAATTACTATTTCTTTGGTTTCGGGGGTAAAACACATTTGACTCAAGCTCAGAGTGATCAGATATCGATTGTTGAAGTTTGTTATTTCTCGAGATGTGTAATAATATGTGGCCCAGAAACACGTGGTCAAACGGAGGGTCTCGGACTAAATTGCGGATGAATATGGATAACTCTAAAGTCAAGTAGTAATACGGTAAATGTTTGTGATACTTTAGTGATAATACGGCCATATTTTGTTGAACAAAATGTTGATAAATAACAAATTTTGGGAAATTTGATACTATAGTTGACAGTGATTAGCATTATGTTGTTGCAGGTCACATTTCTCATCCAGTCGTCACCAAACTTAATATGGATATTCGGGGTGACCTCAAGCCTCCAATTTTCCCCGGAAATTTGTTCAAAACAAACACGGCTACAAACATAATCTACATATACACCGCATTATATATATAAAAGTCTGCCGCCGTTCATATGTTGGCACACTATGGTGCTGAATTTGTCACTGTCGTCATTTTTTATGACAAATGACCCAGGTTCCCAAAAATTGTGATAAAATTACTCAGGTTTGGTAATAATTGTGATGATGTTACACAGGTTAAAGGGGTACTGTACGCCATTTTCAATAAATTCCCGGTGATAACAACGATCTATTATCGATACTATATAGAAATATAAGTAATTTGAGTCGAAGATGTATTCTGTAAACGCTCAGGTTAATAGGCTATCTTAAAATTTAATAATTTAAAAGTTAATAATTTAATATAAATTGATTTTATGGCTCCAGCCATAAAATGGCGTCTCTTAAAATTGGAATTTCCGTGTACAAAACGTAATCAAATTATAATTGAGGGATACTGGATTAATAAAACAATTGCACACACGATCGTTTGAAACATTATGCTTATACGGGGAGAAAACCCAAGCCACTCATTGACTAGTGACGATACACTAACTTAAATGAGTATATGGGACTGCTAAGCATATAATATAATGTTTATTTGATTCATTTGGTTGAAAACTGTACAAAAATTACTCGACAACGACAATTTGTATTTTTGCATTCCGGTAAATTTGCCATCCGTAACAATACTTCGTACTCAACAGACTTTCAAAAAATGGAAAAGTTGTTACCTTATTCTCCGACTCGGGGATTATAGAAACCAACAACAACATCTTGGGTACAGTACCCATTTAAGGACATCTCACAATTTGAACGCGATTAAAATAACTCAGGGAGGGGGTACTGTCCAGTTTTGGCAAGTGACAGCCCTCGTGCATTGAGTATACATTAAGATATTTTAGTACTGGATGGTCATTTTGATCGCAAATAAAATAAACATTTGGTTGCTGTAGGTACAATTCTATTAACTTGGGTAACTTACTCGTATTTAAATTCACGCAGTACTATTTTTCGCTCAGTTTTGAAATCGCGCACTTTAAATTCGCGCACCTCGCTGCGCGAATTCAAAACTGAAAAAAATATTTTCGTAATATTTCTGTGATATTTTCGTATATCTTGGAGCTGATGCCAGTTGGGTTCTTTGTCATTGCTTGATATATTGTATTGTATTAAACACAATCGCGGCGGATTTACACCGTGTAGACAATAAACTAGTATCTAATACATCATAATTTTCTGGCGACCTGTAATATTAGTATTTCTAGCTTGTACAAGAATTTCAGTAATGTCTATGTTACCATGATTTGTCGCTTGGCATTGTGAGCAATGGTCTTGATAGAGGTTGACCGAATGCTAATATATACATACATGTATAGCCGTAATTGTCTATTCAACCGTTCATAATATATGTAAACTCAGCAACATAGCACTCTTGTATTTCATATGGACTGTGGTTTAAATTAAACTTGTGGTGGTCGTACTATTTTTCGCTCAGTTTTAAATTCGCGCACCAATGTGTGCGCGAAAAATAGTACTGCGCGAATTTAAATACGAGTAAGGTAACTTTGTCATAATTTCCGGAACTTTTTCACACAAAAACCGGCGAGACGGAACAATTCAGACACTATGGCCCTCTGAAAAGAATCGTCTGGAAAATCTGCCTATTGTTTCAACAAGTGCTTTGCTCTTTATACAGTAATCGTTTTTTTTTCAGAGCATGTCCGAAATAATAATTTTCAACAAACGGTTGAACCAATCAAGACAGAAATACGTGAACGAAATAATCTTGAAGGTGGCGAAGATGTTCGTCAAATGCTAAGGCAGCTGAACAAACTACAACCGGGTTAGTATATATATTGTGTCAGCAATTGAAAACAGCTGGAGAACTGCTGACTATGGCAAGTTGTATAGAGAATGCTAGGTGAGACAGTATTCGGGATCCTTTATTCGGAGGAGTGTTAAGGGCATAGGCGCCACTGTGTGATTCGCGCACATTTGTACCTAAATAGGTTCATAATCGACTTATTTGATTCTGAAATAAGCCAAGACCATTGTGTACGTATACCCGTTATTCTGTTGGATGGCACGGGCCACAGTGAAAACATATATAAAGAGCGTACATCTGGTCTGCAAATAGGCTCATATTGAACCTAAATATTCGCATGTATTTGATTCTGAATTTTTTTTTTAAACTAACGCCGTTATAACATCCGCCAGGATATCCCGAGGCATCACACCTAATTTGATTGATATCGGTCCAGGGGTCTGGATACCCCGAGGCACCACACCTAATTTGGTTGATATCGGTCCAGGGGTATGGATACCCCGAGTCACCACACCTAATTTGGTTGATATCGGTCCAGGGGTCTGGATACCCCGGGTCACCACACCTAGTTTGATTGATATCGGTCCAGCGGTCTGGATACCCCGAGTCACCACACCTAATTTGATTGATATCGGTCCAGGGGTCTGGATACCCCGAGGCACCACACCTAATTTGATTGATATCGGTCCAGGGGTCTGGATACCCCGAGGCACCACACCTAATTTGGTTGATATCGGTCCAGGGGTATGGATACCCCGAGTCACCACACCTAATTTGGTTGATATCGGTCCAGGGGTATGGATACCCCGGGTCACCACACCTAATTTGGTTGATATCGGTCCAGGGATCTGGATACCCCGAGTCACCACACCAAATTCGGTTGATATCGGTCCAGGGGTCTGGATATCCCGAGTCACCACACCTAATTTGGTTCATATCGGTCCAGTGGTCTGGATACCCCGAGTCACCACACCAAATTTGGTTGATATCGGTCCAGGGGTATGGATACCCGAGTCACCACACTTAATTTGGTTGATATCGGTCCAGGAGTATGGATACCCCGGGTCACCACACCTAATTTGGTTGATATCGGTCCAGGGATCTGGATACCCCGAGTCACCACACCAAATTCGGTTGATATCGGTCCAGGGGTCTGGATATCCCGAGTCACCACACCTAATTTGGTTGATATCGGTCCAGTGGTCTGGATACCCCGAGTCACCACACCAAATTTGGTTGATATCGGTCCAGGGGTCTGGATACCCCGAGTCACCACACCAAATTTGGTTGATATCGGTCAAGGGGTCTGGATACCCCGAGTCACCACACCTAATTTGGTTGATATCGGTCCAGGGGTCTGGATACTCCGGGTCACCACACCAAATTTGGTTGATATCGGTCCAGCGGTCTGGATACCCCGAGTCATCACAACAAATTTGGTTGATATCGGTCCAGGGGTCTGGATACCCAGAGGCATCACACCTAATTTGATTGATATCGGTCCAGGGGTCTGGATACCCTGAGTCACCACACCAAATTCGGTTGATATCGGTCCAGGGGTCTGGATAATCAGAGTCATCACACCAAATTCGGTTGATATCGGTCCAGGGGTCTGGATACCCCGAGTCACCACACCAAATTCGGTTGATATCGGTCCAGGGGTCTGGATACCCCGAGTCACCACACCAAATTTGGTTGATATCGGTCAAGGGGTCTGGATACCCCGAGTTACCATACCAAATTTGGTTGATATCGGTCCAGGGGTCTGGATACCCCGAGTAATCACACCAAATTCGGTTGATATCGGTCCAATGGTCTGGATACCCCGAGTCACCACACCAAAGTCGGTTGATATCGGTCCAGGGGTCTGGTTACCCCGAGTCATCACACCAAATTTAGTTGATATCGGTCCAGGGGTCTGGATACCCCGAGTCACCACACCAAATTCGGTTGATATCGGTCCAGGGGTCTGGATACCCCGAGTCACCACACCAAATTTGATTGATATCGGTCCAGGAGTCTGGATACCCCGAGTCACACACCAAATTTGGTTGATATCGGTCCAGGGGTCTGGATACCCCGAGTCACCACACCAAATTTGGTTGATATCGGTCCAGGGGTCTAAACACCCCGAGTCACCACACCAAATTTGGTTGATATCGGTCCAGGGGTCTGGATACCCCGAGTCACCAAACCAAATTTGGTTGATATCGGCCCAGAGGTCTGGATACCCCGAGTCATCACACCAAATTTGGTTGATATCGGTCCAGGGGTCTGGATATCCCGAGTTACCACACCAAATTTGGTTGATATCGGTCCAGGGGTCTGGAGAAAAATCCAGACAGACGAATCCTACTCTTCTTTTTTATGATCTCCAACGAGTTATGTTGGGATATAAGATTTTATGAAACTAGTTTGATAAATTTGATACACAACGAATCGTAGATGAGTTGTAAATGAAATTTATTAAACGAGTTTCATAAAATCATATAGCCCAACATTACGAGTTCAAGATCTAGAGATTTGTGCCTTTTTAACAAATCAAAATCCTTAACAGAAGCTTAAAAATGCACACATTTAATTTGTTGGCTGAGAGGCTGTACAACTGTATACTGCTGTATTTCGCTCTCGAGCTGTCGACGAAAAATCTAGTCCCCCAATTTTTGTGTATATTTTCCTTCTCTTATATGCGAGGCTCACTGTGTTAGACTAGCATATATAAGATAATTCAATGGAATATGATCTTTATATGATCTTTAATGCTGCACCAGCGCAGCTCCCTTCACGAAAGGGTTAATATACTGAATTACGTATATAGTGTTGTATTTTTAGATGAAAATGATATTGCGTGACTCAGAATTAGGTGAATCTCAGTTGCTTGTCTGTTTTCCGCAGCTAAGACATAGACTGTCATACTTATAGGAACCATATCATCAGGACTATATCAAGTCACCTGACCGGTCACCGGTATTCTCATTTTCTATATTTTCTATATTTTTTATATATTTTCTATATTTTCTATATTACAGCCGAACAAGCAAACGAAAATCAGATCGAGGAAGTGAACGGCATCGCGGATGGCGTCGAGGAAGCTATAACAGCAATTGGTGAGTATTGTGAGTGGTAAACCAAAATGTTCTTAAGGTGGAGCTGGGGTGAACAATTTTACCACCTTTTCCGAATTATAAATTCTTCACAGTTGGGAATTCACAAGATGTCATCGCACCCATCTACAAACAATCGTAGTAAATTAATAAACTGAATTATGGACATCTCGTGTGTAATGTTGTATTTCAGTGGGAAATGATAATTGGTGTCTCAGAATTAGGCCAATCTCAACTGCTTGTCCGTGTTCCATAGCCAAACATAGACTCTCATACAATGTACTTATATGAATCATATCAGCGGCCCACATTAAGTCACCTGACAGGTCACCCTCATTCTGATTTTCGATATTACAGCTGAACAAGCACACGAAATTGAAGTGAACGGCATCGCTGATGGCGTCGAGGAAGTTATTACAGCTAATGGTGAGTATTGTGAGTGGTAATCCAAAATGTTCTTAAGGTGGAGCTGGGGTGATAAATTTGACCACCTTCTCCGAATTATAAATTCTTCACAGTTGGGAATTCACAAGATGTCATCGCACCCATCTGCAAACAATCATAGTAAATTAAGAAACTGAATTATGGGCATCTTAATATGTGTAATGTTGTATTTCAGAGGGAAATCATAACGTAATAGACTCTTATACTTATAGGAACCAGTTCATTAGGATTACACCAAATCACCTGACTGTCATGTGATAACTTTTCCCGCTGTATTCAATTTCGATGTACACATTGTACAACGGATATGATGTTAAAGTGTTTATTATACTCACGCAAACAGCTTTTATAAAAAGTGAACTAAGTGTTATACATCCATTTAAATTTTAATTCGCGTAATGTGAGTCAAATCTGCGTTAAGTGTCATATCCGGTCTGTATCCCTGTGCCAATATCTCCTGTGCGGACGAGTGGAGTATTTATAGATAAATGGCCGAGCTGTTTATATTGAGAATTAGGTGACATATTTCATCAAAACAACATTTCTGAGAACTTAGTAATGTTAAACTGGCCATAAATCATTAAGAAAATCTAATTTTTTTTTAAATATGATTTTATTATCTCGTACAACGTTTTAACAGTTCCAATGCATTGAGATAGTTGTTTAATATTTTCACCAGACGATACATGTTGTGTAATAATATGTTGTGTATTATATAATATGCCGACTGCTGTCTCCGTGCTTCAGATAAAATAGCTTCGAATTGACACATTCCACCATAGACATATAAGTGGGCCATCATATTTATCGTGATTCTAAGGATATTTGAAGTTGCATCGTCTTTAATTGGGGTTAAATTCCTAATTGTGAGGTTCAGATAATTGTTTGAAAAATTGAGGTCGCCTGATCGTTAACAGTCCAAATATATAGAGATGGTTGTTTCATAGTTTCACTGATAATACATGTTGTGTAACAATATGTTGCCGACGGCTGTATCTGTGCGTCAGATAAAATAACTTCGAATTGACACATCTTTCTCTATTCCATCACAGACCAGACAAGGGGGCCCGAACAACGTGTGTATGCGGAGATTGTGGACGGAGAACTTATTGTGCGAGTTTCACCTATACCCATATGTACACCAACCAGTGGTCCAATTCAAATACGGCTGACTGTGCAGCCTAACGCGGAAACTGGCTCACCGACAGTGACCGTTGTCATGGAGACAGGTAAGTGTAAATACGCTAACACATGTAAGGTCTCGTTCACCCGCACACATCGATAGCGATTGATATTCAATCGGAGTAACCTGGCCGCCACGCGAGGTTATGATTGAGGTTAGGATTGTATTGACAAACTAACTGAGACTGAAATTTGAAAGTCTTTTACAGAGCGACCTATACAATAGGATAATTTTACTTCAAAGTTGATCACTTCGGTGTTGTATTTTCTTCCATACAAATTATCTGTTATTTCGTCAAAGTACGTTCCATTTGTTAGAGCTATCACCCTTCCGGTACGTTCGTTATAGAGTTATCACCCTTCTGGTACGTTCCATATAGAGTTATCACCCTTCCGATACGTTCATTATAGAGTTATCACAATCCCAATTCAGTATATTTCACTGTCTAATAGTGTGCATATATAGAGTGTCAACCAGTTTACAATTCGAAACGACAGAGCGGTAATCACGATTAACTTAATTAGGATTGGCCCTGCGCACGACAAAATGATGCGATATTCGTCAACCATAATGACCATTTAAGGGTGGGGAATCGAGTTGATGAGTATCACGCATTCAAAATTCATAAAGAATACTACTGAGTATTTCCGGTCAAATAAGTTATCAACTTGTTTTAAAATAAACTATCATATGCTCATAACAGTCAAATAAGGATTAACTGTCATGTGGACTGTTTTTATGGAGATGTAACCGTGAGGTAAGTGGTCAATAACTTGCTCAAAACCACGTAGCTCACGGTGACATATCCATAAAAACAGTCCACATGACAGTTAATCCTTATATTTATATACATTTAACGAAAAAGCAACTTTTGTAAATGTATTTAAATCGAAAAGTGTATCGTGACAAAACCAGCCCAAAATATTCCATAGCACCCTTGGCAAAAGTTAACAGGAACAATGTCTTTATATTGAAACCTGATGATTTAATTTAAGTCAATCCTGCGCGAGTCCAAATGCGCCCAAAACATTACGCGTTTTTCTTTCCGGTATCGATGACGTATCGATGTAATTATTGGCTTGCAGTTATGAGCTGTTGCGCGTTCACCGAGAAATAACTGCAGCTAGTCGCGTGGGCGCCGACCAATCGAAATGCTGGATTTAGTGATAATCACACTTAGTATGTAAATATAATACTATGTGTTGTGTCAGTTCCTCATGTATTATGTATATAATCGATGATTATAAAAATAGTTATCCCACCGGGTTGTTATTAATAACAAGACGCCTTAATGACTACCTTTTATTAGTCACTAAAGCAACAGGTAGTCGAAAACATGTTTATGGACCTTCAGCTTTCTAGTTATTGGTGAAGTCCCATTTTGGTATCACACAAGCGCCAACCATGGCATCCTGGTCTACGATCACATATCTAGCCCTGAAACACGCTGAGCATAGATGTTAGTATACAAAGTACAAAGGAGTACCTCCTGCCCAAACTAAAGAATACATATTGGGTGAGGGTGGATGCGTATCCGCAGTGTCTGGGTCCGGGCGTGAGCGTGACTGTATCCAGACATGATCGTGTTGTATGATTCTTACGTACTTAGGGCTTCCTATGAACGGGGAAGATTTTCATCGGGTCACTTTTTCCGCCCGAGATGACCTTCACCTTGAAACGGGTATCCACAAATGATATATATGTGTGTGTCCTTTATAGACTCGAACCGATTGAGCTCAAACTTGCTACCTACGGGAAGTGTCATGGACGGGTTAAATTGTGACCCCGACCTGACCTTGACCTTGAAAATGATCAATTCAAGGTCAAATCGGGTAAAAATGGCGGATTTCGACGAAAGTTTACACCTAGGTGCAACATACGTGTTTCGGAAGCTGTTGCAATTGCTTTTTCGAACAAAGCCATGAGACGAACCACGCCAGTGGCGGGCTAACCTGCTAGTATTTTATAATTTAATATGAAAAGAATATATGTGTTCGGGTCTATTATATAATATATTCCGCCACTGTAAACTATAGTGAAACAATTTATGCTGACGTATTGTTTCCTAGCAACCGTAAGTTCCTCTCTCGAATCAAGGTGTCCGGAAACCTCCATTTGTAAACACTTTGTCGTCCATATTTCAAATCGTCTATATCGTCTCCAAATTTACATTTTTGTATTGCAGATTGCTCCAAACCAAAATCCTCAAAGAAACCAAGCTTGTGGAAACGTTTCAAGAGGTGGATAACACGGAAAAACTAAACTTATACACATGTTTGCCGTAGAGGTAAGACACCACATCAATATCCCTTTCCTGAAATTTTGCGAAAACCTTGTGCCAATGCATTCTCTTATATATGCGAGTCTCCAATATGGAGCCTCACAGATATAAGAGAATACATTGGCCTAACAATATTTAGCTTGACCTTTTAAGCCAGATAAATTCTCTTATATAGGCAATGCGCCCTTTTGTAGACTCGCATATATAAGAGAATGCACTGGCACAGGATCTTTAATGATGCACCAGCGCAGCTGCCGTCACTAAAGGGATATCTTCTCGACATTATGTATTTTCCTTCTAGACTGAACATAAGTTCAGTCTAGAAGGAAAATTATGGCGACATGAAAACCTCCCACAAATCAATGTGTCTGGAAACCTCCATTTGTAAACAGTTTGTCTCCCATATTTCAAATCGTCCATATCGTCTCCAAATTTATATTTTTGTATTGCAGATTGCTCCAAACCAAAATCCTCAAAGAAACCAAGCGTGTGGAAACGTTTCAAGAGGTGGATAACACGGAAAAACTTATACACATGTTTACCGTATTATTCAGGACATTGGGCACGTGCGACACGTGGAATTTGTACCAATCAACATTATTTGCTACACCATATAACTGACTATTGCATTAATGTTTTTAACATGATTACTTATTGTCACTTTCTCTGCGAGATTCCCTGTCATGCTCGATCAAATTAGGACCTTGATGCCACTGCTCTATCTTTAACTATTCAAAAGCCATGTGTAATAGACTTGGTCACTTGAAAATATTTAGGTTCGTAAATCTTCGTTGGCGAAAAATCGCTTACACCAGTTAAATTTAACTTAAAAGTTGAGCAATTGCATGATAACGATGGTGATCAATTAGTAGAAAGGTAACGGCATAGCATGCTATAAATATATGCTACCTATTAGGGAGTGTTTACTGATAAACTTTACTCGATAGAAAGACACATAAGTTGGCAACACATGAAATTGATGAATAAATTGAGGACCGAAAATTTGATATTTTTAGTTTGAATTCGGTACTTTAAATCAGTATTATGCTAATACCGATACCTCATGGTAAATACAGTGTACCGCCCATCTCTACGGTACTCCTTCCACTTACAATTGAATCGTGGTCGTCTGAACGTTCACTAAAAGTAAGATTGAAATTTAAGTTTATCTGTGCATTGGGATGTGCGATCCCAGTTTCCTTCAACACGGGGAAAATATGAATTTAGCACTCTCATATTAACCCTTTACCCAACAAACCGGCCAAATTAAGCTTCAACAGCCTAAAATATCTTCGGTCTGTCTCAATAGAACCATACAAATATGGATATCATTGGAACCGGCTCCTTGACCACATTGTGATAGTTACAGTTATGCCCTGTGCCAATGCATTCTCTTATATATGCGAGTCGACCATAGGTCGCCTCGCATATATAAGAGAATCCATTGGCCTAAAAAGGGTTGGGTAAAGGGTTAAAATATAATAGTTGAATATAACTATAATAGTAGTTCAGTAATGAACGTAGTGCTTATACCCTTGTGGAACTTGGAAGCAGCAATCTGCGAAAGCGGTAATGTTGCCGTTGACCTACATTGACTCGATTGAGGCTACACCAAAGCAAAGTCGAATTCAAAATGTGACTTACCTGGTTACTGCAGCGATTATGGCCGGGTAAACTACATTCACATTGGTGTTTGTTTTTCTTGAAAGACTTATCTCAAAAGTTATAGAAAACCTCCTTACACACTGTTCAATGCAATGGGATGTGGATATAAACCGTGTCAGACATTAAACCGAAAGAAATTAATTCTTGTCGTGGCGATAAAACGGTTGGCGATTATCGCAATACGATAGTGGAACACTCCGACGTTCGCACTCAGATATCACCAATTTTTGTACCTAGCTTGCCTGTCATTGGTTTCACGGGCATTGGCTAATTTGATTCTATTTGTCGTTATATATATTGACCACCTCATTTATTATTCCTTTCCATCAAAATAAAATAAAACAGACGAAGATCATATGTTTGAAATGTTTTAAGCATGACATTGGCGATAAGTTGTTATCAGAATACGTTATACTTGTGATAGTTCCCCTATCGTATTGCGATAATGACACCTGTCTATAGGTGGCCCCCCAATCGTGAGCAAACTTCCTTAATTTGCAGCAGGTATCCGTTTGTGATAACAATTGCGTAGTTTAATTTGGAAAGTTCCCCAATTAATAGCGTAAATAGAGCGACTGTATTTGACAGAAAAGGCCACTGTTATTGATTATCATGTTGCTATACATTAAAAAAAGACAAATGCACATGCCCGTTCAATCGTAGTAGTATATTTTGCCCATTTTAAACGACATCCGCAAATACCAAATAACGCTAACCTACTGCAAATGTCTTACATGACACCTGTTAATATATTTGGGCTGAATTCATTTGATGTGGTATGATTCCTCGAAATAAACAACAAAACGATCGTTTCTTCGAAATATAGTTTGGGCTAACATTTTCACAAATCCTTCACAGAAATTTGGCTGGCACACACAGCAGTAAGAATTCCATAGTTAATTAACCACCCATTTTGGGTGAAATAACATGCATCTTTACCAAAGCGAATACCAAGAGAAGTAACAATTATGTAGTTCCACTCGTAACGGTGCTGCTGGCATTTGACTTCAACTACCTATATGACTGATTCATACGAGATAATTGCATGCTATTAACAGGCAAATTCCGGTAGACATTTTTACTTCGCACGAAGTTAGCTGTGGTACATATGCATTTTATATACTTGTTTCGATTCATATTATGGCGTGTAAACTTGCCAGTGTAGGTTATAGGCAACTAAATAATTGAAATTATGTCCCTTGGAATTTGTGTAGGGAAACTCGAGTCAGCATAATGCAAATACCGGCAGCTGAATGGTGTATAATATCTTTGGTTGTGAAAGATAAAAGAAATTCGTAGGCTTTATGTTAATTCCTCGGCCATTTGTGTGGGATTGTTCGTCAAGCGTCTACATTGGTCGCCACATTTGGTAGGGGTGGGGTTATTTTTGTATACTGAAATTTTGTTCACAAAAGTGGGTAGTTGTGGAATTACCAATTTATTTCCAGGAATATGTATGGTAAGGCACCATTTCGTTTTTGACAACTTATGTCCGACGTGGAGTTCTAAACGGCAAAATATTTAAAGTTTGTCTCAGTACCGTAATGAATCGTGGGTATGGCTTATATAACCATAACACTGTCGCCTATGGGAAATAATTAGTTGATTGTAACCTGTATGTCTGTTCAGATAATATATAGGTCGTATATAATATTAAGCCCGTCATGTATTTATCACCTGGTGCCTGCTAAAATTGAATAGTTGAGATTTGATGAGTATGGCTTCAACCAATGTTTCACCCTTGCTTTCTTTCTCCGCAATTATCTGCTCATAGTTACAGCTTCTTTGGCCTGCTGAAACCGGGTTACACATTTTATTCTTTTATTTTCTTGCAGGAACACAATGGATGTCATGGCTATCTATCTAACCAATACAGTTATTAGTTTTATATTAGAAGTATCAACCATGGAGAAATATAGCATTGACAAAGCATATTATTGTGACCAAGACAACATGATTAAGATCGCTGTCATGACCATTTCATTGTGAACATGAACCAGGGCAGAGCACATATATTACTGAACGCCTTAAACTGACATACATGTTTATTGGTAAAGTTGATAAAGAGATATCAGCCACTAACTACATGGAGAAAGCGAAATATTGCGCCTATTTTTTGCAGAAAAACAAACATTTGTTTTCATGCTGGGCGAGAAATATTCAATATTCTTTGTTGTTTGCAGCGGATGTAGAGTTATCCTTCCTGTAATGTGTTGACAACAGCTTCCGGATCTGCTCAACACACCAATGACTCGTCCTGAGGATTATTCCATGTTATCTATTGCAATAATTATACCATAGGTACACGTACATTTATATTTAGATGAATCTTTCTGCTGTTACACGTAGTGCACCATTCTGCTTCTGATGATCACCACACAAATAACACAATTCATGTTCTGTATAACGTGGAATGGCGGGACGGTCTCATACCCCAACAGATCGGACGTTTTTTTCTCTATTTATTTATCATTTTTTTTATTGTCACACCTCTTGTGGTGTGTTTTAGTTTTCTTGTGAATCCACTGGAAGTATGAAGGTCGATTTAGACATTTCGATTTCCAGTCCCAATATGAAACTAAATATTATTTATTTTGGGGCAGCATCATATATTTTTGGGGAGAAATATCCAGACTTTCCTGTCGGCGTGTAGCGTAAATTAACAATTTCTTTATTAACTGGATTCTGTCATTCAATTATAAAATTCACATTGGAATGGTCTATTATTCATTTTGAAAACAGTCTAGGAAATATAAGCGGTCGACAGACAGTTGTGCAAATACTACAAGAGCAGAATTGTTCTTATTAATTGGAGGGACACGTTCAGATAATAAGTTAACTTATGACCTCATGAAATGGGGTAACAATGTAGTCTAATAATTGAACCATTCCTTTGCTCATCGGCGATATGTTCCCATAGGAAATGTTCACGTTTGTTAAACTTATTATCTGAACATTTTCTATGTGAACCTTTCGTCAATGAGTATTTAGCAAATACTACAAGTGCATAATTGTTTTTATTAATTGGAGGGAAATGTTCAGATAATAAGTTCACTTATGGCCTCACGAAATGGGGGTAACAATATAGTCTAATAATTTAACCCTTCCTTTGCTCATTGACGATATGTTCCCAGAGTAAATGTTTAGATAATAAGTTCACTTATGTCCGTTTGTTAAACTTGTTATCTGGACATGTTCTATGTGAAATCTCGTCAATGAATATTTAGCAAATAATACAAGTGCAAAATTGTTTTTATTAATTGGAGGGACACGTTCAGATAATAAGTTCACTTATGGCCTCACGAAATGGGGTAACAATGTAGTCTAACAATTTAACCTTTCCTTTGCTCATTGACGAGATGTTCCCATATGACATGTTAAGATAATAAGTTCACTTATGGCCGTTTGTTAAACTTATTATCTGAACATTTTCTATGTGAACATCGCGTCAATGAGTATTTAGCAAAGGACGGGTTAAATCAAGGTCAATCAATATTTGTTCAGTGAAATCTCGGTATATTTACCAAAGATCCATCTATATTTAACAAAAGGAAATATTCTTCAAAATGTATTTAAAAGTACTTGTGACGAGGTGTATAAGTAAGATATAGTTGTCGGACATAGAACACTACGTTAATTCTCAAGTCGAGGTGCTGTGTCTGGTAAATCATGGGATGACCACTTACTGCCCAGAAACTGCGGACATCATATTATCACCCGGGAATAACACATCTCTAGTCCCACTGTACACAGACAGACAGAACAAGGGGAATCTGGGTATTTCAACCCACGAATACACTTCGCTGCCCCCACCTCAACCCCGAAATGGTAGCATTGCAGCCTAAGAATTTAATCCTTCCTTTGATAAATACTCATTGACGAGAGGTTCCCAAAGGAAATGTTCAGATAATAAGTTCACTTATGGCCGTTTGTTAAACTTATTATCTGAATATTTCCTATGTGAACCTCTGTATACCGTGGAATAGGGGGACGTCATATATGCAAACAGATCGGACGTTTTTTTCTATTTATTTATCAGTTTCTTGTGGTGTGTTTGAGTTTTCTTGTGAATCTACGGGAAGTAGGAAGGTCGATTACGAAATTACGATTTCCAGTCCCAATATGAAACTAAATATTTACTATTTTGGGGGCAGTATCTATTTTCTGGAGAAATATCGAAATTCCCCTGTCGGTGTGTAGCGTAAATTAACACTGTCTTTACTAACTGGATTCAGCTAGTCAGTTATAAAAGTGTGCCTTGGACAAGTGCAGAATTGTTTTTATTAATTGGAGGGAAATGTTCAGATAATAAGTTCACTTATGGCCTCATGAAGTGATAACAATGTATCCTAATAATTTAACCCTGCCTTCGTAACCACTAACCATACACAGAAGGCATCATATTATCAGAAGAACATATCTAGCTCTGCTAGAAAGACAGATAGCTGACTATATGCCATACTAAGTGCATGTCACATAACGTTTCGACTCGTTACCTAGGGGGATGTGGATATTCCACCCAACGAATACACGTGGCTACCCCACCCCACCCGAAATGGGAACAATGTAGCCTAAGAATTCAACCCTTCCTTTACTAAATACTCATTGACGAGATGTTCCCAAAGGAAATGTTCAGATAATAAGTTTACTTATGGCCGTTTGTTAAACATATTATCTGAACATTTCCTATGTTAACATCTCGTCAATGAGTATTTAGCAAAGGAAGAGTTAAATTATAAGGCTGCATTGTTCCCATTTCGGGGTGGATGGGTGTAGGGTCAGCCACGTTTATTCGTGGGGTGAAATATCCAGATTCCAATAGGTCTATCGGTGTTTAGCGGAGCTATATATGTTCTTCCGATAATATGATGTCACCAGCTTCCGGGTAGTTTGTTGTCATCCCACGATTTACCGGACTCAGCAACTCGACTCGAGAATTAGCGTTGTGTTCCATGTCCGATAACTCTATCTTACTTATAAATATTTACCTGTCTGTTTGTTAAATGTATAACGAGCTTTTCGATGAATCTTGCTGCTTCTGTGCTGATCTGTTGGGGATAACACTTCTCAGGTTTCTACTTCATACTTGTACATGTTGATGAACGTTTCTGTTGTACATGTTGATGAACGGTTCTGTTGTTACATGTTGATAAACATTTCTGTTGTTACATGTTGGTGTACGTTTTTACTTGTTACGTGTATATCGATGTTTCCGCCTGATATGTGTGGACGACCTTTCTGCTTCTGGTGCCGACACTTACACGTATATATATACATCCATCCGCTACGCACCAACTCTTTACGATGGATGGTCGCTGCGGTCTTGTAGCCCAACCGATCTGGTGTATTTCATATTTCTGTATCTGTATTAGGTTCAGCGTAGGATCCTTCCGGATATAAGTACGCTGGTGCTGGATCAGTATTTATTTAATAATTTCCAGTGTCAGACCACTTGTGGTCTGTTTCCTTTATTTATATCCACCAGAAGTAGAAAGATCGTATAGATAAAATAAGTACCAAAAGTAAAAACAGTTATTTTATTATTCTCACAAGAGGGTATTTTCCTTTACAGACCTCACAATAACTCAGTTGCGGTTTGTTTGCTCGTGTCAGTATGTAAGCTTTTGTGTTTTATTTTGAGTTCGCATACAAACTTTTCAATGTTGGATGATAATTGAAGATGTTTAGTGCTTAATGAAATAAATGCAAGCTGTCTTGTTATGTATATATTCATACTATTTGATTGTGTATGATCACTCGAATTATAGTCATTTGAAAATATTTGCATTTACCAATCATTAAATCGTCTCAGTGATCGATATGCATATGTTATATGTCTTATATTCATTCCCACACCGATTCGTCGAGGAAGATCAGGTCTCCGAAGATCACTAGAAATGTGCAGCTAGAAAAAACCGCCCAAACCCAGTAGAGAGGTTTAGAATATCACCCACGTAAAATGGATATTTCAACAGATATTAATCACATAGTTATTAGCATATTTACCCACCTTTTCCTTTGTCTGTCTCAGGTATCCATTGTAGGGAATTATTAGACTGGCGGCTTTGTTTAGCTGGCAGAGCTATTGTTTATTGATTGCTCCGGATCTTTCCACATGTATATATCTACGTGTTGAAAGAATCAGAGCGATCAACAAAACAGCTGTCACTGATCAAAAGAACAATGAGATGATCAAACTCACGAAGAATAGTTGGCTGTGCCAGTCAGAATTATATGGTACATTGATCGTTTCATGCGCATCAGACACAGGTGACACACAGGTCGCATAAGAAATTTGCTGGTCAATTAAGAGAGGGCGGCCAGGACAGGTATGTTGTTGGTGTCTTAAACCTCATCAGCCGATACCCGTCAAAAGTTTTAACGGTTTGTAAATTCGTGGCTGGAAGAACAGCAGTTGGAACATTCGGAAAGAAACAATGATCGAATGTTTCTGCTATTATAACAACAATCCAAACAATATATGTAAAGTGGGTTGAATATTTTCACATTTTTCAATTATTTTTTATATAACATCTCCCTCGATTAGAAAAAAACATATCCAATCATATAGAGGGTGTTTTGGTTGGAATTTTTGGTCAGCTGGAAAGTTTCAGGTACCAGGTGAAATATTTCAATTCAGTATGTCCAGTATCGGTGGGATTGTAAACGAAGTTGAAAGAAAAAAATCCCAGAAATAGGTCACACCGATTCTCCGACTAAAGATGTTCCATCCGATTTGACAAAAAACGATGAGAACACGCAAACAGAACGCTCTTTAAAGGCCCACTTAATTTTCGAGTCTCCGATTAATTTTTTATAGTGACTTGATTACGGTTTTAATAACAATCTATGCCATAAAATATGATTAAAATACTATAATTCATCACTATTTGAAACATTTGTGTCTCAGAAGATGCCCACAGAGAAATAGAAAACTGCAGAAATCATAGAATGACTGCCCCCCCCCCCTTTCTGGCACCCAGAAAGCAACAGAATTCATACTTTTTCAATGAAATGGGGAGAACTCTATCTTTAAGATATAGAGTTATTCCCCTTGCATTGAAATTAATACTGATGTTTACTTCAATCTTATTTTAGTTTATTACACCGTATAAGTTGATAATACAATGTTTTGGAGCTTCCTCTTTCAAATGGTATATAATATGGCATATATTTTATATAAAGTAATCTGGGTGTTCATGGTATATAATATGGAATATATTTTATATAAAGTAATCTGGGGGTTCGAAAACTAAGTGGGCCTTTAATATACACCGTACACATGGACAATGAAACCACAAACACTTTTCATCGCGTAGATTATCCAGCCGACCGAAAACCTATAATACTTAAAGGTACTCAATCCGATTCGTTGGTCCCCATGTCGTTAGATTCCAACAAAAACAACAACAACAACAACAATAACAACATCATCAACAACAATAACAACATTTAAAAAAATGCCGTTTCAGTTATCAGAATCGATTAATTGACAGAAAATAATGCTTGCCACAGTCAAATAGAGTATATATAACATTCTCCCTAAAGTGTTATTTATCAAGATTTTGTTAAACAAAATTTGGTCTAATTGTCAAATATCTAACACCAAAAGCTACTTGATTTTAGAGTTACCCATCTTCATCCGCAATTTGGTCCGAGATCGTCGGCTTGACGAATATTTGCCAGACCGCCAAAAATGACAAATTTCACAAATCGATATCTGATCAAATATCTGATCAAATAGCCAAAGAGATAGTAATTTGGGAGCGTTAATTCGGATGATGCATCTTTAATTACTCGATAACTTGCTATACAAAAAGATAAGACGCCCAAAATGGCAGCCGGAAGTGGAACATTTGACGTTTTTTCACTAATTTAAAAAAAATCAGTTTCTGCTGTTTGGTACTGGTTGAGAATTGTAACTTTATGTTGTATTGTTCATGTTAATGACCATTGCAGCAATGACATATGCCATTTATGGGGTCACCGCCGCTTCTGATCACTCAAGAATTCGATTTTGCAGGACGCGGTATAAAATTTCACCAAAAATTAACGTTTGGATTTCTAGTCATATTTCATCAAGAAATGGGCCGAACTGTGCAATGTAAGTGAGGCATTCCATTTCTTATGCATATTCCAACTCATTAGTACCAAAATTGTCACTTTGGCTCAAAATGGCTGCCAAAATGCGGAAAATTGTCAATATTTCCCCAGGGTGCCATGCAACCGCATACATGTACAAGTTGTGGTTGATGACCAAATTGACTACTCTGTCTTATACACATTTAATACTAATATTTCTGATGCACCTAAAAAGTTGATTTCTCACATATATCCCAAACATTATTTTCTGCTGTTCCGAAAAGGTAGCAAATTGTGACTCACTTGGTTATTAAACATGTTACGTAATCAAGTGAAAACTACATGTTTTATTCTGGATGTTCAAGACCTTATGAGGCATGACCAATTCATTTTAAAGGATGCAGAATGATATTCTGGCCATGTTTCTAAACGGAAATGGGCAGAACTTCGAACAGGAGCTGAGCGCGACCATTTTATGTGGCTACTCTGCTGGGAAGCAATTACGTCGCCCCGGATCGATATCCAACAGCGGTGATCGAGTTACAGCGACGTTGGGATGCAATTGATTGATTGTACAAGAGGTAAATAATGAAATCGTACCTGACATTGTCGATTAGTAAAATTATTAACCTATCTATAATGAACGAGACATGACATTAATTTACAAAAATCTGCATAACACACAAGGAAACCAACGAAATTCGGTTATTTTAAAATAAAATATTGCTAATGCGGGGAATATCAAAGAAAACGGCGGCGGTCAGTGCGCATTGGTGTTTACCGACCAACAACGGTGGTGATCGAGCGATATATTGTTGAATATTTCCGATAACTTTCGCGATTATACATATACTTTGCATCATAACTACACGTTCAGATGGTGTTTCATGTAGCGTTGCGCATTACTGTATCGATCAATATATAGACTGATTTGTATTGTTATATCCTCGAAAAAACGAACTACAGACGAACACAACCATACACAATGTATTATGTTGAACCAATATCTTGACAATATTTAGGTATAAATGATATACATTATAAACATCTCATATAGACAACCATGTTGGACGCCATCCCCAAAGCGGATTTCAGCAGATTTTTTATCTGCAGCGTCTTTGACACACAAATCGCTTCAATATATTCCCGTGGACCACACACACAACCAATCCAGAACGTTTATTCCTGTGGACCACACACACAACCAACACAGAACGTTTATTCCTGAGGACCACACACACAACCAACCCATAACGTGTATTCATGTGGACCACACACCCAACCAACCTTGAAAGTTTATTCCTGTGGACCACATACCCAACCAACCCTGAAAGTTTATTCCTGTGGACCACATACCCAACCAACCCTGAAAGTTTCATGCTTTAATCCAAAAGTGAACGATTTTGTGTTAAGCTGCTTCAATAACAATCATCATCATCATCTTTATTTGAGAACTATTCTGTTTGACTCTTAGTCCCTGTTAATAATATTATACATTTACAATTTCGACATCGCAATACATTGAGTAATGCGACGTACACTGGAGTGCACTATTTGAAAGTATAATGTTCGACTGTCAGATTACCTTCCAAACGGAAATTCCTGGAAGGGTAAACTTTCTGTTTCCATTTCAGTTCTATGCACTGTTCCATTTGCGTTTTCGTGAGATCTATGTTAAAGTATATTTTAGCACTACCTGTTGTTTTATTGTCCTTTTTATTGTATCTGATGGCATCACGAATCATTTTGTCTCGAATTTGTTCATTCTTCAGAACTATCTTCACCGGTCGATTTTTTTTCACAGACCTGTTGCCAAGTCTGTAAAAGGACAAAACATCGCTGTCGTTAAATTTTGACCTTTCTTGTAATTCATTGCTTATAATGTACCAGTCCTGTTCTCTTGAATATTCTTCAGTTTGTATCAGTTCGGGTATGTTTAATATCACGATGTTGTGGTTCTTTGATTTTGAAATACCAGATGCATTTTATAAGAACGTTTGCGTTTGTTTCTGGTATATTATATAGCTTTTTGTATCGGAATACTTGCAACAACAACAACAAACAAAAAAACAACAAAAAACGACCTAAGAATTAGCATTTGTTGAATAGTCAATAATTATGTGCTTATCGAACATATAGCCCAAAGAAGATATCACATTTTCTCTTAAGTACAATGTAATTGGCTAAATCAATTTCACCCAGTAATTTTTGTTCCACACTTTATAACACGTAACGTAATATACACACCAGAATGATATGTGTTGGCTACGCCTATCATTTAGATTAATGACGTCACAGACAAGCCCTAGATACGTAGACCGACACAACGTTACGTTTGATTCATATGGCTTGCTATTCGTTAAATTCTCGGCCGTGTTTTTATGCACATCTCTACTAATTATTGACAAGAACGTGTGTTTTCAATTATTTGTATTCTGTTACATTACTTGGAATATTATCAGAATTGTGTCTAAACATGCCACCCGTCATGTTTGTTCTTGATGACAAGTCTGGATCACAAACAGGAGCATTCGGGGTGCTCGGCTCTGTGCATGAGCTCGGAAATTGGGAGCCAAACAGGGCATTAATGGCCAGGCTGGCTCCAGACAACAAATGGAAGGCTGTTGTCTCCATCCCCAAGGATACGAACATTGAGTTTAAGTGGGCGTGGCTTTCTTCGGAAACCATGCCCCGCAAGATTAAAGCATTGGAGGATGGAGACAACAGTCAGTTTACGATAAACACAGGTTCGGTGAAAGTTACAGCCGAATGGGGTAAACAAGAAAAGAAGATAGAAGGTAACACTTATTTATTGATCATGTATTCACTGATGTATTTATTAAATATTTTTCATTTACGAGTAGATCCGATGTGAATTGTTCAGATAAAGAGTTCACCAAACGACCTTGGTATCTGAGCATTTACCTCCAGTAAATAGAAATCATATACTTGTTTGATGCTTGCCGATTCTTGTATATACTTAGAACTATAACTGATGTGAGAAACCATTTGCTGTAGAAAGATGTAAAGCCTCTTGGCGGTTTCCTGGTCCAAATTTTGCTCAGGCTAAAAAAAAAAATGTTTGTTTCAGGTAATACATGCCAGAAAAAAAATAGGGTAGGACGGTATATAGGGATTTATTTAAATTTAAAGGTACTCAGACGGTCCCCATGTCATCAATATACAACAACAACATTTCTTCAAAATACGCTTTAGTTATCAGCATCGATTAATTGCCAAAATATAATGTTAACCACTGTCAACTATGATATAAAATTTCCCAAAACGTGTTATTTATCAACATTTTGTTCAACGAAATATGGCCGCATTATCACTTGATTATCACGAAATTTGGCCCTATTACAACTTGATTTTAGAGTTATCCATCTTCATCCACAATTTTGTCAGATAGCGTGCTTTTGAGAAATAACAAACTTCAAAAATCGATATCTGATCACTTTGAGATTTTATGGATGTGTTCATCGACTCGAATCAAATATTGTTTTTACACTCGAAGCCAAAGAAATAGTAATTTAGGAGCATTAAATCGGATTGAGTACCTTTATATACTGATTCTAAATGGTTCTGATAATGCATCTTTAATATATTTGTTGTATTCTCAGTATTACATGAAATTTGTGTGATATTCCAGAATTCACTGACTCGGTATTACACAGCATATCATGAACTTTTTAGGAGATTGAATATTAAATAAATCCACCACAATGTAATGAAACAATTGAAATAAGTGACCCTAAATACGTAATATGGTTATATATGGGTTTCATAATGATTGCATGAAAGAAAATCACCTTAGTACTGAAGAGTAGGCTACCCTACTTACATATTATATATTAAATATGACGGACTTACATGTACCCGCACATAACTAGAAACTGACTATAGAATATATCTTGCAGTACAAAAACAAATATCTGATTTCGGCAGGGTGGGGGGGGGGGGGGTGTCAAGATATTTTTACAGTCACGTGGTCAGTGGTCCACCATGACTCACGGCATCAGTCAAGCGTTTTTAAATCAAAATAAGTTGACCAATATAACAATATCAAGTATCACAACCTATGTATAGCAATACGGTTGTTGAGAACTATTTGCGCAAAACATATTCATAGGAGAGGTAATATAAATTTAATGATGTATTATTTATTTATATATAAATTATCATACTCATTAGTATCTTGCAACAAAATATTGTTTGAATACTCATCAGTATCTTGCAACAAAATATTGTTTGATTTAAATAATTATTACTGCAGATAGCACCCGGAAACCACATTACATGGAGCGGACGGGCGAACACAGTTGAACTCTTTAGTCTAATAAATTTGTTCGCGTTTTTCGATAATATCTATCCAGAATTCCGATAGTATGTAATGAAACTACATAATTCATTGTTGCACGTCGTTAATACAAAATTGTATAAGTACACAGTTATATTCTTATACGAACAATATTTAAATTTTCTCGTACATGTAAGGGTTTTCCTATGGCCATTGCCCTGTAAGTATAATAGGCCGGCTATTTGTTTCCATTTGCGACACGCTTCGATATTTGCGTGACGTCACAATGGCAATCAACGCGACACGTCTTAAAATTATTCGTCAATACCTGAATATAGACAATTTTGAAAACCGTGTGCTCGCTTTGCAATGTCACGATAGTTGCAAATGTGGTATCATTGGAAACTATTTATAACGAATGGGTAATGTGCACAATGCACAATTATATATAAAGAATATGCATTAACTTGTTCTGTAAATTAGTATAATGTTATCCAAAACCGCAACCTTCCCGGTTTCCCCAACGTAGATATTTTGCCATTTTATACCCCTGCTTTCAGAGTAAAATGGGGATATTGGATTGACTGTCCGTCCGTCTGTCTTGCCATCCAGCTGTCTGGACATATATATCAACAAAGGGCAATCGGTTATGGATGAAATTTGGTATGGATATTCGCTACCATGACTGCTTTTATAAGAGGGGCCTCAACTACTATGGGAGACACAGGATCAATTGAATTTTCCCAGTTGAAGTTGGTGATGTTCACACATTAGTCAGTCACCTCGATTTTATCTTATGCAAATTAGAAGATATAGAAACTTCACAGAAGGGAAAGAGAAACTAAAACAATGTTAATTTCAAACTATAGATACTTCCCAGAAGATGATGCCTAAGCAGAATGAGGTCACCAGAGGGTGAATTTGGTATGCTATCTCCCATTGCGGATAGCATCACTAATCAATACATTCACCCGCTGGGGACCTCATTCTGCAAATTACAGCCACACTAGTCTTATTGCACCCCTGGAAATAATGTGTTTTTTCCTCCCGTCAGAGTACCTCCCCATGAGAATAACATTTATCATGGAGGTTCGGAAGTGCTTCAAAAAAGAAGTGAATGACTTTGTTTTACATTTTCTGGTCTTGTATTACCATTCCATTTGTTTTTGTTCACTTTTTTCTGCGTCTGCCTATATGCAGCCTATTACATCTATGGGCTCAATCAAATGTTCTATACATATTACCATCACAAATGCTTTCATTAACTGGAGTGTTGATATTGCCAAGCCCCTCGGTATTTCGTTCATTTTAATAAGTATTCCACCATTTGTCATCAAAAGTGAATGTTAGCTTGATTTTTACACTTTGTGCGATGTATTTCGGATGTGTGTCTGTACATAAAGTTGTCACTAATTCAGATTAGTCGTTATCTATTATCCACAAACACTTATCTGCAAACATATCGCTAAAAGCGTTGAAATTCGAATTAACGTCAATAACTGATTTTTTTGTTTAAACATATTTTAATGTAAATAGTATTACAAGAGGGATCGGGGCAGAGGTTTTGGACAACATATACACACCCTCTCCCATTAATATTTGTACAAATTCAAAGTTGATGACGAACATAGAGTATATCAACTAGCTGAAACAGGCTCCTTCTGCGTCCTTCAACGTCGGAGGGGTCTGCGGCCCTACACAATAGTGCGTTAGGGGCCACGGCAGAGTCTTTATTCAGCGGCGGCTCATTTGTAGGCTTCGCGCACATTTTCATCGTTTAAACATTTTGATTAAAGCAAAACTTGTATTAAATTTTTTTATTTGGTTACATTTAAAACAAATAAAATTTGTTCAATACCAAGTACAATTTATTTCATATCCATATTTAAAGAAAGTTTTGACCACCAACACTCATATTAATGATAAGGCTTATCAACTGGACTTAAACAATACATTTATGAACAAAAGAGGGCTCCAGTTCCAATATTTACCGAATATTTTGTCTTTTATAACATGCACGATATCATGGGGTGGGTCTGGCTTCCGCGTGGTGTGAAGAAAATTTAACTGGGGGGAACTATTCCATCAGTTCTCACATATTGTCATTGTTGCTTTTGACCATCAATTATCCTTGCGATACATGTAGTCATGTACCGATGTCATCTCATTTAATTCTTCTAGTAGTTTAAATGGTACGAATGTTGATAGATATACATATTTCATGCATTAGTGTATGATGTTTATTCTTAAGTAGATAGGTATGGAATTTCCGGGATTTACTGATATAATAAAAAAGACTGCGTAACTGGACATTTATCTATCACGACGATGAGTATTGTTTTATAATTATGAGCAACTTATAACTTGCTCATCCTCTTGAGGATAACGATATTTTAATTCGGGATTCCAGTTTATGCCATTGCCATTGGAAAGATTGCATGTATTTTATCGTTGTGTACAGCTTGTGTGTACTTCAATATTCTGCATGTACTTGGTTATTTGAATATGCTGCAGATGGACAATTATATAATTAAAACTGAGAATCTGTGATTATATCCTATATTTTGTCATCTCGCTCGGACTATACTGTTCAAGTTGAGATCTAAACAGACATTGCAAGTAAAAGGTGGGTAAAAAAAAAACATTTCAATCTTTTATCCTGATTTTTTTTTCTGACCCCCCCCCCCTCCCCACTGCGCCATCAATCAACATTTGTATTTAGCACCCAGATCAGTAGTTGTGTGATAATAATGTTGATAATAATTGTCATAATGGTACACAATTTGAGGACATCTCACAATTTTAATGCGATTAAAATGACTGAGGAGGATACTGTTCAGTTTGGGCAAGTTTAGTATAAATTAAGACATTTTAGAATGGATGTGGTCATTTTGATATCAATTAAAATGAATAGTTGTTGCTTACGTACCTGGGTAAATATATCACCCTCCAACCTGGTTAACTTTATCATAGTTTCGGGAACCGTGGCAACTTTAACACACAAACCCCATGAAAGTGACCAATACAGACAATATGGCCATCCGAAAGAAATTGTCTGAAAATCGTCTGGTAGATCTGCCCATTGTTCCAAGTGTTCTCCTCTTTATAAGGTAATCGATTTTTTTTTCAGAATATGTCCGAAAAAGTAATTATCAACCAACGGTTGAACCATACAAGCCAGAGTTGGCAGAAAAAAGTGAGCGAAATATTCTTCAAGGTGGCGAAGATGTTCGTGAAATGCTGAGGCAGCTGAACAAAATACAACCGGGTTAGTATGTAGATTGTGTTAACAATTGAAAACAGCTGGAGAACTGCTGACTATGGCAAGTTTTATAAAGAATGCTAGCTGAGACAGGCCTGGCTTCGGGAGCCTTTATTCAGCGTCGGATGGGCGTTAATGGCATGGGCCCCACTGTGTGCATCGCGCACATTTGTACCTAAATATTCTCATAGGTTCATATTCGACTTAATTGATTCTCAAATAAGCTAAGACCATAGTGGACTTATACCCGGTATTCTGTTGGATGGCGAGGACCCCAGTGAAAACATATATAAAGAGCCTACACATGGTCTTCAAATAGGTTCATATTGAACCTAAATATTTGCATGTATTTGATTCTGAAATAGGCCCACCGTGAGCTTATTTTAATTTGTGTGTGTGTTTTTTTTATTTATTTAATTAATTTTAAAAAATCTAAATTTTGCAAAACTGACGCCGTTATAACATCCGCCAGGATACCCCGAGTCACCACACCAAATTTAGTTGATATCGGTCCAGGCGTCTGGATACCCCGAGTCACCACACCAACTTTGGTTGATATCGGTCCAGGGGTCTGGATACCCCGAGTTACCACACCAAATTTGGTTGATATCGTTCCAGGGGTCTGGATACCCCGAGTTACCACACCAAATTTGGTTGATATCGTTCCAGGGGTCTGGATACCCCGAGTTACCACACCAAATTTGGTTGATATCGTTCCAGGGGTCTGGATACCCCGAGTTACCACACCAAATTTGGTTGTTATCGTTCCAGGGGTCTGGATACCCCGAGTTACCACACCAAATTTGGTTGATGTCGTTCCAGGGGTCTGGGAGAAAAATTCGGACAGACGGATCCTACTCATTTTTTTTTTATGATCTCCAACGAGTTATGTTGGGATATAAGATTTTAGAATCATTTTATGAAACGAGTTTGATAAATTTGATTCACAACGAATCGTAGACGAGTTGTAAATGAAATTTATTAAACGAGTTTCATAAAATCTTATATCCCAACATAACGAGTTGAAGATCTAGAGCTTTGTGCCTTTTTAACAAATCAAAATCCTAAACAGAAGCTTAAAAATACACACATTTACATTGTTGGCTGAGAGGCTGCACAACCGTGTACGGCAGTATTGCGCTCTCGAGCTGCCGACGGAAAATATAGTCCGCCAATTTCCCCCTTTGTTTTTGTGTATATTTTCATTCTCTTATATATGCGAGGCTCACTACGGTACACTCGCATATATAAGAGAATGCAATGTAATATGATCTTTATATGATCTTTAATGCTGCACCAGCGCAGCTCCCTTCACGAGAGGGTTAATATACTAAATTACGTGTTGTATTTTAGAGGGAAATGATAATGCGTGACTCAGAATTAGGTGAATCTCAACTGCTTGTCTGTTTTCCGTAGCCAAACATGGACTCTCATACAATGTACTTATATGAATCATATCCTAAGCCGGACTACTTCAAGTCATCTGACCGGTAACCGCTATTCTGATTTTCTATATTACAGCTGAACAAGCCATCGAAATTCAACGTCCTGAAAATCCGAGCGAGGAAGTGAACGGCATCGCGGATGGAGTCGAGGAAGTTATAATAGCAAATGGTGAGTATTGTGAGTGGTAATCCAAAATGTTCTTAAAGTGGAGCTGGGGTGAACAATTTTACCACCTTTTCCGAACTGTAAATTCTTCACAGTTGGGAATTCACAAGATGTCATCGCATCCATCTGCAAACAATCATAGTAAATTAAGAAACTGAATTATGGACATCTTATGTGTAATGTTGTATTTCAGAGGGAAATGATAATTCGTGACTCAGAATTAGGTCAATCTCAACTGCTTGTCTGTTTTCCGTAGCCAAACATAGACTGTCATACTTATAGGAACCATATAAAATAAGGATTACATCAAGTCACCTGGGGGCCTCGGTGGCTCAATCGGTTAGGGGTACCACTCCAAGCCGTTTCGCCCTCCAGCGCTGGCGATAAGGGTTCAAATCCACATGTTTCCATCGTGGACTTGTTAACTCGAAATCGTTATCTGGTGGAGTTGCCAGTTACTCGCCGATGGCCGGTGGTTTGCTGCACATGGTTGACGAGTTTATCAGCCATTGAAATCACTGTTAGATTAGTCACAAATGTGCGGATTTCCTCCACCACTAAAACTGGCAATGTCGTGATATGGCCTTAGTGGCTAAAGCGACAATAACCCCTAATCAATCAATCAATCAATCAATCAATCAATCAATCAAGTCACCTGTATTCTGATGTCATGAGAGTTTTTTCTGATTTAATATATTACAGCTGAACAAGCCACCAAAGTTCAAAGTCTGGAAAATCCGAATGAGGAAGTAAACGGCAACGTGGATTGCGACGAAGAATCTGAAACAACAAATGGTCAGTACTGTGAGTGAAAATACAAAATTTCTGTCTGCAACCTTTGTTATTAAGGTGGAGCTGGGGTGATCAATTTTACCACCTTTTCCGAATTATAAATTCTTCACAGTTGGGAATTCACAACATGTCATCGCACCCATCTGTAAACAATCATAGTAAATTAAGAAACTGAATTATGGACATCTCATGTGTAATGTTGTATTTCAGAGGGAGATCATAAAATAGACTCTTATATCAACCACCAAGGGTGCTTATACCTAAGGCATGTGAATTACGTCATATAAATTTTTCTATATCCATGAGTGATTTTTCAAGATAGCGGGTATAGATTTTGGAGAAATTGCCACGTGACTTCCGGTTAGCAACCGTGTGGTGATTGCAAAAAACTGCTTCACAACTTACGAAGAATTCACATGTGATTTAAGTCTATTACTTTCATTTAGACGAATTTCGTTGGTCAGCTTAATGAAAACTAAATATGAAGAAGCCATGACGATAATCCAGACAGGATTTTACAATCCACGACACGTCTTGTCGATTTGGCATATCGTCTCCGTCGTGACCACTGCATGGTGTTACATAAATCATTCTTAGCGTTATGTACGTCGCCGAAAAAAGGCATATTTGAGGCACATCACGTGTGGTTGCTCCAGTACGTGTCATGTATGATTCATATTACTTTTATGAACCATTTCATAAGGATTACATCAAGTCACATGACCGGTCATGTGATAACTTTTCCCGCTGTATTCAATTTCGATGTACACAATGTACAACGGATATGATGTTAATGTGTTTATTAAACTCATACAAACAGCTTTTATAAAAAGTGAACTAAACGTATTACATCCATTTAAATTTTAATTCGCGTAATGTGAGTTAATTCTACGTTAAGTGGCATATCCGGTCTGTATCCCTGTGCAATATCTCCTGTGTGGACGAGTGGTGTATTTGTAGATAAATGGCCGAACTGTTTATATTGAGAATAACATACTTGTGCAAATGACTGGGGTAATAGTGTACCAAGCGTGTTAGAGCAAGTAATTGATTAATCGCTATATAAAACTGGTCATTATTATTATATTTGATCAAAACAACATTTCTAAGAACTAAGTAATGTTAAACTGGCGATAAATCATTAAGAAAATCTAAATTATTTTTTAAATATGATTTTATTATCTCGTACAATGTTTTAACAGTTCCAGTGCATAGTGATAGTTGTTTCGTATTTTCACCAGACGATACATGTTGTGTAATAATATGTTGTGTAATATTGATGCCGACTGCTGTCTCCGTGCTTCAGATAAAATAGCTTCGAATTGACGCATCTCTCTCTTCTCTCTATTCCATCATAGACAAGACAAGTGGGCCATTGGACATATTTATCGTGATTCTAAGGATATTTCAAGTTGCATCGTCTTTAATTGGGATTAAATTCCTAATTGTGAGGTTCAGATATGGCGTTTATCTGGCTGTCTGGCATACACAACAGCTAGTTTATGAAATATGCATTGTTTTAGGGAATTATAATTTAAAAAAAAATTGAGGTCGCCTGATTGTTAACAGTCCATATATATAGAGATGGTTGTTTCATAATTTCACTGATAATACATGTTGTGTAATAATATGTTGCCGACTGCTGTCTCTGTGCGTCAGATAAAATAACTTCGAAATGACACATCTTTCTCTATTCCATCACAGACCAGACAAGCCGGTCCGAACAACGCGTGTATGCGGAGATTGTGGACGGAGAACTTATTGTGCGAGTTTCACCTATACCTAAATTTACACCAACCAGTGGTCCAATTCAAATACGGCTGACTGTGCAGCCTAACGCGGAAACTGGCCCACCGGCAGTGACCGTTGTCATGGAGACAGGTAAGTGTAAATACGCTAACACAATCATGTAAGGTCTCGTTCACCCGCACACATCGATAGCGGTTGATATTCAATCGGAGTAACATGGCCGCCACGCGAGGTTATGATTGAGGTTAGGATTGTATTGACGAACTAACGGAGATGTTTGAAAAAGTGTTTTTACAGAGCGACCCACACAATAGGAGAATTTTACTTCAAAGTTTATCACTTTGGTATTGTATTTTCTTTCATACAGAATCACTGTTATTTCGTCAAAGTACATTCCATATAGAGTTATCACCCTTCCGGTACGTTCTATATAGAGTTATCACCCTTCCGGTACGTTCCATATAGAGTTATCACCCTTCCGGTACGTTCCATATAGAGTTATCACCCTTCCGGTACGTTATATATAGCCCTTCCGGTACGTTCCATATAGAGTTATCACCCTTCCGGTACGTTCCATATAGAGTTATCACCCTTCCGGTACGTTCCATATAGAGTTATCACCCTTCCGGTACGTTCTATATAGAGTTATCACACTTCCGATTAACTTATGATACTTATTTCGAAATGTAATCTCGCGTGGCACGTATTACACCGATTTAATATCAGTCGCTATCTAATCGTGAACTCGGATTAAGTATATTTACGTGCGCTCGCGCAACAGTATGGCGATCAGACAGATTCGTAGGTTGGTGTCACCCTACTCCGTTTCACTCCATGACGTCACAAAAAACGACGTAAAACCTCGTGGCGTTCTGACATTTTTACTGTGCGCGTTTTTGCTATGTTTATTTTATGTGTTGTTTTCGATTATTTGTTTGTCGCCGATATCGCCATTTGTCGGGATTCCCTGTTTCTATATTTAAAACTGGCATGCTCGTAGTGAGCCTCGATTTCGATTTTTTCTCCCAGGTCAAAATACGTCAGATTTATGACAAAAATAGATCGACCTACATTTTCTCCATCAGAACTCTACATCAAAGAGTCTATAGACTCCTTCGGGACCTACATAGACTCCTTCATTTGGGTATTTTTACTTATAATTGGGAAGTTTGATCATTTTTGGTTCGTGCGAAGACCTCTTTTTATCGTGCGGGAAAAGAGAGACATTCAAAACACGATTTCGTAATTCGACGCATGCAATAGACTGAATAGCCTAACCTTCAGCCGAGTTCCGGGTCAAATACGACGAATGACGTAACACAAAACAAAACGCATTTGTTGACACAAACACCGTTTGAAGAGTTTATTATTACATAAAATGATCGTTATTGATTAATTATTGATATTTATTGTTGCATATTGGCTGCTATCAATATTTACACAAATAGTATTAATTATTTCTTATAATTGCTCCTTTGGTCAACTTTGACTATCGGAAAATGAAAATGAAAATATGCCGCTGAAAAAAATGTAATCGATATTAAAGTCTCATCCTTTCGGCAACATGGAATTGGTTTTAATTACTTAAATGATTAATATAGTAATTTGCCTTTTATCTGTGGTGAAATGAGAAATGGTAATTGTCTTTTTTTGCTAACATTAAATTAAATTAAATAAATTAAGTAAAATACAGTGAAATTATTTTTTAAATTATTGTTTATTACATTTTTGCGCACGTTGGCATCTCTCTGAGTGCATTCTAGTTCACTCTCTAATCGTTTGCGTATAGTGTCAATCTGTTCTGCTGTTTGAAACGACACAGTGGTAATAACGATTAACTTAGGATTGGCCCTTCGCACGATACGATATTCGGCAACCATGATGACCATTTAAAGTGATATGAAACACTCCGATAGGGTGAACACATAGAAATGGGGAATACTCTTGCTCAAAGTAGTTATTTTGACAAATATTATATCCAAATCGAGAACAAACGCCGTCATTCTTACATATTAATTAAATGCAGTGACTCTCGATGATGAAATCCTTTACCGCCGATATTTGCGTCCCGAATCGAGAAGTAAATATTTACAATTGAGCGTAGTTCAGACGATGGTTTCTATGGAGTGGTACGGTCGATTTGCTTGATATTTTCGGCGATGTTAGTAGAATGATACATTCCTCCAGTTGTATCTGGTGCCTGAAAACTAACTTGTCAGTTTTGCACACCGGAACAAGTAGACAGTATGTCTTTAACGGTGGGGAATCGAGTTGATGAGTATCACGCATTCAAAATGACCAGAAGGAATACTACTGAATATTTCCGGACAAATAAGTTATCAACTTGTTTTAAAATAAACTATCATATGGTCGTAACAGTCAAAATGTTATGTGTTGTGTCAGTTCCTCATATATTATGTTTTGTGAGTTTGCACATTTTGAATGCGTGGTACACACCAACCTCGAAATCACGTTATAATTTTGCGCTCCGCGTGTATACTAATATAGAGATTCTCGCCTGGGCGTTGTGGTTTTATTTATAGATAAGTGAAGTTTTGGGACGGATTTAAAAGTCGAACTGCGACCCGAAGGCAGAGTCCGGTAAAAGGTGTAGTTGGGAATTTCAATTTCGTTTATTTTCCTTGACATTATTATGTCAATAATATTCATTTTTGGTTTGTGACAAGCTATGAAAGATAATTTGTAAGTCTTATATTTCAACTTTTATAGACATATTTTCGTTCTGCAGCCCACTGGGGGTTGTGGTCCGAGTCGGCCACCGGCTCGTTAATTAGGTGCTGGTTATTATTGTTATTTTATCGGAATTCTGAGTTGGTCATCCGCAAAACCAATATATTTTATATTCTATAATTACAATCATGGGTATATAATATATGATCTTGAGCGCATTACCATTTCTGACATTGGTTTTCTTGTTCTAATCTTTGGCACATTGTTTCGATTGTTTCGATTTGAGTATAAGCCTTTATATGCAAAGGACCTTTCCACAACTGTCAATCAAATAATTATTAGCCGATATTTTGTACCAATCAGCGACTGAGTTGGACGCTTGCTGCATTTAAAATTATTTGTTCATCCTAATTTTGATATCCACTCATCCATCATTGAAACAATATTTTTGTTGTCAAATCATAACGTGCTGAATGTTTGATTTGTGCATTGTTGTTGGAAAATCATCCATGATTTTTTTTATAACAAATATTTAAAATATATTTTCTCGGGTGTGTTAAACATAGGCGGAAACTGTAAACTGTAATGACACAATTTCTACAGACGCTCCTAGCAAACATAAGTTTCTCCCACTACTCAATGTGACTGGAAACCTTCATGTGTAAATAGTCTATCGCCCATCAAATCGTTCATATTGTCTTAAAACGTTTGTATTGCAGATTTCTCCAAAACAAAATCCTCAAAGAAACCAAGTTTGTGGAAACGTTTCAAGAGATGGATAACACGGAAAAACTAAACTTATACGCATGTTCGCCGTAGAGGTAAGACACCACATCAACACATGTTCGCCGTAGAGATAAGACACCACATCAACACATGTTCGCCGTAGAGATAAGACACCACATCATCACACGTTAGCCGTAGAGGTAAGACACCACATCAACACATGTTCGCCGTAGAGGTAAGACACCACATCAACACATGTTCGCCGGAGAGGTAAGACACCACATCAACACATGTTCGCCGTAGAGGTAAGACACCACATCAACATATGTTCGCCGTAGAGGTAAGACACATGTTCGCCGTAGAGGTAAGACACCACATCAACACATGTTCGCCGTAGAGGTAAGACAACACATCAACACATGTTCGCCGGAGAGGTAAGACACATGTTCGCCGTAGAGGTAAGACACCACATCAACACATGTTCGCCGTAGAGGTAAGACACATGTTCGCCGTAGAGGTAAGACACAACATCAACACATGTTCGCCGTAGAGGTAAGACACATGTTCGCAGTAGAGGTAAGACACCACATCAACACATGTTCGCCGTAGAGGTAAGACACATGTTCGCAGTAGAGGTAAGACACCACATCAACACATGTTCGCCGTAGAGATAAGACACATGTTCGCAGTAGAGGTATGACACCACATCAACACATGTTCGCCGTAGAGGTAATACACATGTTCGCCGTAGAGGTAATACACATGTTCGTCGTAGAGGTAAGACACATGTTCGCCGTAGAGGTAATACACATGTAATACACATGTTCGCCGTAGAGGTAATACACATGTTCGCAGTAGAGGTAAGACACCACATCAACACATGCTCGCCGTAGAGGTAAAACACATGTTCGCCGTACGTAGAGGTAATACACATGTTCGCCGTAGAGGTAATACACATGTTCGCCGTTGAGGTAAGACACCACATCAATATCCCTTCCATGACTGAAGCTTCCTGATATTTTGCGGAAACCTTGTGCCAATGCATTCTCTTATATACGCGAGTCTCCAATGTGGAGCCTCACATATAGAAGAGAATACATTGGCCTAACAATAATTGCCTTGACCTTTTAAGCCAGGCTCCCTATGGGATACTCGCATATATAAGAGAATGCGCTGGCACATGTCTTTAATGATGCACCAGCGCAGCTGCCGTCACAAAAGTGATATCTTCTCGACAATATGTATTTTCTTGTTCATGTTCAGTCTAGAAGGAAAATTATGCCGACATGAAAACTCCCGTTGACTCATACTGAAACAAATAATGACACTAAACAAAAGAGCATTTATTGATGCACATATATGCTATCACCACAAAGAGAATAAAAGAACCTTTTATACCGCATCTGATATTTAACCATTTCAGTGCCAAGTCCGATTTTTGTATCAACCCATATTTCCTTGATCATTTTTGAAATTTATTGATTATAATAATGTGATACATTGATGGAAAGAGCTCTTAGAGCTCTTTCCATCAATGTATCACATTATTATAATCAATAAATTTCAAAAATGATCAAGGAAATATGGGTTGATACAAAAATCGGACTTGGCACTGAAAGGGTTAAGGGTGCTCGGTAACAGTTTTTTCTTCTGATATATTATGATTAGAAAACATTCACTCGAAGTGTCAGTTAGTCATAAACGGCTAGAAATGTTGTTAACTTCAGTAAGGGTACGTTCCCTATCACTGTCAAGTGTTCACGGCAATTCGTCATAGAAAAACCTATGGTGTCAGAATATGAACGGAAATGTGCATATAACATGCATCTTTACCAAAGCGAATACAAAGAGAAGTAACAATTATGTAGTTCCACTCGTAACGGTGCTGCTGGCATTTGACTTCAACTACCTATATGACTGATTCATACGAGATAATTGCATGCTATTAACAGGCAAATTCCGGTAGCATCGCTTCAGATGGAACTACAGAAATTTTAACTGTGGTACATATGCATTTTATATGCTTGTTTCCGTTCATATTATGGCGTGAAAACTTGCCAGTGTAGGTTATAAGCAACTAACTAATTGAATTATGTCACTGGCATTTGTGTAGGGAAACTCGAGTCAGCAAACAACAAATACCGGCAGCTGAATGGTCAATACTATCTTTGGTTGTTTAATGTGAAAGATAAAAGAAATTCATAGGCTATATGTTAATTCCTCGGCCATTTGTGTAGGATTGTTCGTCAAGCGTCTACATTGGTCGCCAAATTTGATAGGGGTGGGGTTATTTTTATATACTGAAATTTTGTCCACAAAAGTGGGTAGTTATGGAAATGCCAATTTATTTCCAGGAATAAGTATGGTTAGGCACCATTTAATTTTTGACAACTTATGTCCGACGTGGAGTTCTAAACGGCAAAATATTTAAAGTTTGTCTCAGTACCGTAATGAATCGTGGGCATGGCTTAACCCTAACACTGTCGCCTATGGGAAATAATTAGTTGATTGTAACCTGTATGTCTGTTCAGATAATATATAGGTCGTATATAAAATTAAGCCCGTCGTGTATTTATCGACCTGATGCATGCTAAAATTTAACAGTTGAAATTTGATGAGTATGGCTTCCATCAATGTTTCACCCTTGCTCTTTTTCTCCGCAATCATCTGCTCATAGTTACAGTTTATTTGGTCTGCTGAAACCGGTCCACACATATTCTTCTTTTATTTTCTTGCAGGAACACAATGGATGTCATGGATATCTAACCAATACAGTTATTCGTTTTATATTAGAAGTATCGACCATGGAGAAATATAGCATTGACAAAGCATATTATTGTGACCAAGAGAACATGATAAAGCTGGCGTCATGACCATTTCATTGTGAAAATAAACCAGGACACAGTCCATAATTATATTACCGAACGCCTTAAAAAAACTAATATTATACATGTTTATTGATGAAGTTGATTAAGAGATATTCGCCACTAACTGCACGGAGAGAGCGAAATATTGCGCCTATTTTAACAGAAGAAAACAAGGCAAAAAACAAACATAGGTTTTCATGCTGGGCGAGAAATATTCAATGTTCTCGAGCTGTTTGTTTGCCGCGGAGGTAGAGTTATCCTTCCTGTAATGTGTTGACAACTGTTACAGCTTCCGGGTCTGCTTAACACACCAATGACTCGTCCTGAGAATTAGTATCTTGTTATTTATGCCTCGTCCTGAGAATTAGTATCATGTTATTTATGTCCAATAATTCTATCATAGGATCACGCCGTCACCATTTATATTTAAATTAATCTTTCTGTTACACGTAGCACACCTTTCTGCTTCTCGTGCCGACTTGTTGGGGTACATCTCCACCGAATCACCACACACATAACACAATTCATCTTCTTCTTCTTCCGATTTCAGTCCACCATCAACAGGCTGATGATTATGACTCATGTTCTGTATAACGTGGAATGGCTGGATTATCAGTTCCTTGTGTCATAACTCTTATTGTGTGTTTTAGTTTTATAGTGAATCCACCGGAAGTAGGAAGGTCGATTTCGAAATTACGATTTCCAGTCCCAATATGAAACTAAATATTTACTATTTTAGGGCATCATCATATATTTTGAGGAGAGAAATATCCAGATTCCCCTGTCACCGTGTAGCGAAAATTGTTTATTATCTGGATTCAGATAATAAGTTCACTTATGGCCTCACGAAATGGGGTAACAATGTAGTCTAATAATTTAACCTTTCCTTTGCTCTTTGACGAGATGTTCTCATAGGAAATGTTCAGATAATAAGTTCACTTATGGCCGTTTGTTAAACTTATTATCTGAACATTTTCCATGTGAACCTCGCGTCAATGAGTATTTAGCAAAGGACGGGTTAAATCAAGGTCAATCAATATATATTCTTCGGAAAGCTCGAAATATATACCAAAGATCCATCTAAAGATAATATCCTCCAAAATGTATTTAAAAGTACTTGTGTCGAGGTGTATAAGTAAGATAGAGTTATCGGACATAGAACACTGCTCCAATTATCGAGTCGAGGTGCTGTCTGGTGAATCATGGGATGACCACGAACTGCCCGGAAGCTGCGGACATCATACTATCGGCATAACATCTCTAGTCCCACTAGATACAGACAGACAAAACAAGAGGAATCTGTGTATTTCAACTCACGAATACACTTCGCTGCCCCCACCTCAACCCCCGAAATGGTAGCATTGCAGCCTAAGAATTTAATCCTTCCTTTGATAAATACTCATTGACGAGAGGTTCCCATAGGAAATGTTCAGATAATAAGTTCACTTATGGCCGTTTGTTAAACTTATTATCTGAATATTCCCATGTGATCCTCTCGTCAATGAGTATTTAGCAAAAGGAGGGTTAAATTTTTAAGTTGCGTTTGAGGGGCAGCAACGTGTATTCGTGGGGTGAAATACCCAGGTTCTCCTAGGTATGTCCGTGTGTAACGGGGTTAGATATGTTATTCCGATAATATGATGTCCACAGCTGCCAGGCAGTTAGTGGTCACCCCATGATTTACCGGACACAGCACCTCGACTCGAGAATTAGCGCATTGTTCTATGTCCGATAACTCTATTTTAGTTATGCACCTCGTCAAAAGTACAAGGAGGAAATTTCCTTTTGTTAAATTTAGATGATTTTTATGCTGTTATACGATGTCGATTTATTGGGTTCATCTCCGCCGAATCACTACACAAATAACACAATTACGATTGCCAGTCCCAATATGAAAAATATTTACTATTTTGCGCCAGCATCATATCTTTTTGGGAGAGAAATATCCAGATTCCCCTGTCGGTGTGCAGCGTAAATTAACAATTTCTATATTAAAGGTACTCAATCCGATCAGACCCTCATAAATTACTATTTCTTTGGCTTCGGGGGTAAAAAATATTTGATTCGAGTCGAGGAACCTACCCATCAACGCTCAGATAGATCAGATATAAATTTTTGAAGTTTTGTTATTTCTATTGTTTGTGGCCCAGAAACACACCGTCAAATGGATGGTCTCGTTCGAAATTGCGTTATTATTACCACTTGATTTTAGAGTTATTCATCTTCGTCCGTTTGAATAAGTGTTTCCGGGGCAATTATTTGTACACATCTCGAGAAATAACAAACTTCAAAAATCAATATCTGATCACTCTGATATTTGATGCGTGGGTTCCTCGACTCGAATCAAATATTGTTTACCCCTGAAGCCAAATAAATAGTAATTTAGGGGTGCTTAATAGGATGGAGTACTTTTAACTGGATTCTGCTATTCAGTTATAACAGTGTACGTTGGAATGTTCTATTATTCATCTTGAAAACAGTTCAGGAAATATAAGCGGACGACAGATAGATGTGCAAATAATACAAGTGCAGAATTGTTTTTATTAAAATTGGAGGGAAATGTTCAGATAATAAGTCACGTATGGCCTCACGAAATTATATAAATGTAGCCTAATAATTTAACCCTTCCTTCGTAACCACTAACCATACCCAGAAGCTGTTGGCATCATATTATCGGAAGAACATCTCTAGCCCCTCTACACAGACAGACCTAGGGGGATTTGGATATTTCACCCCACGAATACACGTGGCCGCCCCTACCCCACCCCACCCGAAATTGGAACAATGTAGCCTAATAATTTAACAATTCCTTTCCTAAATACTCATTGACGATATGTTCTCATAGGAAATGTTCAGATAATAAGTTCACTTATGGCCGTTTGTTAAACATTTTACCTGAACATTTCCTCTGTGAACATCTCGTCAATGAGTTTTTAGCAAAGGGAGGGTTAGGGTCAGCCACGTTTATTCGCGAGATGAAATATCCATTTCCTCTAGGACTGTCGGTGTGTAGCGGAGCTAGACATGTTCTTCCGATAATATGATGTCACCAGCTTCCGGTTGAGCTGTCATCCAACGATTTAACGGACACAGCAAGTCGACTCGAAAATTAGCGTTATGTTCTATGTTCGATAACTCTCTTACTTATACACCTCGTCACAATACTCTTAAATACATGCGGGAGGTTATTTACTTGCGTTGAATTAAGTTGGAAATATTTACATGTCTGATTGTTAAATGTATAACGAGCTTCTCGACGTACATAAACTTGCTGCTTCTGGTGTTGAACTGTTGAGGTAACTTCTTAGATTTCTACTTCATACTTGTACATGTTGATGAACGTTTCTGTTGTTACATGTTGATGAACGTTTCTGTTGTTACATGTTGATGAACGTTTCTGTTGTTACATGTTGATAAAGGTTTCTGTTGTTACATGTTGATAAAGGTTTATGTTGTTACATGTTGATAAAGGTTTCTGTTGTTACATGTTGATAAAGGTTTCTGTTGTTACATGTTGATAAACGTTTCTGTTGTTACATGTTGATGAACGTTTCTGTTGTTACATGTTGATGAACGTTTCTGTTGTTACATGTTGATAAAGGTTTCTGTTGTTACATGTTGATAAACGTTTCTGTTGTTACATGTTGATAAACGTTTCTGTTGTTACATGTTGATGAACGTTTCTGTTGTTACTTGTTGATGAACGTTTCTGTTTTTTATGTTGGTGGACGTTTTTACGTGTATATCGACGTATCCGCTTGGTGTCTGTGTGTTGACCTTTCTGCTTCTGGTGCTGACAGCTGACCTGTTGAGCTACACTTTCATCCATCCGCTACGCGCCAACTCATTACGATGGTCGTGTAGCCCAACCGATCGGGTGTTTTTCATATTTATTTAATAATTTCTAGTGTCAGACCACTTGTGGTGTGTTTTTTTTTTTTTATATCACCGATCGGGTGTTTTTCACATTTATTTAATAATTTCTAGTGCCAGACCACTTGTGGTGTGTTTCCTTTATTTTTATCCACCAGATGTAGGAAGGTCGAGTTCCCAGCGTATAGATAAAAAAAAGTACAAGAATTTTATTATTCTCACCAGAATGTATTTTTCTTTACACACCTCACAATAACTCACACTCACGGGTTATTTTGCTCGTGTCAGTATATGTAAGCTTTTGTGTTTTGTTTTGAGTTCGCATACAAACTTTTCAATGTTGGAGGGTAATTGAAGATGTCAAGTGCTTAATGAAATAAATGTAAGCTGTTTTGTTATGTATATATTCATAATATTTGATTGTGTATGATTACCCGAATTATAGTCATTTGAAAATATTTGCAATTACCAATAATTAAATCGTCTCAGTGATCGATATGCACAAGTTATATTCATTCCCACACCGATTCGTCGAGGAAGATCAGGTCTCCGAAGATTACTTGAAATATGCAGCTAGATAAAACCGCCCAAACTTAGTTGAGAGATTTATAATGATATCACCACGTCAAATGGATATTTCAACAGATATTAATCACATAATTATTAGCAGATTTACCCACCTTTTCCTTTGTCTGTCTCAGGTATTCATTTTAGTGAATTATTAGACTGGGGTCTTTGTTTAGCTGTCAGAGCTATTGTTTATTGATTGCTCCGGATCTTTCCACATGTATATATCTACGTGTTGAAAGAATCAGAGCCATCAACAAAACAGCTGTCACTGAACAAAAGAACAATGAGTTGAACGAACTCACGAAGAATAGTTGGCGGTGCCAGTCAGAATGATATGATACATTGGTCGTCCCACGCGCAGTCAATCGATCATCAGACACACGTGACACACAGGTCGCACCAGAAATTTGCTGGTCAACTAAGAGAGGGCGGCCAGGGAAGGTAGGTTGGTGTGACTCAAACTCCCCATCCGCCTATAGCGGTCACAAGTTTTAACGGTTATAAATTAGTGACTGGAAGAACAGCAGTTGGAACATTCGGATAGAAACAATGTTCGAATGTTTCTGCTATTATAAAAATCCAACCAGTATCTTGTGTGAAATGCGTTGAATATATTCAATGAATTTTTTTTATATTACATCGCCCTCGATTAGAAAATCATATCCAATCATAGACGGTTTTTTGGAAAATTTCAGGTACCAGGTGAAAATTTCAATTCAGTATGTCCAGTATCGGTGGGATTGTAAATGAAAACCAGCCAAGTTGAAAAAAAAAACATCCCAGAAATAGGTCACACGGTAACTCACACCCATTCTCCGAGTAAAGATGTTCCATCCGATTTGACAAAAAACGATGATTAGAATACGCAAACGAAACGCTCTTTAATATACACCGTACACATGGATTATGAAACCACTCTTTATCGCGTAGATGATCCACCCCGAAAATAAAAACCAATAATCCTTAATTACTTGATAAATTGCTGTAAAAAAAAAACTCTCGCGAAGCGACAATTAGTCCGGGAGCTGATATGGTACCCCTGCGCACAAGGAAACAACTTCACCCACTCATTTTCTTCCTTATTATGTCCCTCAACTTTTAAGCAATGTTAACACGAAACAAACGTGGCCGTGTAGATACCAGATAAGATGGCGTCCATGGCTGCGGTTTTTTTCATATGAGACACAAAGCAAGTTTGATGCAAATAATAGCTAGAAAATCTCGTCGAATGTGTACAGATTGATATATTTGTGTGAAGCTAAGACTTGATCCTTTAACCCTTTCAGTGCCAAGTCCGATTTTTGTATCAACCCATATTTCCTTGATCATTTTTCAAATTCATTGATTATAATAATGTGATACATTGATGAAAAGAGCTCTTAGAGCTCTTTCCATCAATGTATCACATTATTTTAATCAATAAATTTGAAAAATGATCAAGGATATATGGGTTGATACAAAAATCGGACTTGGCACTGAAAGGGTTAAGGCAAACTTGGAACTCCCCGTCCAAGGTGACCAACCAAAAGGCCGCGGAAATGGAAAATACGATGTGTTTTCACTGATATATTCCCGATCAGTTTCTATTAAGAACTGGTTGAGAATTGTGACTTTATTTTGTATTTTTCACGTTAACTGATCATCGGATCAATGATATCTGAAATTATTGGGGCCACATCCCCTTCCGATCAAGTCATGAACAGAAATGGTTAATATAAGTGAGACATACCATTACCCATGACTATTCCAACTCATTGGAACCAAAATTCTTACAATGGCTTAAAATGGTCGACATAATATTGAAAATGGTAGTTATTGCCCCAACGTGCCTTGCAATCGCTTACAAGTTATGGTTGATGAATACAATTGTGACCCGCCATATCAAATCCAGTCCTAAGTCGGGATTTTTTTTACCCTGTGCCAATGCATTCTCTTATATATGCGAGTCGACCATAGGTCGCCTCGCATATATAAGAGAATGCATTGGCCTAACAATTTTTTACAATTTTAATAATTTTTTCTTTAACAATTTTATAATTTCACCTATTCAGAGCCCCAGACAAACATAAGCAGACGACACTCTTCTATATGCTTCTATATATGTGTGGGGCTCCCTGCAGGGTAATGGATGTTTTTTATTTTATGTCCTAAAAATTGTAAGAAACATTTATTTAAAAAACATGATAAAAAATTGTTAGGTCAATGCATTCTCGTATCTATGCGAGGCGACCTATGGTCGACTCTCATATATAAGAGAATGCATTGGCACAGGGTAAAAAAAATCCCGACTTACGACTGGGTTTGATATGGCGGGTCACAATTGGCTATTCTGCCTTCTATACATTGAATACTAACACTGTTGACGCACCTTGTTTATTTGTTACTATTGAAACCACATACATTACCAGAAATATTGGATATTTCTCTCACAAATTAACTTTTCAGGTTTGGACCATATTTATACGCCCTTTAAAAAAAAAGGTCGTATTATGTAATCAGTCCGTCCGTCCGTCTGTCTGTGTACGTCCGTCTTTCTGTCCGTCCGTTAATATTTTTTGTTTCCGATCGATAACTCCAGTTTGGATTATTTGAATATGAACCAACCTTGGTATGTGCATTTCCCAGCTAAATATACAGGCCAAGTGCGAATGTGGGTTCCGTCCAATTATTTTTACATGAGTTACGGCCCTTTTTCGACTTATAATTTGACCATCTGTTGACATTTTTGGTTTCCGACCAATAACTCCAGTGTGTATTATTTGATCTGATCCAAAGTTGGTATGTGTATTTCCCAGCTAAAGATACAGGGCAAGTTCGAATATGGGTTCCGTTCAATTATTTTTACATGAATTACGGCCCTTTTTCGACTCAGAATTTAACCGATTTCATAACATTTCGGTTTCTGACCGATAACTCAAGTTTGGATTATTTTATCTTAACCAAAGCTGGTGTGTGTGTTTCCCATGCTAAAAATACAGGCCAAGTTCGCATATAGGGTCTGTCCAGTTATTTTCACATGAGTTACGGCCATTTTTCGACTTGTAATTTGACTGCATTTTGGCATTGAAATTAGGGGTATATTTCAGATATTCTTTGTAAGCTAAAATTATTATTTAATTTAGCGGTAGTACAAATCAAAATGGCTAAAGGGCGTATTTTGCCATGCCCTAGCGATGCTCTTGTTTCAAATAAAATGGAACTATCTTTTGTATGAAAGGTATTTACTGTTCTGATCTATCTTACATGTGTCACATTAAGGTGTTTGTAGGCCAAATTACTCAAGATGGCTTCCAAAATGGCAACCACATTTGGCAAAAGGTTGATTTTTCACATGTATCCCGAACATAATTCTTTGCTGTTCCGACACGGTAGCAAATTGTGACTCACTTGGTTATTAAACATGTTAGTTAATCATCTGATAACTACCTTATGATGCATGACAAATTCATTTTAAAGGATACGCGCAATATGGAAGTTTGCCGAAAACCAGAATATGCACGTACACACACTCTGTCAAGTCAATCAATTAATGTATTTGAGCAGACAATAAATTATTGTCTCCTAGCAACCGCTATTATACCGCCAATTATGACTCGCTATGGAATAATGAATTGTGATGTTTAGATTAGTGAACGTCAAGCAACTAACTTCAATCATCGACATACTATAACACTATGTATGTGGCTGGATAATTATTTATTTTTTATTTTACTGAGTAAGCAATGCTCTATTTCCAAACGAAGTTTGTAGAACATTTCCTATTGGTTTCTTCGATTGCCAGCGAGATTCGAAACATACCATATTATAGTTCATAATATAGTCAACAATTTATACTCGGTGTTATGCGGATTTTATAAACAGGTTATTGTTCAACTACCAATGAGCGGTATCTCCCACCACAACTCACGGAATGTTATAGTCTGCAGATGCTTGACGTGCGAAGTCTTCAATCAAAACATTCCCGCTATACACAGCCCAATGCTAATAGCCAATATAAAACAGACGAATCGTATTGTAAACAATATTTATTAACTCTGAAAAAGCACAGCAGATATGTTAAATTTAAGGACGGATAACATTGCAGAAAACGATCACTCTTAATACCACGCATATCAATGATCCAAACATAATAGATGATGATACAATAACATAAAGAAAGTATATATGAAATGGATAACTATGGTGTGCATAGTGTTCAATAGACTAGAGACAATATTTATTTTTTTACTAATTTCCTGAGATACCATTTAAAATTTATGGGATGTGTCGCCACTGAATATAATAACCCTCAACTGCTGATATTCTGAATATCCGAAAACCACTCTGCTAAAGTGGTCCTGCTATTTGCTCTGATGTTGGCGGGTCATGCTGAATTGATATGATGCATGTGGGGGTACACGATAAAATGATGATGTTAAGAAAAAGTTGATTCCAGGCCTTCGGCTAGTCTGATGAATCGAAAAAAAAACAAACATTTTGTGTATAAAACAATATTTTCGAACCCCCAGATCACTTTTGTAAAATATATGCCATATTATTTATCGTTTGAAAGAGGAAGCTCTAAAACATTGTATTTTCAACTTATTCCATGTAACAAACTTTGAACATGTTGTTTTTGTTGAGATAATGACGTCTGCTGGGTGCTATAGTTTATGCACAAAGTATATTATTGTCAATGGAAGGGGAATAACTCTATATATTTAGATATAGAATTATTCCGCTTCCAATGAAAATAAACTATAGTTTGAGTTCTGTTGCAAAACGGGGGAAACACTTTTATGATTTCAGCTATTTCCTATTACTGTATGGGCACCTTCTGAGACACAGGCGTTCCTAATGGTGGTGAATTATATTATTTTAATCATATTTTATGGTATAGATTGTTATTAAAACCGTATATCAAGGCACTATAACAAATAATCAGTGACTCGAAAAGTAAGTGGGCCATTAACGCACAAAATACATATGTGACCCGCCATATCAAATCATATCATATCAAAAATTGTAAGAAACATTTATTTTATAAAAATGATAAAAAATTGTTAGGCCAATGCATTCTCTTATATATGCGAGGCGACCTATGGTCGACTCGCATATATAAGAGAATGCATTGGCACAGGGTAAAAAAATCCCGACTTACGACTGGGTTTGATATGGCAGGTCACATATTGGTAACAATGTTCGCACGCTTCTTGACTGACAGCATACACATATGTATGCTAGATTTTCCAAGTATGTTTTTATCACTCACTCGCTATAAAATAAAAATTCACCCAATTTCACATTATATATCTTGAGGTTTATATCATTCACTCGCTTAAAAAAAAAATTCACTCAATTTCACATTATATCTTACAAAAATATAGAAATATCAAAATTCACAGATGAAATTCGACAACATATTGTTTTAGTTAACGGACATAAGGGAAATGTGAGCGAAGATATGACCAACGGTATCTGGGCGTATACAATGGTGCAATACTGCTGACCCAACCCTCATGGTCGGTGATATTTAACAAACCATAGAGATTATAAACGATAATTTCAACAGAGAATATAATAAAAAGAATAATCACTTGATTGAATTTGTACTGGTGACGTGGAATAATTCATTCGAGCATGGACTATATTGTAAAACACCCGAGCACAATGCGCTCTCGTATTTGCACAACGACCCTGAATATTATGAATTAATTCACGTCACCAGTTCAATCAAGTGATTATTCTCAATTTATTACGCACCATTGTTATGTTTCGGTTGATTACTTTACTTCAGATTGTGTGGTAACTCCACCCAAATACACCAGATCGACCGATAGCTGGCGTGGCGTTAATGACGTCATGCTCAGTACCCAAAAGTACTATACCAATAAGTTAACATCGTATTGTGTCGATTAGATGACCAATTAACATGGAAAACAAACTGAAACAATTACTTCATACTAAATAATATTGACTAATGGTGTGCAACAAAGAGAACCAAATAGGCATGTGAAGGAGAACTTTATCACAGTTGTGTTTTATGCCGAATGTTACCTTACTCGTATTTAAATTTGCGCAGTACTATTTTTCGCTCAGTTTTGAATTCGCGCCCTTTAAATTCGCGCACCTAGCTGCGCGAATTAAAAACTGACAGAAATATTTTCGTAATACTTCTGTGATATTTTCGTATATCTTGAAGCTGATGACAGTTTCGGTTCTTAAGAAATTTCTGGATATAGTATATGGTGTGTATTGAACACCACCGCGGCGGATTTTCATCCTGTAGACAATAAACTAGTAACTACATACATCATAATTTTATGGCGACCTGGACAACAATGTCTATGTTACCATGATTTGTCGCTTGGCATTGTGAGCAATGGTCTTGATAGCGGTTGGCCGAATGTAAATACATGCATAGATGTATATGCGTTATTGTCTATACAACCGTTTATATTATATGTAAACTCAGCAACATAGCCCTCTTGTATTTCCTATGGACTGTGGTTTAGATTAAACTTGGCAGTCGTACTATTTTTCGATCAGTTTTAAATTCGCGCACCGATGGGTGCGCGAAAAATAATACTGTTCGAATTTAAATACGAGTAAGGGAGTAAACGGCGATGAACATATATGTTATCTGCTGTGTGACGTTCAGGCGCTGACACTTTTAGCCAACAGACTATATTATATGACAAAATTCAGCCTTGCAATCACTATCTTAAAGGGTACACAAGGCACTCGCAGTGGGTTCATGGAAAGATAACAATCAATTTTTAAAATAAAATTCTGTAGAACATCAATCAACAAGTATATGTAAAATAGATGACGATTTTTGTTTGAATATAATATCCCCAATAATTTAATTAAAACTTGACGGTATGCATTGGAAAATATTCTGAAAATCATATTCAAACTTAAATATTTGAAACTAGTGCACGTTTATCGATATTTGTTGACAAATCACTGTGACAATTTTGTTTACATAACAATGGCTGCGGACACACGTACCACAGTAGCGATGGCATAGTAGGTGTGACAATTAATTATGGTAGAGTTTGGTGACAATTGGTCAACATAATTTATATGCCATAGGGAGTCGTGTCGCGCGCCGCATATTCGCACAGTGAGTCGACTGACCAATTAACCCATTGAGTTTCACCAAGGTTGATCTCTACTCATTACGTTTAGCCACCATGTATTCTCTACGATGACATAAAATTGCACGACCGATCGTCCAGAATTGTCTTGTGTGTTAGCATTAAAAATATAACATTGCGTGTTGAGTAACGATCAACAGCGACAAGACATTCGGTTTGATAAATCATTGAGATGTCGATCTCGACGCTGATAGAGCTTGGAAAAGACTCATTGTGTGAATGTGCGGCGGGCGACATGTCTTGCTATGGCACAGGAATATGGCGACCAATTGTCACAAAAATTGCACCATAATTAATTGTCACACCTACTATGCCATCGCTACTGTAATTTTGTTTACATAACAATGGTTCAAAGCGCGAAATTTCGTTGTTGGAGAAATATCGATAATTAATATATGAACAACGTTTATCTATTTATCCATGTTCTTCATTTATCCATGTTCTTCTCAGTGGTGGAGTTTATCTATTTATCCATGTTCTTCTCGGTGGTGGAGTTTATCTATTTATCCATGTTCTTCTCGGTGGTGGAGTTTTTACAGACTTTTATATATTTTTTGCACATTTACCCACTGCGGGTGCCTTGTGTCCCATTTAGTTGCACATCTCATATCATATATAGCATGATCGGATGCACTCACTTTTTAGTTCCAACGATTATTATAAAATCAATCTGCAAACCATAGCCCCGTATAGTCGCCAATGCAGAAAAAAGAGGTATAGTTGATATAATTTAACAAACAAAATAGTTAATATAAATAAAAATAAAATCCCCAAATAAATCTTCCGTATAACCATTATATGTTTTAGGCACTAAACAAAATTTAACCATATATAAGATAATGCACTGATACATGATCTTTAATGCTGTATCAGCTCAGCTCACGTCATGAAAGGGTTAACCCTTGCTCTACTAAATACTCACTGACGAGTAGTTATCCCTTAGGAAATGTTCAGATAATTATCTGAAATTTCTCTGCAATAAATAGGACTCCTTTTGCGCTTTTATTATCTGTTGTCTGCTTATTTTTCATGAACACCCCTCCAGTTAATTGTGGGCAAACCATGTCAGGTTGTTCAGATATCCAGGTTGACATTTGCATACGAAAAGCAAATCTCTCGAAACGGGACGAAGAGAGGGTCAAGTAATTACAGTAGCAGGTAAAATGCTGGAAGGTCTGCGTGTGTGTGTGGGGGGGGGGGGGGGGGGCGTGTCTCCAAATGTCTAACTACAGCCCCCCTCTTAAACATGACCGATATATTCAAGTCCGGGAAATACACTTTACACGCCATTGGTTTGGAATTTTTCAACTAGTATCTCAAGCCTTCTATCTGTTTAGAAAATTCCAGAGAAACATCCTCTTCGGTTGGAAATTTCCAATATATTGCCATTTTAGTCCAACAGTTTGACATATAGTAGGACAATACTAAAAATTTTGCCCAAAACGTCAACTTTAAAACTAAATATTGGTTGAAACTCTATCAGATTAATTTCATCATATCTTTTTGTCTGAAAGGTACAACTAAAGTTGTGTCAGGGATGAGATTTCCAACTGTTTAAACAAGAAGCTAAAATGGGGGGGGGGGGGTAGACCCAACCCAAATCTGTCGCTACGTCCCTGCTACTAATAGATAACAGTTGAATATGAAATAAAATCATTGGACTGCTATCCTCATTTTAATCTAACAAACGATAATAGTGAACTTTAGATTTGTAGAAGAGAACGAACTTGCACATTTAAGTGGGAGATCAAGTGACCAATTTTGAAAGGGGATTTCCATGCAAATCTGCGGAGCGATGTAATTCCAGAAACAAATTCACAAAAATACATTTATTGCAAAATATTATAATTTACCAAGCGGACCCGCAAGATAAATACCTGTTGTTTCCAATACCACATCACGTCACATTCAGAAGTATGTGCAACTCTGTAACTTTTGCTCCGCAGATTTGCATGGAAATCCCCTTTCACAATTGTTCACTTGACCTCCCCCATAAGATAGTCTCATACATTGGCGGGTGTTGGGGATTTACGAACATTTTTTCTTACTGCTGGTTGTACCTTGGCCACCAGGTCCAAGAATAGCATCTGAAATTAGAAAGAAAATCGATTCCAGTGATGTAACAAATGCAAATGGGTAAATACACAGGCCCCTGGGGGAAATACCAGATATACCAATATATACCAGTGACAAAGTTCGCAAGTCCAATTTGGGGGGGGGGGGGGGTAAAAAACGCACTATCCGTCGTATACCTCACAGCTTCTCCAAATCGTTTATCTCAGTCACAATATATTCTTCACCCTGAAACGGGTACCCACAAATTATATATATGTATGTGTGTGTCCGTTATAGACTCGAAAACGGCCCTACCGATGGAGTCTTCAATGTGTATATTGGTAATGAAATGTCCTTTCTGTTAATATACAATAAGATAGTATTAAAGGGGTACTGTACGCCATTTTCAATAAATTTCCGGTGATAACAACGATCTATTATCGATACTATATAGAAACATAAGTAATTTGAGTCGAAGATGTATTCTGTAAACGCTCAGGTTAATAGGCTATCTTAAAATTTAATAATTTAAACGTTAATAATTTAATATAAATTGAATTTATGGCTGGAGCCATAAAATGGCGTAAATTAAAATACGAATTTCCGTGTACAAAACGTAATCAAATTATAATTGAGGGATACTGGATTAGTAAACCCATTGCACACACGATCGTTTGAAACATTATGTTTATACGGGGAGAAAAGTCAAGCCACTCATTGACTAGTGACGATACAATATAACTTAAATGAGTATATGGGACTACTATGCATATAATATAATTTTTATTTGATTCATTTGGTTGAAAACTGTACAAAAATTACTCTACAACGACAATTTGTATTTTTGCATTCCGGTAAATTTGCCATCCGTAACACTACTTCGTACTCAACAGACTTTCAAAGAATGGAAAAGTTGTTACATTATTCTCCGACTCGGGGATTATAGAAACCAACAACAACATCTTGGGTACAGTACCCCTTTAAACGAAGGGAAGTCGAGATATCGTACCGAAAACTTTCAACATCTACTAGAAATTTGGGGGTAAAACAAGTTTCCCAGTCAACCCAACCTGACGCATGCAGTCAATTGATTCGAAGTCGACATATCGCACGGGTAATTCGCAAGTTCGGCAATTGTGATCGTAATAATTGAATTGGTATCCGTGTGTGATCACTACTATGGTACTGTTAGAACTTTGCCTATAATGATTTCTAGCTGCGATGGACTGCAAACTTGCCAGACATTCAGCTGCAGGTATATCAGTATAGAAAGCTACAACGTGCCGGAAACCGATCGGATGAGAGATGTGGCCTGTAGGGTGACACTCCACAGTTTCAACAGGCATGGGCCCAGCAATAGGGGGGGGGCATAGATTCATTGAAATTTATCTGTATTGTGATCCCAAACCATATAGACAATATATATATGCCTGAAATTAGTACAGAATATGCATTCAGAATTTGATACATAATGCCCACAATATTGTGGCCCTTGATCTTTTGATCGAAAATGTGATTTTTATTAAAACAATGACCAAAATAGTGCATTTTCATACCCAAGGGGCATGAATACCAGGATTTTTCGAGCATGGTCACCTATGTTGGTTCAAAGGCCTCTGGCTTCCAACATCAACATGAACAAATTTCAAACTTTCGCCGTTTACAATTGCAGAATATCAATTTTTAAAGCAGATGACAAATTGTGGGTGCTAAAAAATTGACCCAGTATCTAGAGCCACTGTTTCGCAGAAAACGCTACTGCTGTCTATGGGTGGGTTCAACGCAGGGAATATATAGAACGGGAAGGTTCACTCCGCGCATTTGTGGTAATCACCGGAAGTTGTCATGACGCCATTCTGGTAGGATACCCTGGTAGGAACGTACGTCATCGCATCGTTACTTCCTTGTTTACTTTTACTAATAAGTTAAAAGTGTGGGAGTTTGAAAATGATTTACAAATCAAAGTGGCATCCAGGATATTTGTGGGATCAACATATCGCTGAAGTAGAGGAACTAAAGTGGTAATCCATATCCATATATGATATATTCCAATGGATCGAATTGAAAATTCATTTAACTTGTATGTCTACCAGTACTAGGAAACAAACTTACTGGGTGGGATTTCTGTGTCAAATACGACTGTCTTCCATAATTTGACTAATGACTATGTCCATAACATTACCTGAGTCATGTCTCTAATTTAAAAAAAATTGAGATCTATTATGGAAAAAAATTGAGATCTATTATGGGATCAAAGTTCACAACCTTGGTCATTTAAATTAATTGCTTAGAATATAACCACAATTTAAACATGTTTTAAAAGCTCCATCAAGGGCACCATTCAGTAGGGCTTACATTCCAGATGCCACTTTTATTATGAAACTGGCATACCAGTTGATATGGGAATAATTATGGAGTCTGAGTACAAGTTAATGCCATTTATATTGAGTCCTGCATACATGATATATTTCACTAATCTCGCATACACTATATGTATGTACCATCAATATATGATGAGTTTACATCAATTACAGGGGTTCGTGGGAAACATATACATGCTACCAGTATACTGTATTACAAATAAATAGTATGTTACACTTTATACACTACATTTCATTATGTTTGCAGTGCCATTTTATCAATCTGAAATACTTGATATTTAAAAACATCCACCAAATATCAAATCTTTGGGCCATATCATAAACTTCCCTGGTCCTATACCTACCCTGCTACCCACATACAAAAAAACCCTACCGGTAAGACTTACCAGGTAGTAGCAAATATTTCATTTACATTTCATATCCATATTTTGTCCTTATAGTACTTAAATTGTCTGTTGGATAGACTATGTATAGTGAATGGCGGCAGATGTAGGCCTATATATTTAATTATCTGTGTGATATCTATAGATTTTCAATATCAAAATAACAGTTTAAATATTTAAACCTACCTGCAAGTATAAGTTAAGTAAAATCGCACATATAATATATAGGCATACCCGCCTACTCTTAAATATAGTCTATGGTATGGGGAAACAATAATTTTAAAGTTCTGTTATTAGTATACAGCACTATATAATATTGTGTCATTTTCAGCAAAGGGTGTGGTACCGGTACTTACAATGTGATAGACATGTGTCACGCAATCATGATCAATTTACCTTATGGTGTCAATCATTATGATGTGCCATGGAGATACAATCATCCTCTATGTTTTCCAAAAATAACCGATGACATTATGTTCTTATATTCATGGCTACACTACATGCCTACTGCTATGTAATATATTGGCAAACATAACTTACAATACCCAGTATTTATTCAAGAATTTATAAATTATAGCATCTCTGGGTCATGTATATCATTAATATTAAATATGATGAGTTTATTTGGGAAATTTTGATGTAGTTATAAAAATATATTGCGTTGATGTGTGTGAAAATTTCAATCATTGTTAAATATTAAAATAAAAAAAAAGCATATGTAGCCTAAATTTCCCAAATTATCATTCTCTAAGTTCTCATATACCATGAACGCAAGGACTAAGCAAGGCTCAACATGAGTAAAATACATTTATATATAGCCTTAAATGTTTGAACACTCACTAATTAATTAATCTTTCTTCAGAAAAAATCACATGTAGCCTATTTATAAATCTATAAACCTAGTACATAATTAATTAAATATTTGATATTATCAGAATTCTTGTTTTAATGGGTAATGCTTGAAATGACTAAGTTACAGTAAGTATTTGATTCCAAATATTAAATTATTAATGTATCAATGACTAAGGGAGTAAGGGTGTGGCTAGTGCAGCCCAATGAATGCACATTACCACATAGCAACTACTTGAACTAGCATTGATGTTATTGACTTGAGAAGCCTCAGAATTGTGTAAAATCTCACAGGGCTCCACGGTCCACCCACACTTTGATTTTGACACTTTTGACTGTTCATAGCCGCCAGAGCCAACAAGCATGGAATTATTCTGTAATGTTTCCAAATGAATTTTATTTTAGGTTTATGTTTCAATATTTGGTACGCCGGCATTTTAATTTAAAATTGGCATCATCACAGTTATGAATTGAATGATCTCAGCCAAAATTTCGACATTGAATAACAAACGAAAATTGGCAAGAAAGACAGCGTAATTTGGTTGAAATAAATACTCATTTGCTTTAAAATATATTTTTTTCATGTTGGTGGATTAAAGTATGATATATAGTCACAAATGTTGCTTTTTGTCTGATTGTTTATTCTTTTATAGGCCTACTATTTCGATTTTGTTTACACACAAGGCGAATAGCGCTGCGGTAACCAATGACGCCATTCGCTCTTCTATCCTACCAGAATGGCGGATGTTGGCGACGTCATGCATTACGTTGAGCCAATAGGAAGTGAACCTTCCCGTTGTATATATTCCCTGGTTCAACGTCACTTGCACTTAAATTTTTCATCTGTCTAGAACACCTTCTAAAATTACACAAGTTCATATCCCACCTTGTCTCAATATACATACCACATGAATGGTGCCAGAAACCACTTGCACTTTATATCTATAAAATCACCCCTACTGATCATTCGAAACTGTGGAGTGTTACCTAGGGTGTGCCGAAGGATTTAGTCATACAAAGAGTAAATTCCAAGATGGCCGCTGGCGGCCATGTTTTTCAACACATTTCGATCAAAAGAGGAGGCTCCCACCCAGAGGTCACCTCGAAGATCCTATGAAGTTTGGTGTTGATCGGAAGAGAGATGTTGTCATATCTACAAAAATTTGATAGCTTCCATCTATAGTCACCCTAGAGCTACATATGAAGTTTGGTGAAGATCGGATAAGGGATGCGGCCTGTAGGGCGTGCCGAAGGACATTGTTGACGGACGGACGGCTATACGCACCACAGGGTACTTGTGAGGTGCGATCTTTTGTTTGCATGACTTGTGGGGTGCACCCCACAAGTAACGTACGGAAAATCCAATTTTAAAGAGCGGATAAGGATAAGGGATGCGGCCTGTAGGGCGTGCCGAAGGAAATTGTTGACGGACGGACGGCTATACGCACCACAGGGTACTTGTGAGGTGCGATCTTTTGTTTGCATGACTTGTGGGGTGCACAATCCAATTTTATTTAATCCAATTTTAAAGACGTTGTAAAGTTGAGATTAAAAATGGACGCTCTACGTTTTTTAGATGGCGCGTCAGGAAAAGAGACAATTGTTTTTCTTTTTGATAGGACAATTTGCATTAGTTCAAGAAATCATTTCACGCCATATATTTAATACGTGTTTTATTTTATTACCATGTATTTGCCAACCTAGTTTGATCACATGATCTAAAAAACACTATATGTCGCTTTAAGATGCAGTATAGGGTGACGGTTTCGTCACCTGGGTAACGACATGAGTAAAAATTGGTAAACAGTAATTTTTATTATAAAAATTTAGTGTAAACTCGATGTAGATGTGTGTTTAGATAGCATATGAACCAACAACATAAATACCATCCGGTGAATGGTTGTACTATAACTATAGGGTCCTGTGCCAATGCATTCTCTTATATATGCGAGTCGACCATAGGTCGCCTCGCATATATAAGAGAATGCATTGGCCTAACAATTTTTTTTCATTTATTTTAAATAAATGTTTCTTACAATTTTTAGGACATCAAATAAGAAACATCCATTACCCTGCAGGGAGCCCCACACATCTATATAGAAGCATATAGAAGAGTGTCGTCTGCTCATGTTTGTCTGGGGCTCTCTATGGGTGAAATTATAAAATTGTTAAAGAATACAAGAAAAAATTATTAAAATTGTAAAAAATTGTTAGGCCAATGCATTCTCTTATATATGCGAGGCGACCTATGGTCGACTCGCATATATAAGAGAATGCATTGGCACAGGGTATAAACAAATCCCAACTTACGACTGGATTTGATATGGCGGGTCACATATGGCCCAAGATAAAACCCAAGAAAATCAATTCCGGTTAATGGTCCCAGCTTCATAGGAATAACTTACATTTATACATTGATTTTTACCATAAAGAACCGAAGATAACGCAAAGCACACAGTTCCTGCGGACAAACTCAAACACATGAATTATTCATGATATACAAACAGCCATTAAAGTTTATCAATGTTTACCTTTCTGCACTTATCGGTGACGATGACTTGAGAATATGGTTGTTTACCAATTGTTAGCGAGTCAATGAATAGGAATGTCGTGCAAACACCGACTTTGATAGAGAATGCGTATTGATTGTGGAATTTAGAACAAAATCTGCGCTCGAGATGGGCTTATGCGCGTAACAGGTTCCGACAAGACTTAGTGCCGACTCAAGATAATGACCGAGCCAAGATCGAGATCGTTGGCCAACGAACGCAATTAATAGGGACGTATAGCTAGGATCTCCATTGGATGGGAGGGGGGGGGCTTGCATTTTCTGTTGACGATCCGACCCTGAGCCAGATCTGAATTCAAGGTTCACGTAAATTCCATTCGAATTTCATCCTTGGGTTGGAACTTTCATACTCTTGGAAATCTCCAACCTTTAAACACTCCCTGTCGCCGCATCCCTTGGAGATATACACTAGATTCTGTAATAAATTCTAAAAGGACACTAAAAGCCAACTGCTATTCAATTCGAATGAAAATACTTACAACATAAGGCTTTCAATTAAAGTGTGCATTTTGTTATACATAACCTTTCAGCCGAACGTCCAAATTACAAGGCGGGGAACCTTCGTCATACAGAATCAGAATAAGTTTATTACAAAAGTTATGACTTAACACAGAAAATGCAAACAATATATACATATATGTACAATAGCAGGAAACTATAGTGGCTATAATCTTATACTCATGCCACAGCCATAGTACCTATAATATTAATACATCTCAACCCCTCTGGGTGAAGGCACGCCCATTCTCATTTTGTCACCCAATTCGAATAATGCAGGTCAACAGCAGTTATATTTTACCCCCGGTCTCAACAAATGGGATGTGCTTTGAAAAGGGGAGTTTATACACAGGCGGAGTTGGATCTTCAGTGTCGCTCAGAGTTATTAGATATCGATTTTTGAAATCTATTATTTTTCAGCATCGAAACTTATTAGTGGCCCAGTAAAAATTCGACGAGCCGACGGCATCGGACCAAATTCCGGATAAAGATGGATAAAACTAAAATCAAGAGGCTTTGTGTTGATAATAAGGCCACATTGCTTCGAACAACATGTTGATAAAAAACACGTTTTGGACAATTTCATATATAGTTGACAGTGGTTAGCATTATTTTTGGGTAAGTAATCGATTCTGATAACTGAAGCGGCATTTCTAAAAATGTTGGAACTGATTATATGTGGACCATCGAATCCGATTGAGTACCGTTTTCAACTTTCCGCTCAAAAATGACTCAAACGCTCTTTATTTTTTACCATCTCAGGAAATTACTAACACGAAAAGCTCTTTAATGTTTTTTTTTTCGGGGAGGATACATTCAATAAGTTCAAGAAGTTTTGCGACCCACGTAGACTCCGTTTATAGATATTTTGCGACCCACATAGACTCCGTTTATAGGTATTTTTCATGCGTTTATCGTGACAAACGAATGAAAGGAAAGCGATAAACTACAATAGGTCTGAACTAAACGTTCAAAACTGCGAGTTTCTTCGAGTCGTTAAATATTATAATGTTTGTTTGACATATCGATAAATCGCTCGTTGAGTTTGTCAACGATCCTCAATTTTGAGGGCCCGGAATTTTATACTGCGTTTTTACGACGTGAAACATTTTATGATCGCCAGAGAAGAGGGTCGCGACATATGGCTGAAGTGGCCGATAAATCAACAGCCCGGCGGAATACATAGCTTATATTACGACACCTGAACGCGTATAACCAGCGGAGCAGATGATTAAAATCATCGATCGAAAAGAGACGAATTAAGCTCTGGGGAGCAATTTCAGTGTCGTTGTTCTTGTGATACAGACAGATTTCCACCCGGATGGAATAAGACTAAATATGTGTGAGTATGTATATTATTAAGGGGGTCAAGTGAACGATTATGAATAGAAATTTCCATGGCAATTTCTGGAGCAAAAGTTATATTTGTGGCTGCTGTCCGGGAATTAAAGCAGGTTATTTGTTTTCGGGAGCGAGGCCTAGATAAGTTTTGTAACTTGTGACTCAATCCCTTGCATTTAATTATGGATGCAAATAGATATGTCCACATCAATTTAATCAGATATATCATTGAAAAGACATAACATTTAAAGTGGTGTGAAACACTCCTGTGGGGTGATCAAATAGAAAAGGAGAATAATCTTGCTCAAAGTAATTAATTTTACAAATATTATATCAAAATTGACAATACTGGCCGTCCAGGCTATGGTCTTACAATCTCGTCCAAATACGGATACGATAGGCGAGAATCGCATGCGTTTTGATATGTCGATGCCGTCTGGAGAGTTTGGCGGGACCAGCATCCCGTCTCGATTTGCTCAGTCTACCCTTGATGCTATAAAGTGGTAGCCGCTGGCGCTTATATATAGAGTTGTTTTTATGAGCCATCAGGCCCCCGCGGAAAAAGGGGTGACGTTGCTTAGACAGTGACGTCCGCCTCCCCCAAACCCACCCACTCTAAAAGTGATTTTTCCTATAGTGTTTTTGAAACGTGTCTCTTTGTGGTGTCATTCTTTTGGTATGATTTTTTACTAAATAACGGGTATGTTAGAGTTACATTTCTTTGAATTTTACAATCGAAACATATTCGCATGCGATGCTGAGTCACGCGGGACACGGCAAACTAAATCGCGCGCAAATTGGCATGCGTGGTACTAGGTGGGCCGTCATTCTGATATATTAATTAAATGCATTAACTCTCGATGGCAAATCGTTTTCGTTAGTTTATCTCCGATAGTTGCGCCCCGAATCTAGAAGTAAATATTTGCAATTGAGTGTAGTTCGGACGATGTTTTCTATGTAATGATACTGTCGATTTGCTTGAGATTTTCGGCGATGTTAGTTGAATGCTACATTCCTCCAGTTGGCATAGCACATAAATACTAAATTAAAAGTTTCTCGCACCCAATAAGTACATAATATGTCTTTAATATGTGGCTTGGTAATTTATAAATTACAGATATAATTTTTTTTTGAGAATTGGTTTCTGGAATTATATATTGGATTAATACAATATGTTAAATAAATATACAATATGCTTATGCAACATTTATCATACTTACGAAAGATCAATACACAAATTTCAAAACTAAAAACACAAACATTTTAATGAATCATATTCCAAACCCATCCGCCAGATACACAACTAATGTTTTCAATATACCACGAGTGGTATCAAACAATAATTGCCACTATTTATTTTGTTCCGGATATTTGAATACAAATCCCAGTTTAAAATTGGTTACTTGGCATCCCCTTTAACCGAATTGGCTTTCCAAGAACGAATAACTTCAATGACTATCGATAGGAGTCGGGTAAATGGTCACAAGATGATCCAAGTGAACACACACCGGAATCTTACAGTGACATTTAGTGTAACCAGGCCGGCCTTTACCGTAATACATACTAGTATCGTACAATAGTACCTTGAACTACCCCCACCTAAATCACCTCACGTACGTCCATATACAGCGAAATTATACGGCAGGAAAACGCTCTTTAAAAACACTTCTTCGAATATTTCCGTTATTTCGTCAAAAACTCGTCTTCAAATATCTCCGTTATTTCGTCAAAAACACTTCTTCTCATACAAATCGCCGTTATTTAGTAAATTAACATTCTTTATAGAGTTATTGCCCTTCATATTAAATATGAAGCTAACGTGCAGGATTAGCTATACATGTCGTCATTTAGTGGACAATCTCAAGCTCGCGTGCCACGCGTGGTCGGATTGTCCATTAATTAACGAAAATTTTAGGTACGGATTGTCCGTTTATAAATGGCCAATCCTTGAAGAATTGCCTGGTTAGTCCCCTATACACACCTAATCCAAAACCCCTCCCCACCCTCTCCGCACGTGTACACGATTATTGACCTATATATTGTTTTCATTTGCAATATTATCTATATGTATATATTGATGTGTGTTCATAACTCTACTCTATTATACCGGACACGTCCGGCGATTTGAGAATAAACAATTCTGAATTCTGAATCGTAATGTATTTGTCGTAAAAACAATAACGCCAAAATCAAGCCATATCGAACACAGGCGAATTGTTCAAGGGTGGAAGATCGGGTAGGTGCTGGACTAATCGGGTAGGGAGCTGGACTAATCGGTTAGGGAGCTGGACTAATCGGGTAGGGAGCTGGACTAACCGGGTAGGGAGCTGGACTACTCGGGTAGGGAGCTGGACTAATCTGTAGGGAGCTGGACCAATCGGGTAGGGAGCTGGACTAATCGGTAGGGGCTGGACCAATCGGGTAGGGAGCTGGACTAATCGGGTAGGGAGCTGGACCAATCGGGTAGGGAGCTGGACTAATCGGGTAGGGACCGTAGGGTGCTGGACTAATCGGGTAGGGAGCTGGACTAATCGGGCAGGGTGCTGGACTAATCGGGTAGGGAGCTGGACTAATCGGGTAGGGAGCTGGACTAATCGGGTTCGGGGAAAGAAATTCCCAATATGTCTGAATATGTGTCAAAAATCCGAATATCTTATTTGTCGCTTCGAAGCAGTTAAAATTCCTGAACAAAGGACAACCGGGTTAATGGAGTAGGGCCAATGTGTGCTTGGAATATTGAATGTTCGGAACAAGAATCCTAGCTATTGCAGAAAAGGAGCGAAATCTCAAATCAGGATCGACAAATTGACGAGTGGCGGAAATTCCGCCGGGAAAGCTATAACAATGGAGTTATGTGATACATGTATATGTAGTTACATGTATATAGGACTCGTAGTGATCAATGTTTGTGATTTTGTTAGGCGAGGGCTTAAACATGGAACAAAGCACGTACCTTCAACACATGCTATACTAATTTGATTCTCCCATCCAGTTATAAAGGAATATATTGGAATGGACTACCATTCATTTGCCAACCTTCTTAATGGGATGGGCTTTGCTTCTTGCTGTGGTGACTTCCAAATTACCAGTGTGGTATACGGGAATGGGACAAAATAGGCAAATAACCTGAGTGATTCATGTAGCTAACGAAACGAAATAATTGTACGCACAAACAGACAGGAGAACACGAACATACGTGTACGAAAATAAATTCTATTTACTGCGTCGAGTTTAGATAAAATATTTCACCAGCTGTACCCCAATGTGCTATTCTAGAGCAACATTACACGATCACCTTGGCGATAAAATCGCTGTCATCACCGAAAGATGGCTACAATTCGACCTTCACAGATGACATATATACATAAACGGCATTTATTGACTATATATTACATGTATAAGTTTCCTTGGGCAAACAGTTTATTATGATGACCTTGGTGACCCAGAGCTTCGCCGACGATGAACAAAGGCAATAAAGATGTTTACAAACCGTTAGATTTGTTAGGCACGATGAAAGCAATAATACTGAAATACAAGTCTATAATGAGGCTCTTATCAATAAGATACTGGGGCAGAATGTTGGGGTTACAGAGTCCACATATGTGACCCGCCATATCAAATCCAGTCGTAAGTCGGGATTTTTTTTTACCCTGTGCCAATGCATTCTCTTATATATTAAATAAATGTTTCTTACAATTTTTAGGACATAAAATAAAAAACATCCATTACCCTGCAGGGAGCCCCACACATATATAGAAGCATATAGAAGAGTGTCGTCTGCTCATATTTGTCTGGGGCTCTGTATGGGTGAAATTATAAAATTGTTAAAGAATACAAGAAAAAATTATTAAAATTGTAAAAAATTGTTAGGCCAATGCATTCTATTATATATGCGAAGCGACCTATGGTCGACTCGCATATATAAGAGAATGCATTGGCACAGGGTAAAAAAAAAACCCGACTTACGACTGGATTTGATATGGCGGGTCACATATATAGTGTATTATATAGGGGCATCATCCTGCCCGGGGACAACCGTATAGGCAAGTATGAGATTCCCAGAATGCTTATAGATATGAGATACCCTACATTTTCGAGCATGTAAGGGTGCGTTCATACACTCGCGAATTTGGCAGGCATTCTTTTGCGGACATTTCGCTATAGAAAGCGAATGAAAAAGGCTTACAACATACACCTCTGCCACAGCTAATTACACGATCAGTAAAACTATGTTTTTCCATACAGTATAGTCGCGATGCTATCGAAATTTGCTTGTAAATTGAATGCACTTATCTCGCAAGAATTGATCATACAAGTATGTTAAGGCAATGTGTCAGTATCACCGTAACACGTGGAACTACTGAAGTTTACTTATGATATCTTCCGCTTTGGTAAATATGCATTTCATATGCATATCGCCGTTCAAATTCTGACACCATAGTGTTTTCTATGAGAGAGAAAATGCCGGCGAAAAATGGCATTGGTATGCTATGTTTTAAATTCTGATTGGCTGCTATGAACGGATCTCAATCTCTGATGAAATCATTAGACGAAATCGACTTAACTTGCAAATGAACACTGGTTCCCATACGCAATCTTTGAAAATATTTTCTGAAATTTTCTGACCTATTGTGTTCACTGACGTGGTCAAAGCTTACTACGGTGCCTACACTGGGCTGACATTTACATGGAATATAAAATGCTGTCCTTTTGTAAAATTAAAATACCGCAGGTTACTGTCGCTTCGGAATTTGTCCAACCTTAAATTGTGATACTAGTCGTATTTTCCCGTGTACGTGTATCACACATATACATCTTCGACTCAAATTACTTAGTTTTCTATATATTATCGATATTAGATCGTTGATATTACTGGGAATTTATTGAAATGGTGTACAGTACTCCTTTAAATAACATGTGTGGAAACTGAATCCCCTGCAATGGATTGCCCGACGTCCGTTGGGGACAACATACGTTGAACCGAATCCGTAACAATATACATAACAACATGTAATCTTCACTTTGATCAGGTATGCGTATATGCTTCAGGCTACCCTGCATAATAATGTGAATGTTGTTATATGAACATATATTGACATTTTAAAGCCGACGCTGACCAAAAAGGATATATATACCAACGAACTTTACTATTTTGCTTTACGATTAACAAGTCAAAGATTTAATACACTCGACAGATTGGATTAAATGGGTTTTCAATTTCTACATTCCGGCGATTGAATGATGTTGCCGTCATTCTGATATATTAATTAAATGCATTAACTCTCGATGGCAAATCGTTTTCGTTAGTTTATCTCCGATAGTTGCGCCCCGAATCTAGAAGTAAATATTTGCAATTGAGTGTAGTTTGGACGATGTTTTCTATGTAATGATACTGTCGATTTGCTTGAGATTTTCGGCGATGTTAGTTGAATGCTACATTCCTCCAGTTGGCATAGCACATAAATACTAAATTAAAAGTTTCTCGCACCGAATAAGTACATAATATGTCTTTAATATGTGGCTTGGTAATTTATAAATTACAGATATAATTTGTTTTTGAGAATTGGTTTCTGGAATTATATATTGGATTAATACAATATGTTAAATAAATATACAATATGCTTATGCAACATTTATCATACTTACGAAAGATCAATACAAAAATTTCAAAACTAAAAACACAAACATTTTAATGAATCATATTCCAAACCCATCCGCCAGATACACAACTAATGTTTTCAATATACCACGAGTGGTATCAAACAATAATTGCCACTATTTATTTTGTTCCGGATATTTGCATACAAATCCCAGTTTAAAATTGGTTACTTGGCATCCCCTTTAACCGAATTGGCTTTCCACGAACGAATAACTTCAATGACTATCGATAGGCGTCGGGTAAATGGTCACAAGATGATCCAAGTGAACACACACACCGGAATCTTACAGTGACATTTAGTGTAACCAGGCCGGCCTTTACCAGTAATACATACTAGTATCGTACAATAGTGCCTTGAAGTACCCCCACCTAAATCACCTCACGTACGTCCATATACAGCGAAATTATACGGCAGGCAAACGCTCTTTAAAAACACTTCTTCGAATATTTCCGTTATTTCGTCAAAAACTCGTCTTCAAATATCTCCGTTATTTCGTCAAAAACACTTCTTCTCATACAAATCGCCGTTATTTAGTAAATTAACATTCTTTATAGAGTTATTGCCCTTCATATTAAATATGAAGCTAACATGCAGGATTAGCTATACATGTCGTCATTTAGTGGACAATCCCAAGCTCGCGTGCCACGCGTGGTCGGATTGTCCATTAATTAACGAAAATTTTAGGTACGGATTGTCCGTTTATAAATGGCCAATCCTTGAAGAATTGCCTGGTTAGTCCCCTATACACACCTAATCCAAAACCCCTCCCACCCTCTCCGCACGTGTACACGATTATTGACCTATATATTGTTTTCATTTGCAATATTATCTATATGTATATATTGATGTGTGTTCATAACTCTACTCTATTATACCGGACACGTCCGGCGATTTGAGAATAAACAATTCTGAATTCTGAATAGTAATGTATTTGTCGTAAAAACAATAACGCCAAAATCAAGCCATATCGAACACAGGCGAATTGTTCAAGGGTGGAAGATCGGGTAGGTGCTGGACTAATCGGGTAGGGAGCTGGACTAATCGGTTAGGGAGCTGGACTAATCGGGTAGGGAGCTGGACTAACCGGGTAGGGAGCTGGACTACTCGGGTAGGGAGCTGGACTAATCGGTAGGGAGCTGGACCAATCGGGTAGGGAGCTGGACTAATCGGGTAGGGGCTCGACCAATCGGGTAGGGAGCTGGACTAATCGGGTAGGGAGCTGGACCAATCGGGTAGGGAGCTGCACTAATCGGGTAGGGACCGTAGGGTGCTGGACTAATCGGGTAGGGAGCTGGACTAATCGGGCAGGGTGCTGGACTAATCGGGTTCGGGGAAAGAAATTCCCAATATGTGTCAAAAATCCGAATATCTTATTTGTCGCTTCGAAGCAGTTAAAATTCCTGAACAAAGGACAACCGGGTTAATGGAGTAGGGCCAATGTGTGCTTGGAATATTGAATGTTCGGAACAAGAATCCTAGCTATTTCAGAAAAGGAGCGAAATCTCAAATCAGGATCGACATATTGACGAGTGGCGGAAATTCCGCCGGGAAAGCTATAACAATGGAGTTATGTGATATATGTATATGTAGTTACATGTATATAGGACTCGTAGTGATCAATGTTTGTGATTTTGTTAGGCGAGGGTTTAAACATGGAACAAAGCACGTACCTTCAACACATTCTATACTAATTTGATTCTCCCATCCAGTTATAAAGGTATATATTGGAATGGACTACCATTCATTTGCCAACCTTCTTAATGGGATGGGCTTTGCTTCTTGCTGTGGTGACTTCCAAATTACCAGTGTGGTATACGGGAATGGGACAAAATAGGCAAATAACCTGAGTGATTCATGTAGCTAACGAAACGAAATAATTGTACGCACAAACAGACAGGAGAACACGAACATACGTGTACGAAAATAAATTCTATTTACTGCGTCGAGTTTAGATAAAATATTTCACCAGCTGTACCCCAATGTGCTATTCTAGAGCAACATTACACGATCACCTTGGCGATAAAATCGCTGTCATCACCGAAAGATGGCTACAATTCGACCTTCACAGATGACATATATACATAAACGGCATTTATTGACTATATATTACATGTATAAGTTTCCTTGGGCAAACAGTTTATTATGATGACCTTGGTGACCCAGAGCTTCGCCGACGATGAACAAAGGCAATAAAGATGTTTACAAACCGTTAGATTTGTTAGGCACGATGAAAGCAATAATACTGAAATACAAGTCTATAATGAGGCTCTTATCAATAAGATACTGGGGCAGAATGTTGGGGTTACAGAGTCCACATATGTGACCCGCCATATCAAATCCAGTCGTAAGTCGGGATTTTTTTTTACCCTGTGCCAATGCATTCTCTTATATATTAAATAAATGTTTCTTACAATTTTTAGGACATAAAATAAAAAACATCCATTACCCTGCAGGGAGCCCCACACATATATAGAAGCATATAGAAGAGTGTCGTCTGCTCATATTTGTCTGGGGCTCTGTATGGGTGAAATTATAAAATTGTTAAAGAATACAAGAAAAAATTATTAAAATTGTAAAAAATTGTTAGGCCAATGCATTCTATTATATATGCGAAGCGACCTATGGTCGACTCGCATATATAAGAGAATGCATTGGCACAGGGTAAAAAAAAACCCGACTTACGACTGGATTTGATATGGCGGGTCACATATATAGTGTATTATATAGGGGCATCATCCTGCCCGGGGACAACCGTATAGGCAAGTATGAGATTCCCAGAATGCTTATAGATATGAGATACCCTACATTTTCGAGCATGTAAGGGTGCGTTCATACACTCGCGAATTTGGCAGGCATTCTTTTGCGGACATTTCGCTATAGAAAGCGAATGAAAAAGGCTTACAACATACACCTCTGCCACAGCTAATTACACGATCAGTAAAACTATGTTTTTCCATACAGTATAGTCGCGATGCTATCGAAATTTGCTTGTAAATTGAATGCACTTATCTCGCAAGAATTGATCATACAAGTATGTTAAGGCAATGTGTCAGTATCACCGTAACACGTGGAACTACTGAAGTTTACTTATGATATCTTCCGCTTTGGTAAATATGCATTTCATATGCATATCGCCGTTCAAATTCTGACACCATAGTGTTTTCTATGAGAGAGAAAATGCCGGCGAAAAATGGCATTGGTATGCTATGTTTTAAATTCTGATTGGCTGCTATGAACGGATCTCAATCTCTGATGAAATCATTAGACGAAATCGACTTAACTTGCAAATGAACACTGGTTCCCATACGCAATCTTTGAAAATATTTTCTGAAATTTTCTGACCTATTGTGTTCACTGACGTGGTCAAAGCTTACTACGGTGCCTACACTGGGCTGACATTTACATGGAATATAAAATGCTGTCCTTTTGTAAAATTAAAATACCGCAGGTTACTGTCGCTTCGGAATTTGTCCAACCTTAAATTGTGATACTAGTCGTATTTTCCCGTGTACGTGTATCACACATATACATCTTCGACTCAAATTACTTAGTTTTCTATATATTATCGATATTAGATCGTTGATATTACTGGGAATTTATTGAAATGGTGTACAGTACTCCTTTAAATAACATGTGTGGAAACTGAATCCCCTGCAATGGATTGCCCGACGTCCGTTGGGGACAACATACGTTGAACCGAATCCGTAACAATATACATAACAACATGTAATCTTCACTTTGATCAGGTATGCGTATATGCTTCAGGCTACCCTGCATAATAATGTGAATGTTGTTATATGAACATATATTGACATTTTAAAGCCGACGCTGACCAAAAAGGATATATATACCAACGAACTTTACTATTTTGCTTTACGATTAACAAGTCAAAGATTTAATACACTCGACAGATTGGATTAAATGGGTTTTCAATTTCTACATTCCGGCGATTGAATGATGTTGCCGTCATTCTGATATATTAATTAAATGCATTAACTCTCGATGGCAAATCGTTTTCGTTAGTTTATCTCCGATAGTTGCGCCCCGAATCTAGAAGTAAATATTTGCAATTGAGTGTAGTTTGGACGATGTTTTCTATGTAATGATACTGTCGATTTGCTTGAGATTTTCGGCGATGTTAGTTGAATGCTACATTCCTCCAGTTGGCATAGCACATAAATACTAAATTAAAAGTTTCTCGCACCGAATAAGTACATAATATGTCTTTAATATGTGGCTTGGTAATTTATAAATTACAGATATAATTTGTTTTTGAGAATTGGTTTCTGGAATTATATATTGGATTAATACAATATGTTAAATAAATATACAATATGCTTATGCAACATTTATCATACTTACGAAAGATCAATACAAAAATTTCAAAACTAAAAACACAAACATTTTAATGAATCATATTCCAAACCCATCCGCCAGATACACAACTAATGTTTTCAATATACCACGAGTGGTATCAAACAATAATTGCCACTATTTATTTTGTTCCGGATATTTGCATACAAATCCCAGTTTAAAATTGGTTACTTGGCATCCCCTTTAACCGAATTGGCTTTCCACGAACGAATAACTTCAATGACTATCGATAGGCGTCGGGTAAATGGTCACAAGATGATCCAAGTGAACACACACACCGGAATCTTACAGTGACATTTAGTGTAACCAGGCCGGCCTTTACCAGTAATACATACTAGTATCGTACAATAGTACCTTGAAGTACCCCCACCTAAATCACCTCACGTACGTCCATATACAGCGAAATTATACGGCAGGCAAACGCTCTTTAAAAACACTTCTTCGAATATTTCCGTTATTTCGTCAAAAACTCGTCTTCAAATATCTCCGTTATTTCGTCAAAAACACTTCTTCTCATACAAATCGCCGTTATTTAGTAAATTAACATTCTTTATAGAGTTATTGCCCTTCATATTAAATATGAAGCTAACATGCAGGATTAGCTATACATGTCGTCATTTAGTGGACAATCCCAAGCTCGCGTGCCACGCGTGGTCGGATTGTCCATTAATTAACGAAAATTTTAGGTACGGATTGTCCGTTTATAAATGGCCAATCCTTGAAGAATTGCCTGGTTAGTCCCCTATACACACCTAATCCAAAACCCCTCCCACCCTCTCCGCACGTGTACACGATTATTGACCTATATATTGTTTTCATTTGCAATATTATCTATATGTATATATTGATGTGTGTTCATAACTCTACTCTATTATACCGGACACGTCCGGCGATTTGAGAATAAACAATTCTGAATTCTGAATAGTAATGTATTTGTCGTAAAAACAATAACGCCAAAATCAAGCCATATCGAACACAGGCGAATTGTTCAAGGGTGGAAGATCGGGTAGGTGCTGGACTAATCGGGTAGGGAGCTGGACTAATCGGTTAGGGAGCTGGACTAATCGGGTAGGGAGCTGGACTAACCGGGTAGGGAGCTGGACTACTCGGGTAGGGAGCTGGACTAATCGGTAGGGAGCTGGACCAATCGGGTAGGGAGCTGGACTAATCGGGTAGGGGCTCGACCAATCGGGTAGGGAGCTGGACTAATCGGGTAGGGAGCTGGACCAATCGGGTAGGGAGCTGCACTAATCGGGTAGGGACCGTAGGGTGCTGGACTAATCGGGTAGGGAGCTGGACTAATCGGGCAGGGTGCTGGACTAATCGGGTTCGGGGAAAGAAATTCCCAATATGTGTCAAAAATCCGAATATCTTATTTGTCGCTTCGAAGCAGTTAAAATTCCTGAACAAAGGACAACCGGGTTAATGGAGTAGGGCCAATGTGTGCTTGGAATATTGAATGTTCGGAACAAGAATCCTAGCTATTTCAGAAAAGGAGCGAAATCTCAAATCAGGATCGACATATTGACGAGTGGCGGAAATTCCGCCGGGAAAGCTATAACAATGGAGTTATGTGATATATGTATATGTAGTTACATGTATATAGGACTCGTAGTGATCAATGTTTGTGATTTTGTTAGGCGAGGGTTTAAACATGGAACAAAGCACGTACCTTCAACACATTCTATACTAATTTGATTCTCCCATCCAGTTATAAAGGTATATATTGGAATGGACTACCATTCATTTGCCAACCTTCTTAATGGGATGGGCTTTGCTTCTTGCTGTGGTGACTTCCAAATTACCAGTGTGGTATACGGGAATGGGACAAAATAGGCAAATAACCTGAGTGATTCATGTAGCTAACGAAACGAAATAATTGTACGCACAAACAGACAGGAGAACACGAACATACGTGTACGAAAATAAATTCTATTTACTGCGTCGAGTTTAGATAAAATATTTCACCAGCTGTACCCCAATGTGCTATTCTAGAGCAACATTACACGATCACCTTGGCGATAAAATCGCTGTCATCACCGAAAGATGGCTACAATTCGACCTTCACAGATGACATATATACATAAACGGCATTTATTGACTATATATTACATGTATAACTTTCCTTGGGCAAACAGTTTATTATGATGACCTTGGTGACTCAGAGCTTCGCCGACGATGAACAAAGGCAATAAAGATGTTTACAAACCGTTAGATTTGTTAGGCACGATGAAAGCAATAATACTGAAATACAAGTCTATAATGAGGCTCTTATCAATAAGATACTGGGGCAGAATGTTGGGGTTACAGAGTCCACATATGTGACCCGCCATATCAAATCCAGTCGTAAGTCGGGATTTTTTTTACCCTGTGCCAATGCATTCTCTTATATATGCGAGTCTAACAATTTTTTATAATTTTTTTTAAATAAATGTTTCTTACAATTTTTAGGACATAAAATAAAAAACATCCATTACCCTGCAGGGAGCCCCACACATATATAGAAGCATATAGAAGAGTGTCGTCTGCTCATGTTTGTCTGGGGCTCTGTATGGGTGAAATTATAAAATTGTTAAAAAATACAAGAAAAAATTATTAAAATTGTAAAAAATTGTTAGGCCAATGCATTCTATTATATATGCGAGGCGACCTATGGTCGACTCGCATATATAAGAGAATGCATTGGCACAGGGTAAAAAAAAACCCGACTTACGACTGGATTTGATATGGCGGGTCACATATATAGTGTATTATATAGGGGCATCATCCTGCCCGGGGACAACCGTATATATAGGCAAGTATGAGATTCCCAGAATGCTTATAGATATGAGATACCCTACATTTTCGAGCATGTAAGGGTGCGTTCATACACTCGCGAATTTGGCAGGCATTCTTTTAAAACTATGTTTTTCCATACAGTATAGTCGCGATGCTATCGAAATTTGCTTGTAAATTGAATGCACTTATCTCGCAAGAATTAATCATACAAGTATGTTAAGGCAATGTGTCAGTATCACCGTAATACGTGGAACTACTGAAGTTTACTTATGATATCTTCCGCTTTGGTAAATATGCATTTCATATGCATATCGCCGTTCAAATTCTGACACCATAGTGTTTTCTATGAGAGAGAAAATGCCGGCGAAAAATGGCATTGGTATGCTATGTTTTAAATTCTGATTGGCTGCTATGAACGGATCTCAATCTCTGATGAAATCATTAGACGAAATCGACTTAACTTGCAAATGAACACTGGTTCCCATACGCAATCTTTGAAAATATTTTCTGAAATTTTCTGACCTATTGTGTTCACTGACGTGGTCAAAGCTTTCTACGGTGCCTACACTGGGCTGACATTTACATGGAATATAAAATGTTGTCCTTTTGTAAAATTAAAATACCGCAGGTTACTGTCGCTTCGGAATTTGTCCAACCTTAAATTGTGATACTAGTCGTATTTTCCCGTGTACGTGTATCACACATATACATCTTCGACTCAAATTACTTAGTTTTCTATATATTATCGATATTAGATCGTTGATATTACTGGGAATTTATTGAAATGGTGTACAGTACTCCTTTAAATAACATGTGTGGAAACTGATTCCCCTGCAATGAATTGCCCGACGTCCGTTGGGGACAACATACGTTGAACCGAACCCGTAACAATATACATAACAACATGTAATCTTCACTTTGATCAGGTATGCGTATATGCTTCAGGCTACCCTGCATAATAATGTGAATGTTGTTATATGAACATATATTGACATTTTAAAGCCGACGCTGACCAAAACGGATATATATACCAACGAACTTTACTATTTTGCTTGACGATTAACAAGTCAAAGATTTAATACACTCGACAGATTGGATTAAATGGGTTTTCAATTTCTACATTCCGGCGATTGAATGATGTTGACTAACAATCGATTATTTCCTTGTCATATGTGTTTGTGTTTAACGCGTCAGCGAGCTTTTCGTCAGTCCGGAAATAATGTATATACAGGGTACATATTCGCGTGCATAACATACCCTATGGTAATGTCTCGTGTCGACAACACACATCTTGGTATATACAGAGAAACAAAGTCTCATTTACATGTGGTGACCCGCAGTACTATCAGTGCAACAAGTACGTGTCGAATCAATAGTTATGCCAATTAGGGACTGAATCACGTTTCTGCCGTCCAGACTTGGAACCTAATAATTCGGGAATTAATAAGATTAATTAATAAGATAAGATTAAAACCCGTGGACGGCAATTTATTATTATACCAAATTACAGCTCCGATGAAACAGGCCAGCCTGAGTGTATAACGTAGTTCGCTACATATTCCAATTCTCGATTTCGAGTTCAAGTTTATCTGATTATTTTTTTCATTTTGTTTTTGCCATTTTCAAGTAAGTTAAAACAATTTCGAAAGCAGGCCAAAAGTAATATCGACACGTATGATTGAAATTCCATATCTAATTTACGGTTTATTTTGTTTTTCAGAATTGCATCATAATGGCGTGTGAACTAATTACAGTGTGTCAAAACTTAAGAAACATTTTCGCACGACAGTTGTTACATAATATTACATTGCCTTTAATATGTTACAGAACGCTGTGACGCCATGACCATATAGAAAAGGCACAGATCCACAGGCACCCATAATATGCTTTCTACAGCATGGCTGATCTGACAGGACAATGATACCGTGTCTGTGGCAAAGTAATGAAAATTCTCAGACGTTTCGAGATTATTAATTCATAGATTGAAGCGTCGTTCTAAGTTAGACAGTAATATTACATTAGCCTTCTCACATCCAATAATCACAGTTGAATGGACAATTTTTCCGGTGGATGAATGGAGACGACGGTGGTTAATGAACTAGGCGTCCTAGCAGAAACGAGGATAAGAAAGATTGGCGTTATTCGTAACCATGGCAACATTACAGACTTCAATCGGGTGAACACACAGTATGACACCAAGCAGACGCCACAAAGTAGGAAGAATGACTCTGAATCAGATCTGTGCGACAACGTTTGTATCGATGAACGTCCAACATCAAAATCAGAAGGCCTGTCCCGGCGAGGCAGCGCCTCTCGTCAATATCAAAATGTTTTCATTTGCGGGCTCAGTGGGGAGTTGTCTTTATGTGTTGTCCCTAGCAGCAATACTTGCGTTTCTCCAAGAAGCACGGTCAAGTTTTCCATGGCAACAGAAAGCAGTCGACATATGGTCGGGCGTGAGATTTCTGGGAATAATTATGAAGAGTGTGCTTCTGTTTTGGAATTGAGTGGATGTGTTCGTTCGAATGGAAAGCGTTCTTCTCAGGATTATGAGCGCGCTCGATTGGCAACACCAACAAACGGAGTACATGATTGTCTTGATGTGAGTGATATCGGCATCCAGTTTGGAGCAGATCAATGTGAGCAAGCGGAAAACAACAGGACAGTATCAGGAATTATAGATAGCACACCGGAAGAGTCTCTATCGTGCTTAAAATTGGAATGCCTTCATTTGACCGAAGATAATGAAGTGAGTGAAGATTGCGATAGAACTGGACCTATTCCGTCCACTAAAAAGATTGTAGATGGACACACAAGCTCATTAACGGAAATGGTTAATGAGTGCGGTGTGAAGAGTTGTGGTGAATGTAACCTAAAGGCAACAGATGTATCAGAAAGTGAATGTACATTAGAATCACACAAGAAACAAAGCATCCCGGTTATCGTTGTTTCTGATGTTTCATCAGAGGAAGGAACCGATGGACATCATTCTGAACACGTGGTAGTCGCTGAAGGACCGTGCGCGAATGCATACACCAACTTGTCGAGAATTCTTCAGAACCGGATGGCGCAGGATTACAAGAAAGCCGGTCTTTCTAAAAGCAGGCGCAGACGACGGAGATCGGAGAATAATTTCTTACGCGTTGTTCGTGCAGAGTCTGAGTACATTGAATACAGACCGCCGTCACCAGTCGAAAAGGTGCCCATTAACGACAGGAAATCGTCTCTCTCTGGTCAAATTGTTACCGAAAGGAAGAAATCGATTGCTGATATTTTTTCAAAGCGCAAGGTTTCCAAAACCCGCTTGGGCGTGTCAAGCAAATGGGGCGTGGTTATTAATACACTACGAAGATCGAGTCTTCAGCAGAAGGCATGGGAGTTTACAAGACATGCGCGTGAGAAAGTGAAGAAACGACGCAAGCGGAATTCACCGCCCACGAATGATGAATGAGACATGCGCAAATATACATGTATATTGCTACACCCTTTTCTGTACATATTAGATAATATAACGTCAACTAGTTTTCATGTTATGAACTGAAATGACCAGAAAGGAATATACATACCCGGTCAAGTACTTGGGTTTCCGACTTGACAATTCAAGCTGCACGCTCCCCTTTTTGAAATAGAACGGAATTTCAAAGTCCGAGAAATTTAATTTGCACCCCTTGTGTTTTAATTTTAAAACCAATACCTTCAGTTTCAACTGTTTGAGAATTCTCGTATTCAGTCAAAAGCCGTATAGGTTTCCATTTTATGATTTGCGAATTCGTTATTTCAATTAACCATTGTTTTTCTCAGGCGCTTGTTAGGCTAAAATTAAATGCAGACGAAAACGAATTAGCTGATTGTCAACAGACTACCTTCAATGAAAGAATCTGCGCTTCCGCATAACAAAATAGTCCCGTTTTCCCTCCCCGTTAATGTTCGTCAAAAGTGTCTTAGACTAGTATGCAATATTAATGTAAATATAACAAAACAATGTTTTAAATATTATTAATAACATTTTTATAACATAAAATAGTCCGAAGGCTTCATGACGTATTCTTTAGTTATAGAGGGCGCAAAAAGTTAGAAAATTTCAGCCTGACTATGGTTGGACATTTAACAGCTGCTAGCCATTTCAGACAATCATTTGACCGAAAGCAGCAAAATATTCGAATTCGTCTAAAAAAAAAAGAAGAATTTTATTTTTAATTAATTACACACTATATCAAAATTCGAAAACAGAAGTTCAGCCTATTTTGGACTAAAATTTCCAACTAATGCTGTGTGAGGCATACAATTTCCAAGCGCCGAACTGTTTCCAGGTCCCCGAACACAATAACCAAGTATGTGAGTGTGTGTTACTCACCATGTGTTAGTCGTCCATTACTGAAGGTGGCTTTATGTTTGTTCTGGTTTAACGTCCCAAAGATAATCCCTTTCTTTTTGTTAATTCCCATCACGTCTGCGAGGTTTATTTTGAGCATGACTATAGTGGCGGGTCCTGATATGTTTTCTTTGTCTTCCTGTTGCATAACGAGTCTATTTGCGTAACTAATGACAACGCCCGTTTCTAATACCTCCTGAATATCCATCTTCCGCGGCTACAAGGAGGAAAGGTCAATGTCAATCACAAAGACGAAAGGTCAGATGTCAACCGCAAAACGCAGGGATGGTCGTTAACCCTTTACCCAACAAACCGGCCAAAAACGGCCAAATAAAGCTGCAACAGCCTAAATTATCTTGGGTCTGTCTCAATAAAACCATACAAATATGGATATCATTGGAACCGGCTCATTGACCACATTGTGATGGTTACAGTTATGCCCTGTGCCAATGCATTCTCTTATATACGCGAGTCGAACATAGGTCGCCTCGCATATATAAGAGAATGCATTGGCCTAAAAAAAAAAATTCTTACATTCTTTAACAATTTTATAATATTTAATGTGTTAAGCCAATGCATTCTCTTATATATGCGAGGCGACCTATGGTCGACTCGCATATATAAGAGAATGCATTTGCACAGGGCCGTTCTGTTGGGTAAAGGGTTAACAGCTGAGTGCTAACTTATCCGTTTCATGCACCCGAACAAGTACACGATGTGTCTTTAATATAGTAAACACTCATTGGTGAGTAGTTCCTTTAAGAAATTTTCAGATTGGTCGTTTACTGAACTTATTATCGGAACATTTCCCAACGTATATAAAACCCTCGCTTCTCTTGTTTATATGTTCGTCCGTTTGTCGTCTGCTAATATCTCCTGAACACCCATCCGAATGAACAATAGACCATTCCAATGCATACTTTTATAACTGAATGGGAGAATATAATTTTATGCAAAGGGACACGAGAATCCAGACGTTTTTGACTAATAATGGGATTAAATTTCAAGATATAACTCTTGTTTATATTAAGTTTGTTATTCATAACGAAAAGTTTGAACACAAATTTACTAATACGCACGTTATGGAATTTGTGACTATTTGTCTTCAAACTTTTCTGTTAAAAGTGCACGAACTTGACTATGAACATGATACCACGTTCGCTATTTAATCATTAATATAGTAAACACTCATTGGTGAATAGTTCCTTTAGGAAATGTTCAGATTGGTCGTGTGCTTCTATGGTCGTTTGTTGAACTTATTATCTGAACATTTCCCAACGCATATGAGACCATCGCTTCTCTTGTTTATTATCGTCCGTTTGTCGTCTGTTCATAGCTCCTGAACACCCACCCGAATAAACAATAGATCATTCCAATGAATACTTTCATAAATGGGTGGGAGAATCGGTTTATTATAGACATGGTTAAATTTAAAGTATAGGAGGTGTGGGAAAAGTATAGGAGGTGTGGGAAAAGTATAGGAGGTGTGGGAAAAGTATAGGAGGTGTGGGAAAAGTATAGGAGGTGTGGGAAAAGTATAGGAGGTGTGGGAAAAGTATAGGAGGTGTGGGAAAAGTATAGGAGGTGTGGGAAAAGTCACTAAGCTCACCTCATAGTCTTTAATGCTGTCGTAAGTCGGGATTTTTTTTACCCTGTGCCAATGCATTCTCTTATATATGCGAGTCGACCATAGGTCGCCTCGCATATATAAGAGAATGCATTGGCCTAACAATTTTTTATAATTTTTTTTAAATAAATGTTTCTTACAATTTTTAGGACATAAAATAAAAAACATCCATTACCCTGCAGGGAGCCCCACACATATATAGAAGCGTATAGAAGAGTGTCGCCTGCTCATGTTTGTCTGGGGCTCTGTATGGGTGAAATTATAAAATTGTTAAAGAATACAAGAAAAAATTTATTAAAATTGTAAAAAATTGTTAGGCCAATGCATTCTCTTATATATGGGAGGCGACCTATGGTCGACTCGCATATATAAGAGAATGCATTGGCACAGGGTAAAACAAATTTAAAGTATAGGAGGTGTGGGAAAAGTCACTGAGCTCACCTCATAGTCTTTGATTGAGTCGTTGTGTCCGTGTGTTTGTCCATTCCCGTCCGGACCTTCAACTGACGTAAGAGAACAATAAATTCAGCTCATAACAGATAGAGCACGCGTACATGTATAATTATTGCAGATGTGTATACATAATTCAGTCAAGTAAATTTAGCATAGAGGTCAAATCAGATGTCAAATCAGTAATTTTCTCAACGTTAGTCAATCAAACCGCTGCTATATATAAATATATAAACTGTATAATCATACACTGTATACGTTTATAATGGAGAACGTTAAACGGACATGGCTCATTCGAACCGCCAATTTTTGTTCTACATGTACGTAGTTTGGAGCGACGGATACGACATGTCGATACATAAGCGAAGTATTGATATACCGGCTTCATATGATCTGAAGAACACTTGCCAAAGTCACAGTAATTTTTCAGCCGTTTTAAATTATTCGCCAGAAGACCGACAAACTCTCTTTATTGCTACCATATCAGGAATAGACTACCACGGAACGCTCTATTCTGTTCCATGTCGTGCAAATGGTGGTTTTGTGTTTGGGACTCAAACACCGTATTCACAGTTTTTCATTTATCGACCTATTTTGATACTAAGAAAAATTCAAAAGCGATTAATATTATGTGTGTTTCGGAGCGCAAACCGCTGGGTGGCTTTAAATTTCGTTAAAATTTGTGGTGGGGAAATTCCTTTCAATGGTAAAACTACGCAAATGCACCAACGTGATTTATTCAACGCAATATAGCGATTAGCATAAAATACGAACTAGCTATATTGTAGAACCTATCAGACAACATTGTCGACTGAGATACTGAATTGAGCTGTTAGACGGATCTTGCTTTATAAACAGAGTATATAGAGGATACCTACGGCATTTGACTGAAATTATCACGAGTGGGTACAAGTAAATATAGATTATCCACGAGAGCCTACTTTCCGTATGAGTTAGGTAATGTACGTACATAATTTGGAGATTCATGTGTGCTATGTTAGTTTAAAGATGCATAATCAGAATTAACGTTTCCAAATGACTATTTCTTTGGCTTCGGGTGAAAACTATTTGAATCGAGTCGAGGAACCCACCCATCAAAGCTCAGAGTGATCAGATATCGATTTTTAAAATTTGTTATTTCTCGAAATGAGTAATTATTTGTGGCCCAGAAAAGAGATGTCAAACCGATGGTCTCGGAAAAAGTTGTGGATGAAGATGGATAACTCTAAAATTAAGTGGTAATACGGCCAAATTTCGTGATAGGCAAGGCAAGTGATAATACGCCCATATTTCGTAGAACAACATGTTGATAAATAACACGTTTTGGGAAATTTTATACTATAGTTGACAGTGGTTAACATTATTTAGTTGTAATTAGTCGTTTATGATAACAAAATCGTATTTTGAAGAAATGTTGTTGTTGTTGTAACTTGATGATATGGGGACCGTCTGATCGGATTGAGCACCTTTAAAGTTAACTGTGAACATTGTATGCGATTATTTTGAAGAATATCTAGCTGTTATATATAATTTCACTGAATAAGGTAATATGGCGACAAACATTCTCGTGTTCCAATATACAACGTTGATGTCCAGTGAATATTTTATTTGGAAGTTTTATTTCGCTCGGTCACACGCATGTGATATTGCTATTCAGGTTTTTAAAAGGGCAACTGGTATTCAGGCACTTCTATGCATGCCTTCCCATTCCTAAATTCTATATTAGATTATCACTGACCTCACAAACACTTGAAATTTGAAAATGTCAGAACCCGATCGCATGCGTGTGACATGGCGTAAACACTGTAAAATAATATTGTGATTAATATTGTGATCATTTGCATGCATACTTACATAACATGTATATACTTGTCATTTATAGATATGCTCTCCTAAATTGAGGAGGTTAACAATAAACTCTTTATTGGCTTACAAGGTCAAGTTAAGTATTGTTGGGCCAATGTATTCTCTTATATATGCGAGGCTTCCTATGGGGGGACTCGCATATATGAGAGAATGCATTGGACGAATTTTCTATTTTATGATTTGCGTTTTCGTTATTTCAATTAACCATTTTTTTCTCAGGCGCTTGTTATGCTAAAATTAAATGTAGACGAAAGCGAAAGAGCTGATTACCAACAGACTGCATTCAATAAAAAAAGCTGCGCTTCCGCATAACAAAATAATCCCCTTTTCCCTCCCAATAACTGTTCGTCAAAAGTGTCGTAATATTCAAGTTTAATGTAAATTACATTATCTATTGACTAGTGTGCTACCCGTGTAATGTTCAATTTGATTGGTCGATAGCTACACAAGATAAAAACCCGTATTGTGTAATCAACATCGAACCCCATGATATTTCCTGGAATCACACACACACTTTTCCGTATCGTGTAGCTGTCTCGATTCCGGTAGCTGCACCTAATACGCACACGTTTAACTACCAAAAGATAACTAATCGGGGTTCAAGATTAGATGGCTATTGGCATATAATCGCGACCACGGGAGGCACGCGTGGTTTCGATTGAATATCATATTTAATCTGAAGGGTAATAACTCTATAAAGAATGTACTTTGACGAAATAACGATTTGTATGAGAAATTTCAACACCACAATAGATAAACTCTGGTGAAATATAAGTCAAATTCTTCTATTGGGTGGCTGGGTTTGGGGGAGGTTTGGGTTACGCTCTTTAAAACACTTCTTCAAATATGTCCGTTATTTCGTCAAAAACACTTCTTCAAATATCTCCGTTATTTCGTTTATAAAATTAATTTCTTGTTTCTATATTTCGCTCTATTTCGCTGTATTTTCATATTTCGCTTTTTCGTTGTATTTCATATTTCGATAATTCGCTATATTTGACATATTATGGGATATGGGATTATATGATATCCAACATTCTGATATTCAATCGAACATCACGTGCCACCTGTGCTCGCGATTAGATGCCACTGGCCATCAAATTGTGAACCCCGATTACATATAGTTCGCTATATAATCCTTGGCGTATTGGCTGGTATATCTTATCGTGGCTTACGTCACAAGGGAACAACCCGTACTACGCGTACAGACACGGGGTTGTCCGATGGCTACATGGCGTATGCTTTCAGTTAGAGCACACGACCTACTCACTACTGGGCGATGTTTTCTCGCCAAACAAACACTGAAAATCTCGTTGAAATTGTTCTTTTACTCAAAACTTATTCAATGCCGATGATACTCAACGGGTTGAGCAAACATTCTGCATAACTTTGAACGTGAAATCGCTCAACAACCGAGTGATTGTACAAACGGTCCAAACCGTTGTGTAAATATTCAATCAACTCTGACAAAAATAAAGCTAACGTTGAGCAATCGTCAATAGAGACCTTTCGCAAAATCACGAATGCGATTACGGTTATAAACAATATCCTGGAAGTATACGGCGACAATTCGATCTTTACGCATGCAGTTTAATTATGTGCATATGTGTCAAGAATGTGCCACCTGTCCTGCTTGGGGACGCGAATCGCGATAACATTATCCGTGTGGTATATTATAAGAACATGGGATCTGAAAGACAAAACACATTACTTTTTCCATTAAATATATGTGTAACTGAAAATAGTGGGGCATATGCCGTCTCACCAATCAGCCATCGTAGGTAAATTGTGATGGTGTCAACCTTACTAGGTCAATATATCCTATCCGTAATCGTAATCGTGATTTTTGCGTAAGGTCTCTATTTTTTTCTCTCAGGAAAATGCGAATACTGTGACTTGGTTGATATTACAACTAATACGCCCACCATCTATATAATTATGTTGAAGTAAAACTATATAACTTTGCAACCTGTGTAACATAATACCAGTTTGGTGAAAGTGCATAATTTCGTGACAAAAGCATGGAATTCGTCAGTATCACTATGTGTAGTGGGGCAAAACGTGTTATGTAATTACCAGGGCGTCGTATGGGAGATGGTGCGTGTTACAACGCATAAGGCCCACCGGGGAACAGGTGGAAGTTTCAGTCGCAAAAAGTTCATCTTTTAAAATTTAAATTAAATAAAAGGCCATCCGGCAACAGTGTCCCCCGAAAAAGTGGCTTCATTGGGGGCATCAGCTTTTCTGAAAAAAATAATAACAAGGAACCTAAATCCAAAGCAACCAAACAAAAATGGGTGGATCGTACCCATATTCGAACTTGATCTGTTACCATATTTGATTCAGATATGATCACACAAACTAAAGTTATCATCCGGAAACCAGAAATTGACAGGATTCCAAGTCGAAAAAGGGCCATAACTCTCGCAAAAATGGGCGGAGCAAAGCCATTTTCGAACTTGACCTGTATTTTGGTCTGATAAACTCACATACCAAATTTGGTTCAGATATGATCACACAAAATTTGCTTTTGATCTAATAACCGAAACTAAAGTTATCATCCGGAAACCATTTACGGACGGACGGACGTACTGGCCAAAGTATACTTGTGGGGTGACTGCACATACCCATGAATACTTGTGGGGTGCGATCGTTTGTTTGAGTAAATTGTGGGGTGCAACCCACAACTGACGATTTTTTAAAGAGCGTATTTTTGATGATCAAAATACAGGCTTTTATAGAGAATTAAGTGCCGACAAATACCAAAAATAACCACAAAAGATTTATTCCCAAAATTTGGATAAACATACAGATGGATAATAAAAATGTCATTATACAATGTTGTGTACAGTATGAGTTTTTCTTGTACTCGTCCAGGTTGTGGTGAAAAGTAAAAACTCCCTTTTCTCCAGACTTCGCGTTTGGTCATCCATTTTGAATCGGGGAAAATGTGTAAACAAATGTACAGTTCGGAAACCAAAAGACGAAACCGCTTTTCCGGCAATAGATATCTTTGATGTAGAAGTTAGCATCTAAAAATACGAATACCCAAAATGTTTTGACCACGTTTCTTGCTATATATGCAATTATATTACCAGCGAGGTAATATAATTAAGAGTATGTATCCACTCTGGTTTAGTCACTTGCGCACGTTATTTCTTGTTAGCTTCGTATTAATGCAGTGTCATTTACTATCATTTTCAGTATCTACTCAAGCTTAACCTAATTTATAAGTTCACGATTGATTATTCTAATAAAATCGCACAATTTCCGTATGTCTGTCGAATTTTTTCTGGTTAAGTATTTCACTCATTAATAAATGGGAATAAAATAAAGTAACACCATTTAAGTTAGTAAATTTTGTTTTGTGATAGTATTTTGTTTTCTGTTAGTAAATTTTCCTGTTGTTACGTGATTAGCTAGAGTAGATCGCTGAAGTGTGATAGTATTTTGTTTTCTGTTAGTAAATTTTATTTTGTGATAGTATTTTGTTTTCTGTTAGTAAATTTTGTTTTGTGATAGTATTTTGTTTTCTGTTAGTAAATTTTGATAGTAATCGCTGTCGTTCGGGTGACAGTCTCTCGCATTCGAGAAGATAATGAAATTCATCTCCAATCTTTCTGGAGTTACAGAGTGGACATAGTCGGCCAGTTTGTTCAGGTTTTCGTCAGCGTCCTGTTTCAATCGGTAAATGGTGATTATTGGTTCTAAATTGACATAATGTAATAGTTAAATTTGAAATTTAAAGCAAAGCATCTTCAAACTCGTGTTTTATTTCACTCACAATAATTTCAAGAAGGGTGATTCGAAAATTTCGAATGCTATGACCGAATCTATTCGAAACTCAAAGCTTCGCATGCCCCTAGCAACTAGTCAGGTTCTATAAATACATGTGTATATACTCACGTTCGTTCTGGTTTGATGTATATAGAGCTATCTCTCCTATGTCATAGAAGATGATGTTAATAGTCGAGAATATAGAGAAGACAGACATAGCAAACTTGAGGAATTGTCTTTTCTTCATCAGAGCATCTGAAATTTGTGAAACGTATTATTGACGTACATATACTTATTTGCATCCACATTAAATACAAAGGCACACGTTACTAAACTTATCTTGGCCTCGATCTCGACAGTAATATAAAGAACATAATATTTACATAAATATATTGTAATGTACGAATTCACATGTATATCAAGTAGTATACAATGGTATAACATTTGCATTATGGTATAATTGACGTATATATGAGGAAATGTCGGTCAATCACCGTGTGTCTGCGGGGGGTTTTCTCCTATCGTGTGTGTTACTTCAAAGACATATTATGTACTTGATCGGTTCCGTGAAACTGATAAGTTAGCATTCAGGCGCTATGGCAACTGGAGAAATCTAGCATTCTACAAACATCGCAGAAAATGTAAAGCAAATCGACCGTACCACTACATGGCAAACATCGTCAGAACTACGCTCAATTGTAAATATTTACTACTCGATTCGGGACGCATCTATCGGCGATAAACTAACGAAAACGATTTCGCCACCGAGAGTCACTGCATTTAATTCATATATAAGAATGACGGTGTGTGTTGTCAATTTGGACATACTATTTGTAAAAAATACTACTTTAAACAAGATTATTCTCCATTTCTATTTGATCATAAAACCGGAGTGTTTAAGATCGTCAAAGCAGCCTGGTCGCTGAGGTCAAAGTGACTAGTTAAAGCTAGTCTACTTTCCAACTATATTGTCATTTAGCGAGATGTCACCAAAACAGTAGCTTTTTCGACATGATATTTGACATACACAATGAACCTAAACCTGTTGTTACGTGATTAGCTAGAGTAGACCGCTGAAGTGTGAACATCGCACAAGTAAAGAAATAATTACTTGCATCTTCAAATTGATGACCACATTTACAACTGGGATTATCACTTATAAAGTTGCACAATTTGTCAGCATTTAAATCGCCACATAAGTTACCGAGATTACAATGGATTATGTTCAGAAGTCGTTTTCCAGTATTGAAATGATCAGGGGTTTCAGTACTATATTTGTTGAGGCAAAACTTTTATTTGAAAATGTTTAGTGAGCAACTAGTTCTTAATTCTTATTAAAGTTCGTTCCAGTCCTCAGTTGATCGCGGGAAGAATGAATTACTAAAATGTTTGATCCTCCATTGATATCGTGGGAAAGGGGTATTATTTTTTAGTCTGCAAGTCTTTTCTGGGCGTGTTGAGAGGAGATCATCAGACGCATTATTAAAGATATATTCATGGTTCCAAACTTCCAGTACAACGACAACATAAAATGTTGAAACCCCCAAAATGACATCTAAAATCTATCTCATAAAAGTAGAATAAGATCATTTTGAAATTTTAATTTCAAACTAATAATAGAAAAAGAATTTTGCGTAATCATTTCGACGTGAAGGATGTATACTCTATGTGGGTTTTCACACATATTCATTAGTGGGAGGAGCTTCTGGTTGCTGGGAGACAAGGAGTCTGCAGAAATAGTTTAATTCGTTTTACAGTGCCCACCTATATGCTATAATACACACGATAGTATAATTCTTTATAATTTCTTTCGTCTTTAATCGGGGGGGGGGGGGGTGGGAAAAAATTTGCAGGTATGTTTGCTGATTTTTTCCTTTTGTCCCTTGTTGGGACCCACCCACCCCCGCGTCCAAACTTTTTTTTACCTTTCGTTCCTTGTTGGGACCCACCCACCCCCGCGTCCAAACTTTTTTCCGTTTTCGGCAGTTTTTTCCGACCATTTTTGGACACCCATCCCCCTTTTAACACTAAAACAGAGGTTTGCGGGGAAATATTCACTGTAAACAGTTGTATATGAATTTATATGAATACTATTTGTCATGGAAGTTAATATTGACATGTAAATAGGAACGAGTCATGATGGGGTCATTCGGCCAAAAAAAAACTTAGCTGCCAGCGGCCATCTTGGATTTCAAAATTTGCAACAAAATACAACACGATAACTGCCTGCAGTCAGTTTAGCAGTTAAAATTACATTATTTCTCTTATTCTAAGGTATTTTAAGCCAAACTCATTGCAAAAACAGTCAAAACACTTGCAGGAAATATTTTTGGAGTTGCACAGCTTTGCAGAATTTTTTTATTGTTGGTCCTATCGACCACCCACCCACCACCCGGCATACATGCCCGGAAATCCCCCCGCTTTAATTGTTAAATATATGACCATTGTCGCGCAAAATGCTACACTGTTATAATCATCGATGAATAATTGAATATCCAACATCAATGCACAAATGAAAATGTCAGTATATTATGTGAATGGGCAACAAAAAGTTGTTTCAAAATAAACAATGTAACAGAATGTTAAATGCAGCAAACGACCGGACAAGTCGCTGATTGGTAGAAAATATCTGCTAATAATTATTTGATTGACAGCTGTGGAAAGGTCCATTTCAGAACAGTATGCCAGGCAGACTTGGTCATCAACACATGCATTTTGTCAATATGGAGTCCATGTCATATTTCAGAAGTTAGAATTTGGAAAATGATATTATTTAGATATTCTCCATCAAATAATTTGTTTTAGACAAATTTGTTGTGTGTTCATCTAATATCTACATACGACTATATAAGAACATGCATGTTGGTTTTATAATTTATAAATGTAGTTTGAGACAGAAATTTCCCCTCATTAAATCAATATGTGATAGGTAAACGTTGAAGATTTATCTAATACATGTACTCATTATACATGTCGATAATATGTGACCCGCCATATCAAATCCACTCGTAAGTCGGGATGTTTTTACCCTGTTCCAATGCATTCTCTTATATATGCGAGTCGAATATAGGTCGCCTCGCATATATAAGAGAATGCATTGGCCTAACAATGTTTTACAATTTTAATAATTTTTTATTGTATTCTTTAACAATTTTATAATTTCACCCATACAGAGCCCCAGACAAACATGAGCAGACGACACTCTTCTATATGCTTCTATATATGTGTGGGGCTCCCTGCAGGGTAATGGATGTTTTTTATTTTATGTCCTAAAAATTGTAAGAAACATTTATTTAAAAAAATTTATAACAAATTGTTAGGCCAATGCATTCTCTTATATATGCGAGGCGACCTATGGTCGACTCGCATATATAAGAGAATGCATTGGCACAGGGTAAAAAAAATCCCGACTTACGACTGGATTTGATATGGCGGGTCACATATGCAAATTTGGCGATATTATGCATGCACACCGAGGGTAAATATAAAAAGTTAGAATATATATAATAAAACACTTGCATAATCCTGCAATCTAATATATTCACACACGATATTTAAAGGTACTCAATCCGATTAAGCGCCCCTCAATTACTATCTATTTGGCTTCGGGGGCAAACAATATTTGTTTGAGTCGAGGAACACACCCATCAAAGCTCAGATTGATCAGATATCGATTTTTTAAATCTATCATTTTTCACCATCTGGAATAATTAGTGGCCCAGTAATCGTCGACGAGAAGACCAAATTGCGGATGAAGATGTATAACTCTAAAATCAAGTGACTTTATTGTGTCAGATATTCGACAAACGGGCAAAATTTCGATGAACAAAATGTTGATAAATAACAATAATACTACAGTTGACTGTGGTTAGCATTATATTTGGGCAATTAATCGATTCTGAAATCTGAAGCGGTATTTCAAAAAACAAATTTATTGTTGGAATTTGATGAAATGGGGACCATGGAATTGGATTGAGTACCTTTAAAAGAATGTATAAATATCACTTTTCAGACAGCATATAAGTCATGTTAATCCACCATTATATCAAAATTTGGCGACATGGCAAACATACAGAGTATATCAGCTACAGGTAGTATAAGTACACTGAAAGCACTACCTTTTGAAACAGCATACAGTAATGCTCTAATTAATCTACTCCTTAAACACAGCATAAGTATGGGTAACTTTTCAGGATTTAGTCGGAAATATGGCTTGTTGCCATTCATCGGAAAGCTCTCGGGCTAAATCCTGAAATGTATAAGACAGCCTACCAAAACATCTAAATTTGACGATACAGCGCATGGCCCAGGTGAATGTTATCAGGTAAAATTTAGAAAAGTAGTATAACATTTCGAAATTTCTCCTCATCAAATCGATAATTGAGTGACGAATGTTGAAGATTTACCTAATTCATATAAACACTCACTTTTGAGACAGCATACCAGTCATATTAATCCACCATCACATCCAAATTCCTCAACTCCATTCGACAAAAGCTTGCACATGAAAACAAGCCAATCACGGATAACCGCGTGTCTGTTGTTTGTCCCGAGGAGGACAGATCGATACACACGACCCACGGGACCAGGACGGAGCTCATTGTGCCGTGCCACGCTCGTTTGTCTGCGATTGTCGATCGTCCTGCATTCAATTGAATGTTACGGTCGTCTTTTGTAGTCGACAGTTTAAAACATCGATTTTCACCGCAAAGAGAGATCGTCGTTGTGAAATTGACGGTGCTAAAATCGGCAGCAGACCGTGATCGGGTTTCGCTGAATAATGCAGGTAGTCTGTAAGTTCAACTAGTAAGTCGTGTTTTTTAAAGTTATAGTGAAGTGATGTGGAGCTCTTCACTGGGTGATCCAAATAAGAGACAGTTTAAAGCCACATGGCAGTTTGCGCTCCAAAAACACACATAATAATATTCGTTTTTGATTTTTTTCATCGGTATCGAAATAGGTCGATACAATCTTGACCTATACCTTTCTATGTGCATTAAATGTCACAGAAAGACGCATTTAAGTCATAAACAATACACATTTGAACACGGTGTTTGGGGCAGCCATGTGCACGACATGAAACCAGAAAAGAGCGTTCAGTGTTAGTCTATTCCTGATATGATAGAAATATTGGAAGATCGAATGAGCCAAGTCAGTTTAAAATAGTTATATCATAAATTTTATATCTACAATAAACGGACATGGCTTATTCGAGCTTCCAAATATTGTCTATGTAATTTGAAAGGAAGTATAAGTTAGTTTGACATTTTTTTTCACACAGAAGTGAAATAAACGTTCTTTATTTATACCATATCAGGTATAGACTATCACGGAACGCTCTTTTTCTGTCCCATGCCATACACATGGCTGTTGTTTGTCTGGGGCAGTGACACAAACACCTTGTTCATAGTTGTATTTTTTATGTTCAATTCGTCTTTAGAAATGCTCGTAGAAAGATATATAGTTCAAGTAATTATCGACCTATTTCAATACCGGGAAATATTCAAATGCGAATATCTTATTTATTACATGATCATACCCTTATTCCATTCATCAGCCCATTCTAAAATTGTGATATTAAACGTTCGTTTAATAAAAAAAAATAGTGCCAGGTGACTTTTGACTTCCGTGTCCGGCGTCGTCTGTTTACATTCCGGTTACGCGACATCTCAAAATACTATGGCTTCCAATATTTTTCCAACAAACTATAATGATTGAAGAGTTTGAAGAGTTATGTCATTAAATATATGCCATTAAATACGCCAAAAAGTTTATATTTATCTGAGACTATTTCTTTACGCGGGCAAACAACGCATAGTTACGTGAAAAGTCATCGCATGCCTTATAGAAGGCGATGTTAGTTTCGCGTCACATTTGTTGATTTAAGTATGTTTTGTCGAGGTTTTGAACCATGTAATAAATAGAATCTACAACTCGTCCCCAGTTTATAGAGGAATTTACGAAACTCGTCCAGTTTTTAAAATTAGGTCTGGACCTCGTCAAAGGCTCGGTCCAGACCTAATTTACTGGACGAGTTTTGTAAATACCGCTATAAACTGGGGACTCGTTGTAGATCCTCTATATATGCGAGGCTCCCTATGGGAGACTCGCATATATAAGAGAATGCACTGGCACGGGATCTTGAACGCTGTACCAGCGCAGCTCCCATCACGAAAGGCTAAGGCCTCGTTCACACACTTGCAAATACTATCGGCATTTTGTTTTGTTGCATGTATTTCGATAAAGAAAGCTATAATTTGCCAGACAGAAAATGGGCGCAAAGATACTTACAACATGCATTTTACCACAACAAACTACGTGAGAAGTAAAAACGCTGTAGTTCCACCTAACGATGTTATATAGTGAAATTTGCCCGTAAATATAGCATGTTAAATATTATATATCAAAAGGTGTAATACAGGTATTTGGGGGTAATTGTCAGTAGAACTACACAAAGTTTACTTCGCATGTCGTTAACTTTAGTAAAGATGCAATCTATACGCATATTGCCGTTCGTTTTGTGGAATAATTATGGTTTTCTATGACGGAATGACTGCACGAATACTTGGTAAATTTGCCAGTGTGTGAACATATGCTATATAACCATTTGATGACGAGAGCTGTGCTGGCGCAACATTTAACCCTTTACCCAACAAAACGGCCCTGTGCCAATGCATTCTCTTATATATGCGAGTTGACCATAGGTCGCCTCGCATATATAAGGGAATGCATTGGCTTAACACATTAAAAATTATAAAATTGTTAAAGAATGTAAGAAAAAATGGTAAAAAAAGATTTTTTTTAGGCCAATGCATTCTCTTATATATGCGAGGCGACCTATGGTCGACTCGCATATATAAGAGAATGCATTGGCACAGGGCATAACTGTAACTATCACAATGTGGTCAAGGAGCCGGTTCCAATGATATCCATATTTGTATGGTTCTATTGAGACAGACCGAAGATATTTTAGGCTGTTGAAGCTTTATTTGGCCGGTTTTGGCCGTTTTGTTGGGTAAAGGGTTAAGACACTGTGCCACTATGCATTCTCTTGAATGTGCGAGTCGAGCATATATAAGAGAATGCATTGGCCTAACAATTGTTTATAAAATTTTATAAATTTTTCTTACATTCTTTAACAATTTATATATATATATATTTTTTCATTTTTGCTTTTATCATTTTTTTTTATCATTTTTTCTTACATTCTGTATCAATTTTTATCATTTTTTCTTACATTATTTAACCATTTTTAGTATTTTTTATCATTATTTCTTACATTCTTTAACAATTTTTTATCATTGTTTTAAAGTTTTCTTACATTTTTTAACAATTTAAAAACATAATATAAAATTTGTTAGGCCAATTCATTCTCTTATATACATGTATATGGTCGGCTCGCATGTATAAGAGAATGCAGTACTATTTTTGTTCCCCGAAAAAATTATTTTCGCGGGACTATATTTACGGGCTCCGTCCGTCCGTCCGTCTGTCCGTCCGTCCGACCGTCACACGTTTGAGTACCTTCATGGTGTAATCATCTCCTCCTACAGATTTCATCGCAGAGATTTGAAACTTCAGAATATTGTTGCCCATATATTGAAGATGAGCATCATGTATATAGATGACGGAAAAATTATTTTTGACAGAGTTATTAACCCTTTTTGAGTATGAGGGTAACTTCATGGTGTAATAAACTCCTCCTACAGTTTTCATCTTAGATATTTGAAACTTTAGAGTATTGTTACCCATATAATGGAGATGTGCAACATATATATTTACGTAGTTATTAACCCTTTTTGACTTTTTAAATTTAATTTCGTTATCAAAGTGGCATCGACTTGCCACGTTTTCGGGGGACACTGTGGTCGCCTGACCTTTTATTCGCTCAGTTTTGAATTAGTGCACTTTGAACATAATTAAAATGAACTTGGAAGAAGTAAAATCACAACCGCGTATATAAAACTTACAATAGAAAAAAATGTCTGTGGTATGGTATAAACTCATGCAGGTGCGCGAAAAATAGCACTGCGCGAATTTAAATTCTGGACGATCGATCGTGCGCAATGGTTTATTTGGTCCAGTCGACTCATTGTGCGGAAACTCAGCGGGCAACATGGCTAGTTATGGCACATAATTATGACGACCAATTGTCACCACACTTCACCATAATAAATTGTCATCGCTACTGTGGTACGTGTTCGCAGCCAATGTTCTGTGGTGTTTAGACCTGGTGTTTTCTGAAATGTTACAATCGGTGTGGCTACAATTTTCCGTAATAAGATATTGGGCACCTTTCGCATAATTATTACGAATAGGGTACTACGTCACTATAATTTGCGTTCTTTCTATTCGTTTTAGTTTTTCCTTATCCGTTGTTACGAATACGGTATTGGATTTTCAACAAAACTCACAAATACATCATATTGTAACAAGTTCGCGATCGTGAATGCATGCGTACACCCGACGACTATTCACCCAGTTAACAGTACATTTCGTTCCGACCCGGGTCGTACTGTCACACCACCAAACTCGGACCAATCAGTCACTCATCCATGTAGCGGTAATTCCACATTAAGATCCGTTGATGTCAGTGTGAGTGAAACCAATCGTTCACGACCGCCAGCAAGACCCTCCTCAGATCATGCCGATAACGGACCTCGCGGTGAGCAATCATCGAAGCGTCACAAACCAGCTCAAATATCGTCTAGTCCAGCTGTGTCAACTCCGTTCTATTTAGGTGATTCGATACCAATGAACCTTTCACAACCGGAAAATTATGTTCCTTCCTCGCAGGGACGTAACTGGAAGTCTGATAACTCCATGGGGCGTAAAGCAGTCAGTTACTACGTCGACGGTGTTCCAACACATAAAAAGCAATCGGACATCAGAAACTTTTTGGAAAGTAACGGAATCGTTCCAACGTATGTCAAAGTGTTCAGCAGCAATAACCCCGACTGCCTCGCCGCTCGCATCACTGTTCCGTCTAGTGTCACTGAAATGATAGAAGATGATTTTTGGCCAATTGGCCTATACTGTAGGCGATGGCCTAAGACAATTACTAAAGTCACACCAAACCAAATTATCATGGCTGACTTTCATAATAATGCAAATTGTCGCCAAAATTTGTGCCCTCAAACAAATTTATGCACATGGAATGCCACAGGTCTAACCTCAAGTTCTCTATACCTGACTAGTCTGAATATGATATAATGGGTGTCTCAGAACACTGGTTGGGTGCAGATAACTTATCGTTGCTAGACCAAATCCACGAAAATTATGCGGGCTTAGGGAAACCTGGTCGTATAATCATGACACAAACTGGAGCCCAATACACCAGAGATGGTGTCGCATTCCTGGTCAACAGGAAGCATGCCGGTAAAGTATCTACGGTGTTAGTTGATCATGATAGAATCATTGGGGCGAGGCTTCAGATTGACAACAGTGAATATGTTCATTTCTTCCAGGTATATCTCACGAACACAAATTAGCCTGAACCAGATTTCATAGCATGTCTAAATATCTTCGCTGATCTAGTGTCTGAATACTCGCCACAGGGTATTGTTATTATCATGGGATATTTCAATGCTCACCTACAAGTAAAGCGGACGGAAACAAATATATTGAATCCAAAACGTGACCAGAGGTCCTCTTACTTCGAAAACTTCCTTGATTCAAATGGGCTGGTGACACTCGCAACTTTTGATATATGCGAAGGCCCAGATCATACATATGTTCCATATAACACCAGCGTTTTTACATCCATGATCGACCACATTGTAACTCATAGGTGTAAATCAGACATGGTTAAACGTGTCCATATATTGGATGATGATTCGCTAAACACATCTAATCATAGACCAAATTTTGTGCTCAATATCCCTTGATATAGCAAGACTGCCCCGTGACGAAAATATCAATAGTATTGCATTTATTCCATGGTCAAAGCTAGATGTTAATGTTCACCAGTCGGCTGTAGAACACGAACTCGGTCTGTTGGACACAACGATATCCAGTAAATCCGACATTGTTGCGTTATACACCAGGGTGATTGACATTCTCACCAATGCTGCAAAGAAAGCAAGTCCTAGAAGGACACACAAACGCAACATTAAATCATATTGGAATGCGGATTTGAAAGCTCTTCATAAACGTATGCGACAATGTAGAAAGTTCTGGATATCTAAGGGGCGTCCAACAGATCTACCTAACCAATGTTTTCGTGCTTATAGGGATTCCAAACGTCAATTTCGTCGATGCCACCGAGCGTCAGTCAAATCCCTTAAAGTTCAAACTGAGAAAAGAATTGAATATTATGCACAATATGACAAGGCATCTTTCTGGAAAGCCATAAAGAGCAATACAAAATATGGTATTAACCAAGGCTCTGACATGAAATTCGGCGACCTCATATGCAGGGATCCTGGAGATATAGTTAACGGCTGGATGGGCTATTTCCAAAATCTCTTTAAAAGTGGTAACCACAGTGACCCCAAGTTTGAAGCTTACATTGCTAACACTCTCAAACAGCTGAACACTCCCAATACTGTGGACTTAGTATCTGATTTTGAATTCTGTCACCCCGTATCTACCAATGAAATTAGGTCTTGTATTCAAAATCTGAAAAGGCAGAAAGCTGGAGGGCTCACTCAGATCGTGAATGAGCATTTGATACACAGTCCACCCAAACTATATGATGTCCTTGGAAAGTTATTTTCATCCATTGCTGGACTTTGAATTCATACCCGGGGACATGAAAGTTGGGGCAATAGTCCCTATCTATAAAAGGGACCCGAAGCCTATCGAAAATCCCGATAGCTATAGGGCAGTCACACTGCTACCAGTCACTTATAAATTATTTGAAACAATTCTCCTCGATAGGCTTCTGCACTCGGCGCTCTTTAAAAATTTCCCGAACAATCTTCAAAATGGCTTCCAGAAGGGTGTCGGGTGCAATGTAACATCTTTCTTTTTGCAGGAAAGCATAGAGTTTGCACTCAGTAATAGCTCTGCAGTATATGCCGCTTTTCTAGACTCTCGAAAGGCTTTCGATCGCGTTTGGCACGATGGCTTGATATATAAATTGCACAGAAAAGGTCTCGCGGGCCATATACTCAGAGTTATTGTGGACATGTACACCGATATGAAGAGTGTTGTCAGATACAACGGTCTCCATTCTGAGTCACTTGATGTAGAACAACTACATCAAGTGACTAGATAAGATACCGTCATGTCACCTTTTCTGTACCTTGTCTATATCGATGACCTCCTAGATACTTTATCCGACGCACCAGAAGGTCTTCACATCGACGCTGTCGCTTGCAGTTGTCCTACCACTGCCGACGATATATGTTTGTTATCTTATTCTGAAGGGGGCTTGAAGAAAATGCTAACCACATGCCACAACTACAGTATTACCTGGAAATTCGATACTCTTTTTCCAAAAGCGAGGTAGTTGTCTTCGGGACAAAATCATATCACTCAAGGAAAGCTCGAGACAGCCCGATGTGGAAACTCGGCGAAAACAAACTCAAAGAAGTGGAGAGCGTGGTACATCTTGGGATACCCCAAAACCAAAAGTCCGATCGTCAGCCAAATATAGACAGAGCATGTGAACTAATGCGTAAAACCTTTTTCGGTGCGTGCAGGTCGGCCACCACAAAATATATATCGCCTATATATCAGCTGGTCATACTAAAGCATGTTGTTCTGCCAAAAGCTTTATATGGCTGTGAGATGTGGTATCAGCTATCAGAAGCAAATTTCCTGCAACTCGAACGATCTTACCGCATGTGTCTCAAAACAATTCAGTGTTTACCGACAAGGACCAGCACGGAAATTGTCCTGTCCCTTTTGGGTCTCAACCCACTGAGAGTAGAAATTGAGAAAAGGAAACTCCTTTTCATGGGTACCCTGATAAATTTACCTTACACACATCGAGAAGCTCTTCGAATATTTTTGTTCAATATTCACGGGTACTTACTGTATAATCGCCATCCTTTTGGATTTATGGGAGATATTATCCCCATTCTGTGGAAACATAACTTGTATGAGTACCTTACCACTTTTGCAGAAACGGGCTTCTTTCCCAACCAATCACAATGGAAGGCTACAGTGAAACAATATATGACGTCCTCGTCCGAAACACTTCAAGTGGACAATGTGGCTGCTCTAGATTTCTTTCGGAATGTGAAGCGTTGTCGCATGTCATTCTGGAGGGGGTGGGAGTTATGTTGGGTCAATCTGAAATATCTCACAATATCAGTTCGAATGGCTAACATCCTCAACAGGACCACACACGACAACAACTCCCTTTGCAAACATTGCGGGAAATTGTACCATAATCAAGTAGAACATATGTTTTTGTACTGCTTCTCTCCGCATATCAATGATCTCAAAAACCACTTCTGGTATCGAATAATCAATATCTTCGATTTATCGACGTTCCTAATTCTGGATCGCCTATCGCCACAAGATTTCTTGATGTATTCATTTGGCTGTCAGTCGATGAGTGGGTTGGATTCCTCAACCATCAACAACGAGGGTGATCTTTTTATTGAATGTTTTTCATTCATATGCATTTTATGCACTATTTAATCAGCGTATCATCCCACACGTGGAGTGTGAAACAGCATCGTTGTTATTTATATGACACACGTTATCCTATATACATGTAGCAACCCATCTTATTGTCTCTATATTATGTAATTGTATGTATTGTTGTATATAACATCTCCCTTGAATGGAGGAATAAACAATCTCTCTCTCTCTCATACTAAATACAACATTGAACACGGTTTTTGGGTCCCAAACAAACAACATCCATGTGCACGACATGGAACATTCCGTATTATTGGCTTCTGTGCGAAAACTTGAAAACAGCTAGAAAATGGATGTGACCATGTCAAGCATTTTTCAGAGCATATAAGCCGGTATATCAATATTTCGTGTATTTTGCAACCTATCTTAACATTCCAAATTACGTAGACAAAATATGGAAGCTCGAATGGGCCATGTCCATTTAAGGATATCCTAAATGTGACAGAGTTTGAAAATGGCTGAATGTTAAGGAAGTACAACCGATGAGTAAATGTAAAAAATGTGAAAAATCTGTGGTAAAACCAATATCCTGCCTTCAGGGTTGTCAAGATAAACTACTAGTCCAACAATATGTGTCAAGATTGCGAACCAATAATCCGCGGAATCAGATAAAATGGTGACTTAGGCTTTTTTTTTACAGTGGACAAAAACTTACAGGATAATTTTGGAAATGTTTCCCCAAACACTATCGAAATACCTCTAAAAAGTTGTTATTATTTTTATTAAACAATCTTTTTTTAATTAAATATTTTTCTTCTGAATTCTTGGATTTTACTCTTTTCGTATAACTACATCCTTCGGCACACCCTACATGCAACATCCCTCATCATATCGTCACCAAACTTCATATGATTCTTTGTGGGTGACCTCTAAATGGGAGCTATTTAATTTTACCGAAATTCGTAAACAAAAAACATGTGAATCCATCGGCACACCATGATGCACCCCCAGTTATTGTTAAAACTTGTAAAATAAAAATAATTTCACAAGCCCTTTACTGTTACTTTTTGACTTTCCTTCTTCTTTATCATTATATTGACTGCTCAGCATAACACTAGCGCCCACCTAAGTTGAGATACAGTGTCATTGAGATTTGCATTCCTAATTCTATAAGTTGAACAAGTATTTCTGTGTAACATAAAGTTCGTGATCAACATACCCCATAAAATGCTTTTTGACATGTATTAACTGCCGAAATGTAGACTGCCCTGGACATAATTTGTGAAGTGTCCACTACCGGAGTCAAAGACAGGGATACCTATAACGTAGGGCCGGGATACGAGCATCCACCTACTCATATATTATAGGTATCACAAAACACTTTGAAGTGTTTGACATATTTATGGACCTATATGTTGATCCCGTTACCTGACCGTAATGTAACAGAAGCGAGCACAAATTCATGCTTTAAACATTTCTATACTAAACGGATTCTTCCAGTCAATGACAAAAGTACATATTGGAAAAATCTATTATTCATTTGGAATGCTGTTCAGGAAAAATAAGCAGACGCCAGATAGTAAAAGCCCAGATATGGAGGGAAATGTTCAGATAATAAGTTCAACTATGATCGTTTGGCTGCGGACACACGTACCGCAGTAGCTATGGCATGGTATAGGTGTGACAATTTATTATGGTGGAGTTTGGTGACAATTGGTCGTCACAATTAGTATGCCATAGCTAGCCATGTCGCCCGCTGCATATTCGCACAATGAGTCTTCCAAAGTTCGTTATGATCAGCCATTTTCTTGTTTTGGTCCTTGTGTATATTGTTCGCTTTGTTTATTCCAGATACTTTCTTTCAACTGCATTTCCCCCCAACATTTCCAACACAGCTTCATCGGCCCACATGATAATGTTAGCGGAATTATGCGTAGAACTGAACGTCGCAAAATTAAAAACGCAATTGGGTAACGCATGAATTTAATATAAGTAGTATAGCGAGAGCATATAAATGATGTGTGAGGAAATGAGGGGTTGCCACGGTCAACCACAATTATGGACGATCGATCGTGCAATTATATGTATCGTAGAGAATACAATGTAGTAAAACGTAATGAGCAGAGATCAACCTTGGTGAAACGCAATGGGTTAATTGGTCCAGTCAACTCACCGTGCGGAAACTCTGCGGGCAACATGGCTTGCTATGGCACAGAATTATTGTCACACAATTGTCACCAAACTCCACCATAATAAATTGTTACACATATTATGCCATCGCTACTGTGGTACGTGTGTCCGCATCCTTTGTTGAACTTATTATCTGAACGTTTCCCGCGGGATAACTACTCATCGACGAGTGTTTAGTATTAAGAAGGGTTAAAAGGACTCAGAGCACTCACAACGTGTTAGTGTGAAGTAAAACAACACCAATAAGAAGAACAGGATACATTGATAAACGTTCTTCTTATATGAATTATATATTGATAGTTATTCAATAACGAAATTCCGCGTGTTCAAACCATTATGTACACAAAACTGTTACAGTGATTTGTAAACAAATGTAGCTAATCGTGTAGTAAGTTTAAACGTTGAAATATTTTAGTTTTAGTTTAATTTTAAGAATATTGTTCAATGTTGATGTTTGAATGTTTGAATGTTTATTTGCACATTTATACAATACAGTGTTATATAATTATATGTATACATATTTACATGTGCAGGGGTGGCATGGCCAGTACAGGCCGTCTTCCTGCAACCCCTGTAATATAACATTACATGTATGATTGAGATAGCGTTCATTGCTGAATAATGAGTATTTACAACAAGGATGAGCGTGGAAGGGTTTGTCAGTGGTAAATCTTCTTATCCTGTAGGTTTGACCTTTCCCAATGTTTTGACCTTTCCCAATGTTTTGACCTTTCCCAATGTTTTGACCTTTCCCAATGTTTTGACCTTTCCCAATGTTTACCGTCAAGTTCTGATTAAACTTTGATATCATATTGGACTTTTATCAGTAACTCCATTATGGTAATGTTGAATTGAATCCTTAATATTTTCATCATGTTATTTACATGTTAAAGGCGTATTAAGGGATCCAGAAATTTCAGTCTCCAGTTTATAAAAACACACAATTGGAACAAGAAGTGGCACTTAATAAACATAATGAATGATAAGGACTATTTTTGTTTCCGTTAATGGCAAGAATACAATTATTTTATTTCACTTATTTACCCATTTATCTTTGTCAGAAAGTGGCATCATATATGTCTATTATATGACAATCAGATGCCGGGCGTTCAACATTTTTGTTATAAATTCATGGTCCGTATTACCATTTATCATTATGACTCAATCATTATTTACGTTGGAAATTATGTCATAAATCAATTTCATATGAACTACTAGTTCATATCACCTTCCAATAATTTGATTGGTTTGTTGACAAAAAGTGTGTTTTGATTGGGTGAATGGCAGCCGGGGCCGAGCCGTATCTCTAACTAAATGCAGGTCAAATTCGTACTATTTAGTGATTTGGACATCATAATCAATTTATAGGTGTCATATGATAAATAGAATATGTAATTCGTGTTTCTCTCACATGAGCCGGAGGCTCGAGAAAACAGAAATTTCTTAGACTCGTTTCATAAATATCATGTGAGAGAAACACTCATTTCATATCCTCTATATATTATTGGTTATTGGAATAAAAGTATCAAACATTATAACAGTAATGTTTACACAACAATGGTTTTCACACGCGAAAATCATTATTATTGGAGAGTTATTAATTAATAATGAAAATAAGAAGTGATGTACTTGTTGGCTATATTTGTTGCAAAGACTTTAAAGGTACGGTTGGCCTTGGCGGTGGGTATCCTGTGAAAATATTTCCAACCGTCAAAAACCGCCACAAACAGAAAGAACATCAAAATGTAGACAGACTTTGTCCGTATACAAATAAGAAATATTGCATAAACAGTATGTTATTGTCATATGGTTGACCATTGTTATGTAAACAAAAGATACTTTTCTGGTGTTTGTTTATATTATGATGGTAAACACAAAGAGCGTTCTTTGTGGGTGAATTCCTGATATGGAAGTAATAAAGAGCGTTTATGCCATTTGTGTGTGATTAGCCAGTAGCATTGTGCTGTCTTCTGTAACACAATCAGGCTCTTGCTTAGGTAAAATATAGTAGGTCTTTGTGATAACATGCTGTTTATGCGATGATCATGGTATATATGAACGAAACTGTATGCGTTTTACTGTTTTTTCTGTTTATGGTGATTGGAACAAATATGAATATTTTCGACAACTAAGGCCTCACGTGCCTTTAATGTTATGTCGGATGAACGCTCAAGAACGTGGAATTTAATCAACCCGTTACGTGTCACGAAACCCAACAAAGATGGGTAACTCTATAAGCAGCTATAAGCGAATTAGACATATAATTATTGCTCTTAACACGTATACGATCGTCTTTATAAATTTGAGTGTTAGATGTGAATTGGCCCCATCCTTAAACGGTGCACGGAGAGGGACATGTGTGTGTGTGCGGGTGCATTTTCTAAGTGCAAGCAACCACCTCAACCAGGCACCCCCGAATAAAGCCAAATTCACAGGGATAGGACAGTCCATTTGCACTCCCTTGGATTGGAACTTATCAACAGTTGGCAACTTCCAACCTGACAAACACTAAAGTGGGATCAATTGCCATATTTTGTTGCAAATCGGAATTATTTTGTTGTAAAATACTTTGTTTTGTTAACAATTTGTTAAAATAGTAATCGGCAGTGCGAATCATGCGCCGATATCAGCGGTATCATCGAATCATCATGGGAGATAAACCTGCATGGAGTTTGTGTTGGATCAACGACCAATTAAGTCATAATTCCAGTGTCCAGCCACCACGGGTTATGTAGATCATGCCACGAACAGTGTACAGTCACCACGGGTTATGTAGATCATGTCATTAACAGTGTCTAGCCACCACGGGTTATGTAGATCATGCTATGAACAGTGTCCAGCCACAACGGGTTATGTAGATCATGTCATTAACAGTGTCTAGCCTCCACGGGTTATGTAGATCATGCTATGAACAGTGTCCAGCCACCACGGGTTGTGTAGATCATGCTATGAACAGTGTCCAGCCACCACGGGTTATGTAGATCATGACATGAACAGTGTCCAGCCACCACGGGTTATGTAGATCATGCCATGAACAGTGTACAGCCACCACGGGTTATGTAGATCATGTCATTAACAGTGTCCAAGCCACCACGGGTTATGTAGATCATGCCACGAATCACTACTCTGGCGAACGCCCGTAGAGATTATATTCCACCAGTACAAAACCTTGGAACCTTTTTGAAGTTTTGACAGGGAAACTTATAAAGTAGAAACAAAAACGCGGGGTATATATTTTTAGTTATTATCTGTTCTTAATAGTGTACTTCACTGTAGGTGAAGATCCCAACTCGAAATTTCACGATTTGAGTGAATTTGTGAGAGATTTTGCTTGCGTCGCTTTCAATTACGGATTATCTATACTGTGTAATTAATTCGATGTTTTTTTGCGATATCGGCTCACAAAAGTCAGAGAAAATCATGAAATTTTAAGATGGGACATTCACCTACAGTGAAGTACATTTTTAAGGAACAGATAACAACTAAGAAATATATTCCCCGCGTAATATTGCCGATTGTATAACGTCCCAGTCAAAACTACAAAAAGTTCCAAGGTTTTGTACTAGTGGAATGTGATCTCTACGGGCGTTAGCCAGAGTAGAGATTCATGGCATGATATACGGGTTATGATGCTCGCATTTCTTACATCTCCAAACACAGCAATGAACCAAACGCTCTTTATATTGACCATACCAACTCACACAGCATAGTCCATATAACATTTAGCATAGAGTTATCATTGCATCGTGGTTATAATTATGAAGTAACTGATTGAAGTAATTACAGGTGAAGTAATTAACTTGTCCGCGGACGGACATCAGACCATGAATCCCTATTCTAGCATGTCCTGATATCCGTCCGTGGACGAGCTAATTAGTTCGCCCCCTTTATAACTTGTATTATTCTTTGACAAACTGTCCCCGCAATGTCAGCAGGAAAATACATTATATGGTGTTCTTATAGCATCCATAATACACGCGTATATTTATAAGTAGGCATAACTAACATCTAATTATTTACTGAATAACGAGTATTCATATGTCATTGTTTTGTCTCCCAAAGTGCCGATATATATAAGCGTATTGTCAAAATAATTGACGTTATATAACTACAGAACGGGTGAGCTACTTCATGTGTATCCCGACATGGGTTGTATTATAATTTCTTAACAAATAATCACCAATGTGGCTTTATACGAGGTTGTTTTAGTAGGATTTCAGCCAGCTGAGTTTTCAGTACAGCACCGGAATAACGATTATTCAACTCACAAAGCACCGGAATGACTCAGTAAACCACCGGAATACACATGTAGACCTATTTTATGGTCGTTTTCTTCGATTTGGTATGTTATTAATGATATTTTCATGTTGCATTGACTTCAGGAATGTATTGAGGAACAGGCATTCAAAGTTATAATATACAGTATTCAGTATTAAGTCGGTAATACGCCGTTGAAGTGACGAATTTCCCAAAAAACGCAAAATATCGAGTAATTTATTTATATTACTGGGCAGTATGCCAATATAGTGGCATACTATTACAACATATATTACTCACCTTCTTTGGCACGTCATCTCGTATTCATTCGTTCAATATTTGCGTTTAAAACATTACTAAAATGCGTGTTTATTACCCACGCATGTCATCTATGTCGCACAATGAGCAAAATGTGACAGAACACCGGAATATTTGCTCGCTAAGCACGTAAATATTGCTCGGGAGAGCACCACATTCCTAGGAATAGATCCTCCACAGTGCCTCTTGCCAGACCCTCTCGAATGCCTTATATATATCACAAAATACAGCACATGTGTGCAGTTTATTCTCGAGGGCCTGGCTAAGGGAATGGTTACGTTCTAAAAGTTGGAAAATAGTTGAATGCCCAGGAAGGAAACCCGATTGGAAATCGTAAAACAAGCCTTTGGTCTCGAAATGCTTTAAGAACAACTTTTTCAAAAACTTTCGCCAGTGTCGACAGTAAAGAGATCGGTCTATAATTTTTAGGATTTGAGCGATCGTCATTATTAAATATTGGAATCACATTAGCTTTTTTCCATTCATCGGGGAATTTACACTCTTTGAGACATAATTCGAAAATAATTTTGAGGGGCTGAACGATGGCATATTTTGTTTCAAGAAGCATTCTTGCACTTATTCCATCGTGCCCGTGTGCCTTGTTAGGTTTAAGAGATGAAATAGCTTCCAATATATCTTCCGTCTTTACAGGCACATTACTAATGGTGGGGGGAGGTACAGCCTTAATACTGTTTGGTTTGGCGTTGGGCAGCGCGGTGTTGCCGATAAAACTGTCATTTAACAGAGTTGCCTTCGATAAATCATCGACAATAATTTCATAGGAATCGTTCCCAGTTGGTAACTTAAGTGGGGGTAGGGATCCGTTTTTGGTTCGGTTCAGAATATTATTAACCATTTTCCAAAAACACCTCGGGGAGTCTGCTGATGTTAGATTATGCTGAAGATTGTTTTCAAATTCTTTTCTTGCCTGTTTTTTCATATTATTCAGGGTATTTCGCGCCTTTTTAAAAGTGTTCCAATCAATTAAATTTCCGCTATGAATAGCCTTTTTCCTCAGTTTATCACGTTTTCTCAGTTGCCTACGAATCTCACTGTTGAACCAGTATTTATCTTTCGGTCTGATGAGAACGACGCGACTAGGTATAGTTTATCTCATAATAGTTAAAAAATCGTTAGTGAACAGTTCAACAGTTTCGTTTACTCCAAAACCTTTCGTCAGTTTAAGCCAGTCCTTATTTTTAATTATTTGTGATGCGCGTTGAAAATCAGCGGCTCCATAATTCCACACGTGCCGTTCAAAATTGGGTTTTAAGGTATAATCGACTTCCACAACTGCATAAGTTCCATAATGGTCGGATACCCCTGGGTCTATAACTCCCGAATCAATAGCCACAATGCCATCACTTATATATACCAAGATCGGATCTATACTAGTTTGCGAATTGTCAGCTACGCGTGTAGGTTCATTAATAAGATTTCGGATTACTAGACGGGCTTTCATTTCATTTAAATCCGAAGAAGGATCAAAAGCATTTGAGTTCAAATCACCTACCAGTATTACGGAATTTGATACTTTTAAAGCTAATTCTAGTGAAGTCTCCAGGAGGTCCCAGTAGTTAGGTGCACAGAACTGAGCTGATCTATATGACACTGCTAAAAGGTATCTCATTTTGTTTGATATCACTTTAAACCACATTATAGAGTCGTCAAACTCGAGAGATGACTGCCTTTCTGACAATACTTGGTCAGAAAAATAGACACAGATCCCACCGCCGTTTGAATCGCGATCATTCCTGATTGGGGGTCCATATCCATCAATCATAATATCAGATGATGGTAATGACGGGTCAAGGTGTGTTTCCGTGAAACAGAGAATATCGAAATCGGTAATCATATCAACTATTTTTGTCAATTTGTATCGTATGCTCCTGATATTATAGTGAAATATTTTCGTTGTTTCGATCAATTGTACCCGGATTTGGATGCACATCGGACGATAGGGCGGCCAAAAAAAGAATGGCGTTGTAGTTCATAACGAAGCCCTGTGTGTATCGAGTTATGTGTACCTCACGCTTGTATTTGCGAAGATCGTGGATTCCAATAGCACTGCGGTATGCCATTATACTAATCGCCATTGGAACTGATCAATTTGATGAGAATAGTGCCATTGGAATCCCTCTTGTATACACGTAGAACGACAACGCCCGGAAACCACAGACCCCGAGGTGAACCACTCACTTTGGTTTTGACAGAAAAGTTATATATATTTGATGTTGTACATATGAATTTGAATAATACATTTAATTTAATTTAACTTCAAGCTCAGATACATGTATGCACACATGTATATATAGTCCACATAACTTTATCCAGCTTTCCCGTCGTTAGATAATTATCGTGAAACTGTCGCGCATCGATAGCTCCCAATATCTGAAACTCGTTAAATTATTTGAGAACACTTTGGTACGACATTGTATGTTTACGTTTTTATTATCCCTTGAGTTGCGCCGAGTGGGTTGAACCGAGCGCATCCGAATGCTCTAATTTAGCCTTACAATTTATGTGAGGACCTTATTAATTACCAGTAACTGATTAAAACAACCAAATCTAAGAATTTTACTTCCATTTATCGTTTACCCAAAGCAAACAAAATACAAACAACACAAAACAACCCCTCCGCCTAGTATAGTAATAATAGTATGTGAGCAATACATTTTATGTGAGGACTCCCGTCTCGAGTCATAGTCATATTACAGGCCCCTGTGATTAAAACGCATTAAACTAATTCAAAGCAAAAGTATACACACGCAATATTGTATAGAATTGCGTTTATATATTTGAAGTGTCGTGCCTATAATTGGCATCCCGCATGCATTTTATCACTGGGTTATTTTAGGGGAATGCCCGACACGCGATCCGATAGCGGGTTGGCTAACCGCAAGCGATTGAATGGCTCCGTTAACAAACTAATAGTCAATAGTAACTATTATCGAACACCATATGTATAGAGACGATACCGCGCCCTCCAAAATTCATATAAATTCAACTGATATAAACCAGAGCGGCATTTCCATCCCGAATATTCGAAGAATATTTACATTTTCTATCACACGGTAAGACTTTTCTTTCTCTTGCGTTAGTTATTCCAGTCAACATAGGGTTTGACCTAGACACAATTTGTATAGAAATCATTTTTAGAATCAGTACACACCCATGGCAAAGTGGTCCTGCAAATGTGCTATGATGCGGTTGGATCCTGCTGAATTGATATGATGCTGTTAGGACAAACTGATGTTGTTAAGAAAAAGTACCGTTATTTTTTCTAAAGTTGTCAATTTTGTGGTTTTCGAATAATCTGCGCATATCAAGGAAAAGCCATTATTTGTATCAAATATTCGAGAAACATATTTTGTGAAATAGTTGTCGTCCGTCGTCCGTCCGTCCGCTTTCGGTTTCCGGACGATAACTTTAGATTGCATCGAGTGAACTGAACCAAATTTGGTATGTTAGTTTACCACAACAAAATGCAGATCAAGTTCGAATATGGGTTTCGTCCGCATGATTTTGACTAAGACATGCCCCATTTTCGACTTAAAGTTTACCTGATTTGCGGTTTCCGGATGATAACTTTAGATTGAATAAAGTGAACTGAACTAAATTTGGTATATTAGTTTACCACCCCAAAATACAGATCAAGTTCGAATATGGGTTTCGTCCGCATAATTTTGACTGAGTTATGCCCCAAGTTCAAATATAAGTTCTGTCTACATGATTTAATACGTACTAGTATACCCTATTCATGACTGGAGCGAAGACGTTGTGTAAATGCATTCTCTTATATATGCGAGTTCCCCATAGGGAGCCTTGCATATATTAGATAACTAAAAATATTTACCTTCACCTTGTATGCCTAATCCAGTTGATGACGTCACCGTTTCGTAGCAGCCATAGTCTATTCGCCCAAATGAAAAGTACATGTAACTTAAGGCGACGCGGATCTATATCAGTGCGTGTATCAATGTAGTTTTTAAAACGAAATGGTCACATTCGTTCAGCCGTCACACAAGTTCATAACATCCTTCAAGACAGCCAGGTGCGACCAATGTCCCCGCTCATTTGGTACCATTGAAGAATATAATTATGCAACAAATGAATGAATTTGAGCCACGCACCCCAGTTTACTTATGAACGGTGTAAAACAAGATGATAGTTATAATGAAAATGAATTTATGGCTGGAGTCATAAATTAATTTTCATTATAATTACCATTTTGTTTGCATCGTTCATAGAGCACATGAGCATATTATGCACAAATCCATGGCTCAAATTCATTCATTTGTTGCATATATTCTGTTGAATATAAAAGGAGATGGTAACATAAATGGCCGGATTTAGTGTACAGTACCACTTTAACGATAATCGCTGAATTTGCCATTATCGGGTACCCCCACTGCAGAATATATGCTCGATTATATATGATACGTCGCGCACATATCTCGTAGATGATTGTTGATCAGAATTGTGTACCACCCTGGTCAAGTGGTCCTGCAAATGTGCTATGATGCTGGTGTGTCCTGCTGAATTGCTATGATGCTGTTAGGGCAAACTGATGCTGTTAAGAAAAAGTACCGTTATTTTTTCTAAAGTTGTTATTTTTGTGGTGTTTGGCTAATCGAGGGATTTGAGAAAAAGCCAGTGTCTGTATGAAACATTCAAGAACATATATATATTTTAACAAGAACGCCCGTTGTTGGAGTAGAGTGGGGCAAGGTTTAATTCATTTGTTTGAAACCTTTGACCTAAGACGAAATAATAATAAAAATAAAACACAATAACTTCAAGTGTGGTATTTTTGACTGAAAAATTCACATACCAACATTTTTTATCAATCAGAAACCTAAAAAAAATCCTATAACTCTGGCAAAAATGGTCGAATCGGACTCAAATTCGAACTTGACCTGCAAATTAGTTAAACTATTAGTCGACATAGAAATAAGCTTAGCCCAGTACGAGAGGAAACGGGTTTTGATTTTCACTATTATGGGACACATTCTGAAAGCATTCGGTGTGGACTTTTTCAGTTTAAGTGCGAATTTCAAGAACCATAATTCCAGTTTTTCAATGCATGTTAGTTTTTCATAGCCCCACACCTCCGCTCCATAAGTCATGATTGGTACGGATGCACACTGGTACGGATTCGTGGCTAGTTGTTTGTGTTCATAATCATATACGGACACACACTGGTATAGGATGCGGATGAATACTGGTGTATATACTATATTTAACATGATAAAATTTGATACCAGCATGCATCTTTATCCTATATACCAGTGTGCCTCCGTATATGACTGTGAACAAAAACAGCCAGTCGTGAATACACTGCAAAAACAAATATTCGTTTTTGAACGCTAAAATTGCAACATATATTGAACGCGTTCGTGTGTTCAATCTTAAGCTCTTGTGCTCAAATAGGCTAACACTAGCGTTCACATTGTCTGCAACACTGGTGTTCAGATCTTAACGCCAGTGTTCAACTTATAACACTAGTGATCAACACACCATTGTTCAATAAAGTTAACAAAAGTGTTCATCATTTGAACGCATATGATGTTCAGAACACATGTTACAGATATTAAACGGTAAATTAGCGTTCAAATAGGCAATATTGAACACTATAGCGTTAAGATTTTGGTAATAATTGACGTGACGTTATCAGGAGGTAAATACTTATGTTCAACGGAGCCATAAACTAGAACGGAATAAATTTTATTACCTTAAATGTATCCCAAGGGGTATAACCGCATAGCTCTTATGTTGTATTATGTTATGTATTGTTTATATTGTGATAATATTTTTAATAATTCATTGATTATTGGTATTCGGGATACCCTTAATTGCCTCGGCATGAGTATTGTTTGGACCAACCAACAAGTTCTAAGCATGAAAAGCTTTAACCGCACAATTTATGGTAAACTACGCGACATATACATACAAGAATGGTGGACCACACTATCGAAATCAAGCAAGTACGCATTTTACCGGATTATAAAGACAAACTTTGAAACAGAGAATTATCTAACCCTAGATGATAACATAGCAGTTAACTATATTATGGCCTTCCGGACAAGAAACCACAAACTCCCTATAGAATATGGTACTTGGACAAATACGGATTACTCAGACCGAATTTGCACACTATGTAATGTTGAAATAGGCGACGAATATCACATGGTACTGAAATGTAGGGAACTTAATGAACTTAGAATAAAATACCTGAAACCCTACTACTACCAGAGACCTAACACTTACAAACTAGCCGCCTTTCAACTCCCGACATCAAAAGACAGTTAAAAATCTATCAGTGTTTATTAAGAAGGTCCTATAAATATTCAGGTCCACCTGAAGCGTATTACCACCCGCCTGGCATACTGAAACAACCGAATACCGTCCAACATTTCTATCTTCTATTATTATACCATATATAATATATACATGTATACCTGTACTGAAATATATTGTACTAGAAGGTGACCCGACTTCGTCCGGGCTATTAAAAAACCAAATTTCAAGTCGATTGCTCCACCCGTTTCCTAGATCTGGTCTGCGCATGCGCGAAGCTGGTGTCGCACGTGCTCGGCGACCCGATAAAATTCGTATCCGGGGCAAGATACATTCACATACAAAATTTAAAGTCAATATCTCAACCCGTTTCCGAGATCTCGTCTGCGCATGCGCGAAGCTGGCGTCGCACGTGCTCGGCGACCCGATAAAATTCGTATCCGGGGCAAGATACATTCACATACCAAATTTCAAGTCGATAGCTACACCCGTTTCCGAGATATATATCCCAATGTCATTTGCGGATACCTCGGCCGGTGATGAGATAACGCGACACAGTCAAATGCATCGGCAGGGTGAGAGTTAACGTAATCTAATTTTATGACCTCTGACGACGTCATAGAAGTTAGGCATTGATTTTATCCTGATAAAAGATCGTACGTCCACTTGTCCCTAATAATTGAGGCAGATAACTAAAACGGATACATACATATTATATATCGTTGGAAAGATGAAGCCACACAGATTCTAACCGTGCAAATTATATGACTGGCAATTTATTATTCGCGCTATATCGAATCGATTTGTGAGCACCGAACTGAAATATATTGGCGCAAAACGGCGTAAAAATAGATTTGACCTCCGCACGTGAAAAGTTGACCTCGCACGGACAAATAAATATGCCTATGTTCGTCTCCGGCCGAAAACACATCCAAATACCAAATTTCATTGAAATTGGCTTAGTCGTTTTCGAGTCCATCGATTTCAAACACACAAACTTACACATAAACTTACACACACACAGATCTTTCAAAATATATAATAGACTAGAAGGTGACCCGACTTCGTCCGGGCTATTCAAAAACCAAATTTCAAGTAGATTGCTCCACCCGTTTCCTAGATCTGGTCTGCGCATGCGCGAAGCTGGTGTCGCACGTGCTCGGCGACCCGATAAAATTCGTACCGGGGCAAGATACATTCACATACCAAATTTCAAGTCGATAGCTACACCCGTTTCCGAGATATATAGCCCAATGTCATTTGCGGATACCTCGGCCGGTGATGAGTTAACGCGACACAGTCAAATGCATCGGCAGGGTGAGAGTTAACGTAATCTAACTTTGTGACCTCTGACGACGTCATAGAAGTTACGCATTGATTTTATCCTGATAAAAGATCATACCACTTGTCCCTAATAATTGAGGCAGATAACTAAAACGGATACATACATATTATATATCGTTGGAAAGATGAAGCCACACAGATTCTAACCGTGTAAATTATATGACTGGCAATTTATTATTCGCGCTATATCGAATCGATTTGTGAGCACCGAACTGAAATATATTAGCGCAAAACGGCGTAAAAATAGATTTGACCTCCGCACGTGAAAAGTTGACCTCGCACTGACAAATAAATATGCCTATGTTCGTCTCCGGCCGAAAATACCCTAAAATACCAAATTTCATCGAAATTGGCTTAGTCGTTTTCGAGTCCATCGATTTCAAACACACACACACACAAACAAACACACACACAGATCTTTCAAAATATATAATAGATAGAAGGTGACCCGACTTCGTCCGGGCTATTCAAAAACCAAATTTCAAGTCGATTGCTCCACCCGTTTCCTAGATCTGGTCTGCGCATGCGCGAAGCTGGTGTCGCACGTGCTCGGCGACCCGATAAAATTCGTATCCGGGGCAAGATACATTCACATACCAAATTTCAAGTCGATAGCTACACCCGTTTTCGAGATATATAGCCCAATGTCATTTGCGGATACCTCGGCCGGTGATGAGTTAACGCGACACAGTCAAATGCATCGGCAGGGTGAGAGTTAACGTGATCTAACTGTATGACCTCTGACGACGTCATAGAAGTTACGCATTGATTTTATCCTGATAAAAGATCGCACCACTTCTCCCTAATAATTGAGGCAGATAACTAAAACGGATACATACATATTATATATCGTTGGAAAGATGAAGCCACACAGATTATAACCGTGTAAATTATATGACTGGCAATTTATTATTCGCGCTATATCGAATCGATTTGTGAGCACCGAACTGAAATATATTAGCGCAAAACGGCGTAAAAATAGATTTGACCTCCGCACGTGAAAAGTTGACCTCGCACGGACAAATAAATATGCCTATGTTCGTCTCCGGCCGAAAATACCCTAAAATACCAAATTTCATTGAAATTGGCTTAGTCGTTTTCGAGTCCATCGATTTCAAACACACACACACACACAAACTTACACATACACAGATCTTTCAAAATATATAATAGATTATATCCATACATCTCTCTAATGTCTCAACTTGACGATCAGAATAAACTAATTGAATAAACTAATTGAATTGGATCGATCGCCCCCATCAGCATGATAATACACAAAGTTTATTTTTAAAAACTGACTTCTTAATATCACTACCTCGACAGCACTGTTTGATTGATCAACGCCGAAATTCCGCGACGTTAATTGGCTTAGGCATTTATAAAAATATATTTCTTTAAGATTTTACTTTTGTTTTGTGGCTTTTTTAAAGCAAAGACAGTGATTTTAAAAGTAGTAACTATAATATGGAATTCGAGTTTCTCTGGTCAATCTATATGATATTAAAGGAACTCGAATTTTCCGTTTTGCCGAGCCTCAGGCAATTTCTCATACTCGTTTCATAACTAAAATATGAGAGAAACACTAATTTCATGTCATCTACACGTATATATTATTATTTCAGACTAGAAATTCATATAATGCAAACACATTTACAAAACATGATAAGTTTGATAATTATGTGTCGTAATGTTGTACTGTTATAGATTATTTATAAAGTATACATTTCTTCACACTAAACACATGAGGGTCAATCTTGGAAGGTCAAGAATTCCGGGGTTGAATTGGTCTCTCACGAGGAACTTTTTGTCTCTCCTGGGGTGTTTTATGTACGTATCCTACGAGTGTGTGCCGGTTGGAGAATAGATCGGCTCGTGTGATTGGCTGAAAACGCCACGTGATCTCTTTTCAACCCGGCCAAATGCAAATTTGAACTTTGAAAATGGCAGCTGGATAGAATATAAATGTTCTTACATAAATGCTCATAAAATGGTCCTGCGATTGATTCCATAATTCAGAGGCACACTTCGATGATTTAACCTCGATTCGTAGAGATATTTGGACCACACATGTCAGGAAATGAAACACGGGAGTATTTTAAAACACTATTCGTTCATTATTTTGCTGATCATCAGCCTGATGTGTGCACTATTGCAACTTGCAGTTGGTGCGGACATCGATCTATATTTACGTCTTTGGTGCGGAATACGTGCATGTACTCATCATCTGATCATTATATCAAATCAATCCACCCATCATCGTTAGTTCTATAACATCAAGTACAAATTCTACATTTTAAATCAAATAAGATCCGTTTCAGTTTCCACATTTCTGTGAAAACCTAACAGGACACTTCCGCCTGGTGACCATGCTTGTTTTAGTTTTTTCTGTGAATGGTGAGCAATTTATTTTAACTATCATTAACTAACTCTTGTTTAAGTTGCCTTACACGTATAGCGTAAGGTTAATTTTCGATTCATCATGAATTTCATGACAATACAATACTGTAATTTAGTGTAAATTTACTAAATTGAACTTGAATTTAAGATCACGACAGGACTCAGGAGACCCAATATTTAATACCATGAACTTAGGTAACATGTTTAATACAATTGCAACTTACAAGAGAAGTCGGACGAAACGAAGTTGCCTTTGTTACTAAGTCGGCCCAAACCAAAGTCACCATCAGAGAAGGTTGCCCAAGAGAATTTGTGGCCGTGATTCAACGTAAATCAGTAACGCATTGGAATACAGAAGTCGGCCCGCTCAAAGACGGCCCCACGCGAAGCCGGCCCCAGAGAAGCCGGCCCCATATATAACAGAACCATTGTTTAAAGTCATTCTTTCTTTATTTTATGATATGAAATATGAAAAGTTCTGATAATATTAATAATTTAAGATAATGACAAATATAAAAATAATAAATTCAATTAACAAATTCAAATAACGTCATCGTTGCTATCACTGTCGTTGTTATACATAGTTATGTATTCGATGTCTTTACCTGGGGTGTTTTTGCATTAGCCTGCATGTTTTTCGTTTGAGATGAATTAATTCTAATGTTTCCTGTGATACTCTCCATGTATTTTGTGTCAATGGCATCTTAAATTATGTCGGATATTGATTTGGCTGCCATTTCGATGATGTCGTTTGGGGTGTTCATTTCTTTATTGCTATAATGTTTAAGGTTATGTATTCCCTAAATTTGTCCCGTATGGAGATCGGATAGCTGAGCTAACCTTATACTAGTATACGACTATAAATCCGAATTGAGAATAAATAATAAGCTAATGGCTTCGTTCGCTAAGCAGCAATCAACAGTACTTAGCACTTTCTTTCATTGTAGGTCGGCAACTATCATATTTTATAACTGAGCCACTGTCAGTGACTCCAGATACCACACTTTGTTTGGTGTGAAATTGAATGAAATTAGGTACATCATACATGTATAACTTGTTGAATACAAGAGAAGTCGTCACAAAACGAAGTCGGCCCTAGAGAAGATGGCCTAGTAGTTAGGCTTCGGTGTAGATCATGCCATGAATCTCTACTAATGATATATTAACTGGCGTTAGCATTAGTAGAGATTCATGGCATGATCTAGCTTCGGTGCTATTCAGTCCTTCCCAAGAGGAAAACACAGTGAGGGCACCTATTTGCACTCGCAGCTAACTGGGATCTTGGCTAACTTGGACCCTCAAGTCTGGCTAACTGTGACCTTCGCTAACTGGGACCTTCTGGCTAACTGGGACCTTGGCTAACTGGGATCATGGCTAACTGGGACCTTCAGATTTATTATTAATCATTTTGTTAAAATCAAATTATTAAGTCATGAAAGTTAAAACAGATGAAAGGTTAACATTTTAAAGATGCATTATCCGAATTAACGCTCCTAAATTGCTACTATTTCTTTAGCTTCGGGTGTAAAAAATATTTGATTTGTGTCGAGCAAGCCACACATCAAATCTCAGAGTGAAGTCTTTTGCATCTTCATGATATATTTCGGGAACTATTTTATGATTTACTTAAATATATGGGTGAAAATCTCAAAAGTACTATGTGGATCTGACATAATTAGTAATCACATCTAACTACATCGCCGCACGATATACAAGATACATCAGTATCAGAAGACAATTTTTGTATATGCTGACTGATGGCAAATAGGCATCTACATGTATATACATGTAGCTGACCATATGTTGTCTTTGGGTAAACTGTTAAACAAACTCACTGCTGCATGATGAGCTGGTCAGTCGTTACAAGCAAACGCAAGTAAGCTGCCAATGATTAGATCAGGAGAACAAATGGACCAACTGATTAAAACAACACGAGTTATCACACACTAATCGCTTTCAAAACAAACTTAATTACACCTTCACTCTGAATGCACTGCTTAAAACTCACTTTTTTATATCATACGGTAACTGTGAATGCCAAGAATAGCCATCACTTTATTGACTAGATCATCAAACAATAAATATTCATAGAAATATATAAATGGATAAAAATAAAAATCTTCAGATTTATACTAATTATAGGGGGAGGGGTCGGAAAAAAAATTCAGGCATGTATGGCATTTTTTCCCTTTCGATAATTTTTTGTACCCACCCACCCCCACCGCCAATTTTTTTTCCGTTTTCGGCAGTTTTTTCCGACCATTTTTTGACACCCAACCCCCCCTTTTAACACTAAAACAGAGATTTGCGGGGGAAATTCACTGTAAACAGCTGTATATGAATTTCTGTGCATACTATTTATCATGGATGTTAACATGGACATGTAAATAGGAATGAGTCATTTTGAGGTCATTCGGGCAAAAAAACATGGCTGCCAGCGGCCATCTTGGATTTAAAAATTTGCAACAAAATACAACACGATAACTGCCTGCAGTCAGTTAACAGTTAGAATTACATTATTTCTCTCATTCAAAGTGAGTTTGAAGCCCAACTCATTGCCAAAACACTAAAAAACAAGCAGGAATTTTTTTTTTAGTTGCGGAAAAAATTGCTTGTTGGTGTCTTTGACCACCCACCCACCCACCCCGGCATAGGTGCCGTGATTTTTTGTTCACCCCCCCCCCCTGATTATAGAGGTAAGATTGACAAAATAATTTTGTAAAATTGTTTTTTATTAAGTCAGGTTAAAACAAATTAAAAACATTTTGAAGGTTCAAGCAAAAAAATAAACAAAGCAAACAAATAAACTAAATTTAATGTTCTATTCCACTAATATATATCTATTATATCTATTATATATTTTGGAAGATCTGTGTGTCTGTGTGTGTGTGTGTCTGTGTGTTCGCGATGAACTCGAAAACGGCCGACCCGATTTCGATGAAACTTGGTATGTGGGGGTATTTTCGGCCGGGGACGAATATAGGCATATCAATTTGTCCGTGCGACGTGACCTTGACCTTGAAATCGGGTCATTTCAAGGTCAAACGCCCGAATATCACGGGATTTCGATGAAACTTGGTATGTGGAGGTACTTTCTTATGGCGAGTCTCATAAGCATATTCATTTGCCCGTGCGACGTGACCTTGACCTTGAAATCGGGTAACTTCAAGGTCAAATCGCCAATTTTGATGGGATTTCGACGAAATTTGATACGTGGTGTTAGTTTTGTCCACTGATTGTTTTGGACGGGTCCAATCGTGACCCCGACCAGACATTGACCTTCAAAATGATCAATTCAAGGTCAAATCGGGTAAAACCGGATGGATTTCGACGGGCACGTTTGTCGGGTACTTTTGTCCGGGCAGTGTTTTTGGACTGGTCAAATCGTGACCCCACTTGACATTGACCTTCAAAATGGACAATTCAAGGTCAAAGCCCGGACGAAGTCGGGTCACCTTCTAGTCTATTATATATTTTGGAAGATCTGTGTGTGTGTGTGTGTGTGTGTGTTCGCGATGGACTCGAACACGGCTGGACCGATTTCGACCAAACATGGTACGGACACGTAATTCGACCCGGGAACGAACATGGGCCTATTGATTTTCAGATCCGAGGTCAACTTTTCACGTGCCGAGGTCAAATCTGTTTTTACGCTGTGTTACGGGACTTTCATTTGAGTTCGGTGCTTACAAATCGATTCGAAACAGCGCGAATAATAAAATGCCAGTCATAATAATGACACTGTGAGAATCTTTCGTGTTTCCTCTTTCCAACGATATATAATGCGTATGTATCCGTTTTAGTTATCTGCCTCAATTATCAAGAAGAAGTGGTACTATCTTCCATCAGGATAAAAACAATGCGTAACTTCTATGACGTCGTTAGAGGTCATAACGTTAGATCACGTTAACGCTTAACCGGCCGATGCATTTGACTGTTTCAGACGTCTTGGCGATATCTCGGGCACCGATGGTAATTTATCTTTACGTTGAAACTTAATAATTAATGAGCGTGTGTATATGAGGCGCGTTTATATACTTGAGTGGAAATCAAATCGGGTTAAACTGGCGGATTTTTACGGACGAAATTTGATGCATAGGGTATCTCGGTATCCGCTGGGCCGATTTCCCGGTATCCGCTGGGCCGATTTCCACCATTTTTGGGGTGTTGGTGTTTGACCCCACCTGACCTTGACCTTCAAAATGGTCAATTCAAGGTCAAAGCCCGGACGAAGTCGGGTCACCTTCTACAATGTCAAATCGGGTAAAATCGGATTGATTTCGACGGTACTTTTGTCGGGTACTTTTGTTCGGGCAGTGTTTTGGACGGGTCAAATCGTGACCCCACTTGACATTGGCCTTCAAAATAGACAATTCAAGGTCAAAGCCCGGACGAAGTCGGGTCACCTTCTAGTGTATATTATATAACTAAGGTCCCAGTTAGCCAACGGTCCAGTTAGCCAAGGTCCCAGTTGGCCAAGGTCCCAGTTAGCCAAGGTCCCAGTTACTCTTGAGTGCCTAATAAACATACATGTACCATTATTAAAATCGAGGTAAAATTCCCACCTGCAAGATCATTACTCTTGGGCTCCAAATAAACATGCATGCATTTATTATTTTCTTGGGAAATCCCCCCCCTGCACAGTGCTTATTTGGGTCTGCACGTTTATTAATTTTGAGGCTATGAAAATTTTAATCAGCACAAACTCAAGATTTCTATATGACTCTGATACCAAAATAATGAGTTTATATCTTTATGCATGTACATACTAGTATTCAAATATATGACACACATGTGAACATTTAAATACTGAATAAAACACCACATGACACATACCGTACTATGTCGATTCCTATACTTGACCTACCGGTACTCGAACTGTAAAAATAATATGTTTAACAGTTGATGTTTTGCTCAGAGTTTCCCCTGCACTATTATTTGGGTCTGCACTTTTATTAACTTTCAATGGAATTCCCCCCCTGCACTATTATTGGGGCCTGCACTTTTATTTGGAGCCCGATAGTAAGTGGACACTTGTTTTGTCCAGCAGGGTACATCTACGGTATAAGTTATATAACCATGTAGTGACTCAAGTTCAGTTCTTTAACATGCACACCGATGCATATACGCATTTCTTGGAATTTTTTGTCAAAATTTGACCAAAAAAACCTGGAAAAAAACCCAGATATCCCCACCCCTATTTATTATTATCCTATTGACAAGTACAAAAGATGCGCGAAGGGAAGGGCTTCACGAAATTTATTATTCCATGCAATTCGTATGTAGCAAATTTAGTGGGCGGGGCCAAACTTTAACACTGAGGCCTATGGAAACATTTTTGGTACAAGTACAATAGTTCCTTCTAACCTAAAAATCCGCCATTTTATTCAGAAACCCGGGAAGTTCAGTTTAACGAAGCATATAATCTGAAACAGGATTAACAAACATTGTCTATGTCGTTCAGTGCCTGCGCACCGTGGACATTAAAGGCATCTTCTGCTCGATTAATGATTATTTGTTACCCAAATTTCAACCGATTTTGAGACATTTTCCAAATAAGGTACTAGTATGTGGTGACCACGAGGCACCCATCATTTTTAATGTTGAACTGCAGACGATACTGATCAATTCCTGAATATTACTTCTTTTATTAATGAACGGACATTCCCATAATTGCCGACGACAAGGACAAATTTCCATCGAAATTTTCCTGGTAAATCAGGGGGGGTGGGGTTGGAAATATTTTTCAGGCATGTATGCTGATTTTTTCTTTCGACCCTTCTTGGGGACCCACCCACCCCTCGTCCAAAATTTGTTCTGTTTTCGGCAGATTTTTCCGACCATTTTTGGACACCCACCCCCTTAACACTAACTCAGAGATTTGCAGAGGCCCTGGGGGGAATTCACTGTAAACAGCTGTATATGAATTTCTGTGCATACTATTAGTCATGGATGACTGGATGTTAACATTGACATGTAAATACCCTGCTGGACAAAACAAGTGTCCATTGGCACCGCAGTGTATTTGCCGTTCGGCCTCTGTGTCAGAGTTTGTAACTGCAGTTGAGCACCGCGGCCGAATGGCAATTACACTCAGACACTGCGGCCAAACAGCAAGTTCACTGCAACTGCCCTCGCAGTCGAATGACATGTACACCGTGGTTAGATTTCTGGTCTGTATTGTCTTTTTTCAGTTTGATGAAAGTACACTGTGGCAACTACACCATGCTGAATGGCAGTTATACCGCTGCCCAACTGTAGTTAGCCGGTGGAGCCGCGGTGTACATGTAGTTGCATTTCGGCCGCGGTGGCAACGCTAACCGCACCGCAGTTTTGTCCAGCAGGGTAGGAACGAGTCATTTTCGGGTCATTCGGCCAAAAAAACAATGGCTGCCAGTGGCCATGTTGGATTTCAAAATTCAATCCAGTAGCATGGGCAACAGGCTACATGTATACTGTTTGTCTGATAATCATGAAATTTGTCATTTAGGTTAATATTAACATATAGATGTGTTTTAAGCCAAACTCATTGCAAAAACAGTCAAAAAGACTTGCCGGAAAAATATTTTTGAGCCGCTGTAGCAAATTTAGTAGGCAGGGCCAAACTTCAACACTGAGGCCTTTTAGGCCCATTTAGTTCGTTCTAACCTAAACATTGACATGTAGAAGGGAACGAGTCATTTTGGGGTCAATCGCCAATAAAACATGGCCGCTGGCAGCCATCTTGGATTTTGCTCTTTGCATGACTAAATTGTTTGGCGCCGGCTACATGTTGTTCCTTTGGTCGGATCATTCTGAAAAATTAGTCATAGCTGTTAAAGGTACTCAATCCGATCAGACCCTCATAAATTACTAAATTATATTTCTTTGTCTTCGGGGGTAAAAAAAATATTTGATTGGAGTCCAAGGAACCTACATGTACCCATCAACCCATCAATTTTTGAAGTTTTGTTATTTCTATTGTTCGCCATCAAAAGGATGGTCTCGGTCAAAATTGCGTTATTATTACCACTTGATTTTAGAGTTATCCATCTTCGTCCGTTTGAATAAGTGTTTCTGGGGCAATTATTAGTACACATCTCGAGAAATAACAAACTTCAAAAATCAATATCTGATCACTCTGAGCTTTGATGGGCGAGTTCCTCAACTCAAATAAAATATGTTTTACCCTTGAACTTGAAGCCAAAGAAATAGTAATGTAGGGGCGCTTAATCAGACTGAGTATCTTTAACATTGACAAGTGTGGTAGATGGGAACGAGTCATTTTGGGGTCATTCAGCCATAAAAAATGGCAACTGACGGCCATCTTCGATTTCAAAATGCTCATTAGCACGGCTATAGGCCGTACTGTATGTCTGATCATTATGAAATTTGTCATGGCTGTTAAATATTGAAATGTACATGTAGATCATAGATGGGAAGTTGGGAACAAGTCATTCTGGGATCATTCGGCCCAAAAACATGGCTGCCATCAACCATCTTGAATTTTACTATTTTGCGTGACTAAATCCTTTGTCACAGTATGTAACTGGCTACAGGTCAGACCTTTGGTCGGATAATCTTGAAAATTGTCATGAATGTTCACATTGACATACATGTACATGTACGGTACAAAGGAAACAAGTCATTTTGGGGTCATTCGGCCATAAAACATGGCAGCCGGCAGCCATCTTGGATTTCAAAATTCAATTCATTAGCATGGTCCACAAGCTTCATTATGTACTAGTACATGTAACTACTTTACTACAATGTAATTAAATTTTAAATTTCACTAGTCAGAGCTGTAGTCTGTACATGTACTAGTACCTGTTCTCTTTATTAATTTTGAGGCTATGAAAATTGAAATCGGCACAAACTCAAGATGTCTATATGACTCTGATACCAAAATGATGAGTGTTTATCATTATGCATGTACATATTCAAATATATGACACACATGTGAACATTTAAATACTGAATAAAACACCACATGACACATACCGTACTATGTTGATTCCTATACTTTACCTACCGGTACACGAACTGTAAAAATAATATGTTTAACAGTTGATGTTTTGCTCAGAGTTTCCTCTGCACTATTATTTGGGTCTGCACTTTTATTAACTTTCAATGGAATCCCCCCCCTGCACTATTATTGGGGCCTGCACTTTTATTTGGAGCCCGATAGTATATGGTCCTGTACCAAAAGAAATAATTCACCAATCTTAAATTGTGTTATTCATAGATAAATGAACTCTTGATTGTTGACAGTGATCAGCACACTGTAGATTCACAGACCTGGCTATCCATCGAAACTATTTCTGTCCCATGGCATCAGTAAACCAGTCAGATGGTGCGTTTTGTTGGGATGTATGGTACTTATATTTCCAGTCTACGTTTATTCCGCCCTGTACTATTATTCAGTTATGCGACATTTTCCAGCCTGTATACTATTATTCCACCCTGTACTTTTATTAGGCACTCAAGAGTAGCCGAAGGTCTCAGTTAGCCAAGGTCCCAGTTAGCTGGCATTCATTCAGAAGATGGGTGTAAAATTTTACGCCCATAATATAATCGCAAGTTGGGGTTTTTCTCAAACAAAATTTCACTGTGGGATAGACATGTGTCAAGTTACATGTTTTCATGCCCATAATTTAACTGAGATAGGAAAGGTTCAAAATATACCTTCAAATAGTTCAATATTGATTCTATGATTACAGTCTCATGATTATGCTTTATTTTCTCTTATCAAATGTCACATGATATTGAGATATGAGTGTATATACAAAATATATGTACAATATAATAGATGGTAGTCTATAGAAATGAATTATATACATTCTGACTCATCTGAAGTTGTATGGCAGTTGACTCTGTTGTGAGTTTACAGTGGCCGGATAAATGTGGTGTCAATTTATTGACCGGATCATTGTTTGTCTTTTGTCTAGAGTTATCTTTCATAAATTTAATGTCGCCTGATTTCGTTTAGGACTTTCTGTCAGGAAATTTGTCAAAGTAAACTTAATTTCATTCATTTCCGTATTGTTACAGTGAAGTTATCCAAGCTTCAAATTAATGCTCTGAGTCCCGCTATCAGTCTGTCTTTTTGTATGCACTAAATGTTATAAATAATTTTTTATTTGTTTTGCACGTGTCGCGAAAGTCGAAAATTGGAGACCCCATAATAGCCACCACTGAGCTGGGCATGTGTGTAGGTTGTTGCCAGCTATGGGTGAGCATTTAATAGCATATCCGCGATACAGCTTGTGTTCACCCATAGCTACCAAAAAAAAACTATTAAATTATAACTTTTTATAAGCTTAGTGAGAGGTCAGACTCGTATACCAGTATACTGGTCCATTCTAATTTCTAGTCTGTAATTTTCATCAGAATGTATATAATGAATACAGTCAATATTATACTAGTACAATAGTACATTATAAGTTACAATTCTGGTCACATCTACATGTAGGTGGAACATTTTAGATACAAGACAAATGGTAAATAACAATACAATTTATATTATATTTAAAGTTCAATGTCTCAACAAGCTAAACTTTTCGAGTTGTCATTTATCAACAGCTTAATTTTATACGTGTTTATTCTGTTATCGGATTTATCATGTGGGTTTACGAATTTTCATCTTCAATCTCTCTTAGGACTAATCTAATAAATGAACACAACTTTTTCAAAAGTGCAGGGTCTTTCAAGCAGATTGGTCAAAGAAAATCTGAGATCCAACACAGTCCCCAAATGCAGTATTTGACTATTTGCACTCAAGTAGACACAATTTCTATGATGTTTGTCGAAATGACATCATGAGATGTTGCACGCAAACACACACTTCCTTCGCTATTGTAGACGAAAATTTCATGCGTCTACCAAAGCGTTGTTGGAAAGAGGTGCTAAATTAATTTGCCAGTTCAGGTTTATAATACATGTATAAGTATTAAACGAATGTTGATTTTGTTGTGGAAGTACATGAAATGGGGTGTAGTCAAGACTCAAATACTCTACCATCATTGGAAATGGGTGCTAATATTAAATTTCAATTTGCCAGTTCAGTGTGAAGTTGAACATATATAATGCTTGCTGTCTTTGTTATGAAAGTTGTACAATGAGAGCCCCTTACCCTGCCAACAACACATTATTTAGTAGAATTTACATCAATTGTGGGGGCGGGTGTCCCAGACCAGGTTGGAAAAAACGTACGGTCCCGGTGGGTGTCCCAGACCTGGGTGGAAAAAACTTATAGTGGGTCCCAAAAACTGAAAAACACAAAATTTCCACCTTGTATCTGTAATTTAATTTTTTTTACCCATCCCCCCTGTTTTAACACGGTACTTGGTTCCCAAACAATAGCCATATGCACGGCATGGAACCAAAAAGAGCGTTCCGTGCTAGTCTATTTCTGATTGGTAATAACAAACCGCGTTTTTTTTCACTTTTGTGCGATAAGTTGAAAACGGCTGCAAAATGGCGGTGATAATGAACATTATTTTTTAAAGAGCACATGAAGCCAGCATAACATTAATTCGTGCTCGCCAATTTACCCTTTTGAAGATTTAATAAAGTATGTATAGTTACAACTAATCGCCCGATTCTGGACATTCTTACTAATAAGTGGGTTTCATAATACTCGGGTACACAGGCGCTGGTGAAATTTCCCAGCCTAGTATATATAACAGTATGTTATAATCTGTGTTATTTTCGGTCACCAAACAGTAAGTGTTATCATGCATGCAGCTAATCTATGTGTAGAGAGTGTCTTTCTCATATCCCAAATGAACTATATAAATATGTAATGTGGATTGCCAAGCTGCACATTTTGACTATCTCAAATGGGTCACTAATTAAATTTTCACTAATCATGCTCTTAAATATTCATTAATGTGCAACTAAACCACAAACACTGTATACCATAAGTGTTTATTGGAGTGCCAGTCAACAATATCGGATGGGGCACACTTAAGCATGTGGTCGAATCGTTGAATTATGCAATCTTATCAGCAACGAGATTATATATTGGCTCACGTTACCACATCTGTTGATAGAGTTGGGATTCTTTTCTCGATCTAGCAAGACAGCGCCTATATCTGTTGGGAGAGTTAGATTCTTTTCTCGATCTGGAAAGTTATAGCTCCATCTCTTGTAACAATAGTTACCCGATTTGTTTGTAAATCACATCCATTTTCAAGAGTGTTCAATGTCGCACAGCGCACGGGATGTGTTTCTTGGTCAACACACGCCCAACTGGATTTTCCAGTTAACCCATTGGACGTGGTGCTCTAAGTTGGTCAGAGCATTGGAATATAGTTATTTACCAGAATAAAAAAACGTTATCTGGAGCATAGCTCAATCCAGAAGAAAATAATTATTCCAATTTTTGTTTTAATCTAAAGCCATATGGCGGTTTGCACCTCAAAATACATGTTTCCCCTTTTAATTTTCCCGATATCGAAATAGGTCTATAAATGCTTGAACTACATTTCTGTAGGCATTGCATGTGCCTGCATGTCGCATTGAAGTGAACAAAACACAATTTTAACACGGCATTTGATTCCCAAACAACAGCCATATGCACGGCATGGAACAGAAAAGAGCGTGCCGTGTTAGTCTATTCCTGATTGGTAATAATAAAGAGCGTTTTGTTTCACTTTTGTGCGATAAGTTGAAAACGACTGCGAAATGGCGGTGATAATGAACATTATTTTTTAAAGAGCACATGAAGCCAGCATAACATTAATTCGTGCTCGCCAATTTACCCTTTTGAAAATTTAATAAAGTATGTATAGTTACAACTAATCGCCCGATTCTGGACATTCTTACTAATAAGTGGGTTTCATAATACTCGGGTACACAGGCGCTGGTGAAATTTCCCAAAAAGGCAGTATTACAATATTATTTTCAATATGTGTTAAGGTATTGACCCCATGTTACATTTCCGATTTGCCTTGTCCAATTTGACACTATACAACCGTAATGGGTATGTCCTACATTGACCAGAAAATAATTAGATTGGTCAATGGGCTCATTGGTGAGAGGTTGTCGTGCATGGCCAGATGTCGACTTTCGAAATAAGTTTAATACTCTTTGATTTGTTTCCAGCCTAGTATATATAACAGTATGTTATAATCTGTGTTATGTTCGGTCACCAAACAGTAAGTGTTATCATGCATGCAGCTAATCTATGTGTAGAGAGTGTCTTTCTCATATCCCAAATGAACTATATAAATATGTAATGTGGATTGCCAAGCTGCACATTTTGACTATCTCAAATGGGTCACTAATTAAATGTTCACTAATCATGCTCTTAAATATTCATTAATGTGTGCAACTATACCACAAACACTGTATACCATAAGTGTTTATTTGAGTGCCAGTCAACAATGTCGGATGGGGCACACTTAAGCATGTGGTCGAATCGTTGAATTATGCAATCTTATCAGCAACGAGATTATATATTGGCTCACGTTACCACATCTGTTGATGGAGTTGGGATTCTTTTCTCGATCTAGCAAGACAGCGCCTATATCTGTTGGGAGAGTTAGATTCTTTTCTCGATCTGGAAAGTTATAGCTCCATCTCTTGTAACAATAGTTACCCGATTTGTTTGTAAAGCACATCCATTTTCAAGCGTGTTCAATGTCGCACAGCGCACGGGTTGTGTTTCTTGGTCAACACACGCCCAACTGGATTTTCCAGTTAACCCATTGGACGTGGTGCTCTAAGTTGGTCAGAGCATTGGAATATAGTTATTTACCAGAATAAAAAAAACGTTATCTGGAGCATAGCTCAATCCAGAAGAAAAAAATTATTCCAATTTTTGTTTTAATCTAAAGCCATATGGCGGTTTGCACCTCAAAATACATGTTTCCCCTTTTAATTTTCCCGGTATCGAAATAGGTCTATAAATGCTTGAACTACATTTCTGTAGGCATTGCCTGTGCCTGCATGTCGCATTGAAGTGAACAAAACACAATTTTAACACGGCATTTGATTCCCAAACAACAGCCATATGCACGGCATGGAACAGAAAAGAGCGTGCCGTGTTAGTCTATTCCTGATTGGTAATAATAAAGAGCGTTTTGTTTCACTTTTGTGCGATAAGTTGAAAACGACTGCGAAATGGCGGTGATAATGAACATGATTTTTTTCTGAGCATATGAAGCCAGCATAATATTAATTCGTGCTCGCCAATTTACTCTTTTGACGATTTAATAAAGTATGAATAGTTACAACTAATCGCCCGATTCCGGACATTTCTTACTAATAAGTGGGTTTCATAATACTCGGGTACACAGGCGCTGGTGAACTTTCACAAAAAGGCAGTATTATGTGTTGAAGTATTGGTCCCATGTTACATTTCCGAGTTCTAATTACAATAAAGTTGCCTTGTCTGATTTGACACTTAGTCTGGTCGTTGAGACTCGATTTTGAGGTGAACCTAGAACAAATTGTTTACAAGCTGTTTTCGGTGTCATTCGACGCGGAAAAGCATCATTAACAACATATCCAAAATCCGCAAAAATCCGCGTTGGGGAAACTTTGTTATCCACGATGGCGTCCAACATGGTTGTCTATACTACATCAGTTCTCGATATAAGTCATTATACGATATATAGTGGCATCAGAATTATGCCGTTATATCAGTTTGTGTTAAATTAGAATGCGGGAGCGAGTAGAGTGACACGGACAGAAAATTATACAATCGTGGCCATGAAATGGCTGTCAAAATGGCCGCAACTCCAAACCATACCACGTAGAAAGCAACATATTGGGTAACTACATAAGAGTGAAATACGTATTGGCAATATACAAGTCGGTTGTTAAATATCTTTAAAGGTACACACATCATTAAAACAGATCAATCTGAAGGATCATCGGTCACTGCACAGCAAGTCAACCCCCCCCCCCCAATGATTTACGTCTTTAACGTTTTGGGTCTTCTGCTTATCCAACATCCAACTGTTGGGCTAAACAAAAACAGCTCGTGCATGCAACACACGAACTAATGTTTCGCCTCACAGTGCATGGTAGTTTCATTCGGCATGGTGATTAAATATTGAATGCAACGCCGAAATTTAAGTGCATACTCTAGAGGTATAAATACTTGTTATATTTCAACACTCCCGGTGATAATAAACGATACACGTATGTCGCAATGGTTATTATACTGTAAAGAAACACTCATATCTTCAATGGATTAGCACCGAATCTCACCAGGTCAAAGAGACTGTACATAGTATATTGTATGTAAGACTAATTTTCATTCTGCTACCAACCCGGTTTCTTAGTAGACAATTTTGTTAAAATTACTTCAGTGGCCACTTTACAACTAGAATAAGCTACAGCGCAATGCACACTATTAGTTTTCAGTATATTTTTGTTTGAAAATATATTACCATTACCACCCACGTAATCGTGCTAAATATCAGGTGATCATCGTTTAAGATGTTATTCCAACGTTGAACATTCACCCAATATTGTTAGTTGTGGTTCTGTGTGCAACAGACATGTGTAACATTATGGAAAATGGGTAAACGCGGTGATGCGGTTGAAGACAACGTAGTAAGTTTCGCGTAGATGTGGCCTTGGTGAATTCAACCAAATATAATTTCCAGGTATAAACACAGTCTCTGTCACAGATTATGTAGGCAATGTTGGTCAAGTTTTGAATTTATTGAAGACAGTCTATGGTACTCATTTGTGATTTAATAAATTTAGTTCATGGTACACCATCACGCATTCTTGTGATAAAAGGGAAATATTCGTGTTTTATCACTTGATCTGAGGCAACTATAACTACTATTTTGAGAAACGTACAATAGGATCTACGTATTCTCTCCAGTACAATATGAACATAATTCATACCGTTTTATAGCAATTCATTTTTTAAGGTTTTATACCGTAGATATAAAAATAAATGGTGATCGGTCTCATTCGTGAGACTGCTCTGAATACATATATTTCTGCTTCTAGAGAAAGGCCGCATAGTCAATACATCCCTACTAAATCCCGTTTAGCTGTTTAATTACACATATATCACACGATTATGACTAGCTATTCAATTTTGCACTAAATGTAAATTTCATTCGATTTTGTCCATTTTGGTGGCCATTTTGGGAAAAATATTCTACATATATGGTTTACGACTAAGCAATGTTTGTGTATATTTCAATTTATTACGAATTTGGCATTAATTGGAGCACCTGCCGCAGAATTCAGTATTTTCCGATAACAACAGACATTATGGACGCCATCTTCAATAGAGAATTTTCCCCAAAGCGGATTTTAGCGGATTTTGGATATGTTCCCTACATTCTGCCCGACAATAAGATACAAAAAACAGCTTGTAAACAATTTGTTCTAGGTCCAATGCTTCAACGACCAGACTAACTATACAACCGTCATGGGTATGTCCTACATTGACCAGAAAATAATTAGATTGGGCATATGGACTCATTAGTGAGAGGTTGTCGTGCATGGCCAGATGTGGACTTTCGAAAGAAGTTTAACACGCTTTGATTTTTTTCAGCCTAGAATATATAACGGTATGTTATAATCTGTGTTATTTTCGGTTAGAAAACAATAAGTGTTACCGTGCATGCAGCTAATCTATGTGTAGAGAGTGTCTATCTCATATCCCAAATTAACTATAGTATTATGTAATGTGGATTGCCAAGCTGCACAGTTTGACATATTTCAGCCAACATTACTGTCCCAAATGCATTGATAACACTTGGTGTGACGGAGTTACCTCAAACGGACATAGCTCATTCAAGCTTCCAAATATTGCCCACACAGTTTGAAATGAGGTATATATATATATGATAAATTGATAAAACACGAAATGTTGATATACCGGCTTCATACGCTCTGAAACAAAATACTTGCCAATGTGACATCCATTTTTCATTTTTTTTCGCCCAGAAGTGAAAACAAACACTCTTCATTTATACCATGCATATCTGGAATAGGCTAACACAGAACGTTCTTTTATGTTCCGTGTCGTGCACTGTCATTTATGTCGTCTATTTGGGACCCAAAGACCGTGTTGACATGTAGTTGTATTTTTGTGACTTCGTTGCAGCTTTCAGGGGCATATACTCCCCGTATATATATAAATGTATGGTGCAAGTATTTATCGACATATTGCGATACTGGAAAAAAATCGAAAGTATTGGTTTATAATATATTCATGTATTATACTGACGAATATCTTGAATGTGATCGAACACCAATTTTATCCTAATTGTATTTGGAGGTATACATATTTCGCGACATATAGGCACAATAGTTCATAACTTCGATGTTAACCAATTATGGCCATGCATGTGTGGCTTCTACTTATGACTATATGTCTATATTGCATATGATATCGGAAATCAGTCCGGTCCAAATTTTATTTCAGGAGTTATGACTTCTAAAGTCTGTTGGGCGTTGTTTCACAATTTGCACACTCGTAGATGGCATGCCTGAAACGGACATGGATCATTCCAGCTTCCAACTTTTGTCTACATAATTTGGAAGTATGTATATATAAGACAGGTTGACAAATACACAAAATACTGATATCCCGGCTTCATATTTTTATTGAAAATAATTTCCATGACAGCTATATCTCGAGCTGGTTCAAGTGTTTCCACATATATAGGTTAAACAGAGACTCTTTATGTTTACGGCATCAGGAACAGCCCGCAGAATAATATTTCGAGTAGTTTATTGACCTATTTCGATACCGGGGAAAATTAAATTGCAAACATCATTAGGTTAATGTGCGGGACAAACGGCCATGTGACTTTAACTCGAAACCCAGTTCTGCCAAACCTGTACATCGAGAGTCATTACTCTTCTTGACTCGCACACAATGGGAACATTGAATATGCACAAAAAAACACAGCCAGACTCGACCCATCTTATGACAAATTCCGCCTGTACTCGCATCGTTGCAAATTTAAAGGTGGACTACATGTATTAAAATTGTATTTTGGGGGATTTGGTCTGATGTAATAACAAGAACTTTACCAATATACCAGCGTGAGTACAAGCGCATGTGTCATAATGCGGACCGTATATATATATATCGATATGTGGATTTAAGGGTAGCCATAACACTATACGAAAAAAAATTACACCATGCAGACCGAGTTCATATTCGTATGCGGAAAGGATCCCGTCAATGGTATATAGCAAGCATATTGTGTCAAGTTTTAAAGATCAATTGGAAACGAAGAAGTCCAAACTTAGACACAATTCAGTACATGCATGTTGCCGATCATTATATCTAAGTTGAACAATGAGGATAGCTTTACTGAACAAAATCCAACAAAGCTCGTATTTGCATGTGTATAAGTTACCATAGTGGTAAATATATGTATACTAATGTTCAAAACAATTGACCAGTAATTGGTAGAGGCTTGGTACATATAACATTTTGGTACATATAACATTTAAAAAGAATGCATCATATGGTGGTCAAGAAATACACACAAAGAACATCCAAATGTTCATCGCACACATTTTACTATTTGTATTAAGTGATGTAAAACACTCCGGCATGGTGATAACATAGAAATGGAGAATAATCTATTCATTGTAGTATTTTTTTTTACAAATAGTATAGCAAACGTCACAGCACACACAGTCATTCTTATATATTAATTAAATGCAGTGACTCTCGATGGCGAAATTGTTTTCGTTAGTTTATCGCCTATAGATTCGTCCCGAATCGAGTAGTAAATATTTACAATTGAGCGTAGTTCTGACGATGTTTTCTATGGAGTGCTACGGCCAATTTGGTTCAAATGTTGGGCGATGTTAGTAGAATGTAATATTCCTTTAGTTGGCATAGCGCCTGCATACTAACTTATCAATTTCACACACCCGAACAAGTACATAATATGTGTTTAATTGAGCCTTTGAATAGATCAACGCACCAAAGCCTCGTTTACCACGTTAGTGCCAGTGCTCAGTCATTGACCATTAAAATTCAATTGAAATTGTCTGCTATAAACCCGATATACCATCAGATTACAAGATTTGCCCATATGACGTTGTATACAAATGGGAGACGAAAACACCTCCAAAGATATACAATATTAATTGTTCCATATTCGCTGGTGAATATATATACATGTATAAATGGACATGGATCGCCCGAGCTTCCAAGTGTTGTTTACGCAATTTAGATCACTCAATCAATCAAGTTTATTAGTACGTTACATGTACCATGTATGGTCAAATGTACATTAACATAGAATAACAGGACAAGAACATTGAATATGGAACAAAATAAGTAGCAACAAATTCATAATAATGTTATTCTATGTTAATGTACATTTGACTGATAGGGCAGTGTTCCTTTTTTGTTGTACTCGATTAACCAGTTCGTCACTAGCTTGATTGCCAAACACCTTCCTTTTTCAGTCCACAGTGGACGAAATATGCCAGTGCCTGTAGAGTTGCTGGGTCTGTGCTTGTTAATATTCTATTGAATAACCTCTCGTTATGGGTGGTTAGGAGATCAGGTATTAGTTTCTCGTGAAATATGGCGCGCTCGTCGAACAGTGAGGTACAATGGAGGAGAAAGTGCTCCTCATTATCAATTTGGTTGCAGGTTTCACATATGCGATTATGCGGTCCGGTTCATCGAAATCGAAATAGCGTCCGCGCTCAATGCCCAGTGTGTGACAACTAATTCTGAATTTCGTGAGGGATTTCCGTTGTTTGGGGGTGGAAATGATGTCAATATATTCTTCCAAAGAAGTGATTGTTTTGAACATTCTGTATGTTCTAAGCTTGTTGCGTGGGGGATCACGTCTGTTGCTATTTCTGGGGAGTTTGCTGCGAGTATTATCGTTAAATAGTTATGTCTTTATTGATTTATCAAAGAAGTCGTTGATGTTGTGATGTGGTGACAGAGATGTGATTAACTGCTGACAAGAAGGAGTATAAAATAGGTTGACAAATACACGAAATGTTTATATATCAGCTTCATATTCTCTGAAAAATACTTGGCATGGTCACAGCAGTTTTACCTCTATTTTCAACGTTTTGCATATGAGTAAAATAAACGTGCATATTGATGTTGTTTGTATTGGGACCCAAACACCGTGTTCAAAATTTTTGTTTTGTTACTCCAGTGCGCCTTTCTGTGGCATAAAATGCCCGTAGAACAGTATTTCGAGTTTGTATCAACCTATATCGATACCGGCACAACATTCAAAAGCGAATATGATTACATGCATTTTTAAGCGCGAACTACCATATGGCTTTAATTAATGTTATATAATACCCTAGATAGAATACTTTTGATAATCTACGGGGGATATCGCCTGCGATTAACTTATTACCGGACACTCAATTATATAGCACTCTAGTCGGAATATTCGATAATGACATCACACCGCGGGTAATGAGATATATCCATCTCACTCATGAAAACGGCGCCGATTCACAGGTGCAACAACCTGATGATTTGGCACAGAGCGCAGCGGGGGTCAAATATGTATCTCCTATATTCTGCCGATTTCTAGGTTTAGCTTTGTATGTGTTATACAAACTACATTTATATATGTGTATTTCCTGTTTATATGTTTATATGTTCATATGTTTAATTCACATATCATGTTTATGTAATGTACTATATGTGTTTTATATGTGCTCATGTGTTATGTGACAATGTGGTCACGAATGACATATTATCATTAAAGACATTAAAGACTCGGATGATGACACCACACAGTGGGGGATGCCGTTTATCCATCGTTCGCAGGGAAAAGACTTCGCTACAACATACGGATACGTTAATGAATGGGTTCCAGATTCTTTCCGGCAATTACTATTTGGCATATTTTAACATACTAAGCGGACGGTACTTTGACCTCGACTTTTTTGATACACTGTATTTCTCTGTCAGACGAGCGCGCCCTATTTTACGAGAACATATCATGTTAAACATCCCCAATGAGAGATTATTTAAACAAATAATGATCAGGACAGACTCAAAAACTATACGTGCTCTGGCACACTTCGTCCACCGTGGATTGAAAACGAAAGGGCGTTGGGTAAATGCGCCGAGATATTATTAATGTCGAGTGAAAAATAAGTGTCAAGTAGATAATTCAATATAAACATATAACAGTGCAAAATAAGTGCCAAGATTGGTACAGCACATACAACGTACAAACGTGTCACGCAGATACAGCACTATATATATATACACATAAGTGCAAAATATGTGTCAAGAAGGTAAGTAATATAAACATATAATATGTCCTAAATACACATATGATAATACATCGTCGTACATCGTCGCTCACTCGAGCTTCAGAACTTTGTCTGCGTAATTTGGAATGAGGTACACGATATATTGACAAATAAAACGAACCATTGATATACCGGCTTCATATGCTTGCTCAGAAAAATAATATCCATGGTCACAGCCATTTGATAAACGTTTTCATTTTAATAAACGCTCTTTCTTATGAACAAACACCGCGTGTTAAACGTTAAATTTTGTATGAATTAAATGCTTCTTCCTGACACATATAATGCCCACAGAAAGGTTGTTCGTGTAAGTACAAACCAGTTCGTTATCGGTAACAATTAAAAAGTGATTATTTATTAGATGTATTTATGATTACAAACCGCCATGTGTCTTGAGATAAAAAAAATATGTATATTTTATTTAAAACACTTTATTTATTTTTTAAATTGAGCTCTGCTCCATTCACTTATTATTTATTTTATAATTTGTTAATTAAATCTAACACCGTGATAACATCCGATAGGGTACCCCGAGTCACCACACCAAATGTAATTGAAATCGGTATAGGGAGAAAATCCGGGCAGATAGACAGATAGATAGACAAACTTTCACATTGAAGTTATACTCTTATATATATCTAGACCAAGAGAGATTCAGTAAAATGTGTATATTATGTATTTAGTCTGGCCATCGTTTTTATGGTGTGTTGATATACCAGCTTCGTGATCTATGGCAATATATGCCATGGCTACAGCAGTTTTACAGCTATGTTCTACTTTTCACATACATAAAAGTGAATAAAACACGCTCTTCATGTCTACGATATCTAGAATAGACTAATACTGAACGCTCTTTTCTAAACCACCTCGTGGAATTTTCTGTTTTTGTTTGGGACCCAAACACCGTGTTTAAAGTTGTATTTTACATTACATCAAAATGTCTTTTTTTGGGAACACAGCATGCTCATTTGACGGCAGAGTATACATGTATGTATCGACCTATTTCGGTACCGGTAAAATTTCGAAAATGAACATTATTAGCTGTATTTTGAATCACAAACCGCCATGTGCCGTTAAGTAACATCACTTATCTAATCAAAGCACGTACCAAATTGTCATATGCTGACCTAACAGAACTGACAAATTACTTTGAATTACGATTGGGGCCGCCATGTGGCTTTGATGCCATGATATCACGCGCCCACACCGAATATATAATTTGATTTGGGGTAATTGATTTGATGTTACACAACCAAGAGCCGTTCGTTGGTTATGGATACGTCCATTTTAAAGTTTGTTACAAAACTCACGCTGATGTTCAACTCCGATACACGGAGTATCTTAGACACATTTTATTGCTGTATACACAGGAGTACATATACCAATTTTGGATGTCGACCGCACTTACGCTATGCGGATATTGTTTGTCCCTGGTACATTGTGCCTGCTTTTAGTCAAAGAAAGGTAAACTTATTGGACATGTAAACTTATTGGTTGCTTATCGGTACTTGTCCCCATTATTGAAATCTAAGTTGGTCGATTTATGGTCGCTGGTCGGGATCTGGTTTCACGCCTTTATCTGAATTTAAGGAGGAGTAAATTTATAATCTGCTCTAACGTTTTGTAGTTTGCAGGGTCCCCGCTGGACCAAAATTTACTTTGCCATATAATTCGCCAAATTAAATTTTTGTTTGCCAAATTATTTCAAAATTTGCCAAATACTATCCTTGTAAGTATCATTTTCTGCAACTTTGAGTCTTATGTTCTGACACTCGCGGTTTGAACAACTTTTGATATCGATAGAAAAGCGAGTAGTTAATAATTATATTCGCATCTCTACTTTATCACCACATAATACACAGATAATCAAACAATAAACACGATAGAAGGGTTGCCTTATCAGAAGGGCGCATCACAAGAGGATTTGCTATGTTTGTGTGTTTGTTAGGGTTTATCGTCGTTCTAGCCGCTGGGCCACACACGACGTTGTCAATTTACGGGTGGAGGAAAGACCACGCAGAGGCTTAATTTCACCGGGAAATCGTTCCACTGCGTGTAGAAACCACCGACCCCGGAAAGCAACTGACAAACTTGCCCAGGTACACGATTCCGGTCACCCTCTATAGGGCGGGGTTAGAACCAGCTTCGTCGGCGCTGGACGGTCTGTGACGTCGTAATACACCTGGAACTCTACCGACTGGACCACCGGGGCCCCGGTTTGCTATGTAAACACCTCCACACTAAATCCCACCACCGATCGATATTAATGCTATCAGCTTAACTTCATCTTAATAGAGGTGTTCACTTTTCGTAAACCATATACAACACCACTAATATAATTATATTGTAAGTTTCCTGAAATGAATGGTGTTTATTGACCAATATTGTTTTCAATTTTTCTAGAGGAATTAAAAAGTGATTTGCCAAATGAAATTATTTTTTGCCAAATTTGAATTATTTTTGCCATTAGCAAATTTGGCAAGTGGCAGCGCGAACACTAGTAGTATGGCATGCGTTAATAAAGTTCAAGAATATCTGTTTTTGAATGTTTCAACCAGACACTGGCCTTGCAGATTAATCAAACATCGCGAAAATCATAAGGGTACTTGTTCGTGTAAGGGATAACAGCACCATATTCCGTGTGGTTATTTCTACGCACTATATAAGTTATCGATGGATGTGGTCGACAAGAATAAATATGGTAATATGACCATGCGTTAGCGTAATTAAATAACAAAGCTACACCACTCACATTGGGGTAACTAGCTTTTGTTTTTTAAATCAACATTGGTTTATATATTACCTGGTATTCCCGCCAAATAGGGACGTACCAAATGGATCCAACCGTGGGTGAGACCATACAATTTCCAACTACACAGGATTTGGTCTAATAACATTTCCAAATATATAGGATTTTTGGTATAATCAAATGTCCAACTATATAGCATTTGGTTTTGAGTAATGCAATATTTCAATATTGGCTTAATAATTTGGGTTTCCATACATTCTGTTTAAGAGCATGGACTGTGTAAATAAAGACACAAATGACAATCATGACATAGCATTGATCCATATGTTATGTCTCGAGTATACTGCGTCAGTCTGCGTGCAGTACATGCACATTATACATGCTATTAATCAGAATATGGCTGATGAGCGAATACGAGTTACACGTATTCAAATTCCAAGAAGTAGCAATATATGATGGTAACAATTATGCATGCTGAATGTTATATCGTTAAATCTGTTATCAGAAAGATATGGAGGTTTGGCATTACTAATAGACTAGTGACCATGACGCAATGTTCGGTAAAACATACAAGTCTGAACTTCAAGTCGGAAAATTGAAACACTTAGATCATTCGATTCACTTGTTACTTTTAATTTCCAACTATTGAAATTTGAGTCATGAAATTTCTAACTATGAAAATTATGGTCCTCGTTCGGATTGTGACAACCCACACCCTGTCGGTACGTGCCTAAGACCAAATCGGATTCACATAACCTATATTGATTATCAATAATTACACTTCGTCCACAACGGTTCATCGAAAGAATGGATCCCAATTATAATTTAGATTATAAATTAGACCAAACGTATTTCCGAGTAGTCTTTATTGTCTGCTATACGTAGTATAAACTACCAACACCAAAGTGAAAATAATTATACCATGCATGCCGAGTGGGATGTGAACTTTTTTACGGAATTTAACCAATATATTTCTTGACGCTTGGTGAGCGATGCGACTGATATACTATATATGGAGAAGACATGTCAATTCCATAATGTTCATTACATTCGTATGATTTCAACGAATATTGATGAACAACGTCATGGTGTAACTTTTCCGGGTGCAGGACATTTCGGCACATGGACGTTTCGGCACCTAGTTTTCAGGATGTTTCGGCACCTGGGGTTGCGGCAATTGTTATTCCGGACCAAGCATTTGGATGTTTCGGAACGACACCGAAGACGTTTCGGCAGATGATTTAATTACTATACTTAATATGATTAGTATGAAGTTGAGCATTTCGCAATGTTTTCTCGCATCGTGTTTTGAAAAATGCGGCTAATTTCACTACATTTGGCTTTTACATATGGCTCAAGATAATTTGTTCTTAGTACCCAGATTGTTTACAAAATAAACGATATAGGTACAATTGATACATTTGTTATTGCAATAATGATTTATAAGACTATAATCCGAATACTTGTGTTTGCCATATAAATACAGTCGATATTTATAGCTGGTATAAAAGTTTAATCCAGCTGTGTATTTAACGGCCTGTTGTATCATCAGATGTCAGAACATAGTGAACAAACTCGATTACACATACATACATTGAGAGACACCCGTTAACAGTCACTTTAAGCCCATTTGACCCGTCTTGATAAATCAATTAACGCGAACTGACATGCGTAATTATTAGTCATTAACGACGAAGAACCATCAACGCATGACCGAATCGATTCGCGGTGGAAATTAAGGAACACACCCCAGTCAAGTTGTCCTGCTAATGTGATATGGTGCTGATGGATAATGATTAACTGCTATGCGATGTTACGGCAAACTGATGCTGTTACGAAAAGATACCGTTAATCAGTTTTAAAGTTGTCATTATTGCGGTGTTCGGATAATCTGAACATATGCAAGAAACGCTATAATGTGTATGAAACATTCAGAAGCACAATACAAATAAGTTAATACTGTTTGTATTAGCTGTTGCAAATCGACTATCAACAATTTAGCTATTAATGTTATTTAGCAAATACCAGCGCAGCCATTACTAGTTTAAAAAAAAATAAAAAATATATATATACGTTATTGAATGTTTCATATATACACTGTTATTAATAAAATCCCTCGGCTTAGCCAAACACCGCGAAAATGACACTTAAAAGAACAAAAACAGTACTTTTTCGTAACGACGTCAGTTTGTCCTACCAACAGCATAACAATTTCACAAGACCTACTAACGTCATAGCAGAATAGACGGATAGGACCAGTGGAACACAGTTACTAGCCGCGCAGTCACTGCATACCTGTTTCATGATATATGTTGAGTAATTGGACACAGAAAGTACATAATTATAGTTTATTATACAGACTTGACATGACTATGAAGGATTTATTTAATTTTGGCAGCATATTGTATTTCCCAGGATAAGATAGTACAAAGGCGATGGCACACTATGCCAATATCTCATTTTAAATCACACATCGCATCGCATCAAAGGCAATTATTCAGATACAAGAAAGAGACAAAAATCATGCACTATGTTACACCGCACTGAAGGTTGATGGTTAATAAATATCAATTTTATATATGACAAAACACTCTTTATTGATAACTCTTTTTGTTGTGCTAACACTACTAGTAACAGATATAATAAGATATACTGCAACTGATAAGAGAAGCCTGATTGCCTTATACATTGTTATATCGCCTTATATTGCCTTATACAATGTTGGTTATTTCGAAAAAATATCACACAACGCTCTTTAGTGTCTTTATCCGTGTGGCGAAACGCTCTCGATTTAGGTATATTTCTTGACATAGAAAATAAAGCGCAGACTTACATTAGTAAACCCTGATTGCCTTGAATTGGATTATAGCCATATCAGACATGTGCATGTAGAGTGATGATCAAGTCGGAAGAATTTAAAAATTCTAATGAATTCCAAATCCAGTCACTTCCGTGTCTCTTCAAGTGTACCATGCATGTGCATATACATATCGTATTTTATAGTTGGTATATAACCAATCACGCTAAGTGCCTTGTTGTATCCTCTGGTGTAAGAACGTATCCTCTGATGTAAGAAAGTAGCGACCTACCTCGATGTAAACGTATACGTATACAACTAAGAGCTCATTCCATCAATGTATCACATTATTATAATCAGTAAATTTGAAAAATGATCAAGGAAATATGGGTTGATACAAACATCGGACTTGGCACTGAAAGGGTTAAAGCTACATTTAGTTTCGATAATTCAATGAAATCGAACGCGCGGACGTAATTAGTAGAAGCAACGGACGACGAACGAATGCCCGAAGACCGCTCCGCGGATCGGCGCGATGATAATCAGCGAAAGGCGCCGCGCGCCTTCGCTCGAGGCGCGGTGCACCGACTGAGAGGCGGTGCGCGCCTAGCTGGCTACCATATATGCGAGTAGAGGATCTCCAACGAGTTATGTTGGGATATAAGATTTTATGAAACGAGTTTGATAAAATTAATTCACAACGAGTCGTAGACTTATATCCCAACATAACGAGTTGAAGATCTTGTATATCACATGAACAAAACTAGAACTTTATGCCTTTTTAACAAATAAAAATCCTTAACAGAAGCTTTAAAGTGCACACATTTACATTGTTGGCTGAGACGCTTCACAACGGTATACAACAGTATTGCGCTCTCGAGCTGCCGACGGAAAATATAGTCCGCCAATTGGCCTCTTTGTCTTTGTGTCTATTTTCGCTAGTGCAATGAAGTTGGAAAATAATTTGATTTTAATGAACAAAGCAATCATTTTGCATTGTCTGGTGTTGTTGTCATGTGCAGCTTTGCGAAATAGTGATAATCCGCATGATTCAACGTAAAGTCATTTTGTTCAGTTGGCGCGATGCCAAGTTGTCGGGAATGCGCACATATTCGTCACCAGTGAGAGATAAAAAATACGTAATATGATATAATGATATAATAGGGGTTTCGTGTGATATATGTGTTTATGACAAGACGCGAGGCGCAACAATGTCACTATAACATTCCCGTATTTAACGATACCCTCCAACTAAAAATGCTTTTTCAGGTTGATATATCTCATTGAGATATAACTACACCATTTCATTTTCTATTGTAAATTCCGGTTAAGCTTATAGCAGCTAATGTATTTACATCGCATAATTACATTAGATCGAGATGATAGGAATCACTGAATTAAACGGTTTCCCATAGACGGCTGTGTTAACGCTTCAGCCAAATTCGCTGCATTGAAGCCTGCATGCCACTCCAGTGATGTTTAGCCAGCTAGATTGACACCAGTTGATCACGAAAATGCAAGAAAAATTATAGGTTCACTTTTAAAAATAAATCCCAAGTGTACGGCAGGGCTATCCCAACAGACAAATTTTACCTGGAAAACCCAGAACTGGAGAAGCTAGTTAAATAAATTTCCCAATCACAGAAATCCATTCCCCCATTAGATTTAAATTATTTAGATATGATGTACAAATCAAATAAACAAGATTTAATCCTTTAATAACATGTCACATGTATCAGGTGAAGGCCATTCTTCGGTTATCTTCGCCTCTTGCATTCCATGGTGGACTCGCTCCTCGACTCTGGAACACATTTAGCTCCCTGATTCCTTCAAAGGTGCAGCGAAAACGATCCGAAAGTACTATCGCAATGATATTTTGTAGTCCGTTGCATGGTAACCTACGATGCTACTCGCTTCGCAATACGAAACTTTGTTTTTACCAACGGCATTAACATCGACAAAATAATAGTAAAACAATATCCAACTAAATACAATGCCCCAACGAATTAAAGGGGGACTGTACACTAATGTGGATGTGGTAGACCAGTGGGTAGAGTGTCGGACTTGTAATGGTGTTAATGCACCGGCGTGAGTTCGCGCCTCGCTCGGTGGACTATTGTCTCCACAACAGTGGCTTGGCCGAATTGAGCGGTGTGTGTGCTACATATAGCCACGCGCTGTTTCAAATCTCGCGCCAGGTTCTGACCCTTGGGCAAGGTCACTTGTACTGTGCTAGCTTCGTCGTACCTAGACGAGAAATAGGTACCTGGTTGTTGGGTATCCGTAAGCCGCTCTAGTAAAGCGCCTGTAAAATAGCAGCAGGCACAAGACTCGGCATTACTCATAAAAAACAGCTGGGGTAATAATGTAAGCGCTTAGAGCTACACCAGGGATTAAGCGCTATATAAATGATATGCATTATTATATTATTATAAATACAATGCCCCAACGAATTAAAGGGGGACTGTACACTAAATACAATGCCACAACGAATTAAAGGGGGACTGTACACTAAATCCGGCCATTTATTGGACCATCTCCTTTTATACTCAACATAATATATGCAACAAATGAATTAATTTGAGCCATGTATGAGTGCAAAATACACACATATGCTCTATGAACGATGAAAACAACATTATTATGAAAATTATAATGAAAATGATTGTATGACTCCAGCCATATATTAATTTTCATTATAATTACCATGTTGTTTGCATCGTTCAGAGAGCACGTGAGTGGATTTTGCACTAACCCATAGCTCAAATGCATTCATTTGTTGCATAAATTCTATTGAGTATAAACGTAGATTTAGTGTACAGTACCCCTTTACAAATGTTCAAGCTGTTTACAAAGAATAAATGTTGTCGTAAATTTGCAACGTTTTATAACGAAATGCATGGCTAAACTTACACAACTTTTTTTTTTCGTTTCCAAATTCAATCGGACTTTCAAATGATATTACTGGGCCTTCTAGTGGTACAATTCTTTACTATGCTCCTCCCCAATGTACCCTCTCCACATAAATCGACCGCCTCACAGTCCAGATTATGCATGATACCGGTACATTTTACCACCAATGGGCATTTTGTAAAACAGTCACATGTGGTACGGTACTGTTACCGTGCATTATATATACTGGGCCCAGGTTTCCATCTTGCAATTTTGCATTACTACATTAGGCCTATGATTTATAGGATGAAAACTTTAATTAATGTTCACAAACATCCCCAAACATTGTACCTGGTCTCCGTAAGAAAACCGCAGTATATTTATTTTCCCTATATACGTCTCAGTGCAGCGATATGTTAGAAACTTTAACGCTTGATTGATTGGGGTTTATTGTCGCTTTAGCAACTAAGGCCATATCACGACATTGCCAGTTTTAGTGGTGGAGGAAATCCGCACACTTGCGACTAATCTAACAGTGATTTCAATGGCTGATAAACTCGTCAACCATGTGCGGCAAAACTGTAACGCAGGTTTACGTGGTTTATGAGATTCATCAGGGACCGCTCGTGGACGTGGTGTTACAAACCGTAACGCAGGTTTATGTGATTTATATATATCTTTAATTCCTCCATATAAATGAAGATATGATATACACATGTAATACAAGAACATACAAAAACAATAGAACATAGGAACGAGAACATAACATATATACATGTACACACTTTATGTATGTGCAAAGCAAAACGAATATAGATGGAAACAGATCGGCCGGGCACACGAACAAGACAGAGAGAGATAGAGAGAGAGAGAGAGAGAGAGAGAGAGAGAGATAGAGAGAGCGCCGGATACAGATAGAGACAGTATGGGAAAATAGAATGAAATGAGTTAAGTTAGAGAAAAGTGGGGAGAAACAGAGAGGGGTTAATTGAAGCTAGATAATCCTAAATTCATGGAGAACTGTAGCACCCAGCCGACCACACGACCAGATGTTCGCTCACATCACAGTTGTCAGACACCGTTGTTGGACATTACAAACAAATAGTAGACCCAACACAACACCATTGTATATAAGAGGGCTACCAATTATTTATATTTGCCAACAATGGTGACTTTCTTCTCCCACTGACTACATGCATATAAGCAGGGTTTCCGTTAGTACGGCTCAGCGTCCGTAGGACGGCCTCATTCCCCTCGCATATTATCTGTTTGGTTCATACATATACCAAATGTCAGTCGCAATGTCGTAAACAAATCCGGTTACAACGGGAGTTCGGGTGTTAAATAGAATACTGGTGAAAAAGCGGGTCAAATAGCGACGTTAGATACAGCGTAATGCATGTCGCGGTAACATCAAAAAATGTCGGACTGCTGAATATGCATATTTTTGTGTACGGGATGAAACTACTCATGCTCGAAAATCCCGTGATATCGTAGGATTACATAATTTGATCAAAGAACGCCGAATTTCTTAGTCGGGACATTTTTATGCACGGGATTTTCATGAATGAAACTGCTCCTCTCCGAGATCCCGTGCTATCGTACGGTGGTACATAATAAATGGGTCCCCCTGCAGAGTCCATGAGGTATAGAACGGAGTTTTAGCCAACGTGTTATAAAATATAATTTGGCGGGAGATGTGAACACGTGCGTCGTTGATTGTGCTTGGGGACAACGCAACTATTATTTACCGTCCTTTGACATTATCTCCATATTGGGGAGGGGGTACGTATGTGTTTGTCTTTATCACCCATGTATGTAATATGGTTCAAATGAATGGTGTTGTTAACTTGTCACTATGAATTCCCACTATAAAGACTGATTTCGGGACAGGTTCCGTTTTACTGTGAAATAAATCACGTTGGGATTTTGTTGACTATGCGCATAATAAGCAATTGCGGTCGTCAGTTTATGGACTAATATATAGAGACTAGTGAACAAGCTACGCGTTCCGAGTGAAAGATGTCCCTACCCACAGGTATTAGGCACAATTTTTGTTTTTAAATTTAATAAAAATCTCTTTTTTATTAATTTTTTTTGGTGCCAAATACCTGTGTCGCTACCATTCGTATTTTGCCGCTATAAATAGCTCCTGCAGTATGACGTCACAGCGCACAAATAGTTTTACGATTGACAGCGTATATCATGTCAGTTTCATTTTCACAGAAGCTGCTTGCAATTCTAGGAAATACTTTATTCAATTCTCCTTGCTATCTATTATTGGTCAATGCATAGATGTTTTGTAGTGTTTAGATTCATCGGAATCTTATTGTATAAATTTGTAAACAATAACTCGTAGCTTGTTCATTTATATATAATCTTCAATCAGACGGCAGTCTTATGTGCGTAATTAGTTGATTGATTATCTGGATACCATCAACAGAATTAATGCACCCACGGAAATGATTGACTTGCGTAATATATACGTAGCTTTGGTTGCTTTGTGAGACTCTTATGTGCAAGGAAATTGCTACTTTTCAGTGTCAAATAACAAAATTTTCGCCCGACGGGACGAACCATGGTCGTCCCGTCGCGTTATGTGTTTCCCCAATACGGACTCATTAATTTTCCCCTCGCGGAAACCCTGATATAAGTGACAAACAATTATGACGCCAATGACGAACGATGGTTCCATTCGCACCACAGCGCCCTAGTCGCCTTCAAGAAGTATCTCAATATGGTTTGAGGTGGAATGCATGCAATGTCCAAAAGTTCAATAGGCAAATAGCCTAGAAAGAGGGCAATAAGTCTCTGCTGATCAAAAGACTCCACAAGTTGAAATGCCCCTAAAGGCAACATATCTATAAAGTGATACCAAAAATGATTACGCGACGCTGCAAGTTCTGGGCAAACCGCTATAATGTGTTGCGGTAGGTCTATATAACTTCGCGCACATAACAGGCACTGAGTTTCGCCAGCAAAATTTCGGTAACACAGTAGCTGTGTCGCGATGAAAAATGACTCCTTCTCATCTGGGTACTTTTGGCAGACTTTCCATAAAAACGATAATTCTGGACTGCTGTGAACCAAACGAAATCTATCAAAGGTGGGTTCCGTGCGCACCCTGTGAGACCATTCAGATTTCCAAACATGACTGCCCTGTTTCGATAGGGTTTTCCAAACTGTTTTCTCTGGAAACAGAGCTGTTGATATGTATTGAGACATATAGGAGGACAAACTCCAGTTATCAAGAATACTGGATAGGTCCTGAAAAAACACATTCTTCGATGCAGTGTTGGATTCATATGAAAAGCTCAGTAATCTGATAATAAATACATCTTTAACAGTTTTTTTAGACTCGAGTAAACAAAATGACGAAAACAAGGACACTTTTCTACAATTAATGAATGTGATTAAAGGAGGAATACCAAGCAGACCCAAGACCATGTCTGTGCTAGTCCTAGTTTTGAGGCCTTGTATAAGTTTGAGGCACATACGATGTGCTTTCTCTAGTTGAACAGTGTCCGATTGAGAGAGACCACACAAAAATTCACTACCGTATAAGCCTCGCGGTAAGACCACGGACTTGTAAATCTTGAGAGAGCTCGCTGGGGTAATACCGCCTGCATGCAGGCCAGCATTAGCCAAAGAGAAGAAAGCATTCTTCGTTTTTGTACAAATATTGTCAACAAGTTTTGAGCGAAAATTATATTTCTCAAGCGGAATACCTAAATGAGTAACACTGTTGGTTTCTGTTAGGCCATGAGAAGACATGTGCCAGTTCTTATGACGTTTAAGTGCTGCGTTAGCACTTTCATTGAAAACAATGACATGAGTTTTGTTTGTGTTGTATCTATAACGCCATTTCAAGCTATATTCGACACATATATCGACAAGAGACTGAAGTCCATATGCAGTTAAAGAGAAAAGTGCCATGTCATCGGCATGCGTTGGACATGTGCAATTTGCACCTTGCATCGAAAGGCCATATCCCGATGACTTTAGATTTGACAAAAGATCATTGATATATATAATATAAAAGAGGGGAGATAATGTACCTCCTTGCCTTGTTCCTTGCAGCATTGGGATCCACCTAGAGCAACCACCTTGGTATTTAATGCAGCAGCTGATATTGTTCAACAAGTGGTAAAATAGCCTCCAAATTTTTCCCTGTAATTGCCTCTTATGCAGTTTATACAATAAACCGTTTATCCAAACACTATCGAAAGCTTTCCATACATCCAAGAAACAGGCAAACAGTTTGCTCTGTCTCTCGGATGTATACGCTATACTTTCTGTTACAAGAAAAGAAGACATGTTGCAACTTATGCCCCGCTGGAACCCATTCTGCAAGGAATCAACTTCAATTGCAAAGGCAGTATACTTCTCCATTCTCGATAATAAAAGTTTCTCAAAAAGTTTATATATTGCTGGTAGCAGAGTAATTGCTCTGTAGCTATCAAAGGAATCTTTTGGTTTAGGATGTCCCTTATATAGAGATATTATACAACCACGCTTAGCACCAAGTGGTATATGTTCAAATTGGAAGAAATAGTTGTACAAGGTAGCAATGCAGCGGGCAAGAGCCTCACCACCAAAAATAATATGCTCATAATTTACACCATCTGTACCAGCTGCTTTGTTGAGGTTTAAAGTGCGACAAAGAGATGTGATTTCCTTCATATTAGTTGGAAAAGTTAACAATCCGTCTAATGGGCATGTTGAATTTTTCATCGATTCGGTCTCTACAAATTGGTTGACATGGTTAAAATGTGATTCGTCAAACTTGGGATCCGTTAGCGGTGTGGAAAAAATGTTATAATAGTACTCAGCCCAAGCTTCAAGAATATCTGGGGTTTCTCGTACTATCGAATTTTGAAAGGAGAAGTGTGTGCTACCAAGTGTCCCTAATGATTTGCGTTTCGCGTTGAAGAGTCTGAAGAAAGTATCTTGATCACACTCAGCACTTTTATCTATGTCATCGTTAAAAGAGCGAAGAAAATTAGTTGATGCCCTCCGGTATTCGCGCCTGAAAGAGCATTTGGCATCTTTATAACAGCGATATAAACCAGTTGCATCATTAATTGGCCTACCAACCGAAATCCAAACAGATCTGTGATATCGCATACTCTTGTGAAGTAAGCTTAATTCTTTCGACCAGTAAGGTTTAAGAAACTTCTTAAAACGTTTCTTTGGGATATTATTCTGAGCAGAAACTGTGATAGAGTTAACTATGTTTTCATAAAATGTATCCAACTCAGATTTGTTATTTATGTCATCGCGTGGTAACGATGTAGCTAAATCTGACTGATACGACAATTGCATTACAGTGTCAGGCTTAAACTTCTTCCAACTGAACTTACATGTACTATGGCTTGGAATTGTACTACTTCGAGGTGTATATGTATAGTCATCGTACTTCATCATGACGTAAATGGGCCTATGGTTGGACACATTGATTGCATCATCATCCAGAATTTCGCAATGAAAAATAAGATCAGTGTCGTCTTTGTTGACGACAATGTGATCGATTACTGAACCAGGATAACCCATGGCAGGAACGTGTGTTGCAGGTATATTCAGGGGAAAAGACACGACATTGACAGAGATAAACTTATTGTCTAAAAACTTCTTAAATGATTTGGCACGCGCATCATCACGCTGAAGGCTTGCATTGAAGTCGCCCATAAAAACCACTTTGCCGAGAACACTATATGTATCGCGGAGGTCAATCAACTTCTGGATGTACTCCCGGAAAAATGCAACAGTATAGTTCGTAGACGGAAGATAAACTTGGAATATGAAAATATATCTCCTTCCCATGTTTACTTGTATGCCGATAATGCGATCATCATTTATATCAAGAGGGGTTACTCTGCTCCCGAGCCTATCGCGATTCCACATGAGGCATACGCCACCAGAGTAACGCCCGCGTTTCCAAGGGAGGCGTTGAGAAAAATCGCTAACAGCAAAAAAGTCATATTTTGAGTTAATGTGGCGAAAGTAAGGTAAATCTGCATCACATAACCAATGCTCGCTGATGCCACAGATATCCAGGTTCAGTTTGTCAAGAAAATTACTGAGATAACACGCAGACGAAAGAATACCAGTCGCGTTCCATGTGCCAAAGGAAAGCATTTTGTGGATCAAGATACTTTGCACCAGTGGAAAATCATACATTTGAGCCACCGCAGGAAGCTCATCCTTCTTTGATAAATACTGAAAATGTGAGACACAGAATAATAGCGACAAAATACATATCAAATACATTAACCAAGTAACAATTCTGCACTTATTTGCCTTCATGTCTCGCTGAGGAATGCGAAACTGTTAAAAGAGAGATAACACAATTCTGTAAATGAGTTAACTAGAGTACTGTCCCTTTTGTGTTGTAGATTTATAAACTTTGTGTTCGACCCACTCTTTACATTGAACGTCGTTGGGCCAAAAGTGAGGTTCCAGAACGTCACCTACGTTATCTACACACACATTGATTCTTGCCGATGTGTAACTAGAACGTCGTGTCCTGAAAATTCTGATGATGGTGTACGGAATGTCATACTTTTCCAAAAAGGAATTCAAAACATTAGCATCACAATTTAATGGCAGGTTAGTAACAAAGAGACGAGCTGTCTTCATGGGATTATCATGTTTTTGATGCATAAATTTCCGATAGCGTTGATTATGAGAATAATGAGAACGATCACTGCTGTCAGATGCACGTCGTCGTCGATCAAAGTTTTCCTCAGGTTTACTTGTATTGGTGTGGCGATATTTTGTGGCAGCACCCCTTGATTCACCAGGGGAATCTTCAACAGTGATGTCTTCCAAGTACGATTCCTTACGATAAGCTGTCTGAGAGGCTGTTTCCTTTACCGAGATAGGCGATGATTTCGGGGATTGCCGAGAAGTAGGTGATTTCCCATCAAAAGTGTTGTTTGCAGAGGAGTCACAAAATTGCAAGATGCCACGGGATATGTCAGATTGACATTGGTTTATATACAACAAAGACTTTTGTAGCGAGTCAGCGAATTCACTCACTTTAGCAACTAAGGCCATATCACGACATTGCCAGTTTTAGTGGTGGAGGAAATCCGCACACTTGCGACTAATCTAACAGTGATTTCAATGGCTGATAAACTCGTCAACCATGTGCGGCAAAACTGTAACGCAGGTTTACGTGGTTTATGAGATTCATCAGGGACCGCTCGTGGACGTGGTGTTACAAACCGTAACGCAGGTTTATGTGATTTATGAGATTCATCAGGGACCGCTCGTGAACGTGGTGTTACAAACTGTTAAAGCCACATGACGGTTTGCGCTCCAAAATACACATAATATTATTCGCTTATGAATTTTCTCAGTATCGATATAGGTCGATAAATATCTGAACTACCTTTCTACGAGTATTATGTAACCCAAAAATACGCATTGAAGTAATGACAAATACAACTGTGAATAGAATGTTTGGGTCCCAAACACAAAACAACCATTTGCACGACATGGAACAGAAAAGAGCGTTCCGTGGTAGTCTATTCTTGATATGGGACACTCTTATAACTAATGTGTAGAAACGATACACAACAAATGTGTAAACCCGGTTAATACACATAGCAATGTGTAGTTTTACATACAAATACATTGACCAAGGACCGTTCTACACATAATGTGTGTATTTTGTTACACACAATTGTGTAAGAACGTAGAGCATGCGTATTCAGGTGTCTTCAGTTGTATAGTCTGCTACATGACGGTCAAATTGTTTGAGTATATGTTTTGGAATACAATCTACAGCGATCGTAGACAAGGAATGTAAGTTCAGAATTCCGACTTGTTGGTATAGTATTAATGATATATGAGGATTTATTTGTTAAAACTTTCATGGCGAATACTGCTCTTCGACTCGTTTAAATGATTGTTGTAATACGGTAATACTAATATTATGCAACCACGCCACGACCCTGGTTTGTTCATTTAAAACGAAAACTCACACACGACAGAGCAAAAATAATACGTACCATTGTACATATAAATATCAACGTGTCATCAAAACTATGTACCCACAGTTCGGAATACTGAACTTACATTCTTCTCTACGATTTGTATGTGTAAGACTCTACACAAAATGTGTAAGGGATATGTGTTGATTTTATGCACACCATTGTGTATAAATGTGTAGAAATTGACCTCCATTTCATCACAGCATTCAAAGAATGTAGCACACTCTAAAAACTCCAGGTACTCTGGAGTACCAAATTTGGTACTCCAGCTGTCCCACACGGAGTACCAAAATTGTGGTACTCCAGAGTACCAAATGAGGTTTTGGTACTCCAGAGTACCAAACCTGAATGGTACTCCGGAGTACCACAACACGTTTGGTACTTCGTATTTGGTACTCTGGAGTGCCAAATTAGGTACTCCATAGACCCTCATGGAGTACCCAAATTTTGGTACTCCAGAGTACCAAAATATATTTGGTACTCCAGACTGCCAACCTGTTTTTGGCACTCCAGAATACCAAAATATATTTGGTACTCCAGACTACCAACCTAATGTTGGTACTACACGAGTCGCATCCAATAATCCAGCCTGATATTCTACTGACGACAAGATTCGCCAGATTGTGACTGTTGCCATCGGTGGTATCACGAACATGAATACGTAACGTGAGTAGAGAGTAGGTATAGAGAGTTATTAGAAGGGCTGGTGCCAAATCATCCCTGGGCTATTTCCTCGGATAGTGGCTAGGAAAACAGAAGTGTACCACAGAGGAGGTGATCTAATAGAGCTATGCACTCAAAATACTATTAGCATCCAACTGATACAGCATTTTTATTCATGTACAACATTCCACTCAAGGCAGATAACTATCAGCTCTGCATTATACATGTTTTTAGATCTGGAAAATTCATACCCATGTTGCTATCATATGAGAAAAAGAAGAAACTAGTTAAATCATTTATTAAATTCAAAAGTTAATGTGATAACATGGAATGTATATATATACACACTGATCAAAGAAATTTACATCTACCAAAAGAGTCACTACATGGATATACACATGTAAATCATTACACGGATTCGTAAAGTCAGAATCGTCAATTTTACGGTCAAATGTAATTTTGTAAACAAAATTTAAATCGCTATTATGGAATGAAATAAGAATTTTTTTCTGCAAACTAATATATATCTGTCTATCCATAAGATTTCCACTACAGCCCTCGAAATTAACGGCACCTTTGACCTTAAAATGGTCGATTCTGTCTTTACGAATCCATGTATCAACAGTATATCCTTTTAAATGATAACCCTATTTCATTATCATGTTGTGAAATCTAATGACTCCGTTGGTTAGTGCACTAACGCCATCTAGTTTCATGACATGCTTTTCCAGAAATATCATTGTATGCTTGACCTTCCGTGCATATTGTATCCCAAACACGAAGTAGGTCGACATCAGTAGAGATATTGCCAGCGTCATGTCACAAATCTCCATTTCGTCCATCACAATGGCTATCTTATCACATGAGAAGAGGTGCCCACAAACACACCCTTTTAGCACCAGTGCCGGTGTTGGTCCAAGTGGAACCTGTGAATGAGATTGAATATGAGTTAATACAATTTGTTTAAATTACCTCTGTTCTGACAATATCTGGTAAAGAAGCACTGTCTGACTATTGACTAAGAATGCAATTGGGTGAAATTTGTCAAAAAACGTTTGACATACAAACAAAATAATTGTTTGAACTCGGACACTAGCAATAAGACAGTACCCGGTTCGGAACCATATGGTTAATTCTATTCAGCCATATAAATGCCACACGTCCCTCACAAAGGAGAGGAGCCATAACAGATTACGTTATGTAACTGAGTGGTACCCGAAGGAAAAAGATTCCCTTTTACTGGTGCAGGAATTTGAAATTCCAGAATCGATCGTAACATTGATGAGCGCTGAATTAAAACAAACGCGCCGATTTATACTGACACAACAGTTATATCATAATGAGATCGCACCATTGAAGCAAATAGCGAATACATGATTAATTATCGGCTCGGACAGAAGCAGGGGTATCAAATCTCGCAAAATCAAAGCTTCAGACGACATCATGCCGCGCATGTGCGAATTGCTCATTAACTGAGACCGTATTGGGAGTAGTGACCTGACCACAGGTGGGCAATTCCACGGTTTCGGATGTACTCTTCCGACAACATATTTGGCTGAATCTTTTACGCTGGGGCGAATATCTGTACCTACTAGTATTTTATTCTAAAATGTTGAATTATGCTCAATCTTTTAGAAATAATAATATTCAGTTTTTGTGTATAATACTGTATTTCTATAATGTTTGTGGGTGCCTTCAATGGTCGGTGTCGGACGTACTCATACTCGTACCCTACCCTCACTATCGGGTGTATTTTCAGGAAAATATCAAAGTACCAAAAGTCACTCTACTGATAAGGGTTAATAAAAGATTGAACTTAATTTATCAATAGAATAATTACATGTATATATTTTGAAACCGAATTATTTTGTACGAATTATAATTAGTGATCTTTTTTGATAATCTCACTCTTTTATTGCTTGATACCGTACTTGTAAAATAATCCTTCTATAAACTTGCCCAGACTAGGAAATAGACCGATTTATCTATTTTAACTCGAACGATCTAATTTACATAGGTTTGTGGATCTCCAAAACATATTGTCTGAGTGTCGAACACACTCCTCTGGTCGCCGAGTTTGAAAACAGTGAAATCATAGTAAAATTAAAAACTGCCCGAAATTGGCGAAAAGAAATAATGATATAAGACAAACCTTTAAATGAATCAACTAATTCCTCCAAACCGCAGTCAGTTAGCCAATTACACACATCCGCCAAAGTCCATTTGTCCACAAGGACCGCCATTGATGGTATTATTTTTCGTCCGGATGATTTGAAAACAAAGAAAGAAGTGCGAATGGCGCTGCGATCGCAGGAACCGTAACTCTAGATAACAGCGCTTTGAAACTTCCAACCTGTAATCGATACGATTGCGAGTCGTATTATGCTAACTGCACAGCACTGTTGGTATTACAGACCTCTGTGGGATCCTGGGATACCAGCGCAGCGTCAGTTTGGTGCTCTGGACTACCAAAGACCGCCGTAGGCACTCCAGAATACCTATACGGCCTCTGATTTTTCTGAGTGCAGGCATTGCTTCTGATGAACATGGTTCTCCACCCAAATCCAATAAATGGTTCTGTAGGCGAATGAGTTGGAGACCGTCCTCTTGCTGGTTGTTTTCGGCCACGGCCACGGGAAGCTGTTTCAGTAGTTTTGACATCACTTTTGGGGTCACTGTTATCTGATACCTTTGTAGATTTCCTCATGTTGACCTCGATGACCAAATCAGTACTGAAGAAAATAATGAATCTGCTCAGCTTTTATAGGTTTTTATCACGTGACAGATATTCGCAAATACCACGCAACTAGCACGCAGGTCAAACGCAACTTGTAAGTTGTTAACGCAACTCAAACACAACTCGTAAGTTCTGCACGCAACTCACACGCAACTCGTACGCCGGTGATCGCAGATATTGGGGGATCATAAGTTCAGTTCGAAACCCACACGCAACCCACACGCAACCCACACGCAACTCGCACGCAACTCGTACGCCGGTGATCGCAGATATTGGGGGATCATAAGTTCAGTTCGTAACCCACACGCAACACACACGCAACCCACACGCAACTCACACGCAACCCATAGGTCGAATAGGTTACAAATTGACAAAATTGTTGATTTTGCTTGTGGTTGGTGCGTATACAAATATTTTTTACACGCAACTCATAGGTTCCAGCATATACGCTATGTGTGAGGGTAGCTTAAGGTCAAATAAGAATTAACTGTCATGTGGACTGTTTTTATGGAGATGTAACCGTGAGGACAGTGGTCATAACTTGTGTAAAACCCGAAGGGTTTTACATACAAGTTATGACCACTTACCTCACGGTTACATCTCCATACACACATTTCACATGACAGTTAATCCCTATATTTATATACATTTAGCGAAAAAGCCACTTTTGTAAATGTATTTAAATCGAAAAGTGTATCGTGACAAAACCAGCCCAAAATAACCCATAGCACCCTTGGCAAAAGTTAACAGGAACAATTTCTTTTTATATTGAAACCCGATGATTTATTAAGTCAATCCTGCGCGAGTCTAAATGCGCCCAAAACATTACGCGTTAGTCTTTCCAAACCCAATGACGTGTCGATGTTGTTATGAGGTTGCAGTTATTAGCTGTTGCGCATTCACCGAGAAATAATTGCAACTAGCCACGTGGGCGCTGACCAATCGGAATGCTGGATTTAGTGATGATCACACTTAGTATGTAAATATAAATGAATAATGATTGTGTAGCAGGGCTACACATTGTGTATAGAAAACCTACACATTAGTCATAAGAGTGTAGCAATAAAGAGCGTTTGTCTGACTTCTGGCGAAAAGTTGAAAACGGCTGAAATATGGCTGTGACATTAGCAATGTTTTTCAGAGCATATGAGGCCGGCATATCAATAGTTCGTTTATTTATCGACCTATCGTATCAGTCGCTCCAAATTACGTAGAAAAAAAATTGGAGGTTCGAATGGGCCATGCCCGTTTAATCAATACAAACGCTACAAAGTCCCCGTGAGAAAACAGCAGAATTTACTTCACCTCGTTGCAGTGTAGCAACATTTTGACTACAAACAAATAAAACAAAGCGTTACGGAGCGTTTTGTGATTTCCGATATTCCACAGAAACTGCTCATAATATTCATGCCCCCGACACATGTTTTTGAATAACCAAACATATTAGTTTTCGAAAAATAAATCATCTTAAAATTCCTTAAATACCACGATTGTTTATTCTTCTGAAAACGTTTTTCTCGGTAAAACGGCCCTGTGCCAATGCATTCTCTTATATATGCGAGTCGACCATAGGTCGCCTCGCATATATAAGAGAATGCATTGGCTTAACACACATTTTTAGGCCAATGCATTCTCTTATATATGCGAGGCGACCTATGGTCGACTCACATATATAAGAGAATGCATTGGCACAGGGCATAATTGTAACCATCACAATGTGGTCAATGAACCGCTTGTGTGGTCCCTCGGTGTGCGCGAACAATCGAAGTAAAAACAAATATTTGGCTCGATGCCGACAGATAGGAGAATTATTGTAAGACAATGTTCCCTAAACTTACGGATGACCGCCTGCTCATGAGTCCCAATTGATCAATTGATATGGAGACTAAACTATGTTTTCTTCTGCTATAATAATATGAATTTTCGTCGAAAGTTTATTAATTGTGGACATGTTTTGTTTCGCCCTTGAAATTCGCTTCGGGGAAAAACCCGCTCGATCGATGCATCGATATTATTCGGATGGTAACGGGGCGAGATGTCTTCGACCAAGTTGTCACAGATGGACTATTCGTACAGGGAATCTCTTTCGTCTGTTTTTTTGCCAACATATAGTTAATTGTTTCAACCGTCTTATAAAATGCTAAAATGTTTTAAAAATGATACCAATCAATATTTAACAATGAATGACATATTTCTAAGGAATACGCTCGGGTTTCAAATGTAATTGCACAGTCTAAAGGCATGATGCCGAATAACAAACTATTCATAACTCGCGTGTCGATTTATGAGTTTGTGATTTGACATGGTGCCTTTAAACTGTGCAATTACATTAGGAAACCAATATTATTCCTTTAGAGTAAATGTTGATACAATCCTTATTTGCGGAGAAATGGAAAAGCATCAAGAACCGCTGGAGGCTACCGAAATAAAGAGCGTTTATTTCACTAATAGAAGAACAAATGAAAACAGCTGGAACATTTGTATGATAACCTTTTCAGAAAATAGAAATGCTGATGATCGGATTTGTATGTATTTGTTGGCATATATATAAGTCATTATTAAGGCCGTTGCCAAACGATTTCTCCCAAACGTTGACGGAGTTAAACATAAAGGATTCTGTTCGCGTATATTAGTAATCACAGCAACCAAGTCTATTGATGTAACATTTTAAGAGTACATATTAAAACATGATGTTTTCCTCTGCTATAATAATACTAATTTTCATCGAAAGTTTATTAATTGTGGACATGTTTTGTTTCGCCCTTGAAATTCGCTTCGGGGAAAAACCCGCTCGATCGATGGATCGATATTATTCGGATGGGAACGGGGCGAGTTGTCTTCGACCAAGTCGTCACATATGGACTATTCGGACAGGGAGTCTCTTTCGGTCTGTTATTTGCCAACATATAGTTCTTTGTTTAAACCTTCTTATAAAATGCAAATTAAAAAAAATTATACCAATCAATATTTAACAATGAATGGTGGCATAATTGTAAGGACTATTCTCGGTTTTCAAATGTAATTGCACAGTCTAAAGGCATATGCCGAATCACAAACGCATTTAAATAACTTCGCTTTTTTAGACTGTGTAATTACATTACGAAACCGAAAGTATTCCTTAAATAATTTAAATAATAGTCTCAGGATCCTAATATCATTACACAGTTTAAAGCCACAAGCGGCGTTCGTTGCAGAAATATTTATATTTGTTCAAATCGCCATCAACAGAAGGAACACCAAAATATATACAGTTCCGTTCATATGCCAAACATAATCAGCGCGTAAATAGTATATTGTCGTCAAGACGTACGATGGTGTACGTAAACAAGAGACTGCTCGTGTCGTGTTACAGACGTTGTGCTTCTATTTACATAACGCAGCGCAAATATATTGGTTAATCACACAAAATGATATAAACGCTCTTTATTACTTCCATAACAGGAAAACAGTAACAAATAACGCTCTTTATGTTGACCATATCCGGATCTAAACAAAAGCCAGGAAAAGTAACTTTTTTTGCTTTTGTTTACATAACAAAGGGGGAAAAGTTGACAATGACATACTGTTTATGCCATATTTCTGATTGACATAAGAACAAGGTCTGTCTATTCCTTCTTTTTATGGCGGTTTTTGACGGAGATGAATATTTTAACAGCATACCCACCACCAAGGCCTCCCGTATCTTTAAAGGCATGATGCCGAATAACAAACTATTCATAACTCGCGTGTCGATTTATGAGTTTGTGATTTGACATGGTGCCTTTAAACTGTGCAATTACATTAGGAAACCAATATTATATATATATATATATATATATATATATATATATATATATATATATATAGCTATATATATACACACATATCCGTGTCGATAATATATATGGAGAAATATATATGATTTCGTGTATTCTTACATGAAGGACCTACCCCGTTGCCAAACGATTTCTCCCAAAAGTTGATAGAGTTAAACATAAAGGATTCTGTTCGCGTATATTAGTAATCACAGCAACCAAGTCTATTGATGTAACATTTTAAGAGTACATTTCACGATGGACCATCTTAGAAATACAAAATTTGATCTTTATAGCGGTTTTTAAAAATCATTTTTTTTCTAACCCAAATTCAACAAACACAAAGTTCATATCTAAGAAACAACTATGGAATGTGTACTGAATATACTGTAAAGAATTATGAAGAAAAAAAGTTATGACATTTATCAAGCGTCCTTTGTTTACAAATGGTAGATTCACTTGCTCAGTAATGCTGTCTGGAAGGTGACATTTGATGGGTCGCCTTTTGTCCAGTATAGGTGGATGGTTACCAGCTGGTGAGGGCACTGACACATGACATATCACACAAGAAAACTAAGATGCATGCATCAGGTCGCCCGTGAACTATTTATCACAGAGTTCTTGTAGCTATCTAGTAGCTATCTATTATACATTTTGGAATATCTGTATGCATGTGTGTATGAATGCATGTATCTATGTGTGTTATAGACTCGAACACTGCTCGACCGATCCGACTCGGATATGGTATTTAACGTGTCAACTTCACCTCGCTCATAGGCATGTTTCTGGACCTTGACCGATCCGACTAAAATTTTGTGTGTAGGACTACTTTGATCCCTGGAGCAATATGGATATAGGCATGTTTCTGGACCAATTGAACAATAGTTTGTCCAGACGCTGTATATATCGGGCACTGCCCAGATGGAGGCGATCACAAAGAAATCCCTAAATAGCCTGAACGAAGTCGAGTACATCAGCTAGTCTATACTATATATTTTTAGACTTGTGTGTGTGTACTTTATAGAATCGAAAACGGCTGGCTCGATTGAGTTCAAACTTCCCATCTAAGGGTAAAAACCCACGAACACCGTAGTTGTCGCGTTTTGGAGAAGCTCTGAGCACCCTTTATCCACTCCCAAATCACCGCAAATGCACGGCGGGGGGTTAATCAAGTGATAATTTAATGAGCGTTTGTTTTTGACGCATCGCTATAAAGAGCGTCTGTTTACCATTCAACGTTATTAGCATCTGCAGAGAGATATACGGGAACATTGAGTGGTTTCCTATGCGGGGAGATTTATTGGATGCCATAGTACTCTTACAACATCATTGTTATAGTATGTATGACACTTAGGTCAGGGCTTAGGGGGGGGGATAGTTATAGGCATAATGCTTCTCAGAAATCCCGGTTACAAACCAACACTCACAATTTCGTATTTACGCAAACGCAACGTTATCGCTCGAAATTTATTATGCAGAGAGATATACGGGAACAAGTGCTTTCCTATTTTTAGAACGCAACAAAACAAAATTACGTTGCGTTGGTGATGGGGTTCACGACGGGATTTATTGACTGTCCGCTCTTTGCGAGGATGGGGTTCACGACGGGATTAACTTTGCGGGGACTATTGACCATCTCGTAAGGGTGGACAACCTCTGTCAGGGGCTGCTCAATGGCCACGGGCAGGTTAAAATAAATCATACCTCTTCTGTGTCTGGGCGTGTATAGACATGAGCGTGTTGTGTTCCTAAGAACGCGGAGCGTGTTGTGTTCCTAAGAACGCGGATCGGGTAAGTTTTTCCGCCCTAGGTGAGCTCAAACTTCGTATATAAGTGTAAAAACACACGGGGATCGTCGACGTCGCATTGTGTGAAACATTCTTATGTCTGTCGTTCCTAGGAACGGGGGAATTTTTCATCGGGTCAGTCTTAACCTTCAAACGGGTACCCACAAATTATATATTGTGACCCCGACATGACCTTGACCTTGAAAATGATCAATTCAAGGTCAAATCGGGTAAAATATTGAAAAACCCAATATTAATTCATTGAAAAACACAAACAAAACATAAAAGATTGTCATGTTTCTGACCAAGCACGCCAGTGGCGGGCTAACCTGCTAGTATTATATATTTCTAGATTTAGTTACAAACTATATACCTGTATATTGTACAAAGAAATGTTTGACAAATGTATCTATATCAATATTACCATAGGGGTCATTAAAAATAGATACGACGAAATTTTTTTTTGAAGGGTGCATGTGTTTGTGAGGAATACTAGTATCATAGGTAAATTTTATTTATGGACGCTTGTTATTTTCATTGGACTATATGTATCAGGTAAATTGTTATATTTCAAATGATGACAGGAATGCGGAAAGTTGAACTACCTAAGTAATACTGGCTATCCGCATGAAGAGATATACATGTATATAAAAACAAAAATAGAAGATGACTGCTGGCGACAATGTTTTCCAAAGAAATTCAAAGCATTCGATAGCTCCCATCTAGTGGTCACCCCGAAGACCAACTTGAAGTTTGGTGACTATCAGATGAGGGATGTGGTCTGTACAGGTGCTAAAGAATTCAGTCATGCAAAGAGTAAGATACAAAATTGCTGCCTGTGGTCATGTTTTTTAACGAAATTCGGAAAAATTAGATTACTCTCGTCCTGGTTATCCAGAAGATCATTGTGGAATATGGTGACGATCGGACAAGGGATGTCGTCTGTAGGATCAACCAAATTATTTAGCCATAAAAATAGTAAAATTCCAGATCAACTGATAGAAAGTGTTTCGTAACGCGACACACATCGGTGGTTTTCACTTCACAATATTCAATCAGAATAAATGTATTTGCAAAGTCACGCGGTCGGCCATTTTAAATCTAAACAATAATGAGTCAAGTTAGGCAACAATTTCTCTCCACGAATTCCTATACCAAATATGAACTATCATGTCTATTCAGCAAATTAAAATGTGCACGGTTCGTGGATATTCGTTCCCGATTTGATTCTATAACTGAAGGTTCCATTAATCCCATTTAAATTCAAAATGGTCGACCTTATTTGCAAACTGATACGACATGTGAACGGGTACGTGTGTATGTGATTAATCAAAACGTTTGGGGCCATACTTGTGGGTGGGGTTGTTGGTCAATAAATGATAAGAAATTGTAACTGGATTTAGTGTATAATTGCCACAACTGGGAAATAATAAAGGCAAAAACATAAGTTGCAATCCCAAGTCCCAATCACAAGATTAAAACAATCTCACAATGCCGTGCTTTCAAAAAATTGGAATTTAACCATTGAAGAGTTATAATAGACACATAAAAACCAGGACCCACCCTTCCGAGACCGACTTCTCGCGCCATGAATACAATCACGATCGATGTACATCGCGTGTAGTTTAAAGAGCGAAACTTGATACTACTGTATTTTGCCAAACAGCCTGCTGATCTATGAATGTGCATATATGTAACCACAGTACCGAGTACCGGCGGTACTGCACACCAGTACCGGGATCGCAAAAATGCCCGAGTACAGGCGGTACCGGTCCTGCGTACCGTTGAGAAGCCTGGATGGTATTGTTGTATAAAAAACAGCACTACATGTAAATATAAAATAAAACAGTGCTACATCTTATTACAGATTATGTCCACATATAATCAGTGACTACAGGCAGTCTGACAAAATAAAGTTTCTGTGACACTCTATCCGAAGAGGGGGATAATTTCATCTGTTATAGTCAATGGAGCAATTATGAAACTGGAAAGCTGAAATTTCTAAGTAATACTAGATATCGACATGACGCGATAACATATAACGTAAATGCAATATGGCCGCTGGCGACCATTTTTTCCTATGAAATTCAAAAAATATTTGATAGCTCTCATCTAATAGATCAATATCAAGATAAATATGAAGTTTGGTGATGATCGGATGAGTGAAGTGGACTGTGGTCTGTGCTAAAGGGTTTAGTAATGCTAATAGTAAAAACCAAAGTCGCTGTCAGTGGCATGTTTTTTAACGAAAATCGGAAAAAAAACTACACTACTCTTGTTGTTATCCCGAAGATCCATATGAAGTTTATTAACGATTGGACAAGTAGGGTATACCTAATTATCGAATCATGGAAAGAATAAAATCGAAGATGGTCATTGGCGCCCATGTTTTTCATCAAAACTCGGAAAACGTTGATGGCTATTTTAGATTATACGTAATTACTCTTTGATTACCACATGTGTAACACCTGCCATGTAGATCAAGAGCTCAACTGACCATCCGCAGTGACCTACATGTAGTTTATCTCAAAAGCTGCTGACAACTATTGTCATAATAATAATAATCATACTGTCGGTACCTATTTGTTGCAAAACCAATCCTTCTCAAGTTCAATGGATCTTTTTCAAGTAGTTCACTGTTGTTACACAAGGCATATATGGTTTCTGACTAGTGTTGAAACAATTATTTGACTAATCGGCGTCGACTCGATTATTAAACAAGTCGACGCTGAAATCCGCCAGTCGATTAATCTAAGCAAATCGGCAATATGGCCTACCGAATTCATAGAATTTACAGTTTCATGTTCGGTGCTGGGTGGCACCTCTCAGAATGCGTTAGATTCTTCTCTTATACCGGACAATTCCGATATTCTAATTTTTGTTCTCAGGCTGGTAGAGGTGTATGCTTGTGTATAAGGTGTATACTGTTTATACTGTGTTATATTGTGGTATTTTCTGGAACATGCTATCATGTGACTTATTTCCACTAAAACAAGATACAATTTGTCGTATTTTGGATAAATTCTAGCACATTGTAAATATATAGTTAATCTATAGTTTAAAATTATAAAAGACTACCATTAACAAAAGAGTGTGGGGTTTTTCATGGTTACTTATGATAGTTAAAGTGCAAGTTAAGATAACAAACAAGCGGAACTGTCAAACATTTCGACATTCAAGGAATATTTGTAGGATGATCTAATGCAGCTCATATATTGACTGTGACATTTGACCATTTTAATAAATATTTGTTAGCACAAGTAGCAATATTGGCTGTGGAAATATAAAAATGTACATTTGTGACACGTGAAAATCAAGTTAGGAACGTGCGATATGATGCTACCCGGTCGTAAAAGGGTGTAATCGAAATGCCTAATTTTTGCATACCAGTCACAACTAGTTATCTTGCACTTTAATTGTTAACACCTCTCCTTGTTCAACCGACTTAGGTTGTCTTTTGTCTAAAAAATGATGGGATTGAAAAAATTGTTGTTAAGGGCATTTCCGCCCCGATAACTTTGAGACATGTATATTCGATCGATATATAGTTTCATTATTGTGTGGTCTTTTTTCAATCCCGAAATTTGTACCCAATTTCGATCTATACACCAGATTTATCGATGTTTTAATGACATTTGGCAAGTTATCTCCCTTTTTGCTGCATTCTATACATAAAAAATGCCAAACCAGAAAAGTTGATATTTGTAAGACTGCTGTGGATTTTTCGACAGCACAATGATGAAACTATATATCGACAGAATATTTTATTTTTATAGACAAAAGACAACCTAAATCGGTGACAACAATATATATGAATAATAAAGTTTATATTTAAAAAAAAATCATAATTAATTAACAAAATTGACATAATAATTTCAATAATATTTTTATATTTAAAACAGTAAATTAATAATTGCCACTTTTAAATTAAAATTTAATTAAAATTTAATTTTATCGGCTTCCTTAAAAAGATTCTGACCTTAATATTTTTATGTGAACTTTATAAACTTCATTGAGTCATCTTTGTCATGTATTGAGTTTGATATCTTTTGTTAACAGTTTATAAATCATGTATGTCTCATGTTTGTTATTATATTTTATGTGTCTATTATGATTAAATAAAGTTATCATTTAAAATAAATGTATTCACTTTCTAAATTATTATTTCACAAAAAACCTCAAATACCCCAAAACACAATAGTTTAGAGTCGCCAATCAGTTAATCCGATTACCTATAACACTAAGCACATAGGCCGCTTACCCCTTTTAAATGGAGCCGGCCGCTTACATTTTATAGAATGAAAGAACGAAAAGTTTAATAAAATCAACAAATTTGTGAATTTAAAAACAGTTCAAACGTTAATGTTTTCCATGTCATAACCCGGACATATGTACTAAATTTCAGTCATATCCATTTATAAACAAAGAAGATAATGCGACATCAAGTCCGCTTACACTTTTTATTTTGGAGCCGGCCGCATACACTTTATAGTGTGTTTCAGAACGAAAAAGTTGAATAAAATCAACAAATTTGTGAATTTAAAAACAATTTTTAACGTTATTGTATTCCATATCCCAGCCCGGACATATTTCAATAATATTCATTGAGAAACAACGGACCAAACGCCATATAACACCCCGTATACACCTTTTATTCCGAGCCGGCCTCGACCTCGGCATACACTTTATAGTGTGTCCCGAGCTGGCCCAGGTCGACTGGGGCGAGTGGGCCCTGGGGCGAGTGGGCCGGTTTCCGGCACCTTTTATAGGTGGCGCCATTATCGTGAGCAAGCTTCGTTAATTTGCAGCAGGTATCCGTTTGTGCGTTGTTTAATTTAGAAAGTTCCCCAATTAATATCGTAAATAGAGCGACTGTATTTGACAGAGAAGGCATCTGTTATTGATTATCAAGTTGCTATACATTAAAAAACGACAAATGTACACGCCCGTTCAAGCGTAGTAGTCTATTTTCCCCATGTTAAACGACATCCGCAAATACCAAATAACGCTAACCTACGTGCAAATGTTTTACATGACAACTGTTAATATATTTGGACTGAATTCATCTGATGTGGTATGATTCCTCAAAATAAACAACAAAACCATCGTTACTTGGAAATGTAGTTTGGGCTAACATTTACATAAATCCTCCACCTCAATTATTCCGACACACATCAGATGGAAAAACAACCATCATAAAACCGCCCAAATTGGGCGAAATGAGTTGTGACCTATTTACTGGCTGCAGGAATGTAGGCTAGATTGAGGCCTTCGACATTCTGCTGTCAACACGCCTCTGTCCACAGATACCCCTTACACTGCCAGCACCCAGCCAGCTATGCTGAGCAAGTAAATATCCCTTTTCTTGGCGCCAAAATACACCGAAAATATACCCGAGGCGGCAGAGTTCCATGAAAAACAAAATGGCGGACATCGACCCCATTTGACAACCCTGAGGGGGATATGGATTCCATATGGGACGGGCTACAACTATGACGACCCGATGTCTCCTGATATGCCTCTACCAACGGAGCGTCCTCATTGGTCGATCCAACCAGGTGACATGATAATATAAGTTACGGGACGCTTAGTGGTCGAATGTGGTGTCATGTGGGGCGAAGTGAGATCAATATTAGGCGAGGCCGTAGGCCGAGCCTAATATTGATATCGCTGAGCCTCACATGACACCATATTCGACCACTAAGCGTCCCGTAACGTATTTATTATGCCAGTGGACAAAATCCAGCATATATCCCTTTAATTAATCGTCGCTGTAATTTATTGTAATTTGGTAAAGCCCACCGCACACGTCGCAACATTGTTGCACAACATTGTTATGCAATATTGTTGCGACGTGTGCGGTACGGCGTTTGTTGTTGCATGCAACAATTGTTTGTTGTGCAACATTGTTGGGAACGATCAAATTATTTTGATTTTGTTGCTTGTTGTAGCCAATGGATGGACAGCGTTCTATTTTTAGTCTATATCGTACAGCGTCAAATCTCAAGGTGAAGAGAAACATGGCGGCTCCCACCTCGAAATTTATTACAGTCGATATTTTGAACTAACATTGAAAACTGAAGCATGCTTTCCAACAAAATAGGCGCAGACATTGAGAAACGATATAGTTTGACCGAGCGGAGTGGTTCCTGGGATCGAAATGTGATTTGATTTTATTCACCACCACATGGCATTCTGTAATTTCTGGGAGTGAGAATGATTCTCCTGTTTTGTGTTCACACTCACAGGTCCAGACTTCAGTTCAGTTCTCCAGTAGGGCCCACTGCACTGACTACTGCATAATATAGGTCTTGGTGAATACATTTTCTATCCAACAGTGTTCCACTTCCCATGTCTTGACAATATAGTAATTTGTACAAACTACACTGTCTACAGCTTGTACAGGTCTGAAAATAAAAATTGATTGAATTTGAACCACCGGCACCGATTTATCTATAATATTAATAGCCAAACTTGACTATAAATTATTTGCCGGTTCCTATTTACACGTAGAATTGATGGATGTTTACCGTGAAAATTTATAGTTAAATTATACCAATTGAGAAATAACATTAACAAATATTTTAGAGAGCGAAACATCTGTTATGCAACCGTTATATATGGCTGTGGAAGATCAATCAGTCGATTATTGCCCGATCGGGCTATTGTCGATCAATATGCCCTATCTGGCTGTCTCTGACTCATGCGAGTCATGTCCATATTGGACCTACCATGCCCGGTTCCATGGTTTTGGAACTATGGGTCGGGGGTTCTGTAGTGGTATTCTCTGTGTGGAAGTCATGAATTATTCATGACTTCCACATATGGAAATGCTGCTCAAGAACGTTGACCTGAGCTCTATAGAGCCACACAACCGGAGTTGGATGAATCTCTGAAACCATGGGTCAGAGCTGGATGAATCCAATATCGCCACGACTCAGTGATCCCGCTTATTGTTGATTCACCCATACCTGTACAATTTTCAAGATGTGGGTGTGTCATTCCCTTGGATAGGAAGTTAATTCACCTAGACATAGAAGTGAAAATAACAATATATTCAACACAGAAGTTGGCTATCGCTCAAGCGGCTGGTAAATACAATTACATCATATCTTGAACCTAATAACCTGTTCCGCTCGGTCACGTATCATTGGTATCATTGGTCAAAGCCTGCGCCGATTTAAAAAAAAGTTAATATGAACAAAGGTTCGAAATCAAGGTCCACGACTTACACGCTCCTTCCAAAATTCCCATTAATAATGAAAGGACATGAGATTTATTTATAAACACTTGTAAGAGTAACTCTGTCCAAATAAAACAAAAAACAAGGTCCATGTTTGGCGTATATTATGCCCTCACCCACCACTCCATATAATTTAATAAAGGAGGTATCATAATAACTCCTGATATCCCCTCCCCAATAACACAGGAGGTACAAAATAACCAAATTATATATGGCCTGGAGGTTTAATAATGATAACTCCATATAACCTATCCTATGAAAAAGTACTAAATTGGTCAAAATCAGTTCAGTGTATATATATAACGTGCGTTAGCCAGGCCCAGGGTAGAGATTCGTGGCAAAATCGAGCCTGGTGCATGCTTTCCGCACCTATCAACTTGGGGGGAAAACCCAGAGCTGAAATTAGTATGCAGCAAACACGTGACTTGATGACGTTTTATCACGTGACTTGTTGTACAACAAATTCGCCGTGTGCGGTTAGTCACAACATTGTTGTATAACATTTGTTGTGTCATTTTGTTGTAGCGTGTGCGGACGCTTACAACAATGTTGTATGACCCATACAACAATGTTGTACAACAATGTTGTGACGTGTGCGCCCGGCTTAAGATAAAGGTGTCGTCTATGGCCATTAACTTATGTAACGTAACAGTGACGCGGCATGGGCGTTGAACGTCAACGCATTGAGTCAATGGCTAATTACCAGAAGTAGGACAACTTGTTGAGTTTGATAGTTAATTTATGAGTCTTTAGCATTCCTCAAATATATCGCATGCAGGTTTTGGTACATGGTAGTATGTCTTTAAATTCACAGAAAATGATTTCCGACAGATATCCCCTTTCTTGGCGCCAAAATACATCACAAATATTCCCGAGGCGACTGAGTTTCTGAAAAAACAAGATGGCGGATAAACACCTGATATTGATTTCATATTAGGTCACTATATATCGATGCTGATTGGCTATAATCGCAAGAGCTGACATAATAAAAAGTCATATTGGACTCCAATATGACTTTCGGTAGTCCAATATGACTTTTCCCCTGATTATCATGTGACGGCTTTTACCCAATCAGAAATAGTGTTAGTTAAGGTGGATAGAGAGAATCTCCAACGAGTTATGTTGGGATATCAGATTTTATGAAACGAGTTTGATAAATTTTATTCACAACGAGTCGTAGACGAGTTGTGAATCAAATTTATGAAACGAGTTTAATAAAATCTTATATCCCAACATAATGAGTTGAAGATCTTGTATATCACATGAAAAAAACTAGAGCTTTATGCCTTTTTAACATATAAAAATCTTTAACAGAAGCTGAAAAATGCATGTAAAATTCATACATTCACGGCGTTGGCCGAGACGCTTCACAACCGTATACGACAGTATTGCGCGCTCTGCCTTGCGACGAAACATATAGTCCCCCAATTTGCGTCATTGTTTTTGTGCCTATTTTCGCTAATGCAACTCAATTGGACAACAATTGCTCTTTAATGAACAGAGCAATCATTTTGCAATGTCTGGTATTGGTGTCAAGTGCGGCTTTTCGAAATAGTATAAATCCGCGCGGTAATTTACATGGCGCGATGCCAAGTATTTCGGGAAGTACGCGCCGATTACACACTAGGGAGAGATAAGAAAATATCTAATGGATTTTTCATCAATGATATTATCGGGGTTTCATGTGATATAATAATATTTGTTATTGCTCATCACCCTGGACAGTGTGAGCAATACACATTCCAATATTTTCTTCGATATACGGACTTCATGTTTGCTGGATTGGGTTCGAAAATATATATTTCTAGAAACCTCTATATAAAGTTCACATTTTGTATTTCAAAGATAATCCATTATGAATTATACTCTTAAAAAGATGTATCAATGGGCTTCTTTTCTGCGATTACTAATATAAGTGAACATATATTCCTTTATTTTGACTCCATCAACTTTTGGGGGAAATGGGTCGACAAAGCCCTTAACTATAAAAAATCTGGATGTTCTATAATGAGCTATCTCCGTTTAATATTCCAGGCGAAAATGATGCGCATTGTGTTCTTACTACTTGGTTTCACGCTTTTGCGTGCTCACCCGACGCAGAACGGGGAACAGAGTGAAGACCAGACTCAGGATAACGATGAGGTCCGCAAACGTCGTGACGTGTTTTTACGTTACGGGGATATGACGGCGCTCATCACATTAAAGGGTGAATCAGGTATGCAGCCTACTATCTATTTCGAACTGACTTTATACGAACGGGTCGTTTTTAGAAACATGTTTTATGCTCAAAACCAGTCTGTTCTCGTAAAGATAAAGCACACCACGGGCTAAGTTTATTTTGAATCTCGTGTTTTAGGCCCACATATAGCTTATTCGAGGACAAAATAAGCTATATATGGGCGTAGAATGTGTCGTTCAAAATAAACCCGTATAGAGTTTATTTCAATACGAAATAGGCTCATATAGGCACTATTTAAACTACTTTTTTTTTCATCGACACGACTTACCATGCAGATGAACGCTCTTTATAATGTGTGTTCACTGCGACCCGCGCCATTCAACGGAATAACGGATACAAGCTCTATATGAGCTTATTTCAGAATCAAATAAGTTCAGTATGAAACTATGTGAATGTTTAGGTTTATGAACCTAGTTGTAGGAAGATATGTTGCATGTGTGTGCATGTAGATTAACTTTCAATTTGATATTGGAATCACTCAATGTTACCAATTTACATATGAAAATAAACCGTTCTAATTTTTAGAGGAAAAGTCACCTTGAAACAACATAATGTACGAAAAGATGAATCAGTATTGAGTGTTTACGTCTGTCAGATTATTTCAAACGGGGTTTAATAATATTTATGTTGTTTTGGTCCTTCGCACGACAAAAAATATTTCTGCAATTAACCACCAAAAAAAATAAAATACAAAAAATATGCAATTAAAAATGTTTTATTTATTTTCGCGCAGATATTCATGATTTCAGATGGTAGACTGAGCGCATACACCAGTTGGGGTTCATGAGTTAGATAATGCAGTCTGTTTTTTGTAAATATTTCCTGCCGTCAAACTCTCCAATGACAAACATTGAAAATTGTTGTTTTTATTTTGTTTAAAGGTACTCAATCCGACCAGAGGGTCCCCATCTCAACAGATTCCAACAACAACAATCCGATCAGTCCTATATTACTATTTCTTTGGATTTGGTGGTAAAATATTTGATTCGAGTCGAGGAACCCATCAAACAAAGCTCAGAGTTATTAGATATTGATTTTTGAAAATTCTTATGTTCTCGAGATGAGTACTAATAATTGCCGTCAATTTCGTTTCCTGCTCGATTTGTACACCAAAACTCTATTCAAACAGACAAGGATGGATAACTCTAAAATCAAGTGGTAATAATAACGCAATTTTGACTGAGATCTGGGCCAGAAAGTATTCCCGATAATGAAAAATAATAGATTTCTAAAATCGATATCTAACAAATCTGAGCTGTGATGGGTGACTTTCTCGACTCGAATCAAATATTTTTGACCCCCCCCCCCGAAGCCATTGAAATAGTAATTGAGAGGAGTTTTATCGGATTGAGTACCTTTAAACCATTTTTTTTTTACATAATTAGAATATATCTTTCAAATTGTGATAGTGATAGTTATAGTACTATTGCATACATTTTGTTACAAAGGATAATAATTTCTCCATTCAAATTGATAGTTTGAAATTGAGATTTTCACCAATGGGGCGCCTCCTTAAATAAATTAAGGGGTAATAAATTGATTCAACCTTTATCGTACTTGTTAAGTTATCACATGATCTTGGGTTGTACAACGCATCGTAAACTATAAAACTTAAGACGATTTACTTTCGCTCTTTGAAAATATCTTCTTCTGAAGAAAAACAAAAGCTCTTAAAAACGCTCTTTAATTTTTTTTAAAATTTTCATTTCTGAATATTTCCGTTATTTAGTCAATATAGATTTCTTCCATAAAAATCTGGTTTCTCAAAAACTCGTCTGTTACTTCAAAACCTGGCGATACTTACTTCAAAACACGTGAGCCACTTCAAAACCTGGCGCTATACACACTGGCCTGTAACCAGGGATGTGGCTAGAGGGGGGGGGGGGTGTGGGGGTGTCTCACCCCCCCAGCAGAGAGCTATATTTTCAATAGTTGGAAATTTCATACCTGCCACAACGAAATTTCACACCAACAATAGGTTGAAAATGTACTTGTAGTTTGATTATAAAACAATTTATTGGGGGGAATTTATTGTTTTTCGACCAATATTTGCATATGTTCCTATTTTTGGTCAAAAATGGTCATCAGTTGGAAATTTTCCAACCTAAAGGAGGTGACAGGTTGGAAATTTCCAACACTTGGAAAGCTTGTGTCCTGGTCCCTCCCCCGTGGCCAGTCAAAAACGTCTAGTTAATTTAAGAAAACAATATTGTCATACAATTGGTCAACATTGTCATTGGAATTGTCATCAGTTGGAAATTTTCCAACCTAAGTAGGGTTTGAAATTTCCAACAGTAGGAAGGCTTGAGGCTAGTCTAGATGTTAGGATTTTGCGATTTTCTTGTTCAGATTTCAAAATTTTCGCACACCGGGCCGAACCATGGTCGGCCCGGTGTGTCATTGCCCCATCCACATGGCCAATACAAAACTGCTAATTAGTTTAGCAAAACAATATTTTACTACATTTGGTCAAACTTGTAAACATAAATGGTCATCAGTTGAAGAATTTTCCAACCTGAGGGGGAGCATGAGGTTTGAAATTTCCAACACTAGGAAAGCTTCAGTTGAGGCCAGTCTAGATGCTACGTTTTGCGATTTTCTTGTATAGTTTTCAAAATTTTCTCACACCGGGCCGAACAACCATGGTCGGCCCGGTGTTTCCTGGTCTGTTGTCGGTAGCTGTGTGCATTTGTCTGGAATTAGATCACTAGTTGTTTTTTGGGGGGCAATTTTCAGGTTAAAATATCATAATGTTCTCATACTGGGAAAATAGAAGCATGGCTTATGAATATATAGGAAATTAGGCCTGAGCATGAGGTACAAGGGGGGGGGGGGGGTGCAAATGGAATTAAGCAAAAAGTTGTATTGGTGTGATTCCGACTCAAGGGGGGGGGGGGGTGTGCAAATGGAATTATGCAAAAAGTTGTGTTGGTGTGATTCCGACTCAAGGGGGGGGGGGGGGTGTGTGCAGTTGGAAATTCCCAAGGTGGACACACCCCGCCAGCGGAGACCCTCTAGCCACATCCCTGCCTGTAACGGCCTGCAGCGGCCCCATGCACTGTCCTGTCTAATCTTTATCAGTTGCTGTCCGTGGTAGGTTGTTTCTACATGCAGTGGTGGGATATCCTCTGTGAAATTAGACCTCAGTCGATAGACATCGTGATATGGTGGATGTTGCCACCGAACGACTGAAACTACAATAAACCCAAAATAACCAAACATACCATCCATTCTGTGTATACTTTTTTCAGACCACGGATCCGAGGCTGCGGCGATATTCAAGGCATGTTCGGCGTTGAGGGCGCGAAAAGACGTAGATAACGGACAGTGTGCTCACAGTTTATCTGTTGGTGGAATCACTGACAGCGAGGATCTAACAGCCGATAGCCAGCTGGCCATTTGTAGTCTGATAGATAACTTCTGTTTGAGAATTGAGAATGCTACGGTGGCTTCAGCAGAAAATAAGCATGAATGGAGTGTTAACAGACGTAAGTTATTTATATGTACTGTGATACTACATTATATACACATTCTGACTGTATTAACTAAATGAGCAGTAGAAGAGAATTGCCAGACATCGATGGCACCTATTGATGGTTGCCATGAAAAATTGTCCAGGTTTTCTTTAGGGGCTATTCCTTGAATACTTATATCATTATGATTTGGTTTTCTTGAATAGTTGTATCCGCCATTAAATTCCCATCGGCAGCCACGCGTGCGTTTATTCGAATAACCTTCGATGACAGCCATCGAAGGACCATTTAACGTTCCGACAATTGGCCGTCAATGGGCCATTCTTGCCATGTTTATTGGGATACCTCCAGTTTTCTGGTATACAATGCGAGCAGCTCCACACAGGGGCGTGTCTTTAAGAAAGTGAGTGAAAAAATATATATAGAACAAAAGTAAAAAACAGTAAAAATTTAAAACGAGAGCACAGCTACACCACAAACGTGTCGTTATTGACATAATTTTTCACGTTTTTAATATTGACTTTTTTTTATTTATATTGTACTCTTAACACAATCGCTTGTAGTAGTCCCTTACCTAGTTTAAATGTGCGCACAAACTATACAACACAGATAGTCCTATACCATAAATACAACACGAAATCAAATGACGATAGTGGATTCGACAACGCGTGGCACACATCGTGTACAAAATTATGGTGATAAACGGGACGTGAACTCAAGCCACCACTGACTATACAATAAAATTAATGTTTGATACGGGGCGTGAACTCATGCCACTCACTGATTATACAATAACATTAATGTTTGATACGGGGCGTGAACTCAAACCACTCACTGATTATACAATAACATTAATGTTTGATACGGGGCGTGAACTCAAGCCACTCACTGATTATACAATAAAATGAATGTTTGATACGGGCGTGAACTCAAGCCACCACTGACTATACAATAAAATTAATGTTTGATACGGGGCGTGAACTCATGCCACTCACTGATTATACAATAACATTAATGTTTGATACGGGGCGTGAACTCAAACCACTCACTGATTATACAATAACATTAATGTTTGATACGGGGCGTGAACTCAAGCCACTCACTGATTATACAATAAAATGAATGTTTGATACGGGCGTGAACTCAAGCCACTCACTGATTATACAATAACATTAATGTTTGATACGGGGCGTGAACTCATGCCACTCACTGATTATACAATAACATTAATGTTTGATACGGGGCGTGAACTCAAACCACTCACTGATTATACAATAACATTAATGTTTGATACGGGGCGTGAACTCAAGCCACTCACTGATTATACAATAACATTAATGTTTGATACGGGGCGTGAACTCAAGCCACTCGCTGATTATACAATAAAATTAATGTTTGATACGGGGCGTGAAGTCAAGCCACTCACTGATTATACAATAAAATTAATGTTTGATACGGGCGTGAACTCAAGCCACTCCCTGATTATACAATAACATTAATGTTTGATACGGGGCGTGAACTCAAGCCACTCACTGATTATACAATAACATTAATGTTTGATACGGGGCGTGAACTCAAGCCACTCACTGATTATACAATAAAACTAATGTTCGATATGGGCGTGAACTCAAGCCACTCACGGATTATACAAAAACATTAATGTTTGATACGGGGCGTGAACTCAAGCCACTCGCTGATTATACAATAAAATTAATGTTTGATACGGGGCGTGAACTCAAGCCACTCACTTACTATACAATAAAATTAATGTTTGACACGGGGCGTGAACTCAAGCCACTCACTGATTATACAATAAAATTAATGTTTGATACGGGGCGTGAACTCAAGCCACTCACTGATTATACAATCAAATTAATGTTGATACGGGGCGTGAACTCAAGCCACTCACTGATTATACAATCAAATTAATGTTTGATACGGGGCGTGAACTCAAGCCACTCACTGACTATACAATCAAATTAATGTTTGATACGGGGCGTGAACTCAAGCCACTCACTTATTATACAATGAAATTAATGTTGGATACGGGGCGTGAACTCAAGCCACTCGCTGATTATACAATAAAATTAATGTTTGATACGGGGCGTGAACTCAAGCCACTCACTGACTATACAATAACATTAATGTTTGATACGGGGCGTGAACTCAAGCCACTCACTGATTATACAATAACATTAATGTTTGTTACGGGGCGTGAACTCAAGGCACTCACTGATTATACAATAACATTAATGTTTGATACGAGGCGTGAACTCAAGCCACTCACTGATTATACAATAAAATTAATGCTTGATACGGGGCGTGAACTCAAGCTACTCACTGAATATACAATAACATTAATGTTTGATACGGGGCGTGAACTCAAGCCACTCACTGATTATACAATAACATTAATGTTTGTTACGGGGCGTGAACTCAAGGCACTCACTGATTATACAATAACATTAATGTTTGATACGGGGCGTGAACTCAAGCCACTCACCGATTATACAATAAAATTAATGTTTGATACGGGGCATGGACTCAAGCCACTCACTGATTATACAAAAACATTAATGTTTGATACGGGGCGTGAACTCAAGCCACTCACTGATTATACAATAAAATTAATGTTTGATACGGGCGTGAACTCAAGCCACTCACTGATTATACAATAACATTAATGTTTGATACGGGGCGTGAACTCAAGCCACTCACTGATTATACAATAAAATTAATGTTTGATACGGGGCGTGAACTCAAGCCACCACTGACTATACAATAAAATTAATGTTTGATACGGGGCGTGAACTCAAGCCACTCACTGACTATACAATAAAATTATTGTTGGATACGGGGCGTGAACTCAAGCCACCACTGACTATACAATAAAATTAATGTTTGATACGGGGCGTGAACTCAAGCCACTCACTGATTATACAATAAAATTAATGTTGGATACGGGGCGTGAACTCAAGCCACTCACTGATTATACAATAAAATTAATGTTGGATACGGGGCGTGAACTCAAGCCACCACTGACTATACAATAAAATTAATGTTGGATACGGGGCGTGAACTCAAGCCACCACTGACTATACAATAAAATTAATGTTGGATACGGGGCGTGAACTCAAGCCACTCACTGATTATACAATAAAATTAATGTTGGAGACGGGGCGTGAACCCAAGCCACTCGCTGATTATACAATAAAATTAATGTTTGATACGGGGCGTGAACTCAAGCCACTCACTGATTATACAATAAAATTAATGTTTGATACGGGGCGTGAACTCAAGCTACTCACTGATTATACAATAACATTAATGTTTGATACGGGGCGTGAACTCAAGCTACTCACTGATTATACAATAAAATTAATGTTTGATACGGGGCGTGAACTCAGGGCACTCACTGATTATACAATAACATTAATGTTTGATACGGGGTGTGAACTCAAGGCACTCACTGATTATACAATAAAATTAATGTTTGATACGGGGCGTGAACTCAAGCCACTCACTGATTATACAAAAAAATTAATGTTTGATACGGGGCGTGAACTCAAGCCACTCACTGATTATACAATAAAATTATAGTTTGATACGGGGCGTGAACTCAAGCCACTCACTGATTATACAATAAAATTAATGTTTGATACGGGGCGTGAACTCAAGCCACTCACTGATTATACAATAAAATTAATGTTTGATACGGGGCGTGAACTCAAGCTACTCACTGATTATACAATAACATTAATGTTTGATACGGGGCGTGAACTCAAGCTACTCACTGATTATACAATAAAATTAATGTTTGATACGGGGCGTGAACTCAGGGCACTCACTGATTATACAATAACATTAATGTTTGATACGGGGTGTGAACTCAAGGCACTCACTGATTATACAATAAAATTAATGCTTGATACGGGGCGTGACTCAAGGCACTCACTGATTATACAATAAAATTAATATTTGATACGGGGCGTGAACTCAATCCACTCACTGACTATACAATAACATTAATGAGTATCTGGGAATAGAATGCATGTAATATAACATATATTTTATACATTTCCCTGAAAACTTTATAAAAATATCTGGATGACGAGCGTTCTATTTTTGCATTCCGGCTTATTTGCCATCTGTAACATTACTTCGTACTAACAAACAGTAAACTATTGGAAATCTGGTATCTTATTCTATCAATCAAAGCATATAGAAACCAACAACAACATTTGAGCACATTATCCCTTTCATTAATGCCTTGTTTCATATATAGAGAATATTGTTATTTACTCCCCATGGCAGTGTCATAATTATCTACATGTATCATATTCCAGAGTGCAGCTCGCCAAACAGACTTGTGTGGACAGGTAACGCTTATGGGTGTGTGTTTGTTTCAACTACCACGCTGGACAGACACGGGGCTGACGCCGCATGTGAGGGGAAACATGGTCACCTGATAAGAGTCACAGACAGTGTAATATTTAATGCTATCCTGCCATTGCTTTCCAGTGAGTATAAAGTAGCAGTTGTTTCTTGCGTTTGAGTGAGATATTATTAGTTATCTTCGGCAACATCGGGGTACATGGAGATTTAATACCTGGATGTCGATTTTGAACCCCTGTGCGGAGCCGAAGTGTTCAAAAAGAGACATCCAGGTATTAAATCTCCATGTGCCCCACGATGTTGCCGGAGATAACGATTTTGTCCCCACAACAATAACCACGTGTCTTTAATTTAAGTGTGTTTTTCATAGGTTATCCGATTAATTCACACCAATACGAACTAGAACGCACTCAGTGAGATGACAACGTGCGCATAAATGTAATAAACAATAATTTAAAAAATAATTTCACTGTATTTTACGTAATTTATTTAATTTAATTTAATGTTAGCAAAAAAAGACAATTACCATTTCTCGTTTCATCACAGATAAAAGGCAAATTACTATATTAATCATTTAAGTAATTAAAACCAATTCCATGTTGCCGAAAGGATGAGACTTTAATATCGATTACATTTTTTTCAGCGGCATATTTTGATTTTCATTTTCCGATAGTCAAAGTTGACCAAAGGAGCAATTATAAGATATAATTAATACCATTTGTGTAAATATTGATAGCAGCCAATATGCAACAATAAATATCAATAATTAATCAATAAATAATCAATAACGATCATTTTATGTAATAATAAACTCTTCAAACGGTGTTTGTGTCAACAAATGCGTTTTGTTTTGTGTTACGTCATTCGTCGTATTTGACCCGGAACTCGGCTGAAGGATAAGCTATTCAGCCTATTGCGTCGAATTACGAAATCGCGTTTTGAATGTCTCTCTATTCCCGCACGATAAAAAGAGGTCTTCGCACGAACCAAAAATGATAAAACTTCCCAATTATAAGTAAAAATACCCAAATTAAGGAGTCTATGTAGGTCCCGAAGGAGTCTATAGACTCTTTGATGTAGAGTTCTGATGGAGAAAATGTAGGTCGATCTATTTTTGTCATAACTCTGACGTATTTTGACCTGGGAGAAAAAATCGAAATCGAAGCTCACTACGAGCATGCCAGTTTTAAATATAGAAACAGGGAATCCCGACAAATGGCGATATCGACGACAAACAAATAATCGAAAACAGCACATAAAATAAACATAGCAAAAACGCGGCACAGTAAAAATGTCAGAACGCCACGAGGTTTTACGTCGTTTTTGGTGACGTCATGGAGTGAAACGGAGTAGGGCGACACCAACGTACGAATCTGTCTGATCGCCATACTGTTACGCGAGCGCACGTAATAATTCAGTAGCTGACCTTAGGACCCGGCGTCAGGTGACGTCAAATTCGGCGTGCGAGAGCAACGTCACGATTGGTGGAAATTGCCAGTTCAAGGGTCATTCATATACCCCCGATGTTTCACGTGCTCATATACCCCCGATGTTTGGCGCACGTTCTCTTATACCCCGCTGTCAAGGGTGACGGGGGGCATGGTGATTTAATCGTGGCGTTGTGGCCAATCAGATTGCTAGTTACAACCGGATGTGGGGACAAGTGTATTTGTCGCCCGCTCTCGACGTGGACTGCCAGCCGAGAGAGTCAGGCCCGAGATTGACATCCCTGGTCGACAGCGGCGACAAATCCATGTGTCTCACGAAAACAAGGGTGACAACAGTTTTGTTATCCGTCAAATTATCAATGACAGACCCATGTCACACTCAAACGCGGGCAACAACTGTATAATAGTATGCGCGGTGTTGCCGCAATGTTTTGTTTGTTCTTCTGGGGTATTCGCTAAATCGAAAATTTCTTAGAGAAATATGATTAATTGTGTGTCAAATCGGAAGTGGTAGCTTTAACTGTGGTAGAGGGACGACACTTGTGCTCTATTTACATTCAATATATAGAAGATCTACATCGAGTCCTCAGTTTATAGCGGAATTTGCAAAACGAGTCCAGCAAATTAGGTCTGGACCGAGCCTTTGGCGAAGTCCAGACCTAATTTACTGGACTCGTTTTGTAAATTCCGCTATAAACTGTAGATTCTATTGATTACATGATCCAAAACCTCGACAAAACATACATTGATCAACAAATGGGACGGGAGACTGACATCGGCTTCTATAAGGCATGCGATGACGTTTCACGTTGTTTGCCTCCGTAAAGAACAGTCCCCGATAAATAAAGACTCGGCGTATTTAATAGCGTATATTGACATAACTTTTCAAACTCTTCATTCATTGTAGTTTGATTGAAAAATATTGGAAGCCATAGTATTTTAAGACGTAGCGTACGGAATGTAAACAGAAGACAAACCGGAAGTCAAAGATCACATGGCACTATATAATTATATATTTCATATTATTAAACGGACGTTTAATATCACGATTTATAGAATGGGTTTATTGAATGGAATAAGAGTAGGATCATAAAGATATATAATGTATATATAATGTATTGTTCCACACCCATTGACGTGAGGCACATGTATTCAACGGAAATACCAGCCATTGAATACATATTAGTGTATACCTCTAGTGGAATACAAGCCGGAACTATTCTTGTTGACGTTGTCACCAAGAAAGATGACGTAGATTACGTCGATCATCCGCTTCCGGTGATCCCCCCATAATTACTGGTTATTTGTCAGATTTAAATCACAATAAAGGTAGCTATAGTAACTTGCATCATAATCTCGAATCTTTTATCGAACTCGTTGCGGACAGCTCAAAGCTATATTTCGCTCTCGCAAAATATATCCTTCCGCCATAGAGTCTCGATTAAGATGCGCATTGTGTTCTGTCTATATATATAATGACTTCCTTTTCTGGAATAAATTGACAACCGAAAAAAATATTATTTGTACCAAAGACACAAGCAATACTACCGTATATATAATTCCGACATAGACACAAGCAATACTACCGTATATATAATGCAACGACCAGAACATAGAACCCATACCTGGTATATAATATAGTTACAATAATAATGCTATACAGGTGCATTCACCGTGTATTTATTTGACTTCGATACCAATAAAGAGAAGAAAATATGACAAAGCGAGCTCACATCCAGCAAATCATATATCAAGAGGCGCAACTGAGAACCAGTGATTATTAACGAAACTTATCTAACCCAACAATATTGAACCAAACTTCTGGAATATTGACCCAACATTAACCCAACAATTTTAACTGAACTTTTTTTTAGTGTAATATGTGTTCAACCTAGCTGTTGAATTAAGTTGTACACAAATGGCATTGTTAATTATAATTTCATGTTAATTAATATTTATAATTCCATTTCATTTCAGCCTCCCGTTACTACTACATAGACGCATCAGATGCTGTGGAGGAAGGGGTTTGGACGTTCTCTGATGGAACCCCGTTACCCTATTGGCCTGGTGTTCGACCCGCGGATGTCGCCGCAACTGACTGTCTTTCCATCCGCAACCGCCTCTATGCTCCATATGTGTGCAGCGCTAAGCTTTTCTACATCTGCCACTTGGTGTGAACATGATTTTAACCTCTTGATGACTGAAGCTTCCTCAATTTTTTGCGAAAAACCTGTGCCAATGCATTCTCTTATATATGAAAGTCTCACATATACAACAGAATGCATTGGCCTACAATATTTAACATAATATTGTAAGCCAGTGCATTCTCTTATATATGCGACGCGCCCTATGGGAGACTCGCATATATAAGATAATGTACTGGCACATGTTCTTTAATGCTGCACCAGCGCGGCTCCCGCCATTGAAGGGTTAATCTTTTGGGATTCACTGGAAAGACCATTCGCTTGCTACATAATATGTATCAAGATATCAGTAGTTGTGTATTGTACAGTGGTTGCCTATCGGAAACCTTCCCAGTATGCAGAGGAACAAGACAAGGAGAAATCCTCTCTCCTTTCTGCTCTCGTGTATATAAACGATTTGCTGGAACTACTACAGAATTCGTCATCTGGATTGACTGTTAACAGCATACCTTGTGTGGCACCGACTACGGCTGATGATATCACTCTGATATCACTTTCCAAAGCAGGTCTAGATACTCTGTTGGACATATGTTTTCACTTCAGCGCTCTCTGGCGATTCAATTTCTCCAATACTAAGAGCTCTGTTGTAGTCTTCAATGAGTCGAAGCATTGTTTTGCAAAATCTAATCGAATTTGGATGATCGGCAATGAATCTATTCCAGAACAGACTGAAGCCACTCACCTCGGAATTGTTCAAAACAAATACGCTGATAGACGATCATTCGCTTCTAACGTCTCATCCAAAATGCGACAAACATTTTTCGGCACAATTACCCGAACCCACTTGTTATCACTATCACCAGTTTCTATGTCCATTATTCTTAAATGTGTTGTTATGCCAAAAGCTCTATATGGGACCGAAATCATGTCCACTGCCCAAGTGACCAGCATTGCAGTCATGGAAAGGTCTCTTCGAACTTGTGCAAAGTATATTCAATCACTTCCAAAACGTGCTAGTACCAAACTCTCACTAGGTCTTCTTGGAGTTCTACCGGCGGAAAGGGAAATTGACATACGGAAACTCTGCTTCTTATCATGTCTCATTCATTTACCCATTGGACATCAAATACCCTTGCAATTATTCTTGAGGAACGTTTTTGTATATAGACTGTATAAAAGAAAATCCAATGGTTTCGCTGTGGAAATATACCACATCCTACAAAAATATCAACTTTTAAAATTTCTTTATAGCTACCTGGATGAAGGCATTTTTCCTGATAAAACTACATGGAAGAGAATTGTGAAAGATACTGTTTTAACATCATACCGGAATGCTTGGATGTCGTCTGTTAAGGAAGATCCCTTCTTCAAGATATTTTTTAAAGTTCATAACAACCCGTTAGTTCCCTGGACTGTGTGGACTCGCCTGCAGGCACACCCCCGGAACAAACCAAAATTCAAAAATCTATGCCGATTACTGAACAGAACCACATTTGATAATAATGCCTTGTGTATTCTGTGCAACACCATCTATCACAATGAACTAGAACACATCATGTTTTCTTGTTGTTCGCACACTTTGATTGCCATACGCAACACATACTGGGAGTGGATACTCAATTATTACGGGATTCGTGTTTATATGTATCTGGACAACTTGCAACCCGAGGACATGATGGCGCTAGTATTAGGAAGCGCAAACATCGATATAGTGGGACAATTACCATATTACTGTGCAGACTCTATTGTTCACTCGACGGCTATGTTTCTAATGTGTGCCAGTGAAATGATTCAGCAAAAACAATACATGTGATGCCATACATCACATTCATCCGGTCCACGATTGCTATAGCGTCCAGTTCTGGAACTTCTTGCTACTTAAACTCTCTCGATGCCCTAGCTAAATATTTCTATCTGTCTCCCTACATCTTTCTCTCTCTATATATATCTCATTCTCTCCCCCACTCTCTCCACCACTGTCCTCAGTCACCCCTCATGCTATTTGCTCTCATCTCGTTGATCTTGATGTATTATATTGTATATACCGAGGCTCTCCCATTGTGGAGGTTGAACAATAAACATTACTATGGGAGACTCGCATATATAAGATAATGTACTGGCACATGTTCTTTAATGCTGCACCAGCGCGGCTCCCGCCATTGAAGGGTTAATCTTTTAAAGATGTCCTGTCCGATTTGACATAAAATTAGTAAGAAATTCCTGTGATTTGCAGAATGAGGTCCCCAGAGGGTGAAATTAGTGATGCTACCCCGCATAGCGGGCTATCATTACCAAATTCACCCTCTGGGGACCTCATTCTGCTTACACCTCATTGTAAAAAATTGTTAGGCCAATGCATTCTCTTATATATGCGAGGCGACCTATGGTCGACTCGCATATATAAAAGAATGCATTGGCACAGGGTAAACAAAATCCCGACTTACGACTGGATTTGATATGGCGGGTCACATATAATATAAAGAATATCTACTGTTTTGTGTTTTAATACCTGAATCGTCTCATTCGTGTCTGAAGAGAAATATTGAATTTTAACTCGCAGCACAGTGGGCTAGCATCACCAAATTCACCCTCTGGGGACCTCATTTTCTAGGAAGTATCTATATAGTCTCAAATTAACTTTGTTTTTAGTTACTTTTTCCCTTCTAGGAAGTTTCTATATCCCCTAATTTGCAGAAGATAAGATGCATAACCGAGGCACTCAATGGGTGATCATCACCAACGTCAACTGGGGAAATTCAATCTGATCCCAGGTCTCCCATAGCAGTTGAGGCCTAAGCAGAATGAGGTCCTCAGAGGGTGAATGTAGTTATGCTATCCCGCAGAGCGGAATAGCATTACTACATTCACCCTCTGAGGACCTCATTCTGCAAGTGACAGGCACTGTTTGCAGCCGCTCGTGAAAATGCGATATTTACTTCCAGACACTCATGAGATATTTCGGTATTCAAGCAAAAACTGTAGGTATTCTCTATATTATTATGCATGTTTTTATTTTTATACGACAAATAAAGAGCGTTCATCGAACTTTGGCGCAAAACGTTGACCGTATAGTTCGTAAATTATTGTCATGAAGTCAGTGATTGATTGGTCCCCGGAGACCGAGGTGTAATAAATAGCGAACTTCATTTTAGACTTCACATCGCTACGGGGATTTTATTTCACGCTAAGAGATTATGAGTCGGTCCAAGAATTGTTTTAACAAGCATCGGATTTAAATTAACCCTTTCGTATACCTTTACTTCTAATAAATGAATAATAAATATTGTTTACACTAATAAATGAATAATAAATATTGTTTACACTAATAAATGAATGACATGCTTGAAGTTCCAATAGCGTGTATGTACCTTGTGCAATCTGAATGTAATCGGTGATGAAATACACTACCTGATTGATTGCCCAATCTTCTCCGATTTGAGGGAATCACTGATTCCTGTCTTTTCGAAAAGTACATACAGTCTCGGTACACTGAAAATGTTTTTTAAAGAGCACACGACCATCTGTGTTAAAGAAAACGTGCAATATGTTCAAATCGATTCAAACTTCCGTGGCTACCTGTTCTCCAGGTTAAATCAGCAAGCTTCCGCCTCACAGGGCGGCATCCTGTAAACTGCCATAGCATATTATATATTCTTATTTGTCAAACCCCGTGTCACTTCCTGATGGCAACATTAACTTAAATATGATTAATTAACTAATTACGCGTCGTCCATCGGCACTTGAAACGGGGTAGGTATTGTTTTATGTATTCCGTTGTCTCCGCATACCATGTAAATATTCTTGGAGAATAAAGAATATGCTTGTATTTTACTACTATGGGGGTTTTGGGATATATGCTTGTATTTTCTAGTGACTCTGATTCTTTAATAACCCTGTCCAAAGATTCCCATTGTAATGAGCTGTTAGCGGGGTGGTGAAAGAATCCCATTGTAATGATCTGTTATCAGGGTGATGAAAGAATCCCATTGTAATGAGCTGTTAGCAGGGTGATGAAATATATGGTATTGAATCGTGAAATCTAATGTGTCCTTCAACACATATTTTCTTTGTATTGGATAGATCATCCCAACAAGTGTCTTCATAATTAAGACGACCGGGTGTGTCTTGTGTATCACTCCCAAACAAGACGCGCACCGGTCGTCTTAATTATGAAGACACGAGTGAGATGATTTATCCCATTTAGATGATGATTATATATAAACCCAGTGATAACGGGACGATTAATTTAATTTGTTGCACGGGATTAATATGAACTCGCCAGTGTACAAGTCATTCTGATGAAGTAAACTCATGGATGGTCAACAGTAAAGCGCCCAATTCTGGTACAAATAAATGAAGATAAGAGGGCTGACCCATTTATATTAGAATTGCGGTGAGCAAAGTTATATTTAAAACGTATTTACAGGGACGTGTCTAGAATGTAACTGCACCTCATTTGAATAAGTTCCTTAACTTGGGAAATTCTATTTGCATCCTCTATCCACCTAGTTGAAATTTATAATCGCTAACCGGGCACAACTGTAAGCTTGGGAATTTCTAACTGATGCCAATTTAGTCACGACCAATTTCGCACCACTATAAAGAGTGGTTGAAATATTAAACTATGAAATCATTTGCAACCTATTTTCGATGCGAAATCTCCAACTGATGGTGTTTTAGGCTTGAAACTTCCAACCAAATGTTGAATATGTTTTTAAAAGTTGGGGTGGGGGGGGGGGGGGGGGGGCATGTCACCGCATCCGTGCGTATATAGAACTCATTTCGTCAATGTTACAATGTTTCTTCCGCCGCAGGATACAGGCAAGGTGCATGGAGTTGTGCGCCCACTTATATGGGAGGCCAAATTCACATTTAATAATTAATTGTGCTTAAGCGCAATTGATTGCGCTTAAGCGTAATTATTTGCGCTTAAGCGCAATTCATGGTTATATGTAACAAAACACCCCTGGTGAATAAATAGGTTTCTCCATAACTTAGCATTAACTCATATTGACATGTCACTTCTTGGTTTCATTGGTTTGGATGGGTAGGGAACTAGCCCAACTTCTTTATCAAAATGGCTGACTCGCAATAGTATCACCTTCTGTTTTAGTTGGAGCGATTCGTGATAGCATTATATTATCTTCGGTATATATTAGTTGGGGCTACTTGCAATAGCATTACTTTCTGTATTAGTCGGGGCGACATTGATTTTCTTCAATTTTCGAGTATACAGGCACACCATATGAGGGAAGCAAGCCCTCGGTGACACCACATTCACACTATATGATCATGGAAATACTATAGATTTGTGCAAGAGCTGCTGATTTAATAAGAAAAACTAGAGCTTCAGGACTGAGACACCAAAGCTCCAGTAATTACACACCATTTTTTGGACAGGGATGCTGATAATATGAAAATAGGGTTTTTTCCCCCTGATTTAAGTCAATAAGTAAACCATACAGTAATGCTCTAATTAATCGACTCCTTAACCACAGCAGAATTATGGATAACTTTTCAGATTTAGTCGGAAATATGGCTTGTTGCCATTCATCGGAAAGCTCTCGAGAGCTTTTCGATGAATGGCAACAAGCCATATTTCTGACTAAATCCTGAAAAGTTACCCATAATTCTGCTGTGGTTAAGAAGTCGATTAAATAGAGCATTACTGTATGAGGTAAGAAAGCCCTCATGCAGTGACACCGCATGCATGTATAGGATATTACCATAGTAAAGGCTAAAATCTGTGCAAAAATACATTAAAAACATCATACAATACATTACTAGAGTTCCGGGAAGGCGACATCAATTCTTTGGATAGAAGGATGCTGATAATATGTAATTAGGGGATTCTCCTTGTTGAACACATACTCACAGTTTGACTGTTGAGTACAGGTCAAAATTAGCCCAATGCTCATCTTGTGTTGCTAGGTGATACACCAGGTCATGCTAATAGTTTATGGGTAGGTTAGATAGTAGTCACAATTACGCTTATTCAATATTCACCCACCCTGTTAACTGTATTCAGTATTCACCCCCTCTGTTAACTGTATGCAGTATTCACACACTCTGTTAACTGTATTCAGTATTCACCCACTCTGTTATCTGTATTCAGTATTCACCCACTCTGTTATCTGTATTCGGTATTCACCCACTCTGTTATCTGTATTCAGTATTCACTCACTATGTTAACTGTATTCAATATTCACTCACTCTGTTAACTGTATTCAGTATTCACCCACCCTGTTAACTGTATTCAGTATTCACTCACTCTGGTAACTGTATTCAATATTCACCCACTCTGTTAACTGTATTCAGTATTCACCCACCCTGTTATCTGTATTCAATATTCACCCACCCTGTTAACTGTATTCAGTATTCACCCCCTCTGTTAACTGTATTCAGTATTCACCCACTCTGTTATCTGTATTCAGTATTCACCCACTCTGTTATCTGTATTCAGTATTCACCCACCCTGTTAACTGTATTCAGTATTCACCCACTCTGTTATCTGTATTCAATATTCACCCACTCTGTTAACTGTATTCAGTATTCACCCACCCTGTTATCTGTATTCAATATTCACTCACTCTGTTAACTGTATTCAGTATTCACCCACCCTGTTAACTGTATTCAGTATTCACTCACTCTGGTAACTGTATTCAGTATTCACCCACTCTGTTAACTGCATTCAGTATTCACCCACTCTGTTATCTGTATTCGGTATTCACCCACTCTGTTAACTGTATTCAGTATTCACCCACTCTGTTATCTGTATTCAGTATTCACCCACTCTGTTATCTGTATTCAGTATTCACCCACTCTGTTATCTGTATTCGGTATTCACCCACTCTGTTAACGGTATTCAGTATTCACCCACTCTGTTAACTGTATTCAGTATTCACCCACCCTGTTAACTGTATTCAATATTCACCCACTCTGTTATCTGTATTCGGTATTCACCCACTCTGTTATCTGTATTCAGTATTCACCCACTCTGTTATCTGTATTCAGTATTCACCCACTCTGTTATCTGTATTCGGTATTCACCCACTCTGTTATCTGTATTCAGTATTCACTCACTATGTTAACTGTATTCAATATTCACTCACCCTGTTAACTGTATTCAGTATTCACCCACCCTGTTAACTGTATTCAATATTCACTCACTCTGGTAACTGTATTCAGTATTCACCCACTCTGTTAACTGTATTCAGTATTCACCCACTCTATTATCTGTATTCAGTATTCACCCACTCTGTTATCTGTATTCGGTATTCACCCACTCTGTTAACGGTATTCAGTATTCACCCACTCTGTTAACTGTATTCAGTATTCACCCACTCTGTTAACTGTATTCAATATTCACCCACCCTGTTAACTGTATTCAATATTCACCCACTCTGTTAACTGTATTCAGTATTCACCCACCCTGTTATCTGTATTCAGTATTCACCCACTCTGTTAACTGTATTCAGTATTCACACACTATGTTAACTGTATTCAGTATTCACCCACTCTGTTAACTGTATTAAGTATTCACCCACTCTGTTATCTGTGTTCAGTATTCACTCACTCTGTTATCTGTATTCAGTATTCACCCACTCTGTTAACTGTATTCGGTATTCACCCACTCTGTTATCTGTATTCAATATTCACCCACCCTGTTAACTGTATTCAGTATTCACCCACTATGTTAACTGTATTCAGTATTCACCCACCCTGTTAACTGTATTCAATATTCACCCACTCTGTTAACTGTATTCAATATTCACCCCGTCTGTTAACTGTATTCAGTATTCACCCACTCTGTTAACTCTATTCAGTATTCACCCACTCTGATAACTGTATTCAGTATTCACCCACTCTGTTATCTGTATTCAATATTCACCCACTCTGTTATCTGTATTCAATATTCACCCACTCTGTTAACTGTATTCAGTATTCACCCACTCTGTATTCAGTATTCAGTATTCACCCACTATGTTAACTGTATTCAGTATTCACCCACTCTTTAACTGTATTCAATATTCACCCCGTCTGTTAACTATATTCAGTATTCACCCACTCTGTTAACTGTATTCAGTATTCACCCACTCTGTTAACTGTATTCAGTATTCACCCACTCTGTTATCTGTATTCAATATTCACCCACTCTGTTATCTGTATTCAATATTCACCCACTCTGTTAACTGTATTCAATATTCACCCCGTCTGTTAACTGTATTCAGTATTCACCCACTCTGTTAACTGTATTCAGTATTCACCCACTCTGTTAACTGTATTCAGTATTCACCCACTCTGTTATCTGTATTCAATATTCACCCACTATGTTAACTGTATTCAGTATTCACACACCCTGTTAACTGTATTCAGTATTCACCTACTCTGTTAACTGTATTCAGTATTCACCCACTCTGTTAACTGTATTCAGTATTCACCCACTCTGTTAACTGTATTCAATATTCACCCATTCAGATAACTGGATTCAGTATTCACACACTTTGTTAACTGTATTCAGTATTTACCCACTCTGTCAACTGTATTCAGTATTCACCCCCTCTGTTAACTGGCATTCAAGCTGCAGGGAGAGGGTTTTACTCTCCATTAGTCTCAATACCTAGGTCATAACCTTCCACAAACGTTGCCCGAGGAACACGACACGAAGTGGGGCGTGTTGATCTATTGTGTCTCGTATACGATGTAGTTGGTTTGATTTAAGAAATGGATGTTGATTTGCTTGCGTTCCATAGAGTATGGATTCAAGTTGGTCTGACATTTTGTGTAGAACCAACTTGCACCCATACTCCATGGAACGCAACAAAATATTAAAAGAGATTTAAGCGTCCATTTCCAACGTTATTATCGTGGCTAGGGGCAAGTTGCGTCTACACAAAAATGGATGCAAGTTGGGGTCAGAGCGCGACGTCAATAGACGGCCATCAATGTTGAATTTCACGGAAAACTGCCTGTCAAGTCTTCCATCGGTGCGAACTTATACAATGTAACAGTAACAGCGGTGTGAACATGTACAATGTAACAGTAACAGTTGGAAGTCGGAATTTTCATGTCTGACACACAGGCAACAGTGTATCCGATCTGTCGGCGACCTATCAGATGGTACACATTTTATTCAATTTCAATTACATTAAAATTATCAAAGACAGTGATGACTATAATGTATAGGACCAAGATACGAGCATCCTCCTGCTCATATATGTGACCCGCCATATCAAAACCAGTCGTAAGTCGGGATTTTTTTCACCCTGTGCCAATGCATTCTCTTATATATGCGAGTCGACCATATGTCGTCTCGCATATATAAGAGAATGCTTTGGCCTAACAATTGTTTATCATTTTAAAAAAAATAAATGTTTCTTACAAATTTTAGGACATAAAATAAAAAAACATCCATTACCCTGCAGGGAGCCCCACACATATATAGAAGCATATAGAAGAGTGTCGTCTGCTCATATTTGTCTGGGGCTCTGTATGGGTGAAATTATAAAATTGTTAAAGAATACAAGAAAATATGATTAAAATTGTAAAAAGATGTTAGGCCAATGCATTCTCTTATATATGCGAGGCGACCTATGGTCGACTTGCACATATAAGAGAATGCATTGGCACAGGGTAAAAAGAAATCCCGACTAACGACTGGATTTGATATGGCGGGTCACATATTATGGGTATAATAAATAAATACTTTGAAATATTGAGGTATTTATGGACCTATATGTTGATCCCGTAACCTAACCGAGAAGCGAGCACAAATTCATGCTTTAAACCTTTCTATACTAAATGGATTCTCCCAGCCAATGATAAAAGTATATATTGGAAAGATCTACTATTCAACTGGAGGGCTGATCAGGAAAAATAAGCAGACGCCAGATAGTAAAAGCGCAGAAATGGAGGGAAAAGTTCAGATAGTAAGTTCAACTATGATCGTTTGTTGGACTTATTATCTGAACGTTTCCTGCGGGAACTTTGTATGGATCTTCGACGAATGTTTAGTATTAAGAATGGTTAAAGGGACCCAGGGCACTAGTAACGTGTTATTATGATGTAAACAGCACCAAAATAAGAAGAACATGGATAAATAGATAAGAAGAACATGGATAAATAGATAAGCGTTCTTCTTATATTAATATCGATTGTTATTCAATAACGAAATTCCGCGTGTTGAAACCATTAGTATGTAAACAAAACTGTTACAGTGATTTGTCAACAAATATAGCTAATCGTGTGGTAAGTTTAAACGTTGAAATATGTTAGTTTGAATCAGGCCAACTTTGAATATAATTTTCTGAATAGTTTTCAATTCTTTGACCTTTTCCAATGTTTAGGGTAGATACACACATGTATGTAAATTATGTAGGTAAAATCCATGTATTGCATGTATTTTACATGGTCACACCAATCATTGATATCAGTAATCGCCCGCGCGCGACCGGTCAGTTTTAATAGGCGAGACCAGTGAGTAGTTATAAGCCATTATCAAAATAACTGCAGCAGCTGTCAAGAAATTTCAGGCCAGTCATAAACATGTCTTCTTTCATGGATGCCGAAATGAATAAATCCTATCTGATATCTGTTGCTATTTTTCACGAGTTTAAATTCATTTCGAAAAGTGGAACTCGTAGCTTGACAACCCTTTTCCCGAATGAAGACACACAACAACATCACCTTTTATACCTCAAATTTAAAGCTGTAATAATATGTTCATAATTATATGAATAGCACCTATCTGAGAACGGTCATTATACAGCTCCTATCTGAGAACGGTCATTATAACAGCTCCTATCTGAGAACGGTCATTATACAGCTCCTATCTGAGAACGGTCATTATAACAGCTCCTATCTGAGAACGGTCATTATACAGCTCCTATCTGAGAACGGTCATTATAACAGCTCCTATCTGAGAACGGTCATTATACAGCTCCTATCTGAGAACGGTCAGTATAACAGCTCCTATACGAGAACGGTCATTATACAGCTCCAAGCTGAGAACGGTCAGTATAACAGCTCCTATCTGAGAACGGTCATTATACAGCTCCTATCTGAGAACGGTCAGTAAAACAGCTCCTATCTGAGAACGGTCATTATAACAGCTCCTATCTGAGAACGGTCAGTATAACAGCTCCTATCTGAGAACGGTCATTATAACAGCTCCTATCTGAGAACGGTCAGTATAACAGCTCCTATCTGAGAACGGTCATTATACAGCTCCTATCTGAGAACGGTCATTATACAGCTCCTATCTGAGAACGGTCATTATAACAGCTCCTATCTGAGAACGGTCATTATAACAGCTCCTATCTGAGAACGGTCAGTATAACAGCTCCTATCTGAGAACGGTCATTATAACAGCTTATATCTGAGAACGGTCAGTATAACAGCTCCTATCTGAGAACGGTCATTATAACAGCACCTATATGAGAACGGTCATTATACAGCTCCTATCTGATAACGGTCATTATACAGCTCCTATCTGAGAACGGTCAGTATAACAGCTCCTATCTGAGAACGGTCATTATACAGCTCCTATCTGAGAACGGTCATTATACAGCTCCTATCTGAGAACGGTCATTATACAGCTCCTATCTGAGAACGGTCATTATAACAGCTCCTATCTGAGAACGGTCATTATACAGCTCCTATCTGAGAACGGTCATTATACAGCTCCTGTCTGAGAACGGTCATTATACAGCTCCTATCTGAGAACGGTCATTATAACAGCTCCTATCTGAGAACGGTCATTATAACAGCTCCTATCTGAGAACGGTCATTATACAGCTCCAATCTGAGAACGGTCAGTATAACAGCTCCTATCTGAGAACGGTCATTATACAGCTCCAATCTGAGAACGGTCAGTATAACAGCTCCTATCTGAGAACGGTCATTATACAGCTCCTATCTGATAACGGTCATTATAACAGCTCCTATCTGAGAACGGTCATTATACAGCTCCTATCTGAGAACGGTCAGTATAACAGCTCCTATCTGGGAACGGTCATTATACAGCTCCAATCTGAGAACGGTCAGTATAACAGCTCCTATCTGAGAACGGTCATTATAACAGCTCCTATCTGAGAACGGTCAGTATAACAGCTCCTATCTGAGAACGGTCATTATACATCTCCTATCTGATAACGGTCATTATAACAGCTCCTATCTGAGAACGGTCAGTATAACAGCTCATATTTGAGAACGGTCATTATACATCTCCTATCTGATAACGGTCATTATAACAGCTCCTATCTGAGAACGGTCAGTATAACAGCTCCTATCTGAGAACGGTCATTATACATCTCCTATCTGATAACGGTCATTATAACAGCTCCTATCTGAGAACGGTCAGTATAACAGCTCATATCTGAGAACGGTCATTATACATCTCCTATCTGATAACGGTCATTATAACAGCTCCTATCTGAGAACGGTCATTATACAGCTCCTATCTGAGAACGGTCAGTATAACAGCTCCTATCTGAGAACGGTCATTATACAGCTCCAATCTGAGAACGGTCAGTGTAACAGCTCCTATCTGAGAACGGTCATTATACAGCTCCAATCTGAGAACGGTCATTATAACAGCTCCTATCTGAGAACGGTCATTATACAGCTCCTATCTGAGAACGGTCATTATACAGCTCCTATCTGAGAACGGTCAGTATAACAGCTCCTATCTGAGAACGGTCATTATAACAGCTCCTATACGAGAACGGTCAGTATAACAGCTCCTATCTGAGAACGGTCATTATAACAGCTCCTATACGAGAACGGTCAGTATAACAGCTCCTATCTGAGAACGGTCATTATACAGCTCCAATCTGAGAACGGTCATTATACAGCTACTATCTGAGAACGGTCAGTAAAACAGCTCCTATCTGAGAACGGTCATTATAACAGCACCTATCTGAGAACGGTCATTATAACAGCTCCTATCTGAGAACGGTCATTATAACAGCTCCTATCTGAGAACGGTCATTATACAGCTCCTATCTGAGAACGGTCATTATACAGCTCCTATCTGAGAACGGTCTTTATACAGCTCCTATCTGAGAACGGTCAGTATAACAGCTCCTATCTGAGAACGGTCATTATAACAGCTCCTATCTGAGAACGGTCAGTATACAGCTCCTATCTGAGAACGGTCTTTATAACAGCTCCTATCTGAGAACGGTCATTATACAGCTCCTATCTGAGAACGGTCAGTATAACAGCTCCTATCTGAGAACGGTCATTATACAGCTCCTATCTGAGAACGGTCAGTATAACAGCTCCTATCTGAGAACGGTCATTATAACAGCTCCTATACGAGAACGGTCAGTATAACAGCTCCTATCTGAGAACGGTCATTATACAGCTCCAATCTGAGAACGGTCATTATACAGCTACTATCTGAGAACGGTCAGTAAAACAGCTCCTATCTGAGAACGGTCATTATAACAGCACCTATCTGAGAACGGTCATTATAACAGCTCCTATCTGAGAACGGTCATTATAACAGCTCCTATCTGAGAACGGTCATTATACAGCTCCTATCTGAGAACGGTCATTATACAGCTCCTATCTGAGAACGGTCATTATAACAGCTCCTATCTGAGAACGGTCATTATACAGCTCCTATCTGAGAACGGTCTTTATAACAGCTCCTATCTGAGAACGGTCATTATACAGCTCCTATCTGAGAACGGTCAGTATAACAGCTCCTATCTGAGAACGGTCATTATAAAAGCTCCTATCTGAGAAGGGTCAGTATAACAGCTCCTACCTGAGAACGGTCATTATAACAGCACCTTTCTGAGAACGGTCAGTATACAGCTCCTATCTGAGAACGGTCAGTATAACAGCTCCTATCTGAGAACGGTCATTATAACAGCACCTATATGAGAACGGTCATTATAACAGCTCCTATCTGAGAACCATCATTATAACAGCTCCTATTTGAGAACGGTCATTATAACAGCTCCTATCTGAGAACGGTCATTATAACAGCTCCTATCTGAGAACGGTCAGTATAACAGCTCCTATCTGAGAACGGTCATTATACGGCTCCTATCTGAGAACGGTCATTATAACAGCTCCTATCTGAGAACGGTCATTATAACAGCTCCTATCTGAGAAGGGTCAGTATAACAGCTCCTACCTGAGAAGGGTCAGTATAACAGCTCCAATCTGAGAACGGTCATTATAACAGCACCTATATGAGAACGGTCAGTATACAGCTCCTATCTGAGAACGGTCAGTATAACAGCTCCTATCTGAGAACGGTCATTATAACAGCACCTATATGAGAACGGTCATTATAACAGCTCCTATCTGAGAACGGTCAGTATAACAGCTCCTATCTGAGAACGGTCATTATAACAGCACCTATATGAGAACGGTCATTATAACAGCTCCTATCTGAGAACCATCATTATAACAGTTCCTATTTGAGAAAGGTCATTATAACAGCTCCTATCTGAGAACGGTCATTATAACAGCTCCTATCTGAGAACGGCCATTATAACAGCTCCTATCTGAGAACGGTCATTATAACAGCTCCTATCTGAGAACGGTCATTATAACAGCTCCTATCTGAGAACGGTTATTATAACAGCTCCTATCTGAGAACGGTCATTATAACAGCTCCTATCTGAGAACGGTCAGTATAACAGCTCCTATCTGAGAACGGTCATTATACAGCTCCTATCTGAGAACGGTCAGTATAACAGCTCCTATCGAGAACGGTCATTATAACAGCTCCTATCTGAGAACGGTCATTATAACAGCACCTATCTGAGAACGGTCATTATAACAGCTCATATCTGAGAACGGTCATTATAACAGCTCCTATCTGAGAACGGTCATTATAACAGCTCCTAGCTGAGAACGGTCATTATAACAGCTCCTATCTGAGAACGGTCATCATAACAGCTCCTATCTGAGAACGGTCATTATACAGCTCCTATCTGAGAACGGTCATTATAACAGCTCCTATATGAGAACGGTCATTATAACAGGACCTATATGAGAACGGTCATTATAACAGCTCCTATCTGAGAACGGTCAGTATTACAGCTCCTATCTGAGAACGGTCATTATAACAGCTCCTATCTGAGAACGGTCAGTATAACAGCTCCTATCTGAGAACGGTCAGTATAACAGCTCCTATCTGAGAACGGTCATTATACAGCTCCTATCTGAGAACGGTCAGTATAACAGCTCCTATCTGAGAACGGTCATTATACAGCTCCTATCTGAGAACGGTCATTAAAACAGCTCCTATCTGAGAACGGTCATTATAACAGCTCCTATCTGAGAACGGTCAGTATAACAGCTCCTATCTGAGAACGGTCAGTATAACAGCTCCTATCTGAGAACGGTCATTATACAGCTCCTATCTGAGAACAGTCATTATAACAGCTCCTATCTGAGAACGGTCAGCATAACATCTCCTATCTGAGAACGGTCATTATAACAGCTCTTATCTGAGAACGGTCATTATAACAGCTCCTATCTGAGAACGGTCATTATAACAGCTCCTATCTGAGAACGGTCATTATAACAGCTCTTATCTGAGAACGGTCATTATAACAGCTCCTATCTGAGAACGGTCAGTATAACAGCTCCTATCTGAGAACGGTCATTATAACAGCTCCTATCTGAGAACGGTCAGTATTACAGCTCCTATCTGAGAACGGTCATTATAACAGCACCTATATGAGAACGGTCATTAAAACAGCTCCTATCTGAGAACGGTCATTATAACAGCTCCTATCTGAGAACGGTCAGTATAACAGCTCCTATCTGAGAACGGTCAGTATAACAGCTCCTATCTGAGAACGGTCATTATACAGCTCCTATCTGAGAACAGTCATTATAACAGCTCCTATCTGAGAACGGTCATTATAACAGCACCTATATGAGAACGGTCATTATTACATCGATTTGAGGTGATGGAAGCATGGACGCTCTTTATAAGAGACGAAAATAATATTTTGTGTTAGGCTGGCATAAATTAAAAACATGTTAAAACTTCCTCGTTGAAAGTTGATATTTGGCCATCACAACATTAAATTAATGGGCTCATGTGTCCGATATAATTATTATCTGGTATAGTTTAAGACCGTTAGACCACCCGTCCTCGAAAAGGGTGGCTTTTTATGGGTTGGCTCTTTTAAGAACGACAACATTAAAATGCTATGCAAGTTATCATCCTGACAACCAAAAATAAGTCGAAAAGGGTGTACATTTCAGCATGAAATGGTCGTGACCCAAGTGCGAACATGATCGACACTTGCACATATACGAAATCCATATCCTAGGTATCATAACATTCTCCGGAAAGCAAAATTTCCAGACGGATTGACGGTAAACGGACGGACGAACGAACACCGCTCGTTTATATAGTGCAGATAATCATAGTCGAAGGTCTATGAACCCACGCCAGCGATAACCCTTTATAAACGGATTGTTATGAAAGTATACATTAAAACCACATGGCGGTTTGCGCTCCAAAGTACACATATAGAGGATCTCAAATGAGTTTCTATTTTATACGGAATTTATCAACCGAGTTCACTAAATTCGATTTGAGCCGAGGTTTATTGAGGCTCAAATATAATTTAGTGGACGATGTTGATAAATTACGTATAAAATAAAACGAGTTTGAGATACCTTTTATCACATGATCAAATAAACACGAAGCAACGCGACGTATTCATCGAAAACAACAATCATAAACGTCAGCAATCGCCAGTCATTTAAATAATGGCGTGACGTCATCGCACGCGATAATATTACACGTGTCTCTTACAAATAATTATGAAGCTGGTTTTGTGGGTTAAGTATGTGATAAAATATTATTCACTCCTGAATTGTTCTCAGTATCGAAAATGTCGATAAATCTGAATTATGTAACCCCAAAAGACCAATTGAAGTAATGAAAAATACAACTGTGAATACGGTCTTTGGAACACAAAATAGCCATTTGCATGACATGGAACAGAAAAGAGAGTTCCGTGTTAGTCTATTCCTGATATGGTAGCAATAAAGAGCGTATGTCTGACTTCTGCCAAAATGTTGAAAACGGCTGAAAAATGGCGGTGACTTTACACGTGTTTTTCAGAGCATATAAAGTCGTATATAACAGTTCGTATATTTGTCGACCTATCGTATCCGTCGCTCCAAATTACGTAGAAAAACAATTGGAAGTTCGAATGAGCCATGTCCGTATAAAACAAATATATTATTCATCTGTGTTGTGGGGGGGGGGGGGGGTATGCAATATAAGCAAATGCGACGACTTGGAATATAAATTCAGAATGATTTCTATTAATTGGCGGGAAATGATTAGATAATAAGTCAACAAACGGCCTTATTATCTAAATGTTCCCTAAGGAAACTACTCGTCAGTTAGCGTTGTGATATGTATGGTACATTCACCGAAATAAACAATACATACTTTTGGGGTGAAGCTTTTTTTCGGATTACCCATTCCTGTCATGCATGTCAAAGATTCCAGGATGAAACAGTGATAGTATGTACGCAAATACACAGAGAGTAACACCCTAGTCAGACTAGTCAGCGTATGAAGGCTCGATTATTGTATGCAAAGCTCGCGTGCACATACATGGCTTATTTAAACCGCAATCGTAACTACGGATATGGCAAAACAACAACTGGAAGAACACAAATCCTAGTGACGTAGTACCCTATTCGTAATTCGTAAAATTCGCACAATCTATTTAGCACCGTTAGTGTAAATAACATCTCACCGTTAGTGTAAATAACATCTATATAGCACCGTTAGTGTAAATAACATCTATATAGCACCGTTAGTGTAAATAACATCTCGTTCAGATTCGTGGGTGCGGGTACGGTCGGGTACGAATCTATTTAGCACCGTTAGTGTAAATAACATCTCGTTCAGATTCGTGGGTGCGGGTACGGTCGGGTACGATCGGTTGCTGTCGGCTTTTAGTAGGACCCCATTCACAATACGGCCACGCTGCTGTTACGCCATTCTAAAACCGACCAATTTCGAAAGGCGTCCACATTACGTATTTCTGCTTACATGACATCTGCCCAGTATCACTAATATCACAAATATTTGTGGTCCGCAGCTCATGTCCATTTATTGACCATAACAATCCTCCTCTCACTCTTCAAACATTCATAGCCCATCTCAAAATCTTAATTCATAGCTGTGGCATTCATAGCCCATCTCAAAATCTTACTTCATAGCTGTGACATTCATAGCCCATCTCAAAATCTTACTTCATAGCTGTGGCATTCATAGCCCATCTCAAAATCTCACTTCATAGCTGTGGCATTCATAGCCCATCTCAAAATCTTACTTCATAGCTGTGGCATTCATAGCCCATCTCAAAATCTCACTTCATAGCTGTGGCATTCAGAGCCCATCTCAAAATCTCACTTCATAGTTGTGGCATTCATAGCCCATCTCAAAATCTTACTTCATAGCTGTGGCATTCATAGCCCATCTCAAAATCTTACTTCATAGCTGTGGCATTCATAGCCCGTCTCAAAATCTTACGTCATAGCTGTGGCATTCATAGCCATCTCGAAATCTTACTTCATTGCTGTGGCATTCCTTCGCACCATTATTCCGGTTTCCGCTGGTACACAGCTTCGATTGGGTAGTTTAATTACCCAGATTCAGGATCGAAATGTATGTTTTTCTCGAAAATATCAAACATATTTATTTATCTCAGGAAAGCAAGGGACCAGTAGTGGAGAGTACTGTTTTTTGTTTTTTAATAGTTTTTATTCGGGTCTAAACAAATAAATACATACAGACATGTGAGGAATCAAGGACACAATACATGCACTTGGTTAAAACATAAAAGAAAAATATTTTAAAGATATTGATATGAGTGGGATAAAAAATAAAGTGTTTTGTCATAGGCTGAAATAAACATGTTCAATTAATTTTATATGATTGAGTATATATTAAATGGTATAAGATATTGATCAATTTAGACTCTGCACCGTTGATACTTTTGTGGGTTTTTCATCTCTTATGTTTATGTTAAAAATAATTCATTAATTATATTCCATCTTTCTTGAATTTTTTTTTTGTAGAATAGCCCTTTAATGGCACAGTTTCAATTGTCTTATAAGTTTTTAACCATTCTGTAAAACCATGTGAATTAGGGTTAGTAGCTTTTATCTTACGAGTAGATATATCTCTTAAATAGAAGTATGGCAATTTCTATTATTCCTTCATTTGGATTTCCATCAGGTACACCAAATATAATGTTATTTTGTGACACTTCAAATTGCAGGTTACATTTATCTTTAATAGTCTGCTGAAAGTCTAGTAATACAATTTTTTTTACATGACATTCATAACATAGATGTAGGCATGTTTCTTTTCCTGTGTGACAAAAAGAGCACATTTCTGTTTATGATATTTTACATTTCATAAGTTTGGAGTTAGTATATAAAATATCATGATTTATTTTGAATTGAAAAGACAATAGACTAGTGTCATTTGGAATCCTACTTGCCATTTTATAAATTGATTTCCATTCAGTGGCCCAAGTCTTTCCTGCCATTTTTTTGGGGACATTTCAGGAATTGTGATGACATGACTAAAAAAACTGGGGTAAAAGTTTCTGCATGCTTTCTCGCAAATTTTCAATTTCTCAACATGTTTTGATGTCACGGTGCAGAGTCTTAATTGATTTTCCTTTGTGGATGTTTTCCATGTGTTAGCTAAAGCTGCTAAAAGACTCTGGTAGTGGTGAAAGGAATTTTGATGTTATAGTTTTGACAAAATGTGTTATAATCCAGAAAGGTGGAGGTGGCATCAACACGATCATTCACAAAATAAACATCTTTTCTAATCAAGCTTTTGTTGATGAACATTTTACCATTTATTATATTTTTTGGTTGTAGAATATTGGTTCTGATAAGAGTTCTTCAGGGGTTGTGGTGACTTTCTCATCTAAGCTTGCCCAATCATTAAAGACATCTGTCCAAAAGGGATTGAGCTTTTTACAAACTATATTAATACCTTCTTTGTGTAGATGCCATACTTTGTAACCCCCAAAGGGTTCTAAATAATCAATTAACAGAGTTTTCCAATTTGCTTCTGTGTGGACATCTAGAAGCTTTTTAATCCAAGTCATTTTCAATGATTTACAAAATAATTTTAAATGAGGGAATTTCTAACCTCCGTCTTCTAAAGTATTAATCATTACGCTCCTTTTTATTTGTCTGGTTTTCCAGACTAAAGAAATTTGAATAACATTGATTGTATTATATCTGTTAATTCTCGAGATGGAGAAGGTAATACAGTGAGACATTGGGTTAGGATTGGTAATGCCAGAATCTTAACGACTGATGTCTTACCATACAGACTGAGGTTTCTAAATGACCAATCATTTAGCAGATTTTCCATCTTCAATTTTGTCCTCTAATTATTTTCTATATAACTATCATTAAATAAATCAAAATTAAATTCCCAGGATAGTAACTGACTGACTATGGTTCCACAATATTTTTCTATCCGTTGGGATTTCGTCACCACAACCCCTTTTTGCTCCAATCCATAATGCTTGTGTTTTGTCAAAATTAACCTTTAAACCTGAAATGTTAGCAAAGGCATCAAATACATTGAGTGCAGCGTTAAGAGTAAATTGATCATCCTTTAGGAAGAGAGTTAGGTCATCAGCGTACTGAGTCAAAATATATTCGGAATTGTTTATTTCTATACCCTTTATATTGGGATTGAATTTAAGGCTGGCACTAAGGATTTCAACACAAAGAATAAAGATGTACGGTGACATGGGGTCACCCTGTCGTACCCATCGAAAGATGTCTATTTTATCTGTTAAGTTACCATTATTTGTAACATAGCTGAAAATATTAGAGTAAAATGTTTTTACCCAACTTTTTATCGATGGGCCAAATTTAAAAAAATCTAGGCATTTTTGGATAAATACCCATTCTAGCGAATCAAAAGCCTTTTCAAAGTCTAATATTGCCAATATAGCGGAAATTTTGGCAAATGTTTTTATTATTCTATTAGCTATTACTGACGATGCTATTTTGAGGTCCACATTGAGAAGAGAGATTGGTCTCCAATGTTTTAGAAATTGCTTATTTTTATTGGACTTAGGAATACAAGTGATTATTCCACACCTCTGTGTAACCGACAGCTGTTCTTTGTTATATCCATAATTAATAGAATTGATCAGGAACTAACCAATGTCTTTCCAAAAATACTTGTAGAAGCTAGCAGTATAACCATCACTCCCAGGGGAGCGGTCATTTTTCATGCCTTTCAGTGCTGATGCACATTCTAGATTAGATAATGGTCCTTCAAGAGATTCTGATTCTTCCTCATCCAAGAAATTAAGAAAGGGGTTATTTACATCCCAAAAATTAAATGCCTCATTTTCATTGTTTTTACCCAATTTTAATTTGTAGAGATCTTTATAAAAAAATTCTTGTTCTAAAAGAATTTCTGAAAAGTCAGTAATTTCTGATCCATCTGATTTAACAATTTTTGGTATTCAATTTTCAGTGTAATGACGTTTCTCCAAGTTACAAACATATTTGGTGGCCTTTTCACCTTCAATTTTCCATTTAGATTTTGTCCGCAGAATAATGCAAGCAAGTCACATACCATATTACCACGAATTGGTGTGAAGACTGGATTCAATGTAAAAGTGACAAATGGACATGGAATATTCCGTCTCGTGAGAGAGTACTCCATACACCATGAACAGTTCGTCCGTTATTCACATTAATACTGGCCCCAGCCTATGACCCCGTAGGATTTTCTTGCTCTAGAGCAGACTATATATAAGTTATGTACCTTGGGTCAAGGGCTTCCAAAACAATTTGAGTAGACTTCGTAAAATGGTCTCCCGTCTCCATGGCAACCGTTTTCAAATGGCTGCCACAAAATGTATTCTTTTCACGTCAGAAATTCGATATATAGTTATTCCATCACAAGCTTTTGTCTCATTGAATTAAATAGACATGTGTATGCACTGTATTATATATGAGCTGACTGGTCATCATCATACCTCTCATTTCGTGTTGTTTTTGGCGAATATAACGGTTGTCATGGCGACTGATATACCCCTTAATATGTAATATTCCCCGTCTATATAATTCTCTGCATCAATTTAAGCATCATAAGTTGTGAAATGTACCCAATGTGAGACATGAATTAAAAAGTAGACATATTTTGGTTGAGAGTAGGTAATGGGATGCTGTGGTGACAACAATCGCGAAACCCATGACAACTGAATTTCACCTTGTCAACCAGACAATCAGTACTACGGAGTCTGTTCTAACCATTCGTCGGTCAGCTAAGAATGACAATATCGTCGCATCAGTGCTACAAGGTCCTAAGTCCATTTTTCAATTTTCCGACAAATTCGGGTTTGAAATTTTGGTTGCTCAGTTTTCATATTTGCATTGTTCTGAACTCTTTGTAAATATGCGAATATTATTCATGACATCGAAATACACCAAGATATATATATTTATTGATGTTGACGAGTTAACGAAGTTGTCCAGTTTGTTTTGGTCATTCAAACTGGGTCAATACTGCGCCGTCTTAACGATGTTCAAGTCAATCGTAACGATAAGCTCGTGTGAGCTTATTCACACGACTGATGTTGCATTGGTTTAACTCACTTGACACGGCGGTCTAGCTTGATTCTGCTCTTGAAGTTTTGCGTTGTACCCCACCCTCACGCACCCCATGATTGGGAGATGCTTATAACAATTTTAACACTATAATATTCGTCATTTCATATCTTATTTGTTATATGACTGATTGTCTGCGAACGATATCTATCGCTAGGAATCACTGAACTAAATTGGTTTCCCATAGGGGACAGTGTTAACGTTTCGGCCAAATTCACTGAATTGAAGCCTGCAGGCCATACCAGTGATGTTTACCTAGCTAGATTGACACCAGTTGATCACGAAAATGCATGAAAAATCATACGTCATGTGTTTACTTTTTAAAATAAATCCCCAAGTGTACGACAGGGCTATCACACAGCCAAATTTGATCTGGAAAAACCCAGACCTACAGCAGCTTGTTAAATAAATTTCCCGCTCACAAAAATCCATTCCCCCATTCATTCACCAGTTTAAATTATTTAGATATGATGTACAAATCAAATAAACGCGATTTCATCCTTTAATAACGTGTCGCATGTATCAGGTGAAGGTCATTCTTCAGTTACCTTCACCGTTAGCATTCCACGGTGTACTCGCTCCCCGACTCTAGAACACATTTAGCTCCCTGATTCCGCTACACTTCACGTTTGTCTATTAAATTTACATATAACATCATGCATTCGTTGTAGTTATTCCATAACTAATTTATGTTCGTTCGAGCTGCAAGCGAGTTAGCACTGATATTTCACAGTCTAGTGTGCGTTCCATGGTGAATGTGGCATGTGATAACGCTACATGTGTCTTTTGATGTTTCGAGAATCAGACAACAGTAACTGCAAGTCTTTGCAACTATACAACAATAATGCACACTATACACTCTCCAGATAATAGAGTGGTTCTGAATGTATAGCACATACATGTACGTGAATCATATATACACAGAACTATGGCACATTTTACAACGGCAGTACTAGAGCGTGACACAAAGGGCCAGGTTACTACAAATCGGGAAGATGCTGTAATTGGGACAAGAACCAGTCTAATGCGCGAAATTTTGGCAACAATTACTGTGTTCAGTTTATACTTCAACAAAGTAAAAGCAAATTTCAATAACAGACTCTCGTGATAGTCTCGTCTCAAAGTTGATCTAATTGCTCAGTGGAAGAAACTTACTACATAGTTGTCGTCTGTCATTGTTTTTGTGAATCGCATGTCTGTTTATCTGCGAGCATTCAACGTCCCTTGTTGAATAGACCCGTTCCTGGTCCAAAACTGCAAAAATCTGAGAACGTAGTTACCTGACCCCTCGAGCTAAAGTGACATGTCGTGTAAGAATCGTCGAGCTGAGATTGTCAGACCGGCGAATCAAACTAGATATTCTGATGGGGAAATTCTCAGCTAAAGGGAATCACCCACGTTAATGGCATGTCACGGTATTGATGCTCTTACATGTAGGATAGAGCATGGCTTGTTTCATCATAAAATAGAATATTTGGCATAAAATCGAGCGATGTAAAAGGGCAGGTTCATACCAACCTGACCCGCCCAATTTCAAACCTGTTTACCAAATTGCTCGAATTCATGCCAAACATATTGCTGGCCGTCGAATTAATACGATGTTGATCCTGTCCACTGTCGATCGCCGAATTAATTCGCTGGATGTTGGCCTTCGCATGCAAACGTAGAACCAGCATATTGTGATACACACATGATACATAATAATATAACCCGGGACGTTTCTAGATGGGATGTCCTTCGAATTCCGCTTGTACCCCGACCACCGAAACACACAATATGTGGGAAAGTTCACTTGTATATGCACCCCTTGTGTTGAACATTTTCAACAACCAGTACCTAAAAGTTCTCCAAACTGGCATCTATTTTGCTTGAAACTGTTCATCATTTCAGTAAAATAAATTACGAAGCGAAAACATTCACAGTAAATATTGGTTGGGAAATCAAACAATCCGAACATATTTAGGTCTAAATTCACAACTGATAATGGCCCAAGTTATAGGTTCTCATCAACCCGACCTAATCCATCTGTCACCGCGTGACATCCCTGCATGCATGATAATAACCGACCGTAGCATCCGGAAATAAAATTAATCGGCAAACCGGACCGAACATAGATTCAAATTTGATCTTTTTTTGTTGCTTGAAAGCAATCAATTTATAAATTTTTGAAACGATCGCACAGCTGTAAATATAGAAACAAAATACTCAGCAGATTCTAAGTTTTCAAGGACCATCATCATGACTGTGGCAAGAATTGACGGATCGCGACAATATTTTAAATTGATGTGTGTCCCTAACCAGTAACTTCAAAGTCCGCATAATTATGATGTATTTAATTGATTACTTTAGAAATCACATACGACGCACACGTCCGAATCGTATCGCTGAATGTTGAAACAGACAACACCAACGTCAGCGAACAGACATCAGGATTGGAAAAGCGTGCTAGGTCAGCAAAGTAATATTTTTTCGGCATATCATTATCAAGTAATCAAAATAGCTGTCGGCTTCACCGAGATATTGGTCCAAGTAAATGGTGTGAGTGAATTTCGTGCTGCCTGTTGTTTTCGGATATGTGCACAATGATATATATCTTTATTTATCCTCCATATATAATGACGATATATGTATAAGTATATAAATACATAGAACAAATAATGCAAACATATATAAGAAACATCACGGAACATATGTACAAGGGTTAACGGAAGTATTTACTCTCTGGACTCCAGGCACGTTTATGGTGAAGAAAATTGGACACAAACGTACTCAACCCTGGATATATACCACCGATACCTTTGCGTAGTCAATCATGTAAAGTAAAGCTATCCATATTCATAGTTCTATGTAATTTCAGTACCAGGTGCAAGACAGTGGGGACCATACACGGGCGTAGTATCCAGAGAGGAAGACTTCCAAGAACGGACACAAAACGTTACACTGTATTGCAATAAAAACGGCAAAACGGTTAATGCCGTATATACTAGATTTTATGTTGATACTTAATCCTATGTAGCAATATTAAGTATACCTTAGCAAGATGGGTTTACATGATTGCATTTAGGCCAGCAAATAAGTGGTATGTATGCCATAATTTGATAGCATATTTAAAGAAGAATTTACTACAATCAGGCCCGTCAAATATTACATGAACACCATCTGAGTCAGGCAAGCGACCGAGTAGTGTACACAATTTGTCTTCAGGTGAAAGTGAATCATATAGTAAATACAAATTAATTCCAAATTTATTCATAATGTCATACTCAAACTCATTTCTAACAGCAGATATAGCATTGCATTCTATTGTAGCGTGCAGAACCACATCATTTGTCAATTTCTCACAATTGACACACGGAATCTGTTCTTGTTGTTTTGTTTGACTGATTAATTTAGATACAGTATGGTATTTGGAACTGTTTTCTGGGTCACATTTACATCTCTTCTAAATGTCGCCGACACTTAACTCTGTGTGAAGTTTGTGGAAGCGAGATAAACTATGATCGATGCGAATCCGTTGAGACCACTCCGAAGCATACAGTGTGTCGGCGCTATTTTGTGCTGTATTCTTCCATCATATTGTGTTAGGAAAACACATGTTGTGTGAAAAGTCATCTAACTATTCTGCGAGTTTATATCTATGCAACAAATCGTGTATATCACCAAAGTAATTATGTGTTATAGATGTGTGCAAGATGTTTTCATACATCCTATGGATGAATACAGCTTTTGAGGTTTTACCAGGTATAACATTGCACAATGATGAAAACAAAGTTAATTTTCGCTGGTTGATATAAAATTCTAGCGGATGTTTTCCCAGCAACCCAAGAGCAATATCGGTACGGGTCCGTGAGCTGAAGCCCTGAATATTTTTAATACAAAAACGATAACCTCTCTCAAGTTTAAGCATGTCGCTATCAGATAAGTTTAACAAGAGTTCCGTACCGAAAAAGGCTCTTGGTAATACAATAGATTTGTACAGTAGCGATGAGCTTAATGGGGTAATGCCGTTAGCGTGTAACACTGAGTTAGATAACATGATGTATGTGCTCCTTAATTTATCACATATATGTTCTATAAATTCGTTTTTATGTTTGTATTTGTTAATTGGTATGCCAAGGTGCATCGTACTATCGACCTCTGTCCGCTGATCAGTCCCCATGCGCCAATGCCGACTACGCTTATTCGATTGCGTTTTTGTTTCATTGAAAACAATTACAACATACTTTGATGAATTGTATTTATAGCGCCATTTGTTGCTGTATTTGAAACATGTGTCAATAAGTGAATTAAGCCCACTCTCGGTTAATGAACACAACAACATATCGTCGGCATGCGTATGACATGTACAATTGATAGTGTCCATATGAAATCCGTATATAGTATTTGAGAGTATATTGATCAATTCGTCAATGTTGATCATATAACATTTCGGCGAAATTATACTCCCTGCCTTGTACCCTGTTGAATGGAGAACCAATTTGAGGAAACGTTTTTGTATTTTAGTGAATAGGAGACGCCAGTAAGCAATTGGTACACCACATTAAATGATCTCCCAGTGAGGCCTCTGGTATACAATTTATAGAGGAGTCCATCAACCCGTACGGTGTCAAATGCTTTCCAGACGTCTAAGAAACAACAATATAATTTCTTATTTCTTTCAGCTGTATAGGTGATGCATTCTTGCGTTAGATATGACGTCATCATAGAGCTTATCTGTTTCTGAAAGCCGTGTTGTAGAGGGTTAACTGCAGCAATATATGGCGCATGTGACTCAATACGATTTTGTAAAACCTTTTCCAGTAATTTGTAGAATACAGACATTAGTGTTACAGCCCAGTAACTGTCAAACGAGTGTATTGGTTTTGAACCTCCTTTATGTAGTGTGATGATAATATCATCCGGAAATAAAATTAATCGGCAAACCGGACCGACCATAGATTAAAATTTGACCTTTTTGTTTGCATAAAAGCAATCAATTGATCAATTTTTGAAACGATCGCACAGCTGTAAATATAGAACCAAAATACTCAGCAGATTCTAAGTTTTCAAGGACCATCATCATGACTGTGGCAAGAATTGACGGATCGCGACAATATTTTAAATTGACCAGTAACTTCAAATTCCGCTTAATTATGATGTATTTAATTGATTACTTTAGAAATCACCTACGACGCACACGTCCGATTCGTATCTCTGAATGTTGAAACAGACAACACCAACGTCAGCGAACAGACATCAGGATTAGAAAACCGTGCTAGGTCAGCAAAGTAATATTTGTTCGGCATATCATCAACAAGTAATCAAAATAACTGTCGGCTTCACCGAGATATTAGTCCAAGTAAATGGTGTGAATGAGTTTCGTGCTGCCTATTGTTTTCGGATATGTGCACAATGATGCGACCATGACTGGCGAGTCAATTGTCGCCGCGGTTGGAATGCACACCATGTTGCATACTGTTGGTGTCAAAGTAGTTGGTATAGGGTTACTTGTCTATCTTATATGCATGCCAGTGTAAATTGGTTACCACCTTCGGTCGGAGTCATGAATGGAATGACCTGTCTCAATCAGGCGACAATCTCGACCCATACTGGGGGGGGGGGGCTCGATTGTACCCTCCGCTCTCGGTAGGTCACTCCATTCCAACCCCATGTGCTAACAAATAATTCAAGTCTTCATCCTTAGTTAAGTGGTGCTGCGATATGCACGAGATAGCGAGTTGACTGAACACTAATTCACCCTTGGTTAAGTGGTCATACGGTTCGCACAAGATAACGAGTAAGATGAAAACTAATTCACCCTTGGTTAAGTGGACATACGAGTAACGAGTCGACTGAACACTAGTTCACCCTTGGCTAAGTGGTCATGTTGTGTTCACGATATAACGAGTCGAATGAACACTAAATCACCCTTGGTTAAGTGGTCCCTTTGTTTGCACGAGATAACGAGTCGACTGAACACTAAATCACCATTCGTTAAATGGTCCTAACGTGTGCATTCTCAATGTCCATACCTTATTTGTATTTAAATTCGCGCAGTTTCCAAAAAGTTTTGGATCTGATGAGTTTCAGTTCTTATTCGTTCCTGAAGATGCATGTGTATATTATAAACACAATACAGACGGATTCACACCGTCCACGACTGCAACATCAATGCGTTGTGAATATGTGTGTTTATATGCTACAAATACTTATTATACTTCCATGGTGTAACCAAGGAAGTATATACAGGACTTCCGACTTCGGGGTATCGACGGAATCTGAAAGAACTCGAAAGATGAGTGTGACAAAGAGGAAACCGTTTTGGCGCAAATAGTTTTTTTCCGGTCGTTCCGGGGGTCCGAAAGTCCGGAACGAGGGTGGAAGTTCCTAGTCGTTTCGGAACGAAAAATGGCAGACTGAAGAACAAAAATTGTTGATGAAGAGCTAAACTCGACCTTACTAACATTTCGAAAAAAATACTCCCTCAATTTTTTTTCTCCCAAGTAGAATTTGAATTGTTACTCGAAATTCGCCGTTTCTCCCTCCATTCTGGGCCGTTCCGGCACGTTCCGGGTTCGATATCCAGACAACGAGACACTTTATTCGGAACGGTGCAACGTTATCGACGAAAGGGATTCGTTATGAGTATCAACGCTGAATTCCAACGCAAAATTGACAGGGATGCGACCGTGAGAGGGGTTGAAGAAAACGGAGAATAAGTAGACGACGATATGTCGTCGCCGATTCCAAGTCATGTGGCGAGAAATTGATGTTCCGGCAAACCAAAAACATCCAAAATGAAATTTGTTTCGTTGAATCAGTTAAGCTAATTGACACGATTGATAGCACAGACACAATAATTGTCATGGGATCCCAAGAGAGCTCACAACGCGATTTATGTCACGTAAAAAGGCAATTTACGTGTTATAACTCAATAATAAAAAAACACCCCTTGTTGCCATTTTAATATGTTTAGCACCCCATACTTCATTTCATTTGGTTCCATTTGTCAAAGAAGTATTTTCTGTGGGGATGACGAACGGGGGAATCATCTGACATGCGTAGGGGAGGGGTTGAAAGATAGGGAGAAAAGCAGACGAAATTCAATTCTAGGTCTTTCGATACAGACCGTTCTAGCCTCGATATCCATAAAAAATGAGGCGCTTTATTCTGAGTAGTGATATGCTGTCAATAGAAGGGATGCATTAGGAATATTCGAGCTGAAATCAAACTCAAATTTTAAAGGGATGCGTCCTTGCGAGTGTATTTACAGGGATGCGGCCGTGAGAGCTAGGGAGTTGAAGAAAACGGAGAATAAGTAGACGACGATACAGTACAAGGCCCGTGGTTTTTTCAAAACCACGCGTGGCCAACATTTTAACACGGAAAAAACACGGAAAAATCGCGCGTGGTCTTAGCGTGGTCAACTTTAGAAAAATGGCCAGCGTGTTCAAAAACGGTTCGAACACGGCGTGTACAAGCCGTGGTCATCTGAGTGCACGCCGTGGTCATCCGTGTTGAAGTCGTGTTCATGCCGTGTTAATAGCGTGGTCAGCCGTGTTTACGGCGTGGTCTGCATCCCAATGCAGAGCGGCACCTACTCTTTTCAGGGACAGTGCGGGAGGTGTGAATAATCCGCGACATCAAAGAGTTGCCGCAGTATTACTTGCGGTAGGAATTTTACGGGTATATTTGGCCCGGATTGATTTCGTCAGCGAATAAAGAATTGTCAGATAAAATCTTGGGACATTTTTGTGTCTCCCTAACATTTTAATTAAATTTTCTGGATATATGCATCAACAATTTATTCAAAATCCATGTTGTATGTAATCTGACTGACTTTGTTTGTCGTTGTTCGTCATCAGTTTTGGGTTTAAATAATTAATTTGCTAGATTTTTGCAACTGATTTTTAGCATGCTATATCTGGCATAGGTAAATTCATGGTATTAAGTAGACTTTGTTCTAATGTAAAAAACAATTTTATTTTGGACATATGTATGTATTATCAGAATAGATACCATTATAAGTTATGTATAAGAATCAAACAGCCAAATATTAAATCGTAGTAATCGATATACAGACATATATTTCGGTTTACATTTTTTTGTGGTGGCGTTTCAAGCACATCAAAGATATACGGTACGGTGGAAATTAACTATATATTTGGGAGACATTGGCCTAAGACCGCAAACGGCCAGCGGTTTTCGTTTTAATTACTCAACAGTGTTACATTTCTTGAATGTGGCTTAATAGACCCCTTCACTGCCGGACTTCAGTCGTCATAGGCAGGGGCGTGGGAACTGGGGGGGGGGGGGGCAAAGGGGGTATTCCCCACCAATATTTTCCAAAGGTTAGTAAAAATATTTGGCAAACTAATTAAGTGGTGGGTGGCTATACCTATATACTTGCGCCTGTGGCGCATACGATACTATGGGAGATGGGATGGGGTGGTGGGTGGCTATACCTATATACTTGCCCCTGCGGCGCATAAGATACTATGGGAGGCGGGATGGGGTGGTGGGTGGTTATACTTATATACTTCAGGGTATCACCCCCCTCCCCCTGAATCCTGAATACGAGTTAATTTTGGGGGGTGAATCCTGAATACGAGTTAATTTTGGGGGGTGAATCCTGAATACAATCATGTTAAGAAATAATACATAGAAGTTACATATACACATTATGATGCCGGTCGCGTTATGAGGCCGTTATGACACCATTAATGATACTTTATGACCAGGGACGTGGCTAGAGGGTTTCCGTTGGGGGTGTCCACCTTGGGAAATTCCAACTGCACCCCCTCATTGAGTCAGAATCAGACCGAACACAAGTTTTGCATAATTCCATTTGCACCCCCCCCTCCTTGCACCTCAGTGTTTAGGCCTAATATCCTATATCTTCATAAACCATGATTCTATATTCCCGGTAGGAGAAAATTCAGATATTTTAACCTGAAACATTGCATAAATCCTAACATCTAGTGGTCTAACTCCATACACATGCATTGAGGGGCACAGGACCGAGGTGAAAAGCTCCGACCGCGCCGCGTGTGAAGGGTGAAGGAGGGAGTGTCCCTTTTCCCGCAGGTGGGTGTCCGAGGGGGGCTCCCCCTGGAACAAACAAAAAATTACCCATCGAGCGCGAATCTGGAGCATATTTGGCCATTATTTGTGTAATATCTGCACGTATATTAGAGAGGTAATAATGTTTTGGATTTGATCTACCGATTATGTGAGAATATATGACATGGCAGTATTTGTCTTCATACATGATCAAGTTTTATGGACTAATGTTTTTTCCATGTATGGGACCGTGACCGCGTGTAGTATAGACTAGGGTAATAAAGCACGATGATAAAACCCAACCAACCCCAGATATAATCTGCGTATGATATCCCTTTGCGATCTCATGAAGTTTTGTATAGACCTGCACTCAAAATTGTTATGTTATTGGCTGAAGTGGGCTATATAATATATGGAATAGAACGACAGTAAATCACTCATTGCATATATCCCATTATCGTTAGATCTATATATACATGCATGTAGAACATGCTATGTAAATCTTGGAATGTCCTGCATATTTATTTTCCTATCTATCTCATATATATTTTGAAGACCTCTGTCTGTCTGTATGTCCTTTATAGAATCGAAAACGGGTTGACCGATCGAGACCAAACTTCCTATCCAAAGGTAAAATCCCACGGGAATCGTCGACGTTTGGAGAAGCCCAGAGCACCCATTCTCCACTCTCAGTCACACAAAAACGGCACTGCGGTGGTTAATCAAGTGATAATTTAATGAGCGCGTTTGTTTTTTGACGCATCGCTATAAAGAGCGTTTGTTTACCATTCAACGTTATTAGCATCTGCAGAGAGATATATGTCTGTATGTCATTTATACAAATCTACGATTCTCGACCGATCGGGACGAAACTTGGTACGTGTGTAGTTTGACCAAAAACCCACGGGGATCGTCGACGTCGAATTTTGGACAAGCTCTGAGCACCGATTCTCCACGCCCAATCATCAAAATCACCGCAAACGCCACTTCGGGGGTTAAGGCATCAACGATCTTTATATTGACCATATTCGGAGGTGTTAAGGATCAACGCTTTTTATTACAATCGCGTTGATAGTTAAAGAGCGTTCGTATCCGTAGTGTCGTTGATAAAGAGCGTCTATATATACGAAGAGTATAAATACGGCTCCATTGATCGTCTCGGGGCGAAAATTTCGTACTTAATTTCGTATTTACGGCTTCCTGTGAACGGGGTAGATTTTCATCGGGTCATTTTTTTCCGCCCGATGTGATCTTCACCTTGAAACGGGTACCCACAAATGATATATATGTGTGTGTCCTTTATAGACTCGAACCGATTGAGCCCAAACATGCTACCGACGGGTCATGGACAGGTTAAATTGTGACCCCGACCTGACCTTGACCTTGAAAATGATCAATTCAAGGTCAAATCGGGTAAAACTGGCGGATTTCGACGAAATTTTACACCTAGGTGCATCATACGTGTCTCGGAAGCTGTTGCAATTGCTTTTTCGAACAAAGCCATGAGACGAACCACGCCAGTGGCGGGCTAACCTGCTAGTACTATATACATGAACAAACTGTATTTGACTTATTCCATATACATGTAATCTATAACCCTGACCTATTGCATGCCAACTGGAATTTTAACAAAGTTTGGGGAGACCCGCAAATCCCCGGCGTCATATATCCCTCTAATGGGCACTCGTGATTTTGAACCCTCGGATTGTCGCACCCTCGGAGTATCGTACCCTTGAACCATAGGACTATTGAACCCTCGGACCATTGAACCCTTTGACTATTGAACCATGGGAGTGGCTCGGGCTAGCGCGCTGTACCCCGGTCTGTAATCTTGGGCATTATCGGGTCTATCGAAAAGTTACTGGGCATGTACAGTCTCACACACCAAATAATAATGTGCTCCTTTTTTGGTTGATAGGAGTGGGACTTCAACTAAAACCCTGTTTTTGGGGGGACTTCATGTCCATAAACTGTGTTCGAACCCTGCACTGTATGCCTAAACATCGTCATCGATTTACCACGTGACCACACGGGAATACAACTTGACACCCAAAAATGTACCCTATACTTGTAGTGTTTCATACACTGTCTATTCGTTCATAATTGCCAATGACTGTGAAAACAAGTTTGACATGCACCCATTCATATAGCGTCACTTTAGTTGAAACTGAACATAATGCTGTCCACTTTAGACTAGCAACGTCATATGCCGACATGCCATGCATGGGACTATTGATTTGATTCACATTAAAATCTAATTTTCGCCCCGGCGTATATGTGGATTTCACTGAAACATACGGACCTCAATTTAATGTGAAAAAAAAAATGCTTTTGCCGACTGCTTAAGTTCCCTCGTCGCCTGACTTCCAGGGTTCGACGGTTCGTTGGCTCGGGCAACTTCGGAGATCATGCATTAATTTAACGAACCCCAGAAATTGCCCGAGCCAACGACCTCTCGAACCCTGGAAGTCAGGCGACGAGCGGGGCACCTCTGTTTTCAAGGGCGGGTTCGTCCGAACCCATAGAACCCTAGCTGGCTACGCCCATGTACACATGTACACGGCTACGGGCAAGAGACCACGACACACCGAGCTGACCATCGTTGTTCGGTCGGTGTGAGAAAATTTTGAAATTTGAACAAGAAAATCGCAAATCCTAGCATCCAGACTGGCCTCAACTAAATCTTTCCTATAGTGTTGGAAATTTCAAACCTCATACTCCCCTTCAGGTTGGAAAATTCTCCAACTGATGACCACAAGTTTGACCAAATGTAGTAAAATATTGTTAAACTTATTAGCATTTTTGTATTGGCCACAGGGGAGAGACAATGACACACCGGGCCGACCATGGTTCGGTCCGGTGTGCGAAAATTTTGTAATCTGAACAAGAAAATCGCAAAATCCTAGCATCTAGACTGGCGTCAAGCATTTTTAGCATGTTTATGATGGCACGGTTGTCGAATATGCCCAAGAAGCTATTATACCCACCCATTCACACAGATAACTAGCACAAAATATTACTTTGCGCCATCAAAACCTGCGTCCAAGATGTTTTGCTTGAACCCGAATACCAGTTAATTCGGGGGTATGAATCCCGCGTACGGCTTCAAAACACCCTGAATCCCGCGTACCGAAAAGGGGGGGGGGGGGGTGATACCGTCATACTTGCGCATGCGGCGCATGGCGCATAATATACTATGGGAGACGGGATGGGGTTGTTGGTGGCTATACCTATATACTTGTCCCTGCAGCGCATAAGATAGGCTACTATGGGATGCGGGATGGGGTGGTGGGTGGCTATACCTATATACTTCAATAAAGTCTGCTGTTGTCAGAAAATAATGACATTGACACATATTTAAAGATGTACTGTATTTACAACCTAGTCATTCCATCTATAGCCTACCAGCTGACATCTGTTTCTGGTGATTTATGTGACAATAGAATAGAAATTCCATTTTCTGTTTATCACTTGGCCATTCCTGGTCATGCAAGCTTCTTCTGGTGATGTGTGCATCCATGTAGTCTACTTTCTCATGGTTGTTTGTGACATATTTACTTTTTGAATATCTTATCCCAGTTATGGGAGTAATTTCACATCATTAATGACTAGATAATAACACAACATGAATTCCCATATACCTATTTGTTCATTACACTTTCAATCGGCCTACCATTTTATGAAATTACAATTGATAAATGAATGTTGATCTAATATATGATAATGTAGTGGTGGGAAAACAATGTCAGATGGGTCAGAAGCCACAAGAGAGCCACTTTAAGCTTCCAATTTCAGAAAAAAATTCCCGGGTGAGGACCCCCACCCCCAAACAAGAGGGGCGACCCCCTCTCGTGCTCTCCCCCACACATAGCAACACATAAGGAAGAAAAATCGTTCTAGTAAACGAAATTTGCGGATTCATGGCGCACGTCGAACAGACAAACGTCGTTATCGCTAGGCAAACGTTAATGATTAATTATTGATTAATTATTGATATGTATTGTTGCATATTGGCTGCTATCAATATTTACACAAATAGTATTAATTATTTCTTATAATTGCTCCTTTGGTCAACTTTGACTATCGGAAAATGAAAATGAAAATATGCCGCTGAAAAAAATTAATCGATATTAAAGTCTCATCCTTTCGGCAACATGGAATTGGTTTTAATTACTTAAATGATTAATATAGTAATTTGCCTTTTATCTGTGATGAAATGAGAAATGGTAATTGTCTTTTTTTGCTAACATTAAATTAAATAAAATAAATTAAGTAAATTACAGTGAAATTATTTTTAAAATTATTGTTTATTACATTTTTGCGCACGTTGGCATCTCTCTGAGTGCATTCTAGTTCTGTAATGTCGACATGTTGTAGTTGTTTGTTATTTATTATTTGTTTACGTCGGTTTGATACGACCGTTATTTAAAACACTTTTTCGCACATGAGGCAGTCTAACCCGGCAATGATGCATTTGGGTAGGTTTAGTCAGCAAGAACACTCCTGGGCAGGTTTTTCAAGTAGCCACTGAAAGAAATATTCAATGAAAATGAATAATTATGCATTCATTCGATTTCTCAATATTCATTTGTAATCATGAGAATAAAGTATCAATCAATCAATGGAACTGCATGCCGCGGTTGTGGAAGGGGGTGACTTGTCAGGGGAGGGGGTACACATTCTCTCGATTTTGGTGTTCGTTGTGCTCTGGAAGAAAATAGAGATAATTAATCAGAATCATTTGGTTGTGTTGGATGTTTGTCCATGCGTGAGGTAACTGCCACACAATAAATTGAAATTCCGGAGGCAAGAGCATACAACAGCAAAGGAGATAAGTTGTGTCCGACCCCCGTTGCTATGGGAGGCCAAATTCTCATTTAATAGCCAGTTAAGCTTCAGCGTAATGCTATTATGCTTAAGCGTAATGCTATTACGCTTAAGCGTAATGCAGATTGTCATTATGTTTAATCGCAATGGCATTGCGTAATGGCATTACGCTGAATCATAATGGAATTTGTATTCCGTTTAAGCCTAATGATTAAGCATATAACTCAAATTCCATATCTCAATACTTCCTTGGAGTTGATATAGATGCAGCCAATTACTGATGCTAGTAACTTTTGACATTTATTTACTATAGACGATGCCAATATATGTAAGGTAGTAAAGCTATGAACACCTATTACGCTTAAGCTAATCGGCATTACGCTTAAAGGGATACTGTACTCAAATGTTCGTTGTAGGTTTCTATAGTCTATAATTGTAGACTAAGGTAATCAGATTTCCATTATTGTATCAAATAAATGTTATATTATATGTATACTAGTCCCATATACTCATTTACGTTATTGTATAGTCACCAATTAGTGAGTGGCTTGAGTTTACGCTTGTACCAATGTAATTGTTTACACGATCATGTGTGCCACGCGTTTAATTTGATTACGCCTTGTACACGAAATTCGTAATTTATTTTATGGCTACAGCCATAAATTAAAATTTATATCAAATTATTAACTTTGATTTTAAGATAACCTAACCTGATCGTTTACAGAATATCGCTGTTATTACCGGGAATGTATTGAAAATGGCGTACATGCAGAACCCCTTTAAGCGTAATTAGCTGTTAAATGTGAATTTGGCCTCCCATACGTTGCATCCACACTGTTGTATGTTCAATGCCTTAGGTTTTGCGTCTCAGGAACGTCTTTATTTATTTCCCCCCGAGACATGTTGATTTGAATCGTTCATCGTTATTTCTATAATTTCAGTTGAGTTATACAAGGCCACCCGTAGTTTGTCCCAGAACATTGCCTTTAGTTCTTGGCGAAATCTTCTTCCCGCCCAGCAGTAAGTGAATACGTTCAGAGCATTATTTGATGTCGACAGAAGCCTTGTTAATGCGAAACCAAAATCGATATCCGGGCGTTTTATGTTCTCGAAACTTTCCGTGTAATAAAAATACACCAAAAATATAACAACAGGCGAAGTTGTAACAATATGCTGAACACCAGTGGCAACTAGCATTGGAATAATTGACGACATTCCACCCTGTCCAGTAGATTTTTGGTTTGGATTACGATTGTCATTATGTGATAAGTCAGCCAGAGCGGATCTCGTTTTCATTACGCTCAGAATCAGTTTGGTATCCGAAATTATCAGAATGGCAACTGGTATAAAGGAGTATATCGCCAAGTCAATCCAAACCCAAATGTATTTACTAAAGAAACTGTATGTCGGATTTTCGGGTACAACATGGCTACACATATTGACCTCCTCGTTCAAATGGAAGCCATATAGCAAATGGGCATTTACAGAAAACAGAACTATAAACATTATCAATAGCGCGATTTTAGATGACTTGGTGGTGAACTGGAATTTTGACATCGGGTAACATATAGCGATAGTTCGATCCAGCGTCAACAGAACTAAAACCCATACACCTGACTGGGTGAAAAAGAACAAACCAAATCCAGTAAGTTTACAAACGAGAGAACTGAACGCCTGTATATCCTTCTCGAAACCATTGAAACACGTCATCGGGATCCCTTGTACATACAGAGCAATCAAATCGTTTACCGCCAACGCGGTGAAGAATATGTGGACATGCGATCGCCGCATCTTGGGTCTACAAAACACAACAGCGGACAATATATTCCCGATGGTTCCCGTCACTAGAATTAAGGGGCCGATTATCCTCCAAATCCACAGCCGTTCTTCCCAAAATCCACCCGCGTCTGTGCTGTTGAGAGTTATATTATCCATTTTATATTAGTGTCTGTGCTGTTTAGAGTTGTATTATCCAATATATATTAGCGTATGTGCTGTTTAGCGTTGTATTATCCATTTTATCGGACGTTATATGATCACAATGCCATTGAAACTTTGTTGCTGCATTGTCTGAGCCTCCCTGAGGATATACGGATGTGATCTTGAGTGGCGTCTACCGACACGGACAATAAGCACCAACAGCCAATGAAATCATATTTTAAGCTACCTCGGTGATATTCGCAGACAGGGGCGCCAGAAGCATCCAAGGGCAGGGGGGGGGGGGGGGAGCATACAAAAAGGGCACTTTTCCGCAAAAAAGGGAATTTTCTCCGCAAACTCGGGAAAATAATCATAAATTCATTGTGGCAAAAATCACTATTTTAATGGTATTTTTCGGTTTTTATGGCCGTTTTGTGATAAAATTGACAAAAAATTAATATTACTTGTAAAATTAGTGGTATTTGGACCAAAAAAGTCACATTTTGCTATAAAAACACGAGATTAAACACACAAAAAGCATTTTCTGTCTCCTGAAAAAGGGCAAGTCCTGCCCCCGCTCGCCCCCTTGGTCAAGGGCAGGGGGGTCAGCTGCCCACTCTGCCCCCCTCTTCCGGCGCCCCTGTTCGCAGAGTATCCTGCATAAGTCAGATGCATATCGTCGTGTGAGGATCAGAACCTTCTATCTACCATTTACCATTTTGGTGGGAAATCGAATGTTGAAATTTCGAGACGGGAATTACCAAGTAAATCGTGTTCAGTGTGTGTCGTCATGTTTTGAATGTTTAAGCTAACTAAAATATTATTATATCCGAAGTCTCAGTTCTAGAAAGTCACCAATTTTATAATAAAATACAAAAATGTGTTTGGAGATAGAACCTTTAGCTTACAAAACCATCGTTTCGCTTCCAGATGAGAGTGCACATGGAGATAGAACACTCTAGCCTGAATTTTCCGCCATTTTGTGTAGGCCTACGTGGTTAAATTTAGAAAATTGAATAAGTGCTGTACTGTACTTCGTTTTTCAATTTAAGAGAATTGCCGTATGTCGTCGCCGATTCCAAGTCATGTGGCAAGAAATTGATTTTCCGGCAAACCGAAAACATCCAAAATGAAATTTGTTTTCGTTAAATCAGTTACGCTAATTGACACGCTTGATAGCACAGACACAATACTTGTCATGGGATCCCAAGAGAGCTCACAACGCGATTTATGTCACGTAAAAAGGCAATTTACATGATATAACTCAATAATAAAAAAAACCCTTTGTTGCCATTTTAATATGTTTAGCACCCCGTGCTTCATTTCAGTTGGTTCCATTTGTCAAAGAAGTATTTTCTGTGGGGATGACGAACGGGGGCATCATCTGACATGCGTAGGGGAGGGGTTGAAAGATAGGGAGAAAAGTAGACGAAATTCAATTCTAGGTCGTTCCAGACCTTTCCAGGGTCGATATCCATAAAAAATGAGGCGCGTTATTCTGAGTGGTGCTATGCTGTCAATAGAAGGGATGCATTAGGAATATTCGAGCTGAAATCAAACTCAAATTTTAAAGGGATGCGTCCTTGCGAGTGTGTTAAAGAAAACGGAGAATAGAAAGGCGACGATATATCGTCGCCATTTCCAAGTGATGGCAAAACATTGATTTAAAAATCATTCTCGATACCCCACTTATCATCAGGTTCTGCTATTCGATACAGGCAAATGTTCCTGTGGACACACTCTTTAAATTTGTGTTTGAGTCACCGAGATATTCCCGATGAAACGCTCGATTTTAACACAAAGCGGCCGATGTTGCCAAAAAAAAGAAGAGCGGGCGCACCCCCGCCATTGTAGAGAGAACCCCTGTTATCCGATCTCAATTTAGTGAACACGGTTTGGTTAGCAATTGATTTTCGCACCCAAGAATGCTCGTACGATCTAATTCGGGCGCATTAGTTCAGAGAAATAGGTCATTATATGGATACCGGACATGACAGTATGGGGAGTTGTAGACGCTCTTTATCCATCAATCTCATGTGTTTATGCCAGTAAGCATTAGATATGGTATAATTATGCACATTTAGGTACACAATTATTAGATATTAACCCCCAAAAAGCAGATTGAAAGGTAAATTACTGAATTTATGTCGAATCCGGATCACGAAAATCCTCCTCAGTGTTTCATTCATTATCATGTTGTGCGATACGATGCTGGAACATGTTCCTATTTATACAACTTTTAAAAATCACTTTGATTCGACGAGATATTCCTGACGAAACGCTAGATGTTAACCCAAAGGCGGGCGATGTTGGGTGTGGGTCGGGGTGTTTCTAGGTGATATTTGGGACGGGCCATCCACCCATGCTGTCAAATCGGTCGAAATCCTTATCGTTCTCGAAAATTGTCCATACCCCATTTTCACCCCCTCCCTCGGTGTGGCTCCCCCGGGGTTGATGTGTGGGGTTCGGTGTGTTTCTATGGGGTATTTGGGGCGGGCAACCCACCCATGCCGTCAAATCGGTCGAAATCCTGACCTTTTTTCTAAAAATAGTCCATACCCCATTTTCACCCCCTCGGGGTGGCACACCGGGGGTGATGGGTGGGGTTCGGGGTGTTTCTATGGGGTATTTGGGGCGGGCCACCCACCCATGCCGTCAAATCGGTCGAAATCATTACCGTTCTCGAAAATGGTCCATACCCCATTTTCACCCCTTCGGGATGGCACCCCCGGGTGATGGGTTGGGGTCGATGTGTTTCTAGCGGGTATTTGGGGTTTTCCACCCACCCATTCCGTCAAATAGGTCGTACCCACCCCACACATGCAGTCAAATAGGTCGAAATCCTTAACTTTCTCTAAAATAGTCCATACCCCATTTTCACCTCCTCAGGGTGGCACCCCCGGGTGATGGGTGGGGGTCGGGTGTTTCTAGGGGGTATTTGGGGCGGGCCACCACCCATAACGTCAAATCGGTCGAAATCCTTACCGTTCTCGAAAATGGTCCATACCCCATTTTCACCCCCTGGGGGTGGCACCCCCGGGGTGATGAACAGGGTGTTTCTAGCGGGTATTTGGACGGACCACCCACCCATGCCGTCAAATAGGTCAAAATCCTTAACTTTCTCGAAAATGGTCCATACCCCATTATCACCCCCTCGGTTGGCACCCATGGGGTTACGGGTGGGGTGTGTGTGCTTCTATGGGTACTTGGGGCGGGCCACCCACATATGCCGTCAAATCGGTCGAAATCATTACCTTTCTCGAAAATGGTCCATACCCCATTTTCACGCCTCGGGGTGGCACCCCCGGGGATGCTGCATGGCGGAATATTTCTAGCGAGTATTTAGTGTGTTCCTAGGGTTATTTGGCGGACCACACCAAATGCCGTCAAATCGGTCGAAATCCTTACCATTCTCAAAATGATCCATACCCCATTTTCACCCCCTCGGGTATTTGGGGCGGGCTGCCCACCCATGCCGTCAAATAGCTCGAAATCCTTAACTATCTCGAAAATGGTCCATACTCCATTTTCACCCCTCCTTCGGTGTGGCACCCCCCGGGGTGGTGGGTGGGGGTCGGTGTGTTTCCAGGGGTATTTGGGGCGGGCCATCAACCCATGCCGTCAAATCGGTCGAAATCCTTATCTTTGTCGAAAATTGTCGAGACCCCATTTTCACCCCTTGTGGTGGCACCCCCGGGCGTGATTGGCGGTTCGGGCGTTTTAGGGGGTATATGTGGCTGGCCACCCACCCATGCCGTAAAAATCGGTGGAAATCCTTACCGTCCTCGAAAATGGTCCAGACCCCATTTTCACCCCTCGGGATTGCACCCCGGGGGTGACGGTGGGGGAAGGGGGGGGGGGGGGATCGGGGTGTTTCTATGTAGTATTTGGGCGGGCCACCCACACATGCCGTCAAATCGGTGGAAATCCTTATCGTTCTCGAAAATGGTCCAGACCACATTTTCACCCTCTCTGGGTGGCACCCCCGGGGTAATTGGTTGGGGTCGGGGTGTTTCTATGGTGTATTTGTGGCGTGCTACCAACCCATGCCGTCAAATCGGTCGAAATCCTTACCGTTCTCGAAAATGGTTCATACCCTATTTTCACCCCTCCGGGTGTGCTATGTTTCTATGGGTATTTGGGGCGGACCACCCTAAATGCCTTCAAATCGGTCGGAATATTTCTAGCGGGCATTTAGTGTGTTTCTAGGGTTATTTGGCGGACCACACCAAATGCCGTCAAATCGGTCGAAATCCTTACCATTCTCGAAATGATCCATACCCAATTTTCACCCCTCGGGGTGGCACCCCCAGGGTGATGGGTGGGTGTCGGGTCTTTCTAGGGATATTTGGGGCTGGCCACCCACACATGCCGTCAAATCCGTCGAAATCCTTACCGTTATCGAACATGGTCCATACCCCATTTTCACCCCCTCGGGTATTTGGAGCGGGCCGCCCACCCATGCCGTAAAATAGGTCGAAATCCTTAACTATCTCGAAAATGGTCCATACTCCATTTTCACCCCTCCTTCGGTGTGGCACCCCCCGGGGGTGGTGGGTGGGGGTCGGTGTGTTTCCATGGGGTATTTGGGGCGGGCCATCAACCCATGCCGTCAAATCGGTCGAAATCCTTATTTTTGTCGAAAATTGTCGAGACCCCATTTTCACCCCCTGTGGTGGCACCCCCGGGCGTGATTGGCGGTTCGGGCGTTTTAGGGGGTATATGTGGCTGGCCACCCACCCATGCCGTAAAAATCGGTGGAAATCCTTACCGTCCTCGAAAATGGTCCATACCCCATTTTCACCACTCGGGATGCACCCCGGGGTGACGGTGGGGGAGGGGGGGGGGGGGTCGGGGTGTTTCTATGTAGTATTTGGGGCGGACCACCCACACATGCCGTCAAATCGGTGGAAATCCTTACCGTTCTCGATACTGGTTCATACCCTATGTTCACCCCTCCGGGTGTGCTATGTTTCTAGGGGTATTTGGGGCGGACAACCCTAAATGCCTTCAAATCGGTCGAATTCCTTACCACTCTCGAAACTGGTCCAGACCCCATTTTCACCCTCTCGGGGTGGCACCCCCGGGGTAATGGGTTGGGGTCGGGGTGTTTCTATTGTGTATTTGTGGCGTGCTACTAACCCATGCCGTCAAATCGGTCGAAATCCTTACAGTTCTCGATAATGGTTCATACCCTATTTTCACCCCTCCGGGTGTGCCATGTTTCTAGGGGTATTTGGGGCGGACCACCCTAAATGCCTTCAAATCGGTCGAAATCCTTACCACTCTCGAAACTGGACCATACCCCATCTTCACCCCCTCTCGGTGGAACCCCCCGGGTGACAGGTGGGGATCGGTGTGTTTCTAGGGGTATTTGGGGCGGGCCACCACCCATGCCGTCAAATCGGTCTAAATCCTCACCGTTCTCGAATATGGTCCATACCCCATTTTTCACCCCTCTGGGTGGCACCCCCGCAGGTGATAGGTGGGGGTCGGGGTGTTTCTGGGAGTTATTTGGGGCGGGCCACCCACCCATGCCGTCAAATCGGTCGAAATCCTTACCGTTATCGAACATGGTCCATACCCCATTTTCACCCCCTCGGGTATTTGGGGCGGGCCGCCCACCCATGCCGTAAAATAGGTCGAAATCCTTAACTATCTCGAAAATGGTCCATACTCCATTTTCACCCCTCCTTCGGTGTGGCACCCCCCGGGGGTGGTGGGTGGGGGTCGGTGTGTTTCCATGGGGTATTTGGGGCGGGCCATCAACCCATGCCGTCAAATCGGTCGAAATCCTTATTTTTGTCGAAAATTGTCGAGACCCCATTTTCACCCCCTATGGTGGCACCCCCGGGCGTGATTGGCGGTTCGGGCGTTTTAGGGGGTATATGTGGCTGGCCACCCACCCATGCCGTAAAAATCGGTGGAAATCCTTACCGTCCTCGAAAATGGTCCATACCCCATTTTCACCACTCGGGATGCACCCCGGGGTGACGGTGGGGTCGGGGGGGGGGGGGGGGGTCGGGGTGTTTCTATGTAGTATTTGGGGCGGACCACCCACACATGCCGTCAAATCGGTGGAAATCCTTACCGTTCTCGATACTGGTTCATACCCTATGTTCACCCCTCCGGGTGTGCTATGTTTCTTGGGGTATTTGGGGCGGACAACCCTAAATGCCTTCAAATCGGTCGAATTCCTTACCACTCTCGAAACTGGTCCAGACCCCATTTTCACCCTCTCGGGGTGGCACCCCCGGGGTAATGGGTTGGGGTCGGGGTGTTTCTATGGTGTATTTGTGGCGTGCTACTAACCCATGCCGTCAAATCGGTCGAAATCCTTACAGTTCTCGATAATGGTTCATACCCTATGTTCACCCCTCCGGGGTGTGCCATGTTTCTAGGGGTATTTGGGGCGGACCACCCTAAATGCCTTCAAATCGGTCGAAATCCTTACCACTCTCGAAACTGGTCCATACCCCATCTTCACCCCCTCTCGGTGGAACCCCCCGGGTGACAGGTGGGGATCGGTGTGTTTCTAGGGGTATTTGGGGCGGGCCACCACCCATGCCGTCAAATCGGTCTAAATCCTCACCGTTCTCGAATATGGTCCATACCCCATTTTTCACCCCTCTGGGTGGCACCCCCGCAGGTGATTGGTGGGGGTCGGGGTGTTTCTGGGAGTTATTTGGGGCGGGCCACCCACCCATGCCGTCAAATCGGTCGAAATCCTTACCGTTCTCGAAAATGGTCTATACCCCATTTTGACACTCTCGGGTGGCACCCCGGGGTGATGGGTGGGGTTCGGGGTGTTTCTAGGCGGTATTTGGGCGGGCCACCCATCCATGCCGTCAAATCGGTCGAAATCCTTACCGTTCTCAAAAATGGTCCTTACCCCATGTTCACCGTTTCGGGGTGGCACCCCACGGAGTGATGGGGGTTGGGGGGGGGGGGGGGGGTCGGGTGTTTCTGTGGGGTATTTGGGGCGGGCCACCCACCTATGCCGTCAAATCGATCGAAATCCTTACCTTTCTCGAAAATGGTCCATACCCCATTTTCACACCCTCGGGTGGCACCCACGGGGTGATGGGTGTGGTTCGGGGTGTTTCTATGGGGTATTTGGGGTGTGCCACCCACGCATTCCGTCAAATAGGTCGTGCCCACCCCACACATGCAGTCAAATAGGTCGAAATCCTTAACTTTCTCTAAAATAGTCCATACCCCATTTTCACCTCCTCAGGGTGGCACCCCCGGGGTGATGGGTGGGGTCGGGTGTTTTTATGGGGTATTTGGGGCGGGCCACCACCCATAACGTCAAATCGGTCGAAATCCTTACCGTTCTCGAAAATGGTCCATACCCCATTTTCACCCCCTGGTGGTGGCACCCCCGGGGTGATGGACGGGGATGTTTCTAGCGGGTATTTGGACGGACCACCCACCCATGCCGTCAAATAGGTCGAAATCCTTAACTTTCTCGAAAATGGTCCATACCCCATTATCAACCCCTCGGGTTGGCACCCCGGGTGTTACGGGTGGGTGTGTGTGCTTCTATGGGTACTTGGGGCGGGCCACCCACATATACCGTCAAATCGGTCGAAATCCTTACCTTTCTCAAAAATGGTCCATACCCCATTTTCACCCCTCGGGGTGGCACCCCCGGGGATGATGCATGGCGGGATATTTCTAGCGGGTATTTGGTGTGTTTCTAGGGTTATTTGGGGCGGACCACACCAAATGGCGTCAAATCGGTCGAAATCCTTACCATTCTCGAAATGATCCATACCTCATTTTTACCCCCTCGGGGTGGCACCCCCAGGGTGATGGGTGGGTGTCTGGTGTTTCTAGGGATATTTTGGGCTGGCCACCCACACATGCCGTCAAATCGGTCGAAATCTTTACCGTTCTCGAAAATGGTCCATACCCCATTTTCACCCCTCCTTCGTTGTGGCACCCCCCGTGATGGTGGGTGGGGGTCGGTTTGTTTCCAGGGGGTATTTGGGGCGGGCCATCAACCCATGCCGTCAAATCGGTCGAAATCCGTAACTATCTCGAAAATGGTCCATACTCCATTTTCACCCCTCCTTCGTTGTGGCACCCCCCGGGATGGTGGGTGGGGGTCGGTTTGTTTCCAGGGGGTATTTGGGGCGGGCCATCAACCTATGCCGTCAAATTGGTCGAAATCCTTATCTTTATCGAAAATTGTCTATACCCCATTTTCACCCCTGTGGTCGCACCCCCGGGCGGATTGGCGGGTTCGGGGCGTTTCTAGGGGGTATATGTGGCTGGCCACCCATCCATGCCGTAAAAATCGGTGGAAATCCTTACCGTTCTCGAAAATGGTCCATACCCCATTTTTACCACCTCGGGATGGCCCCCGGGGTGACGGTGGAGGGGTCGGGGTGTTACTATGTAGTATTTGGGGCGGGCCACCCACACATGCCGTCAAATCGGTGGAAATCCTTATCGTTCTCGAAAATGGTCCAGACCCCATTTTCACCCTCTCGGGGTGGCACCTCCGGGGTAATGGGTTGGGGTCGGGGTGTTTCTATGGTGTATTTGTGGCGTGCTACCAACCCATGCCGTCAAATCGGTCGAAATCCTTACTGTTCTCCGGGTGTGCCATGTTTCTAGGGGTCAAATTGGTCGAAATTCTTACCGTTCTAGAAAATGGTCTACACCCTATTTTCACCCCTCGGTGTGGCACCCCCGGGTGATGGAGAGGGGGGGGGGTCGGGATGTTTTAGGGGTATTTATGGCGGACCACACCCAAATGCCGTCAAATCGGTCTAAATCCTTACCTTTCTCGAAAATGGTCCATACCCCATCTTCACTCCCTCGGTGTGGCACCCCAGGGGGGATAGGTGGGGGTTCGGGCTGTTTCTATGGTTTATTTGGGGCGGGCCACCCACCCATGCCGTCAAATCGGTCTAAATCCTTACCATTCTCGAAATGGTCCATACCCAATTTTCACTCCTCGGTGTGGCACCCCCGGGTGATGGAGGTGGGTGGGGTTCGGGGTGTTTATATGGGGTATTTGGGGTGTGCCACCCACCCATTCCGTCAAATAGGTCGTGCGCACCCAACACATGCAGTCAAATAGGTCGAAATCCTTAACTTTCTCTAAAATAGACCATACCTCATTTTCACCTCCTCAGGGTGGCACGCCCGGGGTGATGGGTGGGGGTCGGGTGTTTCTAGGGGGTATTTGGGGCGGGCCACCACCCATAACGTCAAATCGGTCGAAATCCTTACCGTTCTCGAAAATGGTCCATACCCCATTTTCACCCCTTGGTGGTGGCACCCCCGGGGTGATGGACGGGGGTGTTTCTAGCGGGTATTTGGACGGACCACCCACCCATGCCGTCAAATAGGTCGAAATCCTTAACTTTCTCGAAAATGGTCCATACCCCATTATCACCCCCTCGGTTGGCACCCCGGGGGTTACGGGTGGGTGGGTGTGATTCTATGGGTACTTGGGGCGGGCCACCCACATATACCGTCAAATCGGTCGGGGCAATGGGTTGGGGTCGGGGTGTTTCTATGGTGTATTTGTGGCGTGCTACCAACCCATGCCGTCAAATTGGTCGAAGTTCTTACCGTTCTCGAAAATGGTTCATACCCTATTTTCACCCCTCCGGGTGTGCCATGTTTCTAGGGGTATTTGGGGCGGACCACCCTAAATGCATTCAAATCGGTCGAAATCCTTACCAATCTCGAAACTGGTCCATACCCCATCTTCACCCCCTCTCGATGGAACCCCCCGGGTGACAGGTGGGGATCGGTGTGTTTCTAGGGGTATTTGGGGCGGGCCACCACCCATGCCGTCAAATCGGTCTAAATCCTCACCGTTCTCGAAAATGGTCCATACCCCATGTTTACCCCCTCTGGGTGGCATCCCCGGAGGTGATTGGTGGTGGTCGGGGTGTTTCTGGGGGTTATTTGGGGCGGGCCACACACCCATGCCGTTAAATCGGTCGAAATCCGTACCGTTCTCGGAAATGGTCCATACCCCATTTTTACCCCCTCGGGGTGTCACCTACGGGTTTGGTTCGCGGTGTTTCTAGTGTGTATTTGGGGCGGCCACCCACCCATGCCGTCAAATCGGTCGAAATTCTTACCGTACTCGAAAATGGTCTATACCCCATTTTTACACCCTCGGTGGCACCCCCGGGGTGATGGGTGTGTTTCGGGGTGTTTCTATGGGGTATTTGGGGCGGGCCACCCACCACTGCCGTCAAATCGGTCGAAATCATTACCGTTCTCGAAAATGGTCCATACCCCATTTTCACCCCCTGGTGGTGGCACCCCCGGGGTTATGGACGGGGGTGTTTCTAGCGGGTATTTGGACGGACCACCCACCCATGCCGTCAAATAGGTCGAAATCCTTAACTTTCTCGAAAATGGTCCATACCCCATTATCACCCCCTCGGGTTGGCACCCCGGGGGTTACGGGTGTGTGTGTGTGATTATATGGGTACTTGGGGCGGGCCACCCACATATACCGTCAAATCGGTCGATATCCTTACCTTTCTCAAAAATGGTCCATACCCCATTTTCACCCCTCGGGGTGGCACCCCCGGGGATGATGCATGGCGGGATATTTCTAGCGGGTATTTGGTGTGTTTCTAGGGTTATTTGGGGCGGACCACACCAAATGGCGTCAAATCGGTCGAAATTCTTACCATTCTCGAAATGATCCATACCTCATTTTCACCCCCTCGGGGCGGCACCCCCAGGGTGATGGGTGGGTGTCGGGTGTTTCTAGGGATATTTGGGGCTGGCCACCCACACATGCCGTCAAATCGGTGGAAATCCTTATCGTTCTCGAAAATGGTCAACCCCATTTTCACCCTCTCGGGGTGGCACCCCCGGGGTAATGGGTTGGGGTCGGGGTGTTTCTATGGTGTATTTGTGGCGTGCTACCAACCCATGCCGTCAAATCGGTCGAAATCCTTACCGTTCTCGAAAATGGTTCATACCCTATTTTCACCCCTCCGGGTGTGCCATGTTTCTAGGGGTATTTGGGGCGGACCACCCTAAATGCATTCAAATCGGTCGAAATCCTTACCAATCTCGAAACTGGTCCATACCCCATCTTCACCCCCTCTCGGTGGAACCCCCCGGGTGACAGGTGGGGATCGGTGTGTTTCTAGGGGTATTTGGGGCGGGCCACCACCCATGCCGTCAAATCGGTCTAAATCCTCACCGTTCTTGAAAATGGTCCATAGCCCCTTTTTTACCCCCTCTGGGTGGCACCCCCGGAGGTGATTGGTGGTGGTCGGGGTGTTTCTGGTAGTTATTTGGGGCGGGCCACCCACCCATGCTGTTAAATTGGTCGAAATCCGTACCGTTCTCGGAAATGGTCCCATACCCCATTTTTACCCCCTCGGGGAGTCACCTACGGGTTTGGTTCGCGGTGTTTCTAGTGTGTATTTGGGGCGGCCACCCACCCATGCCGTCAAATCGGTCGAAATCCTTACCGTACTCGAAAATGGTCTATACCCCATTTTTACACCCTCGGGTGGCACCCCCCCGGGGTGATGGGTGTGGTTCGGGGGTGTTTCTATGGGGTATTTGGGGCGGGCCACCCACCACTGCCGTCAGGGGTGTTTCTAGGGTGTATTTGGGGAGGGCTACCAACCCATATCGTCAAATTGGTCGAAATCCTTACCATTCTCGAAAATGGTCTACACCCTATTTCACCCCTCGGGGTGGCACCCCCGGGTGATGGAGGGGTGGGGGGGGGTCGGGATGTTTCTAGGGGTTTTTTATGGCGGACCACACCCAAATGTCGTCAAATCGGTCTAAATCCTTACCTTTCTC